>CM046659.1:59150527-59868027 GCA_025594165.1 Tamias sibiricus
TCTTAATAAAATTCTGTCAAATTGAATACAAAAACCTATAAAAAATAGTGCACCATGATCAAGTGGGGTTCATTCCAGGGATGCAAGTTTGGTTCAAAATAAAGAAATCAATAAATGTAATTCATCACATCAATAGACTCAAAGATAAAAATCATATGATCATCTCAATTGACACAGAGAAAGCATTTGACAAGATACAGCACCCCTTCATGTTCAAAACACTAGAAAAAATAGGGACAACAGGAACATACCTCAACATTGTAAAGGCCATCTATGCTAAACCCCAGGCCAACATCATCCTAAATGGAGAAAAATTGAAAGCATTCCCTCTAAAAACTGGAACAAGACAGGGATGTCCTCTTTCAGCAGTTCTATTTAACATAGTTCTTGAAACCCTAGCCAGTGCAATTAGACAGATGAAAGAAATAAAAGGGATACAGATAGGTAAAGAAGCACTCAAATTATCACTATTTGCAGATGATATGCTTCTATACATAGAAAATCCAAAAATTCCACCAGAAATCTAGAACTAATAAGTGAATTCAGAAAAGTGGCTAGATATAAAATCAATACCCATAAATCAAAGGCATTTCTGTACATCAGCAACAAATCCTCAGAAAGAGAAACTAGGAAATAATTTTATTTTACAATTATTTTGAAAACATATCCTTCCCAGTTTTGGAATATTATATTTATGCACTTTTCTTTCAGGACTTGAAAGATGTTGCTTCTTTGTCTTTGGCTTGCATTGTTTTCGATGAAGAGTCAATGATAATTCTCATTTTTCTACCTCTGTTTTGTCTTTTATCTCTGGCTGTTTTAAAGATTTTTTTCACATGAAATTAAGCTATGTTTGGGTTTGTTTTCTTTTTATACTTTATCATGTTTGAGGTTTGTTGAGTTTATCTGATGTATAGTTATATAGCTTTCACCAAATTTAGAACATTTCTGCTGTTTTTTCTTCAAAAATATTTTCACCCCTTCCCTTCCTATTTAGGCTCCAGTTGAGATATTTTAGATGTTTGCTATTTTGCCAACGTCACTAAGACTATGTTCATTATTTTTAGCCATTTTTTCTTCTGTACTTTAGTTTCTATTGCTATGTCTTCAGTTCACTAATCTTCATTAATCTTTTCTTCTATAATGTTTTACAATTGGTGAAATTTTTATTTCAGATATTGCATTTTATTTTTATTCAAGAAGGTGAATTTGTGTCCTACTAGTAACTTGTGGTTCTTTTTACATTTCTACTAATTGACCTGAGGTCTCTCTTCTCTGGCTTGTTGAAACTCATATACGCCTCAACTCTGTTTGATATGTAGAAATTTACATCTTATGCTTCCACAGTGTATGTTATTTTCCTGGTAATTGTCTTTTACTTAGCCTCACAGAACCTTACTCTACCCATGGGAAGCTGTATATTTGACCAAAGTCTCAAATCAATTCAATTCTAGCCATCACATCATTTCTTGACTTGTTTCTTTATCTCTTCAAATCAGCAAAGGTGCTATACTTTGCTTAGATTCTCCCTTTTTACTCTGCAGCCCAATAAGTGCACCTAGGATAGAAGCCATGGTGATGGTCAGAATCATCTTATTATTTACTTACTTACTTATTTATTTATTTTCTCTTAGGGACCATGGTTCTCTATTCTCTGATCTCCATTCCAGTTTTCTAGTTGTTGAGAGGGTATTTCTGATCTATATACAGTAATTGGTAGGAAAGCAACTCTGGTAGTAGGCATTTCTTGGTGTTTAGATACAGAAATGCAAATAATTAATTTTGAAAATCTACCTCATAACACAGATTTCATATATACTCTACTGTATATATGTCATAGATAACAGGATAAATATAGATGTCTTCTGACTGTTTTAAGGTGAGTTTGAAAATGCATTACTGTACTATGTAATCTACATTTAAAAAAAACACACATCATGTTAGTTAACTAGAAATTAAGTGTGTTTTTCAAATGTCATCATTTTCATGTGGTTCTAAAAGTTGTATGTAGACACACTTAGACAAAGGCACCAGATTTCAGGCATTCTAGCAGAAGGATATGTTATTATTTGTCTTGATATAGGTCATAATATCCTGAAATGCTCTTCATAGAACTCAGCATTTACCTTACACTTGCCAGGGATTATGTTAACTATAAAATAAGACTTTATTTTCTAAACCCTTATTTGAAATTATATCAGTTCTAAGCTAATGTAACAGGGGTGGGATATAAACATGCTTTCATGAATTTATTGCCAGTATTCAGTTTCCAGAAGTAAAAATTGCAACATGATATAAGGCATATTTTTTTAAAAAAGTAATTTTGACATGAATTATTTGAAAGCAGTAATTAGACACATTACTGGAGAATTCAGCCTTTTAAAACAGATAATTTCATCATAATTATGTGGGTACATATATAGAGCCAAGGAAATTGAAGGGCATATCTTACTTGAGATAGAATAAAATACTTATGAAGAAATTAGTGTGTGTTTGTTCTAAGAAAAGAATGGATCCTGAAAGTGTATGGAAATGGTTTTCTCTTGGGTGGATAATTTTAAAAAATAGCTTGCTCAGTATCTCATCCATTTGAAAACAGCTCAAAAAGTCAAAGGCCCATTGATGAGGTTAGTATGAGAAGCCTTGTCTTTTGTTCCTTCTTTTTTCTTTGTTTTCTACAGTCTTTCCTCTTCCCATCCTCCAGCCCTTCCCTTCATTCCCCTTTCTTCTAATCCAATGAATGACTGTTCTTACTCTCTCACCCTTGTTGTGTATTAGCATCCACACATCAGGGTATTTTCAGGGTATTTGACTTTTAATTTTTTTAGTATTGCTTTATTTATTTATTTATTTTGCTTAGCATAATAGTCTCCAGATCTATCCATTTTCTGGCAAATGTCATAAAGTCATTCTTCTTTTTTGGCTGGATGATGGTCCATTGGGTATATACTCTACATTTTCTTTATCCATTCATTTGTTGAAGGGCATCTAGATTGGTTACATAGCTTAACTATTGTGAATTGAGCTGCTATAAACATTGAGTTGCTGTGTCACTACGGTATGCTGATTTTAAGTCCTTTGTGTATATATGAGGTGTGGGGTAACATATCAGATTTCTGAGGAATCACCATACTGCTTTTTAGAGTGGTTGCACCAATGTACAGTCCCACCAGCAGTGTGTGAGTGTACCTTTTCCCCTACATCCTTACCAACATTTATTGTTACTTGTACTTTTGATTATTGCCATTCTGGCTAGTGAGAGATGAAATCTCAGTGTAGTTTTAATTTGTATTTCTCCAATTGCTATAGATGTTGATCATTTGTTCATATATTTGTTGACCATTCATATTTCTCCTGTGAAATGTCTGTTCAGTTCCTTTGCCCATTCATTGATTGGGTTATTTAATTTTTTTTTGGTGTTAAGTTTTTTGAGTTCTTTATATGTCTTGGAGATCAATGCTCTATCTGAGGTGCAGATAGAAAAGATTTTCTCCCATTCTGTAGGCTCTTTCTTCATGTTTTTGATTATTTTCTTTGCTAGGAAGAAGCTTTTTGTTTGATACCATCCCATTTATTGCTTCTTGATTTTACTTCTTGTGCTTTAGGAGTCTTGTTGAAGATTCAGTTCCTGAGCTGACATGATGGAGAGTTGGGCCTACTTTTTCTTTTAGTGTGTAGGGTTTCTGATCTCATGCCTAGGTCTTTGATCCATTTTGAGTTGAGTTTTGTGCAGGGTGAGAGATAGGGATATGGTTTCATTGTGCTACATATGGATTTCCAGTTTTCCCAGCATCATTTGTTATAGAGGCTATCTTTTCTCCAATGTAAGTTTATGGTACCTTTGTCTATTATGAGATAACTGTATTTATGTGGGTTTGTCTCTTTGTCTTCTGTTCTGTTACATTGGTTTTTGTTAGATGGGCAGGATCCAATAGGCTTAAAGGTGGCCAAAAGTTCACCCTGTTCCACAGGCAGAGGGCCAAAAGATTGCTCTGTTCTCTGGGCAAGATGTTTCATCATCCCAGGAGCCAATAGGCTTGAAGGCTGCCCTCACCCCAGGAGCAGGAGCCAATAGGCTTAAAGTTTGCTCTGGTACACCCCCCACCAGTAATCCCTATATAAACTCCCATCCATTTAAAGTTTGAGAGCCAGAGAGCCAGCCAGATGCTGAGGAGAGCCAGCAAGACGAAGCGCCAGAGACACATGACGAGGAGAGGAGAGCGAGACGCTGAGAGAGCCAGACAACGAGAAGAGAGAGACGATCAGAAGAGAGATGATGGAGACAGAGAAGAGGCAGCCACTGCACTAGCCTTAGACCCACCATCTCCAGCCTGATGGCAGCTGCCCCAGCCAATAGCTCCAGAGACTGCAGCTGGAGCAACCAGACTCCCACCTTCTGTTCAGAGCTTGCACACTCTTCCACCAGAGCTTGCACACTTCCTGAGCTTGCACACTCCCCCTCCCTGACTCCTTTCTCCCACCAGAGCTTGCACACTTTCCTCTCCCTGATCCCTCTCCCAGTTCCTTTTCTACCCTTAATTAGCCATAAAGGCTGGTGAATAAATCCCTTGGCTGCATGGCTGTCCCCAGTGTGATTTTTGCCCTTCAGTTCTCATGTCTGTTTGGGTACACATACCATACTGTTTTTGTTACTCTAGCTCTGAAGTGTAATTTAAGGTCTAATATTGTGATGCCTCCAGCTTTACTTTTCTCACTAAAATTGCTTTGGCTATTCTGAGCCTCTTATTTTTCCAATTAAATTTTATGATTGCTTTTTCTATTTCTATGAAGAATATCATAGGAATTATAATAGGAATTTCATTAAACCTGCATAGTGCTTTCAGTAGTATAGCCATTTTTATAATATTACTTCTGCCTATCTGAGAACATAGGATATCTTTCCATCTTCTAAGGTCTTTTTCAATTTCTTTCTTTAGTATTCTGTATTTTCCACTATAAAGCTCATTTACTTCTTTCATTAGATTTATTCCCAGTTTTTTTAAATGCTATTTTCAATGGGATAATTTTCCTAATTTCTTTTTCAAATGATTCATCATTGTTGTATAGGGATGCAATTTATTTATGGGTGTTAATTTTATATCCTGCTGCATTTCTGAATTTGTTTATGAGTTCTAGAAATTTTATTGTGTAGATTTTTTGGGGTTTTCTAAATATGGGATCAAATAGAGACTGTTTGAACTCTTCTTTTCCTATTTGTATGCCTCTAATTAATTATTTTCTTTTGCCTAATTGCTCTGGCTAGAGTTCCAAGGACTATGCTGAAAGAAGTGGTAAAAGAGGGCATCCCTGTCTTGTTTCATATTTTAGAGGGAATGCTTTCAGTTTTTTCTCAATTTCGAATGATGTTGGCTTTGGTTTTAACATATATAGATATTACAATGTTGAGGTATTTTCCAATTATTCCAAGTTTTTCTAGTATTTTGAATTTGAAAAAATTCTGTATTTTGTCAATGCTTTTTCTACACCTGTTGAGATGATCATGTTATTCTTGTCTTCAAGTGTATATGTGGTGAATTACATTTATGTTGAACCAACCTTGTATTCCTGAAATGAAACTCACTTGATCATGGCGATACCAATGGTTAGCAGTAATGAGTTCTGCTTCCTCACATGTTGAAGTTTAAACAGTAGAGAAGCACACTGAGGCAAGCATATAAAGCAGGGTTTACATATAAAAAAGGGTATATATATATATATATATATATATATATATATATATATATATGTATAAAGGGGCAACATAGACTTCTCCTGAGAGGGAGAAAGGGGGCCATGCTGGTATCCTGGTATCCCAAGAAGTGAGGGCATTCTGCCTTTTTATATGTTGTAGGCTTCCTTTGTTCTCCTGCTCCCTTCCCCCTTATCTCTCTCTTTCCTGCTTAGATGAATAGGCCCAGGAGATGCTTGGTGGGATGGCCAAAAGGTGAGGAATAGGGCCTGGGAGGAGTGATCCTGGCAGAAAAGGGGCCCAGGGAAAATTAATTAGCAACTTTTACAACTCCCTGTAAGGAGGAATAATTCCTGGGACAGGTTACCTTAGCAACAGTTTAGAGCAGGAGCAGGTTCTTGATAGGGTGGAGGAAGTGCTTTGAAGGAATTAACATTTCAATCTCTCCATTCTCTAGATCTAATCCTATTTGCCTGTCTAATTCTGGCTTCAATATTTCCATTTTCATTATGAAGTTAAAAATTTGAGGTTGTTTTTGCTTGATTAGCATAGCTTAAGGTTTATCAATTTTATTTATTTTTTCAAAGAACCAACTTTTTGTTGATTCCTAAAATTTTTTGTTTCAATTTCATTGATTTTAATTATTTCCTGTCTTCCAATGCTTTTAGTGTTGATTTGTTCTTCTTTTATCAGGGCCTTGAGATGTAATGTTATTATTTATTTAGTGATTTTCTATTCTTTTGATGAAGGAGTTCACTGCTATTGTTACCATCTAGGGGTGCTGGGTTTGTTGTCTTTGTTCATCAAAGAACTGAAGAACAGGACACAGAGATAGCAAGCAAGAAATAGGTTTATTGCAAAGGTGACAGAGATACAGAGATACACTTCTCTGGAGAGAAGAGGCCCCAAAGCTGGAAATAAGGTGGGGGGAGTTTTGGCTTGTTCTTTTTATGGTCTCTGGAATTTCCTCCTTTCCTTATCTCCTCCCCTGTCCACAAGATTCTATTATTGATTGGTGCCCCCTCTGTCCACATGTCTGTTTTAGTTTTTCTATTGGATCCTTTGCTTAGGAGCAGGAGTACGGAAGTTATCTATCTGCTTGGGTCCCCCGCTTGTGTCCATAAACACTTTTGTCAAGCAGGAAGTTGACCTGTCCATGCTCCTTTGATCTGCCCTTGCCTCCAACCTCCTTTCCTGTCATCTTGCCCTGGCTGCCTAAGCCCTTCTATAGCTCTCTCACTATGAATCTTTCATAGTGTCCCAGAGATTTTGATATAGTGTGTGGCTAGCCTCATTTACCTCTAAGTGTTTTTTAATTCCATCCCTATTTCTTCTGCAATTCATTGGCCATTCAATATTGTATTATGTAGTCTCCAAATGTTAGAGTATCTTCTATTTTTTATTATATCATCGATTTATACTTTTATTCCATTATGATCTGAAAGAATGCAAGGTATTTTCTCTGTTTTTTTTTTTTTTTTTTTTTTTTTTGTATTTGCTAAGCATTGCTTTGTGACCTAAGATGTGGTCTATTTTAGAAAATGATCCAATTGATGCTGAGAAGAAAGTTACTCAGTTGTTAATGGATGAAATATTCTATATATGTTTGTTAAATCTAAATTATTGTTTTTTTTTGTTCTATAACTTCTTTTTTTCTTTTTCTTTTTTATTTATAATAGTGGTATGTATTACAATTTATACTGCGCATGTATAGCATCTTTTTACATACAACTGTTTGCATACAAAGTATATAAGTTCTTTGTTTAGTTTTTGTTTGGTTAATCTATCCAGTGATGAGAGAGGTGTGTTGATATCAACCAGTATTATTGCATTGTGGTCTATTTGTTTCTTGAAATTGAGAAGGATTTGTTCAATGTATGTCGATGCTGCATTATTAGGGGCATAAATATTTATGATCTTTTATTTCAGACCCAGCTGGAATTACTCAGGTCTTGGTACTTGGGTGTGGACCCATACTTGTCGGCCACCAGAGCACAGTGGGAAAGATGGCGGCTGTCCTGGCTGTCCACAGGCCACTGGGAGATGTGCAGCATCCCTCTCACAGGAAAACAAAGTGCAGCTTACCCACTGGATCTCCTTGACAGTGTACCAATCACCAACCTCTCTATTCAAGACAATCCACGTTGTCACCCAAAATGCCAGCTCTCTTCGTCCCCTTTCCAACCTGCTCATGATGGATTCACATCTGCAGCTGCTGGTGGGTTTTTAAATTTCTTTCTTTTTAAAAAATTTATTCTCTCTTCAGAGTCCATAGGCTGTTCTGAAAGTCCAGTATTAAATCCCAGTAGGATTTATTTTTTCATCCACCTCAAAGAGCTACCATCTGTCTGCTTTCCTGGTCTTATGCCATAGAGCAGCTTGAAAAGTAACCTCCTCTACTCCACCATCTTGACGCCCTCCTTTCATTCCTTCTTGTTGGGAGTGTTATTCAGTGGTTTTCTTTTTCTGGTACACTTCCTGACCAGCAGTTCTTGTCACTATGAATTTTTTGGATGTGATTAGCTATCTTGGCTAATTCTGAATTCTCTGTGGCTATTAAACCAACCTATAATGAAGTCTTTTCCACAGGCTTTTGCATGTATTCTTTTATGGTACACATTTAAAAAAATAATTTAGTGTCAGTTGCAAATCAGCATTTATATAGAAACTGTTTTGTATTTATTTAGCTTAGAGCACTCTGTTAAATGACAATTTTTTTCTATGAGATATGGCTAATTTTCATGTGGTAACTGACACATTTTTAAAAAGTATTTTTGGTTATAGTTGTGGATGGACCTTTATTTTATTTATTTATTTTTATGTGGTGTTGAGGATCAAACCCAGTGCTTCATATATGCTAGGCAAGTGCTCTGCCACTGAGATACATCCCAAGCCCCGACACATATTTTAAAAAAAGCATGCCCATGAGAAATGGAAGAATTTGCCATAAAATATGCTACAGTAAACCCTGAATGATGCCTTCCCATATTCAGCTTCTTTGTTCTAGCTATACTTCAGAGTTTCTCCAATCTTAGACTTCGAAGGTCTACGTGGACATCTTTTGTTCTTTAAATTTAGTCTCTAAATAGATTTCTAATTATTTTTATCCTTTTTATTTGTAGAGAGCCATTAATTTTAGTGTTGAAAAGCAAACTAGTTACTATGATTATCAATTATTAAGACAAACATTACTTAGAATATTCATTTTTTAAGCCACAAGTCCTGTTTGACACTTGCTCTAGTTCCTTGAGGACACAATGGTTATAAAATTCTCTTGAGCATGTATTAAAGTGGGTAAAAGCATATGGACAACCTCTGCATTGAAATCTAATCTTTGATATCTCCCCTTAACCTTTCTTTATTCTCTGAATTGATTATACATGGTAAGCACTGTTTTCATTCAAAGTTACTAAAGCCATGACTCAGGCTAATGACAGTGGATTCTAAAGACTTAAGAGTTGGATAAACCTGACAAATCCACTGGCTATTCTGAATGGGCACTTGTGCCGGTATCATTAGTATAACAGTCACATTCAGAGTACCACTGAAGTCACTCTTCCTGCAAGGATGTTGAAAATGGATGACATGGAGCCCTTTTTGAGGGCATTTGCTGTAACAAAATCTCATAAGCTGTGTCGTCTTTACAGCACAGTCCCATAATCATGATGGCTGATCTCTATTACTGCAGAAAGTTCAACCGATTTTATCTGTAACACTAACAGGATATTCCTGAATGCCACTGTTTTGGCTATACAAATGTGTTAAGCATGCCTGTCCTTCAGTGATAAAAGACTTGAGGTTGCAATTTCAAAGCAAGGTGCCCTATGAAAATGTGAGTGAGCATCTCAAAACCTCAAGGAGTACGACGCTAACAATTATGCTTGGAAAATTCCCTGTGGGAAATATCATGGTTTGCTTTGTTCCAAGATTCTTGTATTCCTGTTGTGGTGCTATGATCTTCCGTGTTTGAAACCAAGATGAAGTGAACCTTCATCTTCTATTGAAAGGCCTGACCTACAGTTTCCTGTGATCATGTGGCTAAAAGAGATAAAAGGGACTTTCTTTCCAGTAAGATTGTCTAACGGGCATTGGCAACCTTTTCAACTCCTCTGTCAAACTGGGTGGGGGATGCTGGAGTAAGATATGTCCCTGCTGAGTAACCTTTACAAGTGATTTGACATTTTAAGTGTCTCTTGTTCCATTCATTGGGGCTCATCTCTATTTTCAGTGTAGTGGTGGAATCGGTTAGAAGAAAACGGGGCATAAACATGGATGAGAATAGGTATAGAGAGCAGATGGTCAAGTGACAGCTCATACCTGACCCATTTGTTGACTACGTAAATGTGATAAAGCACATTTGCTTAACTTGTGATGGTTTGCTGTGTTTCCAGATTCGTGTGTGTGTGTGTGTGTGTGTGTGTGTTTAATCATGTTGTGATCTTCTGTGTTTGCTTTCATCTGTTGTAATGTATTTCTGGAATTGACAGAGCTGGATTGAGAGTTTAGGGTTTTTGCATGTTATTTATGTTGTTTTTATTTCTTAGTCTATTATTCTGTGGCAGTGTTAATCTATGAGTGTATCTCTGTTTCCTATACAATGTCATTCAGTGGTACTAAAGAAGAGATGTACTCCATCATCAATTTTATTTCTAAAGCAAAAATACTTTCCCTGTCATTTCATTTCATTGCCTGCCCTAAAGAAAGAATTCAAGTATTTGTCTTGGAACATGAGACCTTTTATGATCAAGCCTTCGCTTTCCTAAATTTTTCCTGCTGCATTTCCCAACATATGCTTTGCTAAGCCACAGTGATCCAAAAGCATGCCTGGTGTACAGTTGAGTTGGTGTTAAATAAGTCAGAGTCAAAGTCCCTAGTATCACACACTGGCAGCTGCTGTTCTTCCTATACTTTCAAATCCCCTCGCTTCCATGCCATTTCTCTGGTTGTAGTTTCTTTCACTTAACATTTTTATAGTTGGTTGATCTTTTGTTTCAGGTCTCAGTTATATTCATGAAGTAGTTTTTATGACCTTGTGATTTTATATCCTGCTTTCTTGACCATTTCCTTTAAGGTACATTCTGAAATCTCTGACATTTCAATGTCTGTGCCATCTTCTTCCTAAGAACCAAGATAGAAGACAGCAGAGATATTGAAATGCTGGAGACTGCAGCCCCTGTGCCTTAATTCAGCTGTCCAGCAATATCATCTTTGACAGTCATGATGGGTCAAAGCTATTTGATAGCGGCAACATTAATTGTAGAAAGAAAGGACATAGAATGTAAGTTTATTCTGCAGAATGTGCTCAGTCTTAGGACTATTCGATGAAAGTTCATTGGCTGAGAGCTATTGCATGATGGCATATTAACTCTTATTGGCTAAGAGTGTAAAACACAGATTCCTGAGTAGTTATCATTAATAAGAATTTGATAAGTGCTCTAAAGATTTTCAAAACACATATAACAATAGCATGTAGGTATATAAGTATGTCTGTGACCTCCTAACTTCCAATGGAGAATGCCCAGGGACAAATACTTTTATAAAAATTAACACTTGTAGGAACTTACAGGGATTAAGCAGGACATCTGTGTACTATATTTTCTCCTAGTGTGCTGTTTTCTTTGATACTTTTATGTTTTACTCCCAAATTCTTTTCTTTACCTAGAATATACCTTAAAATCATCCTTTTCAACTTGATGAAGTTGGCGACCATATTTTCATTTGTCAATAGCAATATGGAGTGTCACCTGTCTGGGAAGCTATTTTGGCATTTGTCATACTTGCTTTTATGTTCCTATAGCACCTTGAACTGACTTTATCATGGAAGTTATCCTAATGATTAGACCCCAGTCTATATGAGCATGGTAATCAAGAATATGCTTGTATTCATAAGTTGTCATCTGATTGTCAAAAAGCCTTTCAAACCAAGTAAAAAGTATTGAAACATCTTACACCCCTTCAAGGAGCTTTGCTGGAGCTCCTATTCACTATATCTTGGTCAATTCTTGGCTCAACTCTGACATCACTATAACTTTTTCTGGAAGGTTCAAAGGTTTTCTGTTAGATAAGTAAGACAGATTTCAAATTGCATGGGAATCCAGGGAGGTTTTTCTGAGGCTAGAGGAGTGGGTAGGAGCAAAAGTTTTGGAGGAACTTGGAATTCTCAGGAATTTTAGACATGACCACCATAGATTTGGGCAGATATCTGGCTGTGGAATCAACCTGAACTTGAGTTAAAGCATAGGGGAGAGTGTAGAGTGGTATAAACCTTTCATTACCTTCAAAATATGATGGCTGAGCTTAAAACTTCTCTTGTTTTGGTAAAGTTGCTTTTCTCTTGTTTTTGGTAATGTATTATTTTACATACTGATTTCTCCCTTTGGGCCACAAAAAAAGTGTTTGTAACTTTGGGTAGGTCTACATGCCTGGTATGCCCCACATAGATTAACCTATGGTTGGATTCTGCCAGAAGATAATTACCATAGATGGAGTTTTATTAGATGAATTATTATCACAGGGGTATTTTCCTTGGGTTATGGTCCTATCAGGAGAGAAATGACTGCCTATGAAGAAAAGATAACTAAATTCACAAACAAATGTTTTTGAGGCTGCAGAATATTCAATTGTTAGTGTATGTGGATGAAATGTTACAAATCTTCCAATTTTTTATTTATTTTTTTGAGATGCAGAAGAGAAGCAATGTCTAATGAGTCAGGAACTCTTCCAAATGTCATTCTCCTGAAGTTGCTTCACTTTTGCAACCGAGGAAGTTGAGGCTCAGAGATACTAAGTAATTTATTCAAGGTCATAAATCTAGTAAGATATTGCCCATGTTTTGAAACTAGGACTCTCAGTTTCCAAAACACACTATAATACTATCTTTCAATACCCTAAGTACATGTATGAACACTTGAATGGAGCGACTCTACTTTGTGTACAACCAGAGATAGGAAAAATTGTGCTCTATATGTATAATATGAACTTTAATGCATTCTGCTGTCATACACAACAAATTAGAATAAAAAACAATAAAAAGCATAAAAAAGAATACTAATAACAGCATTAATACCTACTTCCATATTAATTTAATAGACAATACAAGATATTAAAATAAATATCAGACCTAAGAAAGTAACAAAAAAGCAAAAGATTTTTAATATTTTACTTTTTATAATGACTTACTCTGGCGACCTCAAAGCTACAATATTATCTATAAATAAGTACTATTAGCAATAAATAGAAACACAGGTGACTGTAGTAGAAAAATTTTAACAAAAACTGCTAGAGCCATTTTAGAGACTGTGTGTACCATGTGTGGCCCTGATTTACTTTTGAAATTCAAGAGACATTGATAACTTCAAAAATGGTGAAGCCTTGGATGCTTATCTAAATCAAACTTCCAAACTTCTAAGTGAGATTTTCCTATCAGAGAAAGTGACTATGCAGAAGGATACATTTCATTTGGGCCTATGGTGCTTGTTAAGTGCTTTCATTTTTCAGAAAATATGTTCTAAGAAAAGCACAGTTCTGAATGCTACCTTTCAAGAGGCAAAGTTTAATAGTTTAGAATGTAAAAGAGCTGTTTTTCAACAGCTAAGCTGTGATAATAATGTCCCCCCCCCATTTGGTGGAATTTAACCTTTAACAGAATGATATACCAGTTCTAAATGGTCTAATTTCTCTGACACAGACTTACACTAAAATACCAATTTTCATCTTAATATTTTAAAGTTTATTGAGGTAGATTAAACAAGAACTTAAGAAAGCAAGTATGTTTGACATCATCTATTCTGCCTTTTAATAATATGATTTCTATGGATTTTTGACATTTAACAAGGGGTCTGCAAATGCCTCTGCCTCTAGGACAATTTTTCTACCAAAAGAAAAATCTAAAATATAAGATTATAACTTTCCCAAATGTGGCATCATTTTAGTTACATTTTCAAATGCAAAAATCAGAATCATGGTCATACTGAAATATACATTGCTTTTTGCAAATCCCATTATATAATTTATTGATATAAACTAAATAGTTATTTGTTCACATTGCTGTGAATCTTCTCTGTAGAAAATCATAAATAAATGTAACTTTGTTTTAGGTACCAGAGTTTTCAAGATTGCTAAGAGGTTTGATGGTTATTAGAGTCCCCCCTCCCAAAAAAAAATATCTTTATTGAGTGTCTCCATAGGAACAAGTGCTATTCTGATTTACAGGAATAAACTCATTTCATTCTTCTGCAATCTTTTTTTTTTTTTTTTTCCGTACTGGAGATTGAACTCAGGGGCACTCGACCACTGGGCCACATCCCCAGCCCTTTTTTGTATTTTATTAGAGACAGGGTCTCACTGAGTTGGTAAATGCCTCACCATTGCTGAGGCTGGCTTTGAATTCGCGATCCTCCTGCCTTGGCCTCCCAAATTCAGGGATTATAGGCATGCGCCACCACACTCAGCTTTCTTCTGTAATCTTATGAGGTGGGTACTATTATTTTTTTCATCTTACAGTTGGGAAAACTGAGGTACAGTGGTGGAATAATTTGCCCAGTGTCTTACAGCATGTGTACGAGAAGCCAGGATTTCAAACCTACATGGTTTCCCTAGGTGTGCCACCATCCACAGAAGGCTCAAAATTCTCTGTTTTATTTTCTGCCTCTGCTTTGTGTGTGTTGCTGAGATGATGACTACTACATGTGATGTGAGGGTCACTCCAGACTGAACATGTCATGGCTTATCTTGCCAAATGTTGGGGCACACTCTTATATGAAGTCAGTTGGGATTTGTAGGGGAAGGAAGGAGAGAGGAGGAAAAGAAGGCTAATCTGTAAGATTTCAGGAATCTAGAAAATACCAAGGATATAGTGGAAAGTGAAAAATCTTGCTTTGGCTTCAGGCAGGAGGGTCTGGTAAGTGCAGAATAGGAACCCTTCATCTACAGGGAGTAGAATAAAGAATAGGGCTAAAATAGACTTCTTTAAGTTGGCAGAAGAACCGAAAGAAACTTTTTAAAAAGTTTGGGATCACTTTGTACATTAAACTGAACTAAAATAGATTCAGTGATTACACCCAAATGACTTTAAATAATATAACGACTGTATTAGTCCTATTATTCATACTACTAGCTCTTTAGACAAAAAAAAAAAAAAAAAAAAAAAAAAAAAAAAAAAAAAAAAAAGGAATAATCTTCTGACTGGTTGAGCCTGTGATACTTCTGCTTTTTAAAATTAGCTGCTGAAAAATGCACATTATTTGTTATTTGCATTAATATGGATGGTTGACTTCCATGAAATTATGAAAAACTTTACATGAACTCCCGGCCCTCCATTGCTGGGACTTCCTCAGGTGACAGAGATCGCCTATATCAGTTTGTTTGACTCAGGAAAGTAGAAACCACTCTAGACATTTCAATAAGAGGGGATGTAATAATGGGCTGTTTGGTATGTAGGTGACAGATCTAGGCCTAATGAGGGACAATAGAAAAACCCAGAGGTTAGCCATTGCAGGGAACTACTACTACCCTTGGGGCTGGCAGGACAAGTGTTTATCTGGAGGGAGCTAACACTAAGGCAAGCACTGTAGAGCCAAAGCTGTTTCTTAAGGATATGGAGCAATGGAGATATGGCTACTCCAGGCAATGCCTCTGGGACAGAAAGAGAAATGCCCTCTCTTTTCCTTTTGTGACATTTTCCAATACAGCCCAAACCAATGCTAAGAGAGCCTGAGAATGCAATTAGAAGGAGAAAGGCTGGGAACGGATCTGAGAGCAGATAAGGATATTTATGCATTTTTCGGTTATGTGTTTCAGAGAATAGGAACATCTTTTAAGTATGAAACAACATCTAGGCATTGGTGAGATTAAGTTTCCCCATTCCTCTAGACCAGCCATGCCTGGGGACAAAACCACACAGTAACATACAGGTTTCCTCCAGCACAGTTGCACGTATAAACACGATGGGAATCCGAGTCTTAATTCATGTTCCTCAAAAATAGTGGGGTGTTTAATAGGCTTGAAATATATTTCTCTTTCTTAAGAGTTGGCACTCCATCCTACTGCCCCTTCTGACACTAGCTAAGTGGCACAAAGCCCAAGAAAGGCACTCCTAATGAGGACTTCATGTGTCCCTAGATCCCAATTTCCTGATTTTGAATCAGGTTCTATATGTGTTCTCCCACTCCTCAGATGGACTCTACAGACCCTCACATTGCAGTAGCAACATTTCCTGGCTCTGTTGCTTCTTAAAAACCCTCTCCAAGGACTATAATGACCTTTCTCCCTCCTTCCTGACCCAGATCAGATCACAAATTACTTCTACCCTTGTCATTTACTGAGACCAATTATATTTCTCATTTTTCTTTATTACATAAGTGATACTTGTTCACTGAAAATAAATTAGAAAATGAAGATAAACCAAACTAATAAGCCCCCACCAAAAAGTTGACAATAGGCTACATAAAAATAGTGGTCCCATAAGATTATAAGGAATTGAGAAGTTATTTTTTGTCTAGTAATGTCATAGCTGTCATAGCACCTAGCACATGCATTTACTCACATGTTTGTAGTGGTGCTGGTGTAAACAAACCTGTGCTCTCAGTCATAAAGAAGTATAGCACATACAATTGTGAACAGTGCATAAAACTTGATGGTGATAACAAATGACTATATTACTGATGTATATATTGACTATCCTATACTATAATCATTAGAGTATATTCTTTTGACTCATAAAAAAGTTTATTGCAAAACAGTATGCCATTTTATGCGAGCATCAGCCTCCTACATCTCCTGCTTACCACATCTCTTGATTGTCTCAAGAGGTCTTGTCCAGTGACTGATTTATATCATCTACATTTGTGTAAGCACATTCTATGCTGTTTGCACAATGATGAAATCATCTAATGATACATTTCTTGTCATTAAATGATGCATGACTCTATTGAGATGCATATAGAGATGTCAATAGATATGCTTATTGGCCATATATTAATTTGTTAGAATACCCTAATATTTTAATCTAGTACTTAATCTAGATATTCCCTATTGCTACATATACTAATTATTTCTATCTTTTATAAAATAATATCAAAAACACCTATGTAGATGTTGATAATATGAAAAAGTAAAAAGGGTAGTCTTCAGGAATTCCATTTGGGAGGGAATGTGAATTGTTATAGTTTGGATGTGAGGTGTCCTCTGAAAGCTCATGTGTTGGGCAATTGCAGGAGTGTTCAGAGGTGAAATGATTAAATTATGAAAGCTGTAACCTAAATTAGTAGATTAATCTATTTGATCATTAATAATTTGAATCGATTACTGGGTGGTAACTGTAGGCAGTTGGGGCATGGCTGGAGGAAACAGATCACTTGATTTGCCCTTGGAAATTGTGTTTTGTACCTGGCTCCCTCTTTCTCTTTCTGCTTCTTGGCTACCGTGAACTGAGAAACTTTCCTCTGCCATGCCCTTCTGTCATGACATTGTGCCTCACCTCAGCCCCAGAGCAACGGAGACAGCTGACTATGGACTGAAGCTCTGAAACTGTGAGCCCAGAATAAACTCTTACTTCTCTAAGTTGTTCTTGTCAGGTATTTTGGTCACAGAGATTAAAAAAAAAAAAAAAAAAAAAAAGAATTACTAATATGTGAATGAAGGCAAAGACCCATCTACATGGCTTAAATGATGATTAATTCAATAAACCCTCTATTCTAATAAGGATTCCTTTCTAGAAAACTTATATAGTGTCCTTTTCCAATAAATTGGTTCCAATGAGATTACTGTAGGAAGCCTTCCATTCTACTGTGTTGGTCCAGATCCTCTGGTAAATAAGTGCCAAGACTGGGTTGGTATGCAATGAATTTACTAGGGAAAACACTTCTGAGAGAAAATAGGGAGCTGGCTAGTGAGAGTTAGAGAGTGCCAGACAGCAATTCCAGTCTGACTTCCAATGAGAGGGAGAGAGAGAAAGAGAGAGAGAGAGAGAGAGAGAGAGAGAGAGAGAGCAAGGAAGGAGGGAGGATTGGGTGGAAGCATGCTGGACTATTGAACAGTTCTAACAAGGGTGTAGCAACTACACTGGGGAGTGTCCTTTGGAGGACTCCTACATTTCCAAAGAATGGTCCTCCTTTATTACCCCTGGCAGGCCCAGCATGGGCTGGGAGCAACCCAATCACAGCTGGGAACAGGCCTTGATGCAAACATGGTGATTGATCTCAGAGCACAATAGCTCAACTGCACTCCCTGCCCTCAGATTATGAGAGGCTCATTCTTGTGGCTTCCACACCCCAACACTCCCACCACCCTCCTGGAATAACTTGTAGTCTGGGGTAGGTAGATTTCGTAGGAACTCATTTCTCGGAATTGCCATCATCATAATGTTAGACCTGGTCAAGCCATGAAATTCAAGGGATCTGTGTAAGAACACACATGGTGGCATATTATTAGCTGACAAATGCACATTGATAATAACCTGGAAAAACTGGTTCAAATTTGGATTTCTCAGACTTCTTCACATTTCTGATTGGAATTTGGTGGCACAGAAAGAGTGCTGTCTTGTCTCACCACACTCTTTCAGCCCACCCTAGCTACATCCTTACCTCAAGAAGACTGTTAGGCATGTGTTTGAGCACTGCAGCCTGCACATCAAACCCATTCATAAGATCCTACCCTCTGCCCGGGTCTTAGGACAGGCATTGATCATCACAGCATAACGTAACTGAGAATTTGTTTTACCATATCCCTCACTGGATTCTAAAGCCTATGAGGGCAGTACTATGACTCCTGGCCCACAGAAACTTTAAGATAATGAGTGTGCATTATTTTAAGTGGCTAAGTTATGCAGGCAGGGATTGCATTAATTCATTCTTCTTGCACTTGGTGTATAAATAAATATTTTCTAAAGAATAAATTTATTAAATGCTTATTGAGTATCCAATAAAGACTTATTTTGAGTGTCCAACATAAGAGACAAAAATCCTACTAAACCAATAGTACAGGAGCTACTGTGGAGCTACTGTGGAGCTACTGCTGGGGGCAGGTAGTGAGATCTGAATGCTGCATCATCCGGGAGGATATAAAGATTATAGTTAATGAGATTGTTATTTGTAGAAAAGCTCTATGTTTGGATGCTCACCTGTTAGTGTTGCACATTCCTCCCATTAGCCAGTGAGAGATGGAGAAGAAACAAAATGCAAACCAAGTAGACAGAGGACTCTAGTTCCAGGGAGCTAATACTGAATGTTTTCTGTTGTGAAAGCTAAGAAGAGTGAACTCCTAATAAGCTCCTAGGGTTTCATGAGGGTGGTGGAATTAGCTTTGTGTGGCTGCTCCTTGGTACCTGTTCACCAGGAGCATCCTTGCTATTGATGCTTGAGAAAGATGAACAGCCTCAAAGCTAAAGGATGTCAGCTTTAAAGTCAGGGAGTTGTTCCCCTCCAGAGGTCAGGATGCTGAACAAAAATAATTGCTGTATAATGTATTTATTTTGATTATTAAGAATTTCCTAAAGGTTGAGCTGGGTGCCTTATATTTTTCATCTTGGACTTTGTTTCTAATCTGAGACCTTCTCAAGCAATTATCAGGAAATGTCTTGATTTTACAGCCCAATTTGTGTACTGATCTCTCACAATTTAAGATGTTCTGTTGAAACCTTTGTGGTAGCAGCTGGGTCAAAACTCTGAACTCTGAATAACTGAAGTCAGTGTCCTCATGGGAAAGAAAAATGGAAATACACTTTAGTCAATGAAAACAGAGAGAAAGAAAAATCCACTGCTCCCTAATGGAGTGCTTGCCTTTTGTAGAGATGTCTGAAAATAACCTACTGGGTTTTGACTCCCATTCTAAGTTCAAACATGATGCTCATGGTATAAATTACAAGGCTTTTATTGTGTCATTTTTATGAAGGAGAATGATACATACTATGCTTTAAATTATAGTAATGGCCTGCTTATTCAGAGGTGAAATTTCTGACAACCTCTACCCTTGGGAATGCAGTACAAACTTAGAAGTAAGAAAAAGCATCCTTTAAGGCTGACATTGTGGCTACAAAGGCATGCACTTAACTCAGGGCCAGGGCTTTATTGACTTTTCTTTAGCACACAATTTTTTAACAAGCTTGGTTATCTGGTTTCCCAGCTCATAGCAAGCAAGAAGCTGCAAACTAGAAAAGAGGCAAAGAAGAGACTGTTGGAGGTGGCCGTCAATATCACAGGGATGGCTGACAGTCTGACAGAGGAGGCAGAGGCAGGAAACTATAAGGCATGCACAGAAAGAATTACCACCAGGCCAATAAGGATCCCACATTATCCACAAAACACACACAATTATGTTCAACATCCCCTGCTGAAGAAGTAGTCATGTGTGGCAGTGTAATACTTTGATATTAAACTATGTGCTTTTCCAATTCATTCTACCTCTTCCTTTTTCCTTATCATCAAAACAGCAGTGAAAGTTATCTATATTGCTCTGCTATGCAGACTAGAGATGGTACAGAAAGAAAAGAGTCAAATTCTTGGCCTTTGAGCTCTTGTGCCTACTTTTGTATATCTATAGCAGAGATAAATGTCTTAAAAGCTATAGCTTTCAATCAAAAGAGCCAGGGACTCAGGTTAGAAAAACAGATTTCATGAATTTAAAAAGCTTGACTTTAAATAGTAGGAGATGGAGTTTGGAAGATTTAGAGCATAGCATTTGAAACACAGTGTTTAGTGTGGGCAGCATACCTGATGGGGTAAATACCTTTGTCCTGGTTAGAGGGGATAAGAAAGTGGAAGGAAGATGTGATTTAGGTTCTTCCCAGGTCTCTGAGAAGGGTCTAGTACCCACTCAGTGCCTTTGTTACTCCTGGTGGAGGGAGTAGTGATTAAAATCTCATATAGATTTAAGGGGCCTGATAGCAGTGTCTTTTTCCACAGGGTGTAGTTTATGAATAATAAGAGACTCTTAGGTAAACTATGTGTCCACTAAGACAACAGGATGATAAAATAGTAATAGATTGGTGGATTTTGCAGAATACAAGTCTTTCAGGATTCTCTAGTGTAAGATTCCATCAGAAAGATTTTTATGACCCACCCCCATGGGACACCTCCCCAGTACTCCCCTGGAGTGGCCTAATTGAGTTTGTTATCACTCAATGTACTTTCAGACATGAGAAGGCAAGGTGTGTGGTCCCGGCTGCCACAGATTAGAGCCAGAAGCCATGAAAATAAAGTGGTAAGATAAGCATGTGAGTTGATGGCTATGTTAATTAGCTTGATATGATCATTCTATAATATACACATATATCAAAATATCACATGATACTCCAAGAAGATCTGCAATTATTATTTGCAAATAATAAGGATTGAAAGGGTAGTAAATGCCAGTCATGGGGAAGCTCCCCCTGGGCTCTACTGTTTGGAATCCAGCACTCTCTGAGAAGGAGAGGAAGAACATGAGCAGAGTTTTGTATGGACTAGAGATGGTACAGAAAGAAAAGAGTCAAATTCTTGGCCTTTGAGCTTTTGTGCCTACTTTTGTATATCTATAGCAAAGATAAACGTCTTAAACAGATTGAACAGATTAAATTTCAACAGGGAAACACTGAGTTTCCTTTAACTAGCCAAGGTGAAGAAACAGGGGCTCATGAGACACATTTAGCAATAGAGAGGTAAAGAACATTACAAGTTTTGCATATCCAATTAGGTAGTAAAAGATATAAGAAGCATGTAAAAGGGTTAAAATGAAAAAAGTTTGGCATGTAAAAGAAACTTACACTTCAGTTATAACATCTTATCTCCTCATAATGTCACTATGTCACAGAATCAAAAACTAGCATGAGTCTTTCATAGATGACAAAATAACGACATTTTTCTTTTTGTGGAAGCCCACCCTTCCTTTTCTATGGCAAAGCCCAAAGAAATTGCCCTTAAAGAAAAACAAAATAAAACAAAGAAAATGAATCTTATGAAAAGGGAGATCACTAAGATAGAGGAAAGAAGTGGGAAAGTTAGAAAGGGAGAGAGGAAGCACTGTGGAGATCCAGTGATCAAATTCTGTGCATGTATGCATATGTCACAATGACACACACTGTTCCCTATAATTCATATACACCAATTTAAAAAAATAAAGATGTTCATTTTTCTGAAAGGGAACGCTTCCAGACCACAGATGGTTAAAAGTGCTGAAGCACCCTAATGCATGTGATGCAAGCAGTAAGAATACTGATTGTGTCCTCGAAAGGAGGCACGTTGTCACTGGTTTTCCTCTCAAGTTGCAAGGATATGCATCTCAGTCTATTGATTCTCCACATATACAGTCTAGCAAAGGAATGCATTTTCTCAGTTACTTATAGTCTCTCGGTCCTCTTCCGCTCAGTAGCAGTTTTCATACATGATTAGCACTCAGAGAGCATTTTCCACATTAACCTTGTGATGTCTGATAGGGAGGACAGAGACAGATACTGCCTTGCTGAAATGTGTACACATAATCCATAATGAGTAACTGCAGCTCCTCGGTGACCATGACGGGGCATCGCCAGCAAAGAGAGGTCCAACTTGAGGAAGGTGCTGAGTCCTAAAGAGCAATATTTCACTATCTGGCTAAGCACACAATTTAAAACCCCAATGAAGAGCTTCCCCATTTGAGCCAGAAAAGGCCTCTGATGACTGTTCCCCTTCTGAGCTGTTCCTGAGGAGACTAGCTACAGCTGTCCTTAATATCCCCTTCTCGTGGTGCATCGGTTTAGGTTACACTGAAGGCCGTCCTCACTTGTGTTCTGATCTGGCACGTGGAGCCTGTTCAGTTATTGTTATGACTTCCTAGGTTAATCAGCTCTGAAATCCTAATCTTGAATGGACACAAATTTATTTTCTGTTTTCTTAAAATATAACTAAACCAGACAACAATTGATCTCTTGAATTAGTTTGACTTTTCCCCATCCATGCATCAATATACAATGCCTTATGAGCAGTCAGATATGCTTATCATTTTACCAAGTATTGGAAATGATACAGATTTTAAGCTCACGAGAAAGCAATAGCATGACCTTTGCTGACTGTGTTTTTTTTTCATGCATTTCATGCATTTGAACACTGATATGGAGGCCTTCATATATTACTGTTTACTTGGAATTGCAGTATTCCTTCAGGAATTACTTTGTAAATGAATAACATATATAATAGTACTGATTTTCCTACTTCTTTGCTACTATCATAATGGAGACAAATATGAATCAAGGTGGGAATCAAACATTCTACTATTAATGTGTTTAGGTAGCATTGTCCTTGTTCAATATTTTATTAAGAATAAAATTCTTAATGGGTAAGGCCTAGAATTGGTCTCACCCATTATTTACTACTAGAACATTGTGGTATCTTACAAAATGTAAAATATTTCTCATGGAAGACTTCTGTGTAAGAATCAGTGTGAAAATGTAAACTCTGATTTATTAAATCTTGAATAAGGCCAGTGGTTCTATATGTCTAGCAAGTTCTTAGGTTCTATGTACTGTACTTCAGTTGCAAGGCTAAAATAAACTTTGTGGGAGGAGAAGGATTGGGGAAACTATAACTGTTCCATCTATTTATATACAGTATTTTACCCTTATTTGTGGTAGGGTGTGGTCTTATTCCTCCCAGCCTCTTCTTATAAAGTTCCTATAATCTGTACTGTGTGGTATGTAGCTACAGTATGTGATAGGAAAAGCCCCAATATCAGTTCTCACTAATGCTGCAGTGATGTTGTGCGGTCCATATAAACTCTTTCCATTTCCTTAGAAATCTTTGCCTAGGTAGAGTTGGCCTGCCTTGGACATGTTGGCTTTCATTCTTATTTCTTCAACAGAACTTCTGATTGACATTCAGGCTACTAAAACTTTTGCCTTGATTAATAAGCAATTGCATATGAAACTTTCAACTACTCAAGAGCATAACAGATGAAAGAATGAACACGCTTAGCTCATAAAATTCTTATTGACTGCTTTCTTTACACCAAACTCCATAGGAACTAGAGAGTAAAGAGATGAAATATGTGAGATATGACAATATTCATATAAATCCATTACATGGACAAATGACATATATTTACCAACTCTTATTAAAACTTACACCCAGCAATAATTGTTATCTGATATTATTTTAATGATAACTGATATTTCTAAAAATATCTATTTTATTGGTCTTCACCTACATAAAGTGTTTCCTCCATCAATCACTCATGGGACACTGGATTTCAGATTGAATAACTTGACTCAACAAATGGGGCAAACTAAGTTTTTTCTCTTCAGGGAAAGTGAATCTATCCCCATCTTTAAAACTAGCTTAGTAAGTTTCTTGTCACTTAATTACCTAGCATATGAACATGTGTTTGTATATTTGTTGATGTACACATTTGGGTATAAGAAAAAAATCACAGGTATACCTGTAGCTGAACTAGAGCAAATCATATTCCATTATTTTGGGATTTTGTCCAAAAGTAACCTAATAAATGTAACTAAAAATAAAATTTTTTTAAAAAAAAAGAAGAACAAGAGCTGGGGTGGTGGCTCAGTGGTAGAGCACTCACCTTGCATGTGTGAAACAATGGGTTCGATCCTCAGCACCACATAAAAATAAATAAAATAAAGGTATTGTGTCCATCTACAACTATAAATAAATAAATAAATGAATGAATAAAAAGAAGTACAAGGTTATGAAGATGGTACGAAGTTTGAAGTTACTTTGTTTTCTACAAATTAATCTTTTATGATCTGGTAGACTCACTCATCAATATTTTCTGTGACATGTACAGTATCGATAGCTGCTCTGAGAAACGGTCAAATTGGTGTGATAATTGATGTTTTCTTTTCAAAACATCAGCTTTCTGAGCTGAATTCAATTTCAGTAACATTTAAAAATGATTTCATAGGCAAATCTGTGCTAGATGGTTCTTTAAAAAAGGGAAGACATGGTTCTTTCCCCTCAACATTCAGCCAAAGATGCTGATTGTATCATTGGATTGTCTCAGTCTGTTCATGAAGCTATACCAAAAAGCCATAAACTAGGTAATTTACAAATAATAGGAAGTGATTCTTCACAGTTTTAGTGGCTGGCATGTTGTGATTAAGACCCTGGATGTGTTGGTTTCTGGTAAGGACCTGCTTCCTGCCATGTTTTAATGCCATATTCCTGCCTCTTCACATGGCAGAAGGGGCAATAAAAGGGACAAATGCTGTTTCCTCACATGGCCAAAGATAAGGAAAGCAGCTCTCTAAAGCATCTTTTATAAGGGCATTAGTCCCTTTGCTTTGCCCTCATGATTTAATCAATTCCCATAGGCCCAACTCCTAATACCACCACAATGGAGTTAAATTTTAACATGAGCTGGGCATGTTGACACATACCTATAATCCCAGTGGGCTTGGGAGGCTGACCCAGGAAGGTTGCAAATCCAAAGCCAGCCTTGGCAACTTAGCGAGGCCTTGAGCAACTTAGCGAAACTCTGTCTCTAAATTAAAAAATATAGGGCTAGGGTTCTGGCTCAGTGGTAGAGCACTTGCCTAGCACGTGTGAGGTACTGGGTTCAATCCTCAGCACCTCATGTAAATAAATAAATAAATAAATAAAAAAAAAAAGCATTGTGTCCATCTACAACTAAAAACAAATAAAATAAAAAAGGCTGGGTTGCTGGAGATATGGTTTAATGGTTAAGTGCCTCTGGGTTCAATCTCCAGTACCAAAATAAATAAATAAATAAAAATAAAAAGATTTCACCATGAAGATTGGAGGGACACAAACATAGCAGGGGTCACTAAACTCTTAAGTGTTTGTTTATTTTCTAATATAACAAAAAGAAACCTGCCTACTGCAGAGGATAAATAAGATCATATTTGTTCAAGCTGTTTTATTTGAGGATCATTTGTCCCCCCTTACTTCATATTCTATCTTAAGGATTTGCATCTCTAATACTGAAGTTTGGAGTCACTAATTCTAGAGGTGAGGGATGTGGTCTGTCACTCCTTTTCTCATCTCCTTGAGCAGCAGTGATAATCCAAATATTCTTTAGGCCCTGATGCTGATTATCAGTGAGAAACTGTAGTGGCACCCCTCCTCCAAGAAAATCTTAACTAAGCTTCTCCAGAAATCTTCACCATGGCTGATTTTAGGACTGTCAACAAAAGTCTCTATAAAAAAGTTCAATGTAGATAAACTTCCTATTTTCCTGTTGCTCTATTACTTGGCCACTGGACTGGAAGAAATTAGCACTCCAGGTGCTGGACACCCTTTTACTTGTTTTTCACAAACACTATCCAGTATAGCAGTTTGTAGAAGTTTGTTTGCAAATGCAAAGTGTGATAATAAGAAGGACAAATTCTTTAACAAGGCCTCTGGCCTTGAGCTGGAGCTTCAGAGATGTCTACATTTCTAAGATAAATGAAGTTACTAATTGGGCTCCATGGTAACAGCTGGCAGGGGGGAGGAAAGAAAGGGGAGAAGAAGCTCTCCCCTTCTCAGGTGTTGTCCTTAAAGGGTTAACTTGCCCAGAAGAGTGAAAGAAAAAAACCTGCCTTTATGTGAACTTCTGTAAACTGTGAACTTCTGAGCCCCTCCCCTTACTGGCTTTGTATAAAATTCTGAAACTATCTGAACTTGGGGTTCAGGGAGTAATTGATTACAGAGACAGCTGTACACACTGAACTGGCTGCAGCCAAAATAATAAAACTGTTTCCTGCGATCTTAAGTGCCTTGCCTTGTCTGTCCCTACAACAAAAACACTGCACAAAATATGGTTCAATTAGTTGCCGTTGCCCTTTTCCTTTTTTAAAAAAAAAATTGTATGAAAAACATAAACTTTACCACCTTAACCCTGTTTAAATTTAAAGTGCAATAGTGCACAATGTTGTGGAGCAGCTCTCTACAACTTTGTCATCTTGTATAACTGAAACTCTATTTCCATTGCACCATCCCCACTACCCTACCACCAATCATTCTACTTGCCTGTTTCTAAGAATTTGAGTATCTTAGAGCACATATAAGTGGAATCATGCAGTATTTGCTTTTTTGTGGCTCTTTCATTTTATTTTACATAATATCCTCAAGATTCATCCATGTTGTGACTTATAGCAGGATGTCCTTTTTAAATACTGAATAATATTTCATTGTATGGATATACCATGTTATGTTTATCCATTCAACCACCAAGAGATACTTAGACTTTTACTATCTCTTGGTGAAGAATGCTGCTATGTACATGGGTGTGGATATATTTCTTTGAATCCTATTTTCAATCCTTTTGAATATATGCCCAGAAGTAGAATTGCTAAATTGATCATCAGTTTTTATATTTTTATTTTTTTGTGGAAATTCTGCACTACCTTTTATAACAACTGCACCATTTTATATTTTTGTTATCATGCTCAACGGTTTCAGTTTCTCTATATCTTCAGCAGTACTTATTTTCTTTCTTTTTTAAAAGAATTGTGGCTATCATAATGGTTGTGGATGATTTATTATTGTTGTTTTGATTTATATTAACTTAATTATTAATGATGCTGAACATCTTTTCATATGCTGGTTGGTCATTTGTATAGCAGAAATGTCTATTCAAATCCTTTGACAAGTTCTTAACTATTTTCTTTTATTATTATGTTGTTGTTTATAGGTATTCTTTATATAGCCCAAATTTTAACTTGTTATCAGATATATGATTTCAATATCTTCTCTTGTTGGTTGTTTTAGTGAATAGATGTTTATAAGTTTGATGTAGCCATGTTTCTTTCTTTTTTGCTTCTGTTACCTGTGGGTTTTTTTTTTTTTTTTTTTTTTTTTTTTTTTTGTATTCTAAGGTAGGAAGGTGGTTTTGCTGATTCTGAGATGGTATTTGAATATTGGTCAAGAAAAACAGTTTATTGATGTTGAATTTCTCTGATCCCAGACCCATGATATTTTGACACCATTTTTCCATTATATATTCCATTATATATTTAATTTTCTTTCATGACAGTTTATCAAGTCTTCTGTAAGATCCTTGTGTGATAGTCAGCTTTTAGTCACTGTGAAAAAATACGTGAGAAAAAACAACTTAAAGGAGGAAAGATTTATTTGAGTTCATTGTTTCAGAGGTTTTAGTCCGTGGTTGGATGACTCCATTGCTATGGGCCTGCAGTGAGGCAGAACATCATGGAGGAGAGGGCATGGGCATGGGAGAGCAGAGCTTTAATCTCATGGAGTCTGAGAGAGGGAGGGAGGGAAAAAAAGAAAGGGGAAGGGACCTGGGACAAGATGTAGTCCCCCAGGGCACACCTCTAAGATACTACTCCCTTCAACTAGGTCCTACGTCCTATAGTTTCCACTATCTCCCAATAGTCCATTCAAATTATGAACCCATCAATAGATTAGGTTAATCCATTGATAAAGTCAGAACCCTCATGATCAATAACTTCCTAAAGGCCCTACCTCTACACAGTGCTACATTGAGGATCAAGCCTTCAAAACGGGTGCCTTTAGGCAACAAACCAAATCCAACCCATATCACCTTGGAAGGGCTTTCTTTTGTTTCATTGTCAAGAGTAGACATATATTTCTGCTGAAACTATCATTGTCAGATGAGGATTGGGTCAGAAGACTTTAATGTTTCCTTCAGCTATAACATCTTGTTACTCTCTATATACAGCAGCAAAATTCAATCAAGGGAAGGACTTCTCCCAAAGTCAATTAATGGGCAATGGCAAATAGACCAGAATTCACAGTGGAGTTGCATGTTGTCTCTCTATTGACTGGAGTTGGAAACAAAGCTGCTTAATGCAGTTTAAGAAGTTGTCATTGCAAGCAGGGTTTTGTTCAGTTTACTAAACGTATTGACTGTAGGATATAAGTAAATCCCTTGCAAACAGATTTAAATGCATTGCAATTATAAAAGTGGCCATCCATTTCTCTCTCTAATCTTAGGAGAGAGGGAGTAGCAGCTGGTGCTGCCATTTGCCTCAAGGAAAGAGGCTTATAGTGACACCTCTGGTTCCCTTCATTAACTCCTTTTTTCAGCAGTGTCCCTCAATCACTACATTGATATGAAAAGCAAGGAATACTATGGTCTGTCCATCACCAATTCACCATAAAAATAATTTAAAATTCTGAGGATAAATGAAAACTCTCTAGTCTTTTATGTGATTAAGATGGACCCAACAGTTTGTTCACCCATCCTGATTTGTGACAAGTACCAGAAAACACCAATGAGTCTATATGAGCATCCCATAATCAAGTAATAGACAGCAAACTTGGTCTAGGCTTGGAAGTCCTGGCTTAAGCAATGACATCGCTGTAGTCAACTATGTATCAACACCACTGATCTCACTTTTTAAAAAAAATTTGTTACTAAAAAAATTGGTCAAACACCTCTTGACATTCTTCTAGAAAGTCTATCCTTAATTGGGCCCTGCTCTTCAACATCTAAAGTTTTCTCGTGCTCTCAGCCACAAAGTTCCTCCTGCTTCCATAACCCATCTTTCTGCTTCCTATGTCATCGGCTGCTTTCAAGGTTTCAAAGTTGGCTGGCAAATTAAAGATAGGGCTGTCCCTATGTTCCCACTATCTGCAGGATGGTAGACAGTAAGTACAGAGCATGTTTAAATTGCTTAGTTTATTGTACCAGCGTATTCACAGACGTCACTCTAAAATATTCCCATCCAACAAGAAAAATAAAGAATGATTTAATGAGAAAAACTATCTGGAAATTTAAAGACACCACATAAAGAAAAAGAGATTATATTTTACATTCCAATGGCAAAGCATATTAGATTGGCTTTAGTTACACAAAAGAAAATATTTTACTAGAAAGATAAAGAAAAGTGATCGAGAAAATATGATTTGAGGAAATATTTAGTACCTGTTATAAAATCACTTTTCTGATGATGAAAACACTTTATGGAGAACAAATGGAAGAAAATGAGGGCTGCAATGAAATAAGAACATAGACAAATCTGCATTGAAACTCTATTAACAAGATGAAGCTGGTCCAGGTGTCTTACAGCTGCCAACAGTGCAATTTTTCTTAGCTCTTAGAATACTGCTTGAATGCTTGTTATACTGAAAACCTCTAAAAGGAAGTTAGTGGGACTGACAGCTTATGGAAAATAACCCCTGGAGGTAACGCAATTCATAACCCTTAAACCAAGGGATTCACCACTTGATTTATGATTTAACTCATATTTTAAATTTCAGTTACAGAAAATGTAGTTTAGAGATTATATTCTTTTTCTTTGAAAATAGTTATATATTCACAAGGGGCTGCAAATAAATATTGAAGGAAGACCCAAGTCTCCTTCCCCAGCTTTCCCAAATGATAGTTGACACTTTGTGCAACTGTAGCACAATCTCAAAGTGAAGAAACTGGCATTGCTACATCTAGAGAGCTGATTTAGATTGTACCAGTTATGCATGCAAGGAGGCTTAACATTTAAAAAAATTTAATTTAATTGTAATTCTTTTGTGGCCTGCATCTAGAGCTTTGAAACCTAAAAATCACAGTGTCTAAAATGTTGAAAAGCATAATTTCATATTCTTGTCTTGAAAGAAGCTGCACGAACAGTGGTATGGTAACCTCACAAAGTCTAGCTGCTGCCAAGTCTTCACTCAGAATGGACTGGCAGCAAAGCTTCCCTGATTTGATGCTGAATGACAGCCAAAATTGTAAGAGCATCCTTTTATTCATTAGGCTAAGTTTATTTCAATGAAGAAGGGAAAAGGACAACTTGTCTTTGATAGTGTTCATGGAAATATGTGCATATATTGTACTAGTCATCCAGTCAAACTATTTTGGTTTTCATTTTAAAACCTTTGCTCATTATTTTGCTGAATGGTATTGGATTATGTATACACATTTTTTTTAATTTGTACTTTGGTTCGGCTGTTTGTCTTCTGACTTGAGGCTTCTTGGGACCTCACACATGTTCTCCCTGTTCCTATTAACATTATCAGATGTGTTCAGCATGGCACACAGTAGGAGAATTGTAAATCTTGTTGCATAGTGAATCATTCTTTTTGTTTCTGATGGTGTCAGAGACCTTGCTTTCCTCTTTCCTGTTAGCTGCAGCCACTGAGCTTTCTCTGGCTCCTGCCCTCTGGTACAGTGGGGCCCAGGCAGGAAGCAATTCCTTCAGGAAAACAAATGAAAGAGCCCTGTCTTCCTTCCAGAGCAAAGGCTCTTGGCAACAGCCATTAGGGAGGTTTCAGAGCAGCGTGAACCAAGCAGCTTGTCACAAGTTTTTCTGGCTATTTGTTGGTGAACTTATTTGACACATCTCGCTTTTCTTCACTGATTTGTTAATTCCTTCTAACCTTAATGATAAATATCTCATAATACCGAGTGAGTCACTTTACCACTGTAGAGTTTTCTGCTCTGAAGAGAAAGACTGGGTCAGGTCATCTGAACTTTGTATTTTATACCTTTGTAGTTATGTTGTTAATTACAACTCTTAAAAACAAAGATAAGTTCTAAAAATGCCTCTCACTAATTGGAAATTGTCTTTATTGGGCAATTGCTATATTTTAGAATAAATCTGTACATATACATTGAGGTAATACATACTTCTTATAAAAAATTCAGATACAAAGGGTTATTTATTTATTTATTTTCTATTAAGTGAAGTCTTCCACTTCTTCCATTTCCTCATCCCATTATGTAGTCTGGACTTCTAGGAATGAGCAAAGATAATCATATCAAGTGGTTTATAGCTGTGTGCCTTATAATTTTCAAATATATATTACATGAATCTAGTAGTTTCAGAGTTAATCACCTGAAGTTAAGGAATTAAAATATTGTTACTTAGGTAAGAGACTATTTCTTCCTTTGGTTCTCTATTTCCACTTGATTGACTGTTTTTATTTCTCTCACAAGTTCTATCTTAGCTCTCATTTTTACTTATGCACTAAGGCTCTCCTGTTCTCCCTATCTTACCTATTGCTATTCATTTAGATCAAGCAAAAACCAGGTCACTAAATTATGAAGGGTTTAATAAATAAAAGAAAGTAATGTTGTTTAGTTTATTTAGATATGTTTGTATTTATTAATGTTTATATTTCCCTCCACAAAGCCCCTATCTCTCAACACTGCAAAACTAAGACTGTAACTTGAATTTCTTTGCTGATTTCTCCCAAAGCAAAGAATCTTAGGAACCATGGTCTGTGAAGGTTACAGAATAAAGTAAATCATGAAAAAAAATCTAAAAGCTTAATAAACAACAGAATATAATCTTACCTGTTGGTCTCAACTTATTAGCCTTTAGCTTTAAGCTATTGTTAAAAAAATATTAGAGGCTGGAAATAGATAATAAAAGAAGCACATCTGTTGGTGAAGCAGTTTTAGAGATTGGGATTATACATCTAGGCCAATATTAAAACTTGACCTCTTCTTATCTCCGCTCTCTCTCCTCTGGAACCTTCCAGGAAAAAATACAATATGATGGTTAAGAATGATAGTTGGTGGGCTGGGGATATAGCTCAGTTGGTAGAGTGCTTGCCTTGTATGTACAAGGTCCTGGGTTCAATCCTCAGCACCAAAAAAAAAAAAAAAAAAAAAAAAAAAAAAAAAAAGAAAGATAGCCCGTGTACTAAGCAGGTAAACTGACCACTTTAGGATTCAATGTCCTCATTTGTAAATGGAGAAAATGCATTTTTTCCCTTTTGGTATTAAGATTAAAGGTAAAGTGCTTAGTACAGTGATAAACATTGCAAGTATTAAAAGAAGCACAGCTAAGGCTAAACTATTAAATAAACATGCACAATTGGATAAAACATATGCATCACCTTTAAGAAACTTTAATGAAATCAAATACATGATTGAAGATCTGAATGGTATTTATATACTTTGTATACAAACAGTTGTATGTAAAAAGATGCTATATATGTGCATTATGAATTGTAATACATACTACTATTATAAATAAAAAAAGAAAAAAAAGCTAGCAGACAGAATATCTACCTGTCTATGCATCCATGGATATACATTGTTCTAAAAAGTATTTGAAATATATTAGAAATGTATGTGGTGCTATTAGAGACCAAGGGAAAATGTGCTAAACTTTGATAGGGAGGAAGAAAATAGAGTAGGCTAAGCACAAAAAGCATCTGATTTATTAATACAGAATTATTAGAAAGATAATACAGAGGGAAAAACAAAACCATGGATGGAAATATTGACATTATTGGAAAGGAGCCAGTGCTTTAAAGAGAGTGACAAACATTGCTGGAGAGTATGTTACAAAGAATGGATGGCACAGAAATAAATGTTTTGAGTATGGACAGGAAATATGTCATAAAAGGAAGGTAAAAGTTACTAGAAAATTAGATTAATACTGGAGAAGACACTGACAAACTTTAGACTGAGAGCAAGGACTCAGCATAAAAATAGAAGTTGGATGAGAAGATTAAAAAAAAAAAAGTCAAGTTGCATTCAGAGGTCATAGGAAGGTATGGAATTAAGAGGCATGAGAAGAGTTCACCACGGAAAAAAGGGGTACTTTCTACTTAAAAACTGATGCAAACGGAGGTAAAGTCAGAGTTAAATTTACAAGTGGAGGGGAGGGAAACTGAATATTGATAGTCATCAATTTTTATTATTTTCATGTACATTTTATTATTTTCAAGTGAAGACTGTGATTGGTCCTTTGAGGGATTAAAGAAAGTGATGGATAGTTAGAAAAACCATTTGGGAAGTCAACCCAGAATGAATGAACAGATTATGAAGAACCATGGTAATTTACTTGAGGTTATAAATTGCTTCAAGATAAGGATCATTTCTTCATCTGATAGATTATCTCCAGTTGGCTTTGACATTTCTTGCAAAGACCACTGTTTAAAGGAGTCATTCTTTTTTAACAAATATTTATTCAGCACTTAGATAGGTTAGGCTCTCTAAAATCAAAATAACTAACATTTATTGTGTGCTGACTATATGCTAAGCACTTTATATTTGTTGTTTCTCCTAAGACCCTTTGCAGTAAGTACGTTTTCCTTTTCATATTTCATATAAGAAGTCATTAAAATCAAAGAAGTAAAGGTCAACAAGCTATGAATTAGCAAAGCAGCATTTGGACCCAGGCAGTCCTGCTTCAGAGCCTCTGTCCTTTTATGCTACATTTCCCTGTCCTGTGTACAGTAAACAAAATGTATACTCTTGTCCTTCAGAGCTTATAGTCTGGGTCAAACAGGAAAACATACACATAAGTAAAATAATTAAAATTTGTAGCAAATGCTAGGAAGGAATAACTCAATTGAAGTAGTAGATAATGTGACAAAATGAAAAAGAGTCATTGACATGGAATCTGCTTTAGAAAGGGTTATCAAGAAAGCCTCTCCAAAGTGGATAAATTTAAGGTGAAACCTGAGAGTTTGAGAAAGAGCCAGCCAAGAGAAAAGCTGGAGACAGAACACTATAGGCAGAAGAAACAGACAACCTGGAGGAATAGGGATGGGGGAGAGTTTGGTGTTTTGAAGAACTGAAAGAAGAGTGGGACATGATGAGAAGAGAAATGGTAAGTATGAGATAGAGATGGAGGTGGGTAGATGTCCCAGTTGAGAGCTTGTGGGCGGGGATATAGCTCAGCTCAGTGGTACAGCACTTACCTAGCTAGCTCAAGGCCCAGGGTTGGATTTCCCAGCACAGCCAAAACAAAACCAGAAACAATCCACTAAGACCCTGATGGCCATGGTAAGCAGTTAATTATCTATATGACTATGACAATCAGTGGAAGAATCTAATCAGGGAAATGACACATTTAACTGGTAGGAGCTGCCATGGGAGGCCAAGAAAAATATGATGATGACCTTGGCCAGAGTAATGGCCAAGAAGACTGCAAGAAGTGAAATAATGTCATCTATATGGAAGAAGGAAGACTTGACCAGCCTTATAGAGGAGAGGGAGAGGAAAAGGGAGATCTTAAGGATAAATTTCAGGGTTTTGGCTTGAGAGACTGGTGAATAGAGGAGCAGTTTCCTAAAGTGGAGAAGCTGGAGATATGAAAGGATTTAGAAATATAAGTCAAGAGACAGTTTTGGGTATGCTGTATTTGGAAACTCTGAAACATTCAAATAGAGATGTTATGTAGTCATTGAAATTGAAATATGCAAGTCTAGAATTTCACCTTCTGCTGGGAAGTAAGCAATTGATAAATGGTTTGAGTTTGTGGCTTTAAAACCATCTATTAAAGTGTATTATTTGTTTCAATAATGACTTCAGGTAGGACCTCAGTTTCTTATTATCTTTCCATTAATCACATAAAATGCTACAAACTATATCATAATAGTAATGGCTTATTAACTAGAAAGGTGAGAATAGGGACTAAGCCATGTGCATAAATAAACAAGACCAAATCATGGACTGGCTACTTCTTAGCAGGAGTTTAAGGGCATGGGGGCCAACCCTAATGCCACATTATATATGCTCCATCTCTGGTTCTGGGAAAGGATTTTCCATATTATCACATTAACTATAAGTAGGATTTATTGAGCTGGAGAGCATGTTCACCATCTCTGATATTCTCAAATTAAAAAGAAATCACTGATAATTTTTAATTTGCTTCTTTCTCTCAAAAAAGAAAAAAAAAACAATCATTATAAGTATGCATATATAGGTCAAGTATGAAACAGGGCAGAACAGTATCTGTGTGGTCACAGTCATCTAGATTGGTCTGTATGCAATGGACAACCACCAATTCACAAAAACCCCTGATGTTATAAACTCTTCCCCCTTTTGGAGTCATTCATTCATGGGGAAGTTCAGATTGTTAAGAGAGTTCTTTGGTATTTTTATACAACTATCCTTCTTCTGTCCCTGAGGACATGCAGCAGAAGTCTGCTTTCTTATAACATGAAAACCCTTCATATATCTCCTGTGGTCCTCCTTCATTTTTGTCCAAACATCACCATTTTTTTACATCCTCCACATGCATTGTTAGTCCTTTTACCATCTTCACCTGGAAAGCTTGTCTATAACCATTACATAGTTAACTATAATAATACACATGTGGTTTCATCAGAACAAAATACATTGGAATTATTACTTTCTGTACTGTAGATATCCTGTTTCTATTAATTCATCCTAAAACTGCATTAGTTATTTTGATAGACCTTATATATTGACTTAAACTTTTAAAAAATGATAGTAATAATGCCAACAAAATATCTTTGATTCAATGTTGGTCATGTGCCAGTTTGCTAAATCTTTTATATGCAGTATATTTGGAATTCAAATTTCTAGTCAACCAAACCCAATGACTATTTTCAGGCTGCTGCAAGCCACATTCCTCTCAATCTATACTTAAATGTATAGCTTTTGGACCCAGGAGAAGGACTTTACATTTTACTTAAAAGTTAATTTTATTATATTTGGCACATGCTTTTAATCCAAATTCAATCTTAAATTCCTTTCATTTATATATTTTAAAATTATTCTTTCTCTACATTAAGCCATGCTATTAATAAAAAAAAAATGAGCAAGACTAGGTCAAGGATGTTGTCATTTACCTTATTACCTGAAAATTTTTAGTAGTGTACTCTTAATCTTTAATATGAACCATTTAAAATTATTGTCATTTAACTTTTTTTCCTGTCTCCACTCCTGTTCCTTTCCCAGTCTTCCCTATCTCAATAAATAGGTTTACCTAATGCTCAAGATAACAGCCTAGGAGTTGTCTGTAATTACTTCTCTTTTCCACACCCGATCTTTTGAAAAATCCTCTGAGCACATTGTGCATAGACTTAACTTCTTCCCATCTCCATGATTGCTAGTTGTCCTTCTCCAAGCTGCCTTACCTGCTCCTCTGTAACCTGCTTTTCCTGCCCAGAATTGTCTACTTGCCACACTTAAACCAGCATGTCAGATAGGTCATTGCCCTGCTTAAAATCCTCAAATGTTTTTCCATTTCATAGAATAAAATCCACAATCCTTACCATGTCTGAAGGCACTAAATGATCTGAGCTTTGACCAAAGGCTACCATTTTCCTTAGCCTTTCTTTTCCTTGAATAAGCAACCTTGTTCCACTGTAGGTCTTCATCGCTTTTTTTCTTTTTGTCTGCAAATCTCCTTTCCCTGGTTCTTCACAGTTGTGTATGTGAAGCTTTAGGTCTCATATGTAATATTCCCAAGCTTTAGGTCTCTGATCAAGTATGATCTCCTAGGAGAGACTGTCCTAACATGCCTCTTTCCTCATCTTTCAGGTTCATCTTATCTCTTTGCTTAATTTCTTTTGTATTACAGATCACTGTCTGAAATTATTTTGTTTGCTTGTCTGTTGTCTGAATTCTCCACTAGGCTAGAAGGCCTTCAAATGTTAGGATGAATTCCTCAGGGGCACTTGACCACTGAGCCACATCCCCATCCCTATTTTGTATTTTATTTAGAGATAGGGTCTCACTGAGTCACTTAGTGCCTTGCTTTTGCAGAGGCTGGCTTTGAACTTGCGATCTTCCTGCCACAGTCTCCCCAGCTGCTGGGATTACAGGTATGCGCCACTGTGCCCAGCAGGATTTGTCCTACTTTTACATCATTTTATCCCTAGTATCTATAAGTGACACATAATAACATAATATATATACTATATATAATTATATATAATAAATATATAAATGAGCAAATTTATAGATTTACCAGTTAGAAACCTTGCTAACAAATGATTTTAAATAGATGTTTTTTCTTTTTTTTTTTTTTTGTTTCTCATTTTTTTAGATGTTTTTTCTTAATGAACTCATGAGTCAAGTTATGAATTAAATTAAGGGGATCTATAAACTTCCTGATACTGTATGCAATTGTTATATACATATGCATATTTTGAAAGATAACTATCCATGTTGTATTTTAGTTATCCATAACATGAACTGGATTTTGAAAAGGTTTGTATCAACCATGAAAGGTCACTAACCTCTGCACTAGTGTTGCTCACATACTTCCCTTTCATCATTCCCTGCCTAGAATTTAAGTTTATATTAAATATACTTTGCCTCTTGTGAAAATGAAAATCACATTTACTAGCTCTGGTTTTCCAGCAACTTTCACTCTCTGTACAGTTCTCTAAAAATTACCCACTGGAGTTATTCAGCCTCAAGTTAAACATTGCTGGGTAACCTGAGGTATAAACATAAGTCAAGAGATTTGAACATATTTGTGGCCCATAGGTGCTTCTTTACAACCTCTCATCTTGAGCTTTAGTTCCCACATGCCAGTGTTTGTTCTACTCATTTGAGTCTAAATATCTTTTCCCTTGACCATGAGGACAAAAGCAGAATAGGAGTTGAGGAGTTCAGTTTTCTTTTTGTCATCTATCAACAATGCACCATTAACTTCAAACACCAGGTGCACTCTTTCTTTCTGGAGGTGTTTCTCTCTTTGAAGAAGTGTATTTGTAGGTAGCACACTAAGAAGTATATGAAGGAGCCTTTTTAAAAAGGAGGGCAATAGAAGCAATACTGTTGGGGACCTATATGAAAGACCACCTAGGGCAAACAATCAATGGATGTGTTGGTGTTTTTTTTTTGCCATAGGTCACAGAATTGGGACAGAAACAAGATAAGGCAGTATGGGGGCCTCTAGCCATCCAGGTACAAGTGTATTCACATGACTGCTACCAGCAAATTACTTCCAACTATTGCTATATTTTATATTGTAAATTGCCTGGCAAATTAGTAAAGAAAACTGCAGGTTCAGAAAAGTGTTTACATTTCCCCATTCTAGCTGTTTCTGTTTCTTCGGGGGATGCATTCTGTGCTTTACTAAGTTATATTTGTTTTCAACATTTTCTTGCATTGGTAGAGAAAGCGGTACATTTGCTCCTTGAGTTCTTACTGAGTCTGATCTGTTTTGCACTATCTTTTCAAGTCTCTAGAGGAGAATGTAGCCTCAAGGTGGGAGTGGATAGGTGAAGGTCTAGTGAAAAGGGAAGAAAATTTGAATATTGGGAGGGTGGGCAGTAGGAGGGATCTGAACCTAGAGGGTGAGCCCATGGTTTGTGAGACCTGGCAAAAGACAGTGGCTTGAAAAATTCAAGCATATGTGGGAGCTTTTACATTTACTTTCCCATCTGCTTCAGGGTAATTAGCAATCTCAGTTACTAGTAGTGATGAAGAAACCTCTGATACCCATCACATATTTACTTAGGGTTCTTCAAAATTAGGAATGCAAAGTGCCAGCAGCATAACAATGCATCTCAGAGCTGCTCCTTCAGCTTATGTTCCTGAGATGGATCCAAAGAAGTTTGCTAGTTAGTTCTCTAGCTGTGGTATGCCTGAGAGTTTATTTGCATGAGTGAAATCTAAAAAACATTATTTAGGTGTCCTGAAAGATTGGGATTGAGTAAAGAGATGAAATATAATTTTCTTTTAAAAATTAAACTTTAAACTGAAAAACAAAAACATCAAAGTTGTACATACTAATGGTGTACCATGTAATGTTTAATATTTAATACATGCCTCTACTGAAAAATGTTTAAAGCAAATTAGATATATTTATCTCTTTAACATTTTAATTTTCTTATGGTGAAAACTTTCAAAATCCTTTCTTTTAGCATTTTGGAATGTATATTACATTATTGTTATCTATAGTCACTATAGTGTGCATTAGTACACTGAAGCTTCTTTTTCTAGTCTAACTTCAAATTAGTTTGCATTGTTCAGTTTTTCCCCATCTCTTCCCCCACTACTTTCCTGGTCTCTGGTAATTACCATTCTACTTTCAATTCTTTGAGATTAACTCATTTAGATTCCCCATATAAGTGAAATCATGTTATATTTCTGTGCCTGGCTTATTTCACTGAACACAATGATCTCTAGTTTCAACCATATTGTATCAAATGACAGGATTTCATTCTTTTTATGGCTGAATACTATTCCATTGTGTTTCTGTACCACATTTTCTTCACCCATTCATCAGCTGACAGACTCTTAGGTTTTTTTCACATCTTGGCTATTGTGAACAGAGCTGCAGTGAACATGGGGGTATAGATATCTCTCAACACACTGATTTCATTTCCTTTGATTCTATATCTGCCTAGGATTGGGATTGCTGGATCCTATGTTGTATTTTTAACTTTTTTGAGGGGTCTCACTATTGATTTCCATAATGACTTTACTAATGTACATTCCATCAACAGTGTCAAGGGTTCCCTTTTCTCCATATCCTGGCCAGCACTTGTTATCCTTAATCTTTTTAAGAATGCCATTCTTACTGGGGTGAGGTGATATATCACTGTGTTTTTGATTTGCAATTCCCTAATGATTAGTGATGCTCATCATATTATTTTTCTCATACTCAGTAGCCATTTGAATGTCTTCTTTTGAGAAATGTCTATTTAGGTCTATTATCTGTTTTTCAAGGAGATTGTCTTATTGCTGTTGAATTACGGAAGTACCTTATTCTGGTTATCAGCCCCTTGTCAAATATATTTACAAGCATTATCTTCCATTCTATAGGTCGTCTCTTTCTTCTTGAATGTTTTTTTTTCTGTGCAGAAGCTTTTCTGTTTGATCTAATCTCATTTGTCTCTTTTTGATTTTTTTTTCCTATGCTTGGGGGGTCTTGTCCAAAAAACAAAACAAACAAAAAAAAAATTATTGTTCATTATAATGTCCTAAATCATTTCCCCAATGTTTTCTTCTAGTAGTTCCATACTTGCAGGTCTTACATGTAAGTCTTTTATCCATTTTAAGTTGATCTTTGTAACTGGTGTGACATAGGGATCAAATGTAATTCTTCTCCATGTGGTTATCCAGTTTTCTCAGCACCATTTATTGAAAAGACTATTCTTTCTCCAATGTGTGTTTCTAGCACCTTTGTTGAAAGTCAGTTGGCTATAGATGCATGGTTTTACTTCTCTGTCTTTTTAAAAAAAATATATTTATTTATTTGCTTTAGTTGTACACAATGCAATGCATTTATGTTTACGTGGTGCTGAGGATCAAACAAGTGCCCTGACTTGCTGTTAAACAACAACTGTCCAGCTACCTCATCAACCAACAATCAAAAAGTAGGAAACAATGGTAAGAATTAGAGGAACTGAAACAAAATTCACTTGCCCATGATTTTCTTCGGTTTATCATTGACTTATTATTGAAGGGTTTGTGTGTTTGAGAGGTTATTTGTATGCAGTTACGTAAAAAGGGAATTGTTTGGAAGTCTGGTTATTCTGTGAGCATATAAGTCCATGGAGGTAGCATAGATAAAAGTAGGAAAGATGAATGCTACAGCCATTTGTTGAATGCACCATGTAAATGACCCTTGGGAAGGCAAGGAACACAGAAGGTCTTTTTTGAAGTTTATGGTTTATCTCATTTGATAATTTGGTAATTTCCATACACACATAGATACACACGTACTCATTCATTCTCCTATCTTCCCTTTGGCGGCCCTGTGATTTTCATAAACACATTTTCCCCCAAAGATCTTGAAATGAATTTTATAGGAGTCTGCAGTGGGAAACATTAACACGCTTCAGAATATGACTGAATTTGGCACCTGTAATAAATTTCCAGTGTCATTCTCTGAACCTGATAGACCTTGCTAGAATTTTAATAGCGTCTCCACATACCTGGAAATACAGCTACAGTGTCTGTCACCTTTAGAAAATAATCATTCTGACATGCTTTATTCACTTACAACTCACTTGACACATTTTCAGTTACATTTAAATGTGAACTTCATTTAGTCCCTCATTTCACGTAGCAAAGGTTAGGTATTCATTACATACGTTGTTTCCAGAGATAGAAAGACCCAGATCAACAAAATTAGAATGGAATGTGCACACAGTATTCTTGTTAAATCTTCTGTGTTCAAAATATATTTTCAATTAATTACAAATGTCTTTAATGGGACTTCAAGCTAATGGAAATATCAATATTGACTGTGTCATTACTCACCTGCATTTCTTTTCCAGAAAAGAGTCATTTCTTTTGCTTATTAGGGAATATTTTATACTTGAAAACTTGCAGTTTGCTGATGGAAGGAGAAAACTGAGTCGTTATTCAGATCTTGCTTTTGAAATCTTCCATTTGAAGTATTTCCTTTCCATTTCAATTTGAGAAGGCACAGAGGATTTTACATTTTGGAAGCATTAGCTAATTCATTTCCAAGCTAGAATGGTTTGGCAATTTATTGAGAATACAGGTGGACTAAGAACTCAACTTTCTTTTTTTTTAGTGAAAGGGAATTGGGGGCTGAGGGAAACTCAGAAATAAGACAAAAGCTCAAGAATTGTCTAGCTTAAAAAAAAACAGAATTGGTTAGCTTTTCACTTAGTGATTAGTTTATCATTGCCAACTAGTCTCCAGGACTAGTGTGGTCTCATGCCATCAGCCCTCTGGCGAACGTCTTGGCAGATGATTTGGATGAAGTAGGGGTGCTGTCTTCTTGGTAGGTAGCTCTGTGATCTGAGATTGTGTCTGACATTCAATTTTCAATGCAATGGAGTCAAAGGATGATTTCAGCCTTCTTCAGTGCTTACAATAGGAACTTGTCTCTTGCCAAGCCCAGGCAGCCAAGCTATTTTCTGGGCAGGCATGCAAACATGTTGTTTCCCTAGGACTTCAGATAGCCCTTTGCAGAAAAGGAAAGGCAAAGGGAAGGGAGAAAGACACTGGGAAGGAGATGCTTAGTCTTATCAAATCACACAGCAGAGGGTGTCATTCAGAGCACTGTACTGCAGTTTGACATGGAACTACCTTTTAGAAATAATGTTTATATGGTGAAAAGTTCCTCAGTGGGTAAGGGGATGATTCTACCTCCCAAGCACAGTTTAGGGAGAGAGCTTAAAAGAAGATTGCTCATTATAAAGTGGTGCTTGTTAAATTACATTTGTACTGGCCTTTGGATTTCAGAAAAGTACTCAATTTTTCATAATCTCCTTTGTCCTCCAAAAGAGCCCTGTGAAGTAGTTCAGGCAGGCATTTTTGTCAGAGGCAAATGAGGACTCTGAAACTCCAAAGTAGACCTTGTGAAGCTTGTTCACTCTACTACACTGTTTCCCAGAGGAACTGTGAAAAGAGAGATAAAATGCCTTCATCGTGAACACAGTAGGAGCACATCATTTATTCATTTAATTCAGACAAAGGCCTTAGTTCCTGACTTCCATGGTCGCCCTCCCCACCACACCTTCCACTCCAACACATGTGCTTAGCACAGCATGGAATATGGAACAATTGGACACCTGGCTACAGAACTCACAAAACTTAAAATGGATTATAGAGCTAAGCATAAAATGTAGAACTATAAAACATCCAGAAGAAAATGTAGGATGAAATCTATATGACCTTGGGTTTGGAGATGAGTTCTTAGAAATAACTTCAAAAGCTTGGACTATGAAAGAAAGAAAGTTGGTAAGTTAGACATTATTAAAATTAAATTTTTTCTTTGTGAAGATACTGTCAAGAGGGAAAAAAAGGACAAATCACCAACGAGGAGAAAATGTTTACAGATCATGTATTTGGTAAAAGACTTGTTTCCAAAATACTCTTTTAAAGAAAACCTTCAAAAAAATCAACTGTAAGAAAACAAGAAACCAATTAAAAACTTGGCAAAGATCTGAATGGATACCTCACCAAAGAATATATACAGAAGGTAACTAAACACCTGAAAAGATACTCAGCATCATTTTTGTGTTCAAAGGACAAGGAAACACCCCTACACATGTATCAGAATGGTGAAAAAAAAGTGACAATATTAATTGCTGACTAGCAAAGATGTAGAGCAACAGAATCTCTTGCTCATGGCTGGTGGTAGTGTGAGGCTAACACCAACTGGCATAAGTCATACTGACAGAACATACCCCAACTTGATGTGGTGGGAATAGCATTGAGCCTGTGTGGTTCTTTTCTAAACCCTATAATTCCACAGCAATCATGAGAAAAACTCAGAAATCCCAACAGAGGAACATTTTACTGAGTACATGGCCAGTATTCCACAAAACTGTCAAGGTCATCACAACCCCCAAAAACCTGGGAAACTGTTTAAGCTAAGAGGAGCCTAAGGAGACCTGACAATTAAATGTAACATGGGATGCTGGGTGCAACAGAAGGAAGGCAAAGATCAATTTACAGAAACATGCATAAATTATGGGTTTATATAAGTGATGATGAAGCAATATGAATTCATGTGTTGTGATTTGTATACCATGTAAAAGTAAGATGTTTGTAACAGGAAAATTGGGTGTGGGGAACTGTACAATCTTTGCAACTTGCCTGAAATCATAACTAAAAGAAACTTGAGAACTCCTAAAAGAAAAACACAGGATGGAATAAAGTTTAAAGGAAAATAATATCTTGAAATTCTCCACCCATTCTTCACTGACTGACAAGCAGTTGACAGTTATCATAGTAGTGGAAAGTTCAAATGATCATGAGACTATGTGGATGATTTTTTATTCCTCTCATTAGCCTATGTATTTGATTCTCAAACTTTGATATGTATAATAATTCAGGGATGTTGGTCTAAATCATGTACATTGTACTTTCTGCCTGATGTAAGGAAACCTCTAGGGTAATTAGGTACGGGTGATTTTGGTCTCATACACAGATTAACCTAACCACGGAACAGTTCTATCCTGCTATAACTAATCTTGTTCAAAAGACTTTGGATCCTTTGGTGTAGGCAAATGACAACAGTGTTATGAACAAAGGAATGTGATTGATCTGATTCTTAATACCTATTAAAAAAGAAAGGGAACAAAAAGAAAAAAAGGAAGGAAAAAACCCCATGTCCTCTTGCCATTTTTTCCAGGACAAATTTGAGTATACCCTCAAACTTCCTTGATTTTCATAGTTGGATAAGCCATTCTGTTCCTCCAAAGGCAGCAAATCTGAAACATTTCAGGTATTGTCATCTGCTCTAGATCGTGAAGCCTAACAGTACCCTCATCTGACAACTCTAGATGGAAACTCCAGGGGCTACGGCTTCTGAAGAGTGTGCCATAGTGAAGCCTGGAGAAAAGCCCAGGAGGGGGAACAATGATCTATTCCCCATTTTCTTGGTCTGTTTTTTAGTATCTCTGGAGGTAAGGCTGAGCTTTTCTATAGAAAATATTACATATCACCCCCCTTTACTTCAATGAGACAAGCTAATAAATAACAAACCTATGTACACTCAATTTTAAGCTGAAACAATTGTAATTTAAGCAAAACATGAAGATAAAATAAGTTATGGTAAATATAAATATTTCAGTACACATGTACAGGCACAACTGTACTAGAAGATAAACAAGAAAAGAAGCAAACTCCACACATTTTGAAAATACCCCTAAGGTGGGACAGTAATGTCCCATTGAGAACCAGACAAACCATATGACCAATGGGAACTGTAAACCTCATTATTTTTCTAAATGTCTTTATGGTTTGATGCTCCTCCTGCTTATCAGGAAATTCTGTTTGTTTATCTCACAGAGACTAAGCCTGATCAGATTTAACTTACCATACAAAGCTCTAGATTAGTCCTAGACAAAATCAGTAAGTGCAATTTCCTTTTGCCTTTTCCTTTTATTAACTGGTGCTTATCCCAGGCTGTTCAGTGGAGCCAGGTTGATTTTTCTCCTCTAGTTTAAGTCTTTCCATCTCCACCAGAATTAGCTGCCCTTCTGGGTAATATGATGGCTGTGCTGAGTATCTGACTGGCTGTCCAGTCTACCTGGATATCAGAGCTGGAAAGGACATTTACTCATTAATTAATGCATTCAGTCACAATATATTCAGTTTCTGTGTGACAGGTGTTATGCTAGGTGTTGGAGCTGTGAAGACAATGATAGTTTTTTACCTGAAAGGCATTTATAAACATGCATTACAGCGTAGTCCTGATAAATGCTTGGAATAGGGAAGCATGAAAGGCTTCTTATAGAAGAAAATGCTTAAGCAGAGTTTGAGAAAAAAGTAGGATCACAAAATTGAACAAAAATATTGAGTAAGGCTTATGCCAGGCTGAGTGAAGAGCATAGGTCAAGGTACAGGGGTCTGTGGCTGGAGCATACAGTGTGTAGCAACAGTGGTAGCAAGCAAGGGGTAGGGGGCAGGGGTCAAACAAATAGGCATCAAGCACTGGGTTGGTAACTAGATTATTTAGGTTAATCCACTCATAGACACAGACATAGACAGAAAGATCTGTTCATTTGGCCAAGATAATTAAAAAGCAATTCATACTAAGATCTTATTATTTATTTATTTGTACCTTACCACTTAAGGGTGTGTGTGTGTGTGTGTGTGTGTGTGTGTGTGTGTGTGTGTGTGTGTTTATTAAGGAGCAGAAAACAGAACCAAGAAACAGAAATTACATAAACCATAAAATTCTCACTGGATATCCCACTATTTCCTTAAGACTGTAACCTGAATATACCCTTAATGGAGAGAATTCCGTGCTCAGTCAGGATTTTCCTGAATTGTTATTGCAGTGGTCCTGCAGCCCTGTGCTGTAGAATGCTGACGCTTCAGTGCATCAGTGCACTGGTGTGTGAGCCCAGCCAGTGGCCTCCATCCTGCAGGCTAAAAATAGTCATAATGATGCAGCTGTTTGTTTTGCCTGCAGCATTTCCTCACAGCTGTCACTGTACACACCTCCAGATACAGGGACACCACGAAGATCAACAATGTTTTAGGATAAATCCTTTGAAAGCCTGGAACATGATAGTTCCTTGGGGTTAATTGTAATTCCCTAATGGCATTTGTTGGGTTTTCTGGGCTGCCATAAGTTGTCAGAATCCAAAGAGTTTTCCTTCTCATTTTTGCAAAGGAAATATTTCACATTGTCTAATGTTGATGCCTTTGAAGGTCACACAGGTCATACTTTGGAAAGTACGTCATATATTGTTTATGATTAATACTCTTCATTTATTTAATATTACAGCCAAAGGCCATACATACAAACTTGAAGAACCAGAGGTAAGAAAATTCTGCTTTATAAAAGCAAAAACATCAGATATGCCTAAACCATGCAGTAATTCTGATCTGAAATACGATGTTACAGATAAATGTGTTGCCATCTTTTTAGTAATAAAAAGTTTTTTTGGGAAATGAATCATTATAGTCAGGAGAGAGGCCAATTAACTGAAAGGACTGGAAAAGGGCTGTAGATTGTGTGAGATATATATGACAACTGCATTTTTTGGATGATTTAAGATTGTTTCTGTTTCACATGAATTGCAGTTTTTGAATGCTTATGGGGTAAAATGAGTTGATCAATTATTATGATAATGACGCACGCGTCAAATTATGAGTTTAATTATAATTACCATCTTTATAGAGAGTTAATTAATCATAAAAGAGTACATTATATAATCTTTCTGTTTAATGAAATTCATTATAGAGGCTCCCAAAGGCCTAAATATAGTTTTAAACAAATTAAACCCCTGACTGGGGTTAAGGCTATTAATGCAAATGTGGTCTGGATTAGTTACTAAAAAGGGCTGAATAAGACATTAGACCCCCAAAGTGTTAAACCTCAGACCCTAATGACATATCCTTTTCCTCTGCAAAGCAGAACACATAATTTAGTGACTTTCTGAGCAGTTTTGAAATTTAGGGATAAAGTTGAGACTGTATAATTTAACTAGCATAGATAATCCAAATAGCTTTTTTCAACACCTTTACATGTGAAATGTGACATTTTAAAGCATCAGAGTCATTTACACGTATTGAAGGGGAATCTATGGAGGATCTAAGCTTTGCATCACTAACTATCCAGCCCTCACATTCAGAATGGCAATAAAGCAGAGTAAGGTACATGGTATGATGCAGGTATTGAGACAGAAAATGTTTGGAGAACAAAAGAAAGAGACAATTTTAGGTCTGTGCTGCTGGCAGAATAAAACCCTGCTGGTCTATGCACAGAGGAAACCCTGCATTTTCAGTTCTTAATCAGGATTTGTGCTGTTATGTTAATATAGCTGAACAGTTTATCCCAGGCCCCAGGATTGAAATGAAATGAGTCATAGATGAAAGAAATTAGGCCAGGGTCAATGAAGGAGCATAGTGGGTAGACGCTAGAAAGATGGCAGAAAACTGATGATTCAGAGGTGTTGTGGACCTGCACCTGCACAGCAAACCTTCTGTCCCAGACTTGTCCTGGTCTCTGCTTCCCTGTGTGGGTCCGGTCAGTGTGCATTTCAAGAGAGTATGCTGGTAGGGTGGCTTATACGTGCAGTTATATTTCTTAACATATTTTTTCCCTATATTTTAAAAAAATAAATGTAAGGTTTGGACTATTTTAACTATTTTGTAGTGACTTTATGGACCTTTGGTGACTAAAATTTTCGAAGTGACTTTTATTCTGGTTATAAAAATAGTTCACTCTAGAAAACAATATCTAATAAAGGAAACAAATCAAATGATGCTAACAACTAACACCAACATAGTACTTACTGTGCCAGGCGCTGTTTCTAAATGCTATGCATATTCTAACTTGTTTATTCTATAAGGTTAAAAACAGTTTTAAAAAATAACTTTTAATCTAGTCAACCATTTTTGAGAAGTCACAAAGTAAGTGTTGAACAAATATATTTAGTGGGTGTTAGACAGATTAGATAAACATTTTGAGACCATTATTTTTTTTTATATACTTCCAGATTTTTATTATTAAAATATTGGGGAAGGAGGAAATGGGGAGTTATTGTTTAGGGGGTAAAGAATTCATGTTTGGGGTAATGAAATAATTCTAAACATTGATAGTGGTGATGGTTTTATGCCATTATGCATGTGCTTAATGCCACTGATTGAACAATCACAATATTTAAATGGTAATTTTCATGTTATATATGTGTTATCACAATAAAAAAAAATCTTAAGAAGTAGTACCATACTATACATACTATTTGGAAATTTACATTTTCTAAACAACTTAGTGATTTGTAGTCTATTCCCAGATGAGTATACGAACATGATAGATGAGGGGTCTATAGCAGTCTTTCTCAGTTTAAAAAAATTTTTTCATTCCTACAACATTTGAGGGTTACGGCCCACCCTATAGCACTTCTTTTAGACAGAAGAAAGTAGTAGTGTTAAAGCTACCTCAATATGAGAGTAAGAAATGGTACCATCTTAACTGAGAATCACTTATTTATGACATTACTCTTAACAGAGACGGTATCATTTTGATGATTGCCATGTTATAATTTTTGGCTTTTTTTCTTCAATTTTGGGAAAGACATAAGTTTTTAAATGATCATTGATACCCTGGAGCTGAGGGCTTATTGTCCCACATAAAAATTTTAATGCTTTTTGGATGGCACTATATGTGGTGGCATGGTGGAAAAGCACAGAAGTCACCAGAGAGAACTTCCAATGGCTTCCTTATGGAACGATGTACAGATGGCAAGGGGAGTGGACTGACGGAGGAATTGAGGTTGTTCTTCCATGTATCCTGGTGGCACCCCTCTGCCTCATATTTACCTGATATACATACTCAGAGTATAAAATACTGAGTTTCCTCAACTGCTACAAATGCAGATATAAGTATCATAGGTTGTTAAGGTGATGGAATGGATAAAGGAATGGATTGGAGTGGATGATATAGGTTAGGCAGGGTCTTGAACTATGTAAGTTTCTGTCAAAAGTTAGGCATGAGACTGGTAAAAGTTAAGAGGTTAATAAGACATCCTCAGATTAACCCAGCAAGAATTAGAAAGTAAAAATTTACTACTATATTCAGGGTATTTGAGAATTTACTAAGTAGTCCACCTACTGTATTATTTTCCTATGGTAATGAAGAATGACAAACTGGGTGGCTTAGAATAACAGACATATATTATCTCAGAGTATGCAGGTTAGCAGTCCAAAATCAAGGTGTCTAGAGGGTCACACACCCTCTTAAACTTATAAGAGAGATCTTATTCAGTGGAACCTCATCTTAACTAATTGTTCAATAACCCTATTTCCAAATATGGCCATATTCGAAGTTCCTGGGAATTGAAAGTTCGTGTCTTTTTTAGAGACATAATTTAATCCACAGTACCTACTAAATTAGCCCTCAAATACCAGAGTTAGAGATTTGTAGTTATCTCAATTTAATAGAAACAATTTAACTTTTATAAAGGATGAATTCATAAGAGACAGAAAATTGTGAAACACAGAGAACTGAAGTAAATAGCAAAGGTCATGTGGCTCTTTATAGTCAGGTAAGATGCTCAGAGATAGTTACGTCCTTCTTTGGGGTACAACACATGTCAATATCCATTGACTCTGGGAAATGGAGAACATCTAAATGCAAACTCCTCATTACACAGGTTTGTATGTGTGAGCATCAATGTATGTGTGTCTGAGTGTATGTGGGTCTACATTAAGGCAGACTGTGATTAGCTTTTAATTAAATCCATTTGACAAGGTGACTCACAGATGTTAATTTTTACTTTCTACCCTATCAGATGTTTGGCAGTGTGATTTAGTGGGAAGCAGGAGCTGGGAATAAGGAATCCTGGATTTGATACTTTGCCATGCTACTGATAAGCTGAATGATATAGAGAGAGTGACTATACGATTCATTATACAAACTGGAACTTTTTTTAAAGTGAGAGTGTGTTGTTAATAATTGTGCCCCAGGAAAACAAGAATAAATCACAACTGTCCAGGCCAACTAGGATGTGTAGTTACCTTCAGTAGAAGAGAAGCTAATTGACCTCCCTGGACCTTGGTTTACAAAGTAAGGTGACTTTCATCTCCACAATTATAATTAATCCCAGGCTTCCATGAAGCCATCTTGATTATAGGTGTCAGGGAGCCACAATTTTAGCTGAACTGGGGTCTTTGATGAGACTTGAACTAAATTTTTAAAATAATCATATTTATTGAATTATAATTTAAATATAACATAATTAAACAATTTTCAAGAGTTTTAACAGAAATATTTGTCAGACTACAGAAATGATTTGGAACATTTCTGTCACCTTGCAGCTTTCTCTATTCACCTCTGTAGTCAGGCCACCTCTGCATTCTTGGTAACCCCTGACTTGCATTCTATAGCTATAGTTTTGCCTTTTAGAATTGGCTTTGAAGGTATAAAATAAAATAAAAAATAAAACAGTTATTTGTGCTTGGCCTCTTTCATTTACCATAATGTTTTTAAAGATTCATCAGTGTATTTTTTTTTTTTTTTCTTTATTGACGGGGAGGTACTGGGGATTGAACTCTGGGGCTCTCAACCACTGAGCCACATCCCAGCCCTATTTTGTATTTTATTTAGAGACAGGGACTCACTGTGTTGCTTAGCGCCATTGCTGAGGCTGGCTTTGAATTCCCCATCCTCCGGCCTCGGCCTCCCTAGCTGCTGTGATTACAGGCATGTGTCACCACACCCGGCTCCAGTATTTTTAGTAATATGAATAAAACTGTTTTATATATTCAAGAACAAATCTTGTGTGGACATTTGTTTTCATTTATCCTGAATAAATTCCTCAGAATAGGATGACTACATCTGTATGTAAATGAATGTGAAAAGTTATATAACAATGCCAAGTTGCTTTCCAAACAGGCTGTATCATTTTGCATTCCAATAGAAATGTGTAAGCATTATAGTTGTTTCATGTTTTTTTATAATACTTGGCTGTTGCCCAACAGATTGAATACCCCTTATCTAAAAATCCAAAATTCAAAATGCTCCAGAATCCTAAAATTTTTGAGTGCAAACATGAGGCCACAAGTAGAAAATTCCACATGTGACCTCATGTGGTAGTTCATAGTCAGAATTCAGGTGCACTGAATACATAAAAATTATATAAAATGACTTCAGGTTATATGTAAAAGGAGTATATGAAACAAAAGTGAACTTAATATTTATACTTTGTTCCTATCCCCAAGACATTCGTTTTATATATATGTGAATATATCGAAGTCAGAAAAAATTCCAAAATCGGAAAAAACTTCTTATCTCAAGCATTTTAGATAAGAAATACTCAAACCAGGTTTTTAATTTCAATCATTCTAATGAGTGGTTGGTGGTATTGCACTATTTTAATTTTAATTTCCCTAATGACTATAGATGTTGAATTTCTCTTTCTATGTTTATTGGCCATTGTTTATCTTTGTGGTGAAATGTCCATAAGTTTTATCCACTTTAAAAATGTTTTTATTTCTATTCTGGCTACAAATCCTATATCCAATATTTATTTTACAAATATATTATTACAGATGTGGCTTGCTTCTTTAGAGCAATTTTAATAGGACCTGAGAAATGCAGATTTTGAAAGAAAAAAATTGATATATTTGACTTCATCAAAATTTAAAACTTTTGCTCTTCAAAAGACACTTAAGAAACTTAAAAAAAACCCTCATACCTATGGGAATATATTTGTAAAATAAATATTAAATGAAAATTTGTAAACAGACTATAAATAGAACTAGTTTTAAAAAATAAAAAAAATTACACTGGGCACTATCTTAGAAGAAAAACAAACAGCTAGTAAACACAGAAAGAGAAACTCAACATCACGATTGAATTATACAACCCAAGCATAACTCATTGTTTTCTTCCATTTCAAGTTTGCTTGGATATTCTAGTTTTTAATATTATTTTTAGGATCAACTTGATGATTTCTAAAATGTCTTCTTAGATTTCAATTTGGATTATCTAGAATATATCGATCATATCAGAATTGAAATCATTAAAATATTTTCCTAATTATGAGCATGATATAGTTTTTCGTTTATTTATCGTTTAATTCTCTCAGCAATGTTTCATAGGTTTTAGTATACAGATTTTGCATATATGAATTTCATCTCTGTACATGTCATAGTTTTATCCTGTTCTTAATTCAATTTCCAATTATTCACAATTAGCGCATAGAGATACAATTGATTTTCCTTATTGATATTATATCCTACAAACTTGCTAACTCTATTATTAATAGTTTTATTAAAATTAGATTCCTTAGGATTTTCTGCATAGATGATCAAGTCATCTACAAACAAAAAGAGGCTAATTCTGCTAGTGTATTTTTTTTGCCTTCCTCCTGAATTTAGGGGTGAAGTGTTTTTGGAATTTTACCAGTACATATAATATTAACTATAAATAAGTATCCTTTATCAGGTTCAGTATTTTACTTTTTATTCCTATTTGCTGAGATTTAAAAAAAAATATTGAATGGATGTTGAGTTGTGTCAAATGTTTTCCTGCACTTATTGATTATGTGACTTTTTTTAAAGTCTTTTGAAATGATAAGATACAATGGATGACTGTTACATTTCAAAGCAACTTTCCATTTTGGGGATAAAACATACGGGGTCATGGGGTGTTAATTTTTTTTTACAATTGGAAGATTCAACTGGCTAAAATTTTGTTATGGATTTTTTTGTGTCTATATTCATGAGGAATAATGGTCTGTAATTTTTTTTCAATGATGTCTGGTTGTGGCATCAGAATTTATTTTAAGGCTGACTTCATAAAATATGTTATAAAGTGATTCCTCTTATTTTATGGAAATTTTTGTATATAAATGGTATTATATCTTTCTTTAATATTTGTTTGATAGAATTCATCTCAGTTCATCTCTAAAAACATTTATACCTACAATTTTGTTTGTGGAAGCAATTCTAATTATGAACTTTATTTCTTTATCAGATAGAAGGACTTTTAAGTTATATATTTCTTTTTTTTTTACTTTTTTATTGTAAGTTGTTATATATGATAGCAGAATGCATTACAATTCATATTATACAGATAGAGCACATTTTTACACATCTCTGGTTGTATACAAAGTATATTCACACATTCGTGTCTTCATACATGCACTTAGGGTAATGATATCCATCTCATTCTACCATCTTTTTCTTTTTTCTTTTTTTTTTTTACCCTTTTGCCTCCTCGCTTCCCCTCCCTCCCCATTGGCCTTTCTAGTGTTCCTCTAATCCTACTATGCTCCCCATCCCGGCCACACTGTGAATCAGCCTCCTTATATCAGAGAAAACATTTGGCATTTGGATTTTGGGGATTGGCTAACTTAGCATTATATTATAATACTTAGCATTATATTATACTTACATAATACTTAGTATTATAATATAATACTTAGCATTATATTATACTTACATAATACTTATATTATAATATAATACTCTCCAACTTCATCCATTTACCTGTGAATGTCATTATTTTATTCTCTTTTATTGCTGCGTAATATTACATTGTGTATACATACACCACATTTTCTTTATCCATTCGTCTACTGAAGGACATCTAAGTTGGTTCCACAGTTTAGCTATTGTGAATTGTGCTGCTATAAATATTGATGTGGCTGTGTCCTGGTAGTATACTGTTTTTAAGTCCTTTGGGTATAGACCAAGGAGTGGGATAGCTGGGTTTTAAGGAGGTTCCATTCTCAGTTTTCCAAGAAATCTCCATACTGCTTTCCAGATTGGCTGCACCATTTTGCAGTCCCACCAGCAATGGATGAGTGTGCCTTTTCCCCCACATTCTCTCCAACATTTATTGTTGTTTGTGTTCTTAATAGCTGACATTCTGACTGGAGTGAAATGAAATCTTAGAGTAGTTTTGATTTGCATTTCTCTAATTGCCAGAGATGTTGACAATTTTTTCATGTATTTGTTGACTGATTGTATATCTTCTGCTGAGAAGTGTTTGTTCAGTTCCTTGGCCCATTTATTGATTGGGTTATTTGGTTATTTTTGGTGTTAAGATTTTTGAGTTCTTTATATATTCTAGAGATTAGTGCTCTATCTGATGTTCATGTGGTAAAAATTTGTTCCCAATTAGTAGGCTCTCTATTCACCTCACTGATTGTTTCTTTTGCTGAGAAGAAGGTTTTTAGTTTGAATCTATCCCATTTATTGATTATTGATATTAATTCTTGCACCATGGGAGTCTTATTAAGGAAGTTGGGGCCTAATTCAACATGTTGGAGGTTAGGGCTTACTTTTTCTTCTAATAGGCTTAGTGTCTCTGGTCTAATTCCTAGGTCCTTGATTCACTTTGAGTTGAGTTTTGTGCATGGTGAGAGATAGAGGTTTAATTTCATTTTGTTGCATATGGATTTCTAGTTTTCCCAGCACCATTTGTTGAAGAGGCTATCTTTTCTCAAATGTACATTTTTGGCATCTTTGTCTAATATAAGATAACTGAAATTATATGCATTAGTCTCTGTGTCCTCTATTCTGTACCATTGGTCTACCAGTCTATTTTGGTGCCAATACCATGCTGTTTTTGTTACTATTACTCTGTAGTATAATTTAAGGTCTGGTATAGTGATGCCACCTGCTTCACTCTTCTTGATAAGGATTGCTGTAGCTATTCTGGGTCTCTTATTTTTCCAGATGAATTTCATGACTGCCTTTTCTATTTCTGTGAGGAATGTCATTGGGATTTTGAATAGAATTGCATTAAATCTGTATAGTGCTTTTGGTAGTATGGTCATTTTGACAATATTAATTCTGCCTATCCAAGAACAAGGTAGATCTTTCTGTCTTCTAAGGTCTTCTTTAATTTATTTCTTTAGTGTTTTGTAGTTTTTGTTATAGAGGTCTTTCACATTTTTCGTTGATTCCCAGGTTATTTTTTTTTATGCTACTGTAATGGGGGTAGTTTTCCTCATTTCCTTTTCAGAGGATTTGTCACTGATATATAGAAATGCCTTGATTTATGGGTGTTGATTTTGTATCCTGCTACATTGCTGAATTCATTTATGAGTTCTAGAAGTTTTCTGGTGAAAATTTTTTGGGTCTTCTAGGTATAGAATCATATCATCAGTGATATTTCAAGTTCTACTTTACCTATCTGTATCTCTTTAATTTCTTTTGTCTGTCTTATTGCTCTGGCTAGTGTTTCAAGAATTAGATTAAATAGAAGTGGTGAAAGAGGGCATCCCTGTCTTGTTCCAGTTTTTAGAGTGAACACTTTTAATTTTTCTTCATTTAGAATGATGTTGGCCTCATGCAGGAGCCCTAATAAAGGAGATAGCTAAGATTGCGGTTAGCTGTGAGCCATAAGCATTACTGCCTTCCATGGACTCGTGAGACTTGGCCGGGGACATTGCAGATCGGGTCAGTGCTATTTGCATGGTCTTGTGAGACTTGGCCTGGGACATTGTGGATCGGGTCGGAGCCATTTGCATGATCTCACGAGACTGGGCCCGGGGGATTATGGGTCGTCGTCAGGGCCATTTTGTGGTTGTTGGAGGAGCATGGACGGTGTGTCGGGGTGTTGTTAGAGCCAGAGAGAGAAGCTGGCAGAATAAAGAGCCTGTTTGTTTCCAGTCTGCCTCTGAACTTATTCCCGCGGCTTTGTTGCTCCAAGCTGCCATCGCTTCAGGCGGCAACAGGGGACTTCGGACTGGACAGGTAGGAACTGAAAGGTCTCTAAAGATGGGTTCGAATATAACTGAATCCCAAGTGATAGAGGCTATAGAAAAACTCCTTGATATACCTGACTCCGTTGTCAGTGAGGAGGATTTAGAAAAAAGTGAAAGTGATCAAAAAAGCGTAGCTTCCACTGGGTCAACTAAGACCAGTAAAGAGAGTAATAGAAGAGTCCCCAAAATGACAAAAATCCAAGCTATTAGAGCTATTCGAGAGTTATTGAAGATAGCTGAAGAATACTTGCTCTTCATGGAACCTGGGACTCAGGATATTGCTCTCAGTGACATTAGCAGTAGTGAGGAATCTAGTAAAAGTTATCCTGAGAAAATGAGGAAAAAGAAACTAAAAAAGACCAAGAAAAAGGACCGTCAAGTAGAGGAACCACTTGTGTCCTCTACTCCCCCATGGGTGGAATCCATTACAGAAAATATGAAGAGTAATACTAGGCGTTTGCATACCCTAGAAACAGAAATAAAAAGTCTTTCTGAGTGCTTATGCGCTCTCGAGGGTAACTCACAGATACATTGGGAACTGCCAGCATTTGAGAAGAAAAGTGGACAGAGGGTCCATCAGTCAGTAGATTTCAAAACAATAAAAAATCTCAAAGAGGCAGTAATGACTTATGGGCCCCAAGCTCCTTTCACGTTGAGTATGCTGGAGTTCCTTAACACCTTTAGCTTAACCCCCTCAGACTGGAAAAGTCTATGTAAAGCAGCATTAAGCGGGGGGCAATACTTGGTGGGGCAATCGCAATTCCAAGAACTTTGTATGGAAATGGCTAAAAGAAATGCAGCTGCAGTGTTTGGAGACTATAATATAGAAATGCTCACAGGAGAAGGGCAATTCGCAGACTTACAGGCTCAAAAAGATTATGACCCAGGTGTATAAGCTCAGATAAACGCAGCTGCCTTAGAGGCATGGAAAACTGTACAAGGACCTGGGGATCTACAAGGTAGCTTGTCAAAAGTGATTCAAGGACCTAATGAGCCATATGCTGACTTTGCTGATCGACTTTTGAGAACTGCAGGTAGAGTGTTTGCAAATGTTGATCAAGCTATGCCATTAGTTGTTCAATTAGCATACGAAAATGCTAATAAATGCTGCCAGGAAGCCATCAGGGCATGGAAAAATAAAAAGGATCTTTCCGTATATATACAAATATGTAAAGATATAAATGATGCCTTTGTCACAGGAAATGTGATTGTAGCCTCAATGAGAGGTGCTTCCCCTTGAAATTTCACAAGGGCTCAACCTAGACATTATAATCAATCAGGATATTCCAGGCAAAATTATCATAATCAATCAGGCTATTCTAGGCAAAATCCCAAAAGAGAAATAAGACCAAGCTCATACCGTGCCCCAGGCTGCTGCCCTAGGTGTAAAAAGGGAAATCACTGGGCCAATAAATGCCATTCAAAATTTGACATCCAAGGAAATCATTTGATCAGGAATTCAAAAAAGACAGCACGGGGCCCAATGCCCCGGGGGCCCACAAATGTATGAGGCATTGGAAGAGGAGTATCCTCAAGCATCCACTCATATGCTTCCCCGACACAATCCATACTACCCATCTACTGCCTTGCCAGAGGAACAGGAGGAAATGCAGGATTAGACCTCTATTCCCCCGCCCGAATAGTGTTAACACCTGAAATGGGGGTTCAAATAATTCCCACAGGACTCAGGGGACCTCTTCCCTCAGGGACTGTAGGACTTATTCTCGGGTGAAGTCTTAAAAGCTTATTAGGTTTGCAAGTAACCCCAGGTGTAATAAACTCAGACTACAAAGGGGAAATAAAAATAATGCTTAGCTCACCACAAAGTGTAAGTTCTGTTAATCAAGGAGATAGAATTGCTCAGTTGCTTCTCCTTCCCAATTTACATAATTCATTTAAAATGAGTATGCCTCAAAAAAGTAACAATAGAGGATTTTGTTCCACTGACTTGGGACCTATGGCTTGCTGGGTTCGGGATTGTTCAAGGAAGCCTATGTGTAAAATAAAAATCCAAGGAATAGAGGTGGAAGGACTGATAGATACTGGAGCTGACTCTTCCATCATTAATCTATGGCAATGGCCCAAGCACTGGCCTCTGCAAAAAGCGTCAACCCAGTTTAAGAGGCTTGGGATATAATAACATCCCAGAGAAAAGTGTGGTAATTTTAAAATGGGAGGATGATGAAGGGCATAAAGGAACATTTCAGCCTATGTTTTACCTAACCTACTTGTTACTTTATGGGGAAGAGATATTTTGCAACAAATGGGAGTACACCTTGCAACCAAGCCTGCAGGTGTTAAATGTGAAAATCTACAGGGTAATCTTAACCCTAAAAGAAATCATTATCAAAAAGTACAGGGTAATCTTAACCCTAAAAGAAATCATTATCAAAAAGTACAGAGTAATCTTAACCCTAAAAGTAATCACTATCATAAAGGAAAAAGATATTTTTTGGGGGGGCCATTGAGAAAATAATTTTGAAAATACCATGGCTTTCTGATAAGCCAGTGTGGGTCCCTCAGTGGCCCCTATCTAAAGAGAAATTAAAAGTGGCCCACCTACTAGTTCAGGAACAACTAGAAGCAGGACATATAGAACCTTCCACCTCTCCCTGGAATTCCCCCAAATTTGTGATCAAGAAAAAATCAGAAAAATGGCGATTGTTACATGATCTTAGAGAAATTAATAAAACCATGCAAATCATGGGCCCTACTCAACCTGGACTTCGTAATCCTGTAGCTATTCCAAAAAATTTCCATCTTATTACTCTTGATATAAAGGACTGTTTCTTTTCAGTTCCCCTATATCCTCTGGATGCCCCCAGATTTGCTTTTTCAGTTCCTTCTATCAATAATAATGGCCCTGATAAGAGATATCAATGGAAAGTGCTTCCACAGGGAATGGCTAATAGCTCCACCATATGCCAAATATATGTGGACAAAGCAATCCAACCAATTAAAAATAAATATCCAAACCTCATGTGTCTACATTACATGGATGATGTTTTACTGGCCCACCCTAATCAAAAAATCTTATTTAATGTATTCAGTGACGTGGCAGAAAATTTAAAAAAATATATGGATTATATATAGCAGAAGAAAAAGTTCAAACCAGACTACCCATATTATATTTAGGATTTAAAATCATGGATACCTTTGTTAGACCCCCCAAAATTTTAATAAATAAAGAACATTTGACTCAATGATTTCCAAAAACTACTGGGAGACATTAATTGGCTTTGCCCTACACTAAACCTCACTACTGGCCAACTAAAACCTTTATCTGACATCCTTCACGGGGACCCTGATCCATCTTCACCGCAAACATTGACTCCTGATGCTAGGAAAGCTTTAAAGTTAGTAGAAAAAGCCATCAAAGGAGCTCATTGTAATAGATTTGCTTTAACTCAACCGCTGATATTGATTATTATTTCTTCACAATATACACCCACAGGAGTATTTTGGCAACAAGGGCCTTTTGTATGGATACATTTGCACGTCTCTCCTAAAAGTATAATTGAGTCTTATACCTCCATGGTGGCTAAACTTATTCTTCAAGGACTTAAGACTTCAACTAAAATATTTGGCATTCACCCTGCTACTATTATTACTCCCTATTCATCATCACAGATTGAATATTTATGCTTCAATGATAATGATTGGGCTATAGCTAAATGCTCTACTTCTGCAAATTTTGATAATCATCTTCCTAAGTCTCCTATATTATCTTTTTGTATCAATCATCCTATTATATTTCCACAGGTAATAAAAAATCAACCTATTCCTAAGGCATTAAATGTATTCACAGATGGGTCTTCAAATGGTACTGCTGCAGTAGTCACTAAAAAAGAAAAATATGACTTACATAACTGCACACAAATCAGCTCAATTAGTGGAACTGGAAGCTGTGGTAAGAGCTCTGGAAAATTTTAGAGAGCAGCCCATGAACATTTTTTCAGATAGCCACTATATTGTACAAGCCGTCCCAAAATTAGAGCTAGCAGGACCAATAGCACTTCATATTCCAGCCTTTAAATTCTTTTATCAAATACAAAAACTTTTGTGGGCAAGAAAAGAGTCTCTATTCGTAGGGCATATTAGAGCACATACCAACTTGCCTGTTCCCCTCCATGAAGGTAATCAAAAGGCTGATGACCTTACCCAAACAATCTTTATACTTTCAGTGCTCCAGCAAGCTACTTTATTTCACTCCCAATTTTACATCAATAGCACCACCTTGCAGCATAGGTTTAAAATCACAAAGGAGCAAACCAGAACAATTGTAAAAGATTGCAAATCTTGTATGACACATTTGCCCAATCCTCATTATGGTGTTTACCCTAGAGGATTAATGCCCAATCATTTGTGGCAGATGGATGTTACTCATAAGCAAAGTTTTGGAAAATTGTGATTTATTCATGTGACCATAGATACATGCTCAGGCATGATTTTTGCTTCCTTACATTCTGGAGAAAAAGTTAAAGATGTTACATCTCATTGTTTGCAAGCTTTTGGTGCATTGGGCATCCCCCAAATGCTTAAAACAGATAATGGCCCTGCATATACGTCCTCATCTTTCAAATGGTTTTGCGCAAAATTCAATATATCCCATAAAACAGGCATCCCATACAATCCTCAAGGTCAGGGCATTATTGAAAGAGCAAACCACACACTGAAAATTATGTTATTAAAACAAAAAGAAGGAAATTGGAAAAGTCCTAGGGACAGATTGGCAGTTGCCCTGTTTACCTTAAATTTTTTAACTTTAGACTCTAATGGTTATTCTGCTGGAGACAGACATTGGAACCCACAACAACATAAACCTTTGGTTTACTGGAAGGATGTTCTTTCAGGTACATGGAAGGGTCTAGATCCAGTATTAATTTGGGGGAGAGGATCTGTTTGTGTTTTTTCCAAAGCACAAATCCTCTCCAATATGGATACCATCTAGATTAATAAAGCAGGTACCACATCAAAAGGATCAAGATGAAGTTGTTGAGGAATCAAGATTAATAAAAAAGGTACAAAATCAAGAGGACCAAGATGAAGGTATGGAATGATTCCCTCAAAAGAGTCCTTCAAAATATTTCACAACTTAAGTGTCATTCCTCCCGGCCAGGACGAGGAGATCTTTCTTTAGTGTGCACACAATTGTATTTTTTTTTCCTTTTATACATGTCTTTTTGTCTGTGCATTTGTCTACATTTCATGTTAATGTGATGTCACAAAAATATGTTTGTATGTTTGTGCGTCTGTCCAGTGTGACGTCACAAATAACAAAGAGTTTATGAAAAAAAAATGGATCCAAATAACTTTAATTCATTTTATTTTAAGCGTATTCAATTTAGGTAAATAATTTTATAAGTGAAGGTACTTTCAATTTTGATTTATAGGTGTCCCTGGGACTTCTCTTTAGCAAAGAATATGACTAGTGCTGTATAACCTGATATTTTGGTGTTTTGACATAGGATTGTTTATTTGTTATTAACTTCATTTGTTTAATAGCTGATTAATTTGAATTATTTCAACAGGTAAAGGATTGCTGTGTATGCAGAGACTCGAGGATTCCAGCTAACAAATTATTTTTCCAAAGTGCCTTTAGCTTTTCTTTAATCTATCTTTAATGCAGTAAATACCCTCAGTCTTTCTCTGTTTTGTTCTGAATATGATATTTTGCCAGCTTATGTTTGTGGGAGCTCAAGCAGCAATGTGTGTGAGCAGAAATCAACTTTAATCTTCTAATCTAATAATTATATTTTTTAGTTTGACAACTTGCCTCTTGCCTCAGTGCTAGAATAGCACTGCCTTTCCTTTAATAATTGATGCTTGAGTTTCTAGGTAGCGGGCCCTGAAGATTTGCCAGTGGCATTGTCTAGACATAAAAAAGACGGCTGCTGCTACAGCTGCAAGCATCCCTGCTGCTCAAGCATCAAACAACCTCACCATCAGTGTGGCCTCTGCTCTGCATACATGGGGCCTCCTAGATCAACGTGTTTTAACAAGTGGACATTTTGATCTTTCATTGTTTGTGACTTTACGGAACAATGCTTTGTGGGTATTTGTCTAGAGAAATCAGTGTGTTACTTGATAGTACTCAGAGCACCTGATTTGTTTAAAGAATTTGATATGCTATGCAACTTGGCTCGCCAACAGAAGGCTTATCGCCTTAAAGCTGCAGCATCTCCCCACAATTGGACGGCTGTTAGTCACCATACACAGTTATCCTGAAGGGCTCCATTGGATGGCTGGTAGCCAATGATGGGTAAGATCCCCAGAGGGGGACAACCTAAGATAGGCACAGTCGCACGGGGCAGTCATGTGGCCGACATATCAACCTAAGACAGGAGTCAAGGCCACAGCCTTGATTATCTGATGACGGGTAAGAATGTTGGTTGCACATGGACGTCCTAGAGCATCCCCTCTTTTAAAAACAAAAAGGGGGGAAATGCAGGAGCCCTAATAAAGGAGATAGCTAAGATTGCGGTTAGCTGTGAGCCATAAGCATTACCACCTTCCATGGTCTCGTGAGACTTGGCCCGGGACATTGCGGATCAGGTTGGTGCTATTTGCATGGTCTCGTGAGACTTGGCCTGGGACATTGTGGATTGGGTCAGAGCCATTTGCATGATCTCGCGAGACTGGGCCCCGGGGATTATGGATCGTCGTCGGGTCCATTGTGTGGTTGTTGGAGGAGCGTGGATGGTGTGTTGGGGTATTGTTAGAGCTGGAGAGAGAAGCTGGCAGAATAAAGAGCCTGTTTGTTTCCAGTCTGCCTCTGAACTTATTCCCGCGGCTTTGTTGCTCCAAGCTGCCATTGCTTCAGGCGGCAACAGCCTCGGTCTTAGCATAGCTTTTATGATGTTGAGATATGTTCCTGTTATCCCTAGTTTTTCTAGTGTTTTGAACATGAAGGGGTGCTATATTTTGTTGAATGGAATGCTTTTTCTCCATCTATTGAGATAATAATATGGTTCTTATCTTTAAATCTATTGATATGATGAATTACTTTTATTGATTTCCTTATGTTGAACCAACTTTGCATCCCTGGAATGAACCCCACTTGATCGTGGTGTACCATCTTTTTGTATTTGATTTGCCTGAATTTTGTTGAGAATTTTTGCATCTGTGTTCATTAGAGTTATTGGTCTGAAGTTTTCTTTCTTTGATGTTTCTTTGCCTTGTTTTGGAATCAGGGTGATATTGGCCTCATAGAATGAGTTTAGAAGTGCTCCCTCTTTTTCTATTTCTGGAAATAAATTGAAGAGTATTGATATTAGTTCTTCTTTAAAGGTCTTGTAGAACTCAGCTGTGTATTCATCAGGTACTGGGCTTTTCTTGGTTGGTAGGCTTCTGATGGCATCTTCTATTTCATCACTTGAAATTGGTCTGTTTAAATTGTCTATATCATTCTGATACAATTTGGGCAAATCATACGACTCTAGAAATTTGTTGATGCCTTTGATGTTTTGTATTTTATTGGAGTATTAGTTTTCAAAATAATTTCTTTTATCTTCTGTATTTCTGTAATATCTGTTGTGATATTTCCTTTTTCATCACGTATGTTAGTAATTTGTGTTTTCTCTCTTCTTCTCTTCGGTAGTATTGCTAAGGGTCTGTCAATTTTATTTATTTTTTCAAAGAACCACCTTTTTGTTTTGTCAATTTTTAAAAATTGTTCCTTTTGTTTTAATTTCATTGATTTGAGCTCTGATTCTAATTATTTCTTGTCTTCTACTGCTTTTGTTGTTGGATTGTTCTTCTTTTTCTAGGGCTTTGAGATGCAATGTTAAATCACTTATTTGTTGACTTTTTCTTTTTTTGATGAATGAACTCAATGCAATGAACTTTACTTTTATAGCTGCCTTCATAGTGTCACAGAGATTTTGATATGTTGTGTCTGTGTTCTCATTCACTTCTAAGAATTTTTTAATCTCCTCCTTGATGACTTCTGCAACCCATTTTTCATTCAGTAGCATATTGTTTAGTCCAGGTGTTGGAGTAGATTTTATTTCTTATTTTATCATTTATTTCTAATTTCATTCCATTATCGTCTGATAGAATGCAGGTTAGTATCCCTATTTTTTTTTATATTTGCTAAGAGTTGTTTTGTGGCATAGTATATGGTCTATTTTAGAGAAGGCTCCACGTGCTGGTAAGAAGAAAGTGTATTCACTCATTGAAGGGTGAAACATTCCATATAAGTCAGTTAAGTCTAAGTTATTTATTGTATTTTTGAGTTCCATGGTATTCTTTGTTCAGTGTTTGTTTGGAAGATCTGTCCAGTGGTGAAAGAGGTGTGTTAAAGTCACTCAATTATTGTGTTGTGGTCTATTTGTCTCTTGAACTTACAAAGAGTTTGTTTGATGAACATGGATGCTCCATTGTTTGGGGCATATATATTTATAATTGTTAAGTCTTGTTGGTGTATGGTTCCCCTGAGCAGTATGTAGTGTCCTTCTTTATCCATTTTGATTGACTTTAGCTTGAAGTCTACTTTATTTGATATGAGGATGGAAACCCCTGCTTGTTTCCTCATTCCATGTTTTCCTCATTTCACTTTCAGCCTGTGGATGTCTTTTCCTTTGAGATGAGTCTCTTAAAGGCAGTATATTTTTGGATCCTTTTTTTTTTTTAATCCAATCTGCTAGTCTATGTCTTTTGATTGGTGAGTTTAGGCCATTAACATTCAGAGTTATTATTGAGACATGATTTGTATTCCCAGCCATTTTTGTTTATTTGTGGTATTTAACTTGACGTGTTTTCTCCTCTGATTAGTTTTTCCTTTAGTGTGATTCCTCCCTCTGCTGATTTTCATCATTGTTTTTCATTTCCTCTTTGTGAAATATTATGCCAAGGATGTTCTGTAGTGCTGGCTTTCTAGTTGTAAATTCTTTTAACATTTGTTTATCATGGAAGGATTTTATTTCATCCTCAAATCTAAAGCTTAATTTTGCTGGATATAAGATTCTTGGTTGGGATCCACTTTCTTTCAGTGCTTGGTATATGTTGTTACATGATCTCTTGGCTTTGAGTGTCTGGGTTGAAAAATCGGCCATGATATGAATTGGTCTCCTGCTATATGTGATCTGATTCTTTTCTTTTGCAGCCTTTAAGTTTCTATCCTTATTCTGTATGCTAGGTATTTTTGTTCTAATGTGTCTTTTGTAGATCTGTTGTAATTTTGTACATTTGGTGTCCTGTAAGCCTCTTGTATTTGCTTTTCCAATTCATTCTTCATGCTTGGGAAAATTTCTGATATTATCTCATTGAAGAGATTGTGCAGTCCTTTGGTTTGAAACTCTGTGCCTTCCTCTATCCCAATTACTTTTAGATTTGGTCTTTTGCTACTGTCCCATAGTTCTTGTATGTTCTGTTCATGGTTTCTTACTATCTTCACTGTGTGGTCAACTTTATTTTCAAGATTACATACTCTGTCTTCACTATTTAATGTTCTTTCTTGTAATTTATCTAGTGTGTTGGTGATGCTTTCTATTGTGTTTTTTATTTGGTTAATTGTTTCCTTCATTTCAAGATTTTCTGACTTTTTTTTTCTTTTCAGAGTTTCTATCTCTTTTTTGAAGTAATCTTTTGCTACCTGTATTTGCTCTCTGATCTCTTTGTTGGAGTGATCAATTTTTGCCTGTATTTGCTCATTTAGGTCATGCTTTAATTCACAGATCATTCTAATTATGAACCTTCTGAACTCTTTCTCTGACATTTTATCAACTTCACTGAGCATGGGTTCTGTTATTGTAGTATCCTGGTTTGTTTGGGATACTTTCCTCCCTTGCTTTTTCATGTTGTCTATTTGTCTTCCTTTCTTGCAGTGTGGATCTGAGATATTACAGTTTCTACCCTATATTCTTGTAGTTTCCATGCAGATTGTCTGTGCCTTACATTAATGTTGGGCTTTCAGACCCTGCAGGTGTCCCTTGATGTATGCTACTGCAACTAAAGTTGGTGTTGGCAATAGCGGAGGTAACTTGTGATAACAGTGAAGGTGCCTCAAGATGAATGCAACGTCTTCCAGAGATGGGGCTGAAAGGGTGGTCTTTACAATGTCTTTGGGATACCTTCTCTGATTTGTGGCTGCTTTTAGGCCCTGTTGTCAAAAGTTAGGGGCTACTGCGTGGGGAAGCTATGGCTATGTCTGCAGTGTCTCAAGATGGAAGTGGGTTAGGCTTGTGCTCCCAGGTGGGGGTGGGGTAGCAGACTCTGGTCCTACCCTGGGCCTGGGTCTCATGCAGGTTGGTATGGGCCGAACTGGTTGAATCTGAGCTCCTGTGGTGGTCTGCTGGTCAGAAGAAGCCGTACTTTGGCAGAGTCTGAGCTCAGCAGGTGTTAGTGGTGGCAGGATGACCCCGGGCCCACTCTGAGCAGAGGACCATGGGGCTGTCCTGGGCCTGCCTGAGGTCCACAGGTGTCAGAGGGGCTGTCCTGGGCCTGCCTGTGCTTGGTGGGTGTTGGGGCTGCAGTGGGCCTGCCTGTGCTCAGCGGGTGTCCATTGGAATAACCTTGGTCTGCCAGTGCTCCACATAGGTTAGCAGGGTTGTCCTGGGCCTGCTTGTGCTTGGCGGGCATCAGTGGGGCTGACCTGGGCCTGCCTGAGCTCCTTGGAGGTTGGCGGGTCTGTCCCAGCCTGCTTGCACTCAATATTTCTTTTTAAATTAACTTTTATAATTTGTGTCTTTTAAGAAATTTTTCATTTTTCCTAAATTATCAAATTTACTGGCAAATGTTTTCACAATGTTCTTTAGAATTTTAATTTTATTTTCAAATTTAACTTTTTATTGTTGCATATTAATTATACTTAGTGGTGGATTTCAATTGTGATATTGGTGCAGGTAAATAATATCAATGGATCAATTTCCCTTCTGAATAACTCCGCTTCCTCTCCTGATCCCCTTCATCTAACATATTGGTCTTCCTTCTACTTTCATGACATTCCTTTTTAACTTATTTTTTCTTTTTTCCCAGCAGCTTATACATATGAGGAAAAAAAAAAAGTCTGTGATATTTGTTTAAGACTGGCTTATTTTATTTAACATAACGCTCTCAAATCCATTCATTTTCCTGCAAATGATATAATTTTGTTCTTTGTGACTGAATAAAGTCCCATTTTATATATATGCCACATTTTCTTTTGCAGTTCCTATGTTGACAGACACCTAGACTGCTTCCTTAATTTGGCTATTGTGAATTGTGGTGTGATGAAGATGGGTATGTAGGTATCTCTAAATTATGGCAAGTTAAATTCTTTTGAAGAAATACCAAGAGGTGGGATAGCTGGATCATATAGTAGTTTTATTTTTAGTTTTGTGAGGAACTTTCATGCTGATTTCTATAGTGGCTTTTCTAATTCAACAGTATGAGCTCTCCTTTTTTCTTCATCCTCACCAGTATTTATTGTTACTCGTATTCTTCATGATTGCCATTCTGATTTAGGTGAGATGGAAACCCACTCTATTTTTTATTTTCATTTTCCTATTGACTAAAGATATTGAACATTTTGTCACATAGTTGTTGGCCACTTGTACTTCCTTTCTTGAGAAAAGTCTGTTCAGTTCATCTGCCGATTTTTTGCATAGGTTATTTGTCTTTTTTGTTACTAAGTTGGATTCTTTACATGTTCTGAATATTAATCCTCTGTCCCAAGAGTAGCTGACAAAGATTTTCCCTCATTCTGTAGCCTGTCCCTCACTCTGTTATTTCCTTTATTGTGCAGAAGCTTTTTAATTTGATGTCATCACATTTACTGATTCTTGTTATTATTTTCTGAGCTGTAGGACTCCTGTTCAGGAAGTTATTGCTCATGCCTATCTAGTGAAGTGTTTTCCCTATTTTTCCTTCTAACACTGCAAATTTTCTGGTCTCATACATAGGTCTTTGATCCATTTTGAACTGAGTTTTTTACAGGATGAGAGATTGGGGTCCAGTTTCATTCATTTACATATGGCTATCTTGTTTTCCCAGCACCATTTTGTTAAAGAGGCTGTTTTTTTTTACCAAAGTGTTTTTGGCATCTTTGTTAAGAATGACTGTAACTGCTGGGCGCCGTGGCGCATGCCTGTAATCCCAACACTTGGGAAGCTGAGGCAGGAGGATTGTGAGTTCAAAGCCAGCCTCAGCACTGGCGAGGCACTTTAGCAACTCAGTGAAACCCTGTCTCTAATAAAATGCAAAAAAAGGGCTGGGGATGTGGCCCAGTGGTCGAGTGCCCCTGAGTTCAATCCCTGCTACAAGAAAAACAAACAAACAAAAAAACCAAAAAAAACAAACAAGAATGACTGTAACTATATGGGATTGTCTGTCTACTATTTCATTTGTCTACATGTCTGTTTTAATGCTAGTACTATGCTGTTTTTGTTATTATGTCTCTGAAGTATAATTTGAAATCAGATATTGTGATGCCTCTAGCATTGCTCTTTTTACTCAGAATGGCTTTGGTTACTCTGAATCTTTTGTTTTTCCTAAGGTATTTAGGACTGTTCTTTCCCCCTAGTTCTGTGAATAATGTCATTTGTATCAGAGGAATTGGCATTAAGTCTGTAATTGCTTTTGGTAATATGGCCATTTACCAAGATTAATTCTGCCTATTCATGAATACAGGAGATCTTTACATCTTCTAGTGTCTTCTTCAATTTCTTTTTTCACATTCTGTACTTTTCCTTGCAGAGATCATTTACCTCTTCAGTTAGGTATATTACTAGGTATTTAATTTTATTTTTGAGACTATAATGAGTGAAATTGTTTTCCTAATTTCTTTTTCAAGCATATTTACATTTATTGTGCATAAAAAAGCTATTGATTTTGGATACTGCTACTCTGTTGAATTTGTTTACCAGTTATAGAATTCTTCTGGTGGAAACTTTAGGGTCTTCTAAGTTAAGATCTTATCATCTACAAACAAGGATACTTTGATTTCTGCCTTTTCCATTTCTTTTCTTCTCTTGTTTAATTGCTGAGTCCAAAATTTCAAGTACTGTATTGAATAGAAGTAGTCAGAGTGGACATCTTTGTTTTGTTTATAATTTTAGAAGAAATACATTTGGTTTTTTACTATTCAGTATAATGTTGGTTTTGGGTTTGTCATATATAAGCTTTATGATGTTGTTCTTCTTTCTACTCCTGGTATCTTAAGGGTTTTGTTATGAAGCAGTTTTGAATTTTGTTGGAAGCTTTTTCTGCATCTATTGAGATGATCATGTAATTTTTGTCTTTAATTCTATTTATGGTATAATGCTTTTATTGCTTTGTGAGTATTGAACCATCTTTTCATCTCTGGGATGAAGCCAAGTTGATCATGATGATCCCTAATCATCCACTAGATATCAATTATGTCTGTTAAAATATCCTCCTTTTCATCTGTATATTAATTTGGATGTTCTCATTCTTTTAGCTTAGCTAAAAATTTATTGATTTTCATTTATATTTTTGAAGAACCAATTCTTTTTTTCATTGATATGTACTTTTTAATTCTCTATTTAATTTTGGCTCTGGACTTTTTTCTTTCCTTCTATTGGTTTTGGGATTGGTTGGTTCTTATTTCTCTAAGAACTTGAGATGCATCATTAAGTTATTTATTTGAGAATTTTTTGATTTTTTAATGTAGGCACTCAGCTATAAACTTCCCTTTTAGAACTACTTTTGCTTCATCCCACAGATCATGGTGTTGTGTTTCCATTTTCATTTGATTCTAAGAGCTTTAAAATTACCACCCTTATTTCTTCAATTATCCACTCATCATTCAAAAGAGTATTAATCTCCATGAATTTTTGTATTTTTGTTTTTATTGCTGTTGTTTGATATTTTCAGTATGTTATGGTCTGAAAAAAATATCGAGAATATTTCATGGGTTTTTTTTGTATTTGCTAAGATTTCCTTTATGGCCTAATATATGATCAATTTTAGAGGAAGTCCCATGAGGATCTGAAAGAAAATATATTGAGCTGTTGTTGGATGAAATACTCTAGAAGTCCAGATACATTTGATCTACAGTATAGTTTAAATCTGTTGTTATAGTTGATTTTCTGTCTAGATATTATTGACAGTGGTGTGTTGAAGTCCCCTAATGTTATTGTACTGGGGCCGTTACATTCCTTTGTGTCAAGCAATGTTTGTTTTATGAAGTTGAGTACACCAGTGTTCATGCCACAAATATTTATAATTGTTATATATTCTTGTTCTCTTTATCAATGTCATTGCTTTTTTTGCCTCTTCTGGTTTTAGTTTTATATCTGCTTTGTATGATATAAGAGTAAGAACTTGCTTTTGGATTCTGTTTGCATGAAATATCATTCTCCGTCTTTTCACTTTCTGTCAGTGAATGTCTTTGCCTGTGAGGTGTGTTTCTTGGATACCACATACAGTGGGGACTTGTTTTTATAATTCAAATTTCCAATCTATGTCTTTTAAATGGATAATTAAGATCATTTATATTCAATGTCATTATAGAGTTATGCTTTGCTTCTTATAATTTTGTTTTATTTATAATGTTTGAATCATTCCTAATCATTTGATTCATTTGTTATTTTGGTGAGATTCATTATTTCTTGGGCTCTTCTGGTTATTTTTTTATCTTCCTGTTCTGTGAAAGATTCCTTCATAGATCTTCTGCAATGCTACCTTAGCAGTCTTGAATACCTTTAGCTTTTACTTATCTTGGAAGATTTTTATTTGTTCTTCAATTCTGAAGGATAGTTTTGTAAGATTAGTAGTCTAGGTTGTCAGTTATTTTCTTTCAGGACTTGAAATGCCTCATGTCCTATCATTCTGGCCTTTGAGAGTTTCTTCTGGGAAATCTTCTGTTATTCTGATGGGTTTTCCTTTCTAAGTGACTTGATGCTTTCTTCTTGTAGCTTTTAAGGTTTCCTCTTTGCTCTGAATTCTTGGCATCTTTGACTACAACATGTGTGAATGGTTCTTTTTTCATCCAGTCTACTTGGAATTCTAAATATCACCCATACCTTCATGTCTATCTCAGTCCTAAGATTACAGAAGATTTCTGCTAATGTTTTGAAGAATAATTTTTTTTCATAAGTCTGCATCTTCTCTCCTTCATCAAGACTAATGAATCTCAAGTATGGTCCTTTAATATTGTCCCAGAGATCTTGTATATTCTCAGTTTCTTATTTTTTTTTTAAATCACTATCTAACTGATTGTCTTACCTTGTCTTTGGGCCCCGATATTCTTTTTTTCTACCTGATCTAGGCTGTTGGTGGGACTCTCCACTGAACATTTTAATTTACCTTTCTTTTTTTCATTTTCAAGATTCCTTTTCCTTTTGCAGAATCACTATCTCCTTACTGAAATATTATGTCATGTTCTGTATTTTCTCCCTTAGTTCATTTTCAGTTCTTTTAAGTCATTGATCATTTTAAACATGACTTTTGAATTCATTGTCCTGCATTTCATCCAACATAAATACATAGATATGTACTTAATTGGTGGTGAGTTATGAAATTTTGAAGGCATCATGTTGGCTTGTTTCCTCATGTTTTCTGCAATCACAGGTTGTTTCTTGTGCATCAGTTATGATAGATTTCTCTTCCTCTATTACGTAAGAGTATTTATTTCTTTAAAATTTGCCCTGGGCTGGGAATATATCTCAGCATCAAGATGCCAAATCCAGCATGATCAGAGTGCTAAGTTCAGCCACAAATGTCACTTTGAGAGAGAAGAATAGTCATTACTAGCAGTGATAACTAAAGAGGAAAACACATGTCAACATGTACTAAAAATGTATTAATAATGATCTCTACAAGTCTGCTATCTAGTGAGAAAGGTAAGTGAGAAATAATATGGAATAGGATGAAAAATTAGGTAGTAATGTTAGTATGCTTAATGCTAAATTATGTAAGAAGAAAGAGGTGAAAATAAGGAGAAGGAAGAGAAGAAAATCTTCGGGGAGAAAGAGGGGGGAAAGAGAAAGGAAGACAATGGAAATGAGGGGAAAAAAGGCATAAGAAAAACCCAATTAATTGAAAAAGTACATACAACTAAATAGGAATGAAAATTATCTTGTATATATTTATATTTTTTCTAATAGTACCTTTCCAAAGGCATTATACCTTAGTTATGTCACATCTATCAGTTAAATAGGAAAATAAATGACTCATAGATTACCTGTAGAGAAACCTCTAAAATACCTGAAATACTTGTTGATAGACTTCAAGTTTAGCAAGGTCATACATGTTCATCTCACAAGAGTGCCTTTTGGGGGAAAGGACATTAGTGTAGCATTCTATTAGGTTATATACTGTAAGACTGACTAATTTTGTTATTTCTAAGGATTTTGGGGCATTTTAGTAATTTGTTGATGCTGTTTGTAAAACCTATATATTGTGAAGCAATTTGCATGTATTTGAATCTTTTCTAACTCCAAGATGCTCTATAAAAAGAAGGCACTCTCTACTCCTACCCAACCTTATCTGGGACAGTGTTTTCCCTGCTTAGGTACCAGCTAGATGGGGTTTCTGGCAGCTTGCCCTAAGTCAGTATGGGTGGGGATGGAATCTGCCAAGTGATAAGTTTCTTCCAGTTTTTACTTAATGAAATTTGCAACATAAATTTTATACCTGTCCTGCTAGTATTAATAAAATATAACAGTGAATTAAAAAAACTAAATAGGATGTATGAAAAACAAATAGAGGGAAGACACAAACAATTTACAAAAAAAGAAGATACCATGATAATATACAAAGATTTAAGATTTCTCCTTGCTGAGGTAAGGAAAGAAGAGAAAATGGGGGAAGGGAAGGGAGATAAAAGACAAAATGAAGAAAGAAGGAAAAAATAGAAGGGAGGTAATAAAAATGAGAAAAAAGAATTATCAAGAAAAATACAATTAATTTAAAAACACAAGAACTATGAAGAAACAAATAATGAGAGAAGATACAACAAAGCAACTTACCAAAAAAAAAAAAAAAAAAAAAAAAAAAAGCAAATACAGTAAAATTGTAAAAAGATGAATATTTCTCCTTGTTGAGGTATTTAAAGGATATATTTCTTTCTGGGGCTTCAGTTTTTTAATCTACCACCTCTGGGGAAGTTTGTGGACACAATTGTTGTATAGTATGTTCCTTTTGAGCTTTGACCCAGGCAGGCCAACCTGTTAGTGGAGTTTGTGTTCTGAACTCTGATCCTCCTTGCCCACCAGCAAATATTGAAGGAACATTATCCTCTGTAGAGCAAAATTCACCCTCAATAGTACTATGTTTTATACCTAGGGATGGGGGTATGGCCATGGTATTAGACTCCAACCAGCCTTCTCACTTGCATAGCTTATGAACTGTTCCTGATGGTATTGCACCTCATACCCCGAGAGCTTTAGTTTCTCTCTCTCTCTCTCTCTCTCTCTCTCTCTCTCTCTCTCTGTGTGTGTGTGTGTGTGTGTGTGTGTGTGTGTGAGTTATCTAAGTTGCTACATGAATGTTTCAATACCTCTGAGCCTGGGGGATATGGCCAGGCCTGCAGAGTCTGCACCACGTCAGTGTGCCGAGGGCAGCAAGTTTTTCACCAAATAACTCTCATTTCTCCTATACTCAATACCATCCCTTATCTACAATCAGCCTGTTTCTTTGTTGTCACAAATCTTGGACTGCTCATTTCAAAGGGGAAATGTGCTCTGCTTTCTTCTTGCCTAGAGGGCCTAATAGGATCTTGCCCCCCTCTCACTCCTGAACCCAACCTGAGATGCAGGCAGTTGCCCAACAACCCTGGGAGAATAAAGGAAAAGTGGCCATTGGGTTTGCAGACACCAACTAAAAAATAAATAAAAGAAATAAAGGAAGGAAGGAAAGAAAGTGCAGGAGTTCTGATCTATCATGCAGAGTGTCTGGACAGTGAAGCTCCTTTTAAGATGCTTCCCCTTCCCAGTTGCCACCAGAACCACAGGGACAGAGATGAGCAGGTAACCTCTTCCACTGGCTCCCTATACAGGATCCATATCTTTCTGCTCAGATTGCATGCCTGCCCAGGAGTAGAGTATGCATTTCTTAAAATCACCTGGGTTCCTTCTTTGAGCTCACTGGAAGGGAGTTTGCTTTCTTTTATTATTCTAAAAACCTGCATTTCTGGATCTTACCTGGCTGCTGATGCACTGTGTTGTACTCCCCTGCTTTCTCAAAACTCTCCTACCTTACAGCTGCATGCCTGTTGATATTTTTCAACCTTGGAGAGTGGTCAGTGTACTCTGTGTGCCTCCGGCTCTCCGTTTTTCTCTTATGATCTTTAAATGTTTTTTAATTCTTAGCGATAACCCCTTTTTTATCCCTGATATTGGTAACTGGTGATTTCTCTTTTTGCTAGATCAAGTTGGTTTTAATTTTACTGACATTTTAAAAAAAAAACACCTTTTGCGCCTATTGATTTTCCTCTATTTTTCCCTGCTGATTATTTCTTTACTTTTGTGTTTAATCTTTGCAGTGACTTTGTATGATCTAAGGCAGAAGCTTAATATATTTGAAATCCCTTTCCAAAATAAAGTAACCCAGTCTTAAACAAATATTACATGTTTTTTTTCCCCCTCATATACATAAGCTACGGGGAAAGAAAGAAAAAATAAGTAAAAAAAGGATGTCATGAAAGTAGAAAGACTAATATGTTAAATGAAGGAATCAGGGAAGGTAAGGGGAGTCATTGGGGAGGGAAGTTGATCCAATGATGTTATATAGCTGCACCAGTTTATCATGTTGAAATCCACCACTATGTATAATTAATATGCAACAATAAAAAGGTAAATTTAAAAAAAAGTAAAATTCTAAATGACATTGTGAAAACATTTGCAAATAAATTTGATAATTTAGAAAAAATGAAAAAGTTTCTTGAAAGACAAATTATAAGTTAATTCAAAAAGAAATAAATATGTAACTCAAAAAGCATTATATCTGATAAAAAATACAATTTAAAATTAGAATTCCTTCCACAAGCAAAATTCTAAGTGTAAATGTTTTTAGAGATGCATTTTATCAAACAATTATTTAAGAAGATATAATATCAATTCTATACAAAAATTTCCAGAAAATAAGGAATCACTTCCTAACATATTTTGTGAAGCTAGCATTGAAATAAATTTTGATGCCAAAACAGACAGTATTGAAAAAAGATTTACAGACCAATATCCTCATGAATATAGATATAAAAAAAACCCAAAATTCTAACAAATTGAATTCAACAATATTAAAAAATGTAACACCTCATGACCCAATATATTTTATCCCAAGAATGCAAAGTTGCTTTAACATGTAAAGCGAAGGTGCCTGCATATAGCATATGGTAGGGACTTTTTAAAAAAATCTAAATCTTTTAATCTCTGCCTTTTAATAAGAGTACACTAGATAATTTATATTTAATATACTACCCATAAATGTGGGCTTAATCTGCTATTTTGGCATGTTTTTCATTTCTCTCCATTGTTTTTGTTATTTTCTTTCTCACAATTGTCCTCTTTATTTCAATACAATCCACCTTCAAATAATATTATGCCGTTTCCCTTAGAGAATAAGAATCTTAAAACATGCGCTTTCATTTCCTTTCCTGTTCTTTGTGTTCTTGTCAAATGCACTTTGCTTCTATATGTGTGACAGATGTTCAAGTATATATTATTATTTCTTCTTTTAACAGTTATTACTTAAAGATTTTTAAAATGAGAAATACATGACTTTTTCCCTTATCCCAAGATTCAACATCTCTTTCACTCCTAATTTTCCCAGGTGTACATGCGAATTTCTACCTAATTAAAACTTTCTCCTGACTAAAGAATATATTTTAATATTTATTGTAATATTCATCTCCTGCTAATCAATTGTCTTTTAATTTTAATAAACTTTTGTTTAAAATCCTTTTATTTGACTCTATTCTTAGAAGATATTTTGCTTAACATAGAATTCCAAGTTCATTTCTCTCTTTTGTTACTTCTTGCTTACAAAGTTTTGATGAGAATTTGCTGCCATTATGTTTGTTCTTTTACATGTGGTGATGTGCTGTGTCTAGTTTTTGCCACTTCATGAGAGCTGATATGTGCTTAAGTTCCAAATTCAGCATTCAGGGACATTAAGATGGTGAACTGATTAAGCCACATAAAAGCATTTATCCCAGCGGATTCAGCAAACACTACAAGTCATGTTATCACCAACCCTCCTGAGAATGTGTTGTTAGAGATTTAGAAGCATACTATTATCTGTCAGAATGTCTTTTCCTTTGATGCTGTTTACAATTTTTATTGGTACCTATTAATTATACAGAATTGTAGGTTTCATTGTGGCATATTGGTACGTGCATGAAATTTGATCTGTTTCATTCTTAAGTGTGGTATTCATTTGGCAATTTTATTATAATATGGTCTTGCATGTTTTATCTTTTTTCTGTACTTCAGATTGGTTGAGATTATTAGATTAGTGGTTTTGTATTTTTTTAAAATTTGAGTTTTTTGAGATATCTAATTTTTCCCTCTCTTCCTTTCCTTCCCTCTTCTTCTGTGACACTAATTACAAGTATATTCAAATATTTCATGCTATTCAACAAATTACTAATGTTCTACTCATTTTTCCTTTAGTATTTTTTCTTTCTAAACTTCATTTGGACAGTTTCTGTTGTCTTTATGTTTTTCTTTTCTTCTGATGTATTTATTCTACTGTTAATCCTATCTAATTTTCTTTTGAGGCATTTATATTTTATCTCTAGAAGTTCAATATGATTTTTATATCATCTATTTCTTTCCTCATCATGTTCAGGTTTTTCTCTACAGTGTCAAACCTATGAAGACTACTTATAATTGCCATTTAAATCTACTATAATGCTAAATCAATCTCTTTGTCTGATTCAATCATTGATCTTTTCTCTTAGGCATTAGTACTTTGTTCTTTTTTATCTACATAATTTTTTGATGATAGTCATTGTAAGTTGTTCTTGGTTGTGATATTCAGTTGTGGCTTTTAAACTGTTGTGGCTTTATTCTTCCACAGAGTCATAATATTTAAAATCAATCGGTCATTTGAAACTTTATTTTAAACTTTGCTAGGGCGAGCACAGAACAACCCTTAACATAGGGATGATTTAGCTCCACCATGAAGGAGTTCTTTCTCAGAATTTTATCCAATGTTCTTTTTATTACAAGGTGTTCCCACTCTTTCTGGTAAGAATATGAACAGTTTTGAGCCCTTTGTGCACTCTGCTTACTCAGTGGTTATTTTTTGCTGGTTTTGAGTAGTTTCCTCTTAAACGAGCAGATGAGTATTCATTCAGAGACTCCAGAGCTCTTCCTGGTGTTCTGGATGACAAATTCTGTTCACCATTTCTTCCTCCAGCTCCAATCTCTCTTTCTTCAACTAAGCGGCACCTTGGGCTCTGATTGCATTCTTCTTCCCTGCACTGTGGTCTGGACTGTTACTCCATGCAGCAGACTGGTACACCCACTGCTTTTCCCATTTTATACTGTCTGTTGTTTACTTTTGTAACCATAAATCCTATCCCTTTTACACCATCATAACTAGAATCAGAAATTAAAGATTATTTTTACTTATTTATAAATACTATGAAGCAAATTACCTTTATTGTGTGTTTACCCTTGCTTGTAGACAGTTAATGGTTTCATAATTGTTCTTCCTTGTTGAAACACTAACAAATGCAGTGTTTATATGTTACCTGCTTGTTCTTCAGGGTCTGCCCTCATCACTATGTTTTAGGCATCTGGACTTTGCCCAGTGCAATATGTGATGAGTTTAAACAGCAACTGTATTTATTCATAATGTTGTGCACATTTTTGATAAATCAAACCTGAAGGTGAGATTTTCTTTATGAGTTCAAAACTTTTATCTTACCATTTTATTCATTTTTCTTTCATACTTACTTCATACTTTCTGCCCTTTGTTGGGGTAGAAGGCAGAGGTGATTATTGAGTAAATATTTCTACTATCTTTCGAAAAGAGAACATAAACTAAAGAGAAATGTACTTTCACTTATCATTGTAAAATTTGGAAGCAATGGAAAAGATATATTTTCAGACAGGCACATTCTGATTTTTTACCTTGGAAAAAACACAGAAATCATCATGAGTCACATAAAGGAAGTAAAGAGCACCGGCATGACTGGCCATGGCAGGAAAATCTATCAAATCTTCTGAGATAATCACTTCTTTTTGTAGGTAGTAAGTCAAGCTTTCTGTCCTTGGGCACTTTATACTAAGTGGAAGTAGGTAATATAAAATATAGCTCTTTCTTCTGTAATATACCTTCATGCTTCTCTTTATTAGCCTAACCGATCTCTGTCTCTTTGTCCTTTGGCTTTGTAGCCATCTCATTATTTTCCATCCTTGGACATTCTTTTCTTTCTGCTCTGTGATGGAGCTGTACACCTTACTTATCTCCTCTGGACACCTTCCTAGCACACTCCCTCTTAATTCTAGTTTCCTTGGCTGAAGATTTCATGCGAAGTATATCCATTAAACACACACACATAACAGAAACAACCCAAGGAATCATGGCCAGCTTCCCACATAGGCATGGACTCTCAAACAATGTGTTTGTGATAGGCAGTATTTCTTGGATAAGATAAATAACAATGAAGGAAATACAAATTTTGAATTGTGTCCTTAGGATTGAAGACTAAAAAAAAAACCTCTAAGTTACTTAGCCTAGCTTTCATGCTTCCCCAAAATACAATTTTACTCCTTTCTAGACTTCTCTTTAACTGCCTCCTCACATATACCAACACTGTAGCTAAATTTTTCTTTGTACTTTCCCAACTTTGGGTCTTTACTTCTTTTCCTTTGAAGACTATTTTCATTTACTTCTGTATCAGTGATGAGAGCAATGCTAATATAATCTTTTTCTTAATGTCTCCCCTTTCCCATTACTCAAAATTTCTCAAAATTATGGGTAGTAAATTCTCAATTACAATTGAGGTATCTTTTCATATCCTGGGTGGGAATCTTTTTAAGCCTCAGAAATTATTTTCATTTAAAACATGTCAGTTTTCAATATCTTTCAGTAATTTTTACTTTATCTATTGAAGATTATTTTCTTCCTGGAGAAAATGGGAACCAAATAGGATCCTTTAAATTTTGTTGTTGTTGTAAGCCCAAATCTAGGTTTATAAATTTTAATTTCCACCATGAATTCTTAAAGCACTATTTTTTTCTTGTTAAAATTTTATTTATAAATTCTATTTTTATTTCTGAAAGATAAAATTGTAGGAAGGCAAGAATAAACTTTACCTATTTCTTGCAGAATTATATTACCAGCTGTGTGGAAAGTTTGGTCTAATAGTTTTGTAGCTATTTTCTAATTTCACTTTGTCTCATCTTAAAAAGTCATATATTTATTTCATACAGCAAATATTTATTGATTTAGATCTCATGAAATAAGAGAAATAATGTATATTAATTTTTTTTTCTGTATACATTAAACCTGTAATCTACTTGAAGCATCCCTCTGTCCTTAAAAGATGAAAATGATGACAAAGGAGAGAAGAGAATAAAAGGCTCAGTTTCAAGGTTTTGAAGCATGGTAATTGGTAGAAATTCAAACATGAGATAGCCAGAGCAATGCACACACACATACACACACACACACACACACACACACACACACAGAGAGAGAGAGAGAGAGAGAGAGAGAGAGAGAGAGAGAGAGATTTTTTCTGAATTCCTTTCTCTCATCCTTTAGGGTCATATATGGTTTGAATGCTGGATTGGTGCTTGATGTGAGACTATGTGCCATAGGCTCTCTTCTGTCATGGGCAATAAGAGGCATGTTAGGAAGAAAATGTGGAATAGGAACTAGCTTAATATGGCAGAGGTTCAGAGGAAGAGGAACCTGCATAGGTACCCAGAGCTGGGAAAAGCCAGAGGGCACTAGGGGAATGTAACCAAGACCATAGGGACTGGGTTTTCAAGTCTCCCAACTCATGAACTTAATCATGAAGACCAGCAGTCCAAACAGCAACTGATGAGGCAAGATACTTCACCCTCACCACCCAAGGAGCCAGAGAGTACCTTCCCTATCTCTTTACCTATAGATCACATGAGCCATACCTGTCCCAATGAACTATACCCTAAAGTCATCTTAAAAATGTCCAGGAGAGGGCTGGGGATGTAGCACAGTGGTAGAGCACTTTGTCTAGTATGCATGAGGCCCTGAGTTTGATCCCCAGCATGGGGGAAAAAAATCCAAGATATGTGGCTGTGGATAGAAATGTGAAACGAAGCAGGTTTTTTTTTTTTTTTTTTTTTTTTTTTTATGAACTAAAAATTCTTAACATCATCTAAAGGAGATATATGAGCATCACATTAGATTGAGTTACCAATTGAGTTTTTTTTCCCCTCCTCAGTGTATCTAACAGGAATTGAAAAGAAAGTATTTAGAGCAAGATTAAGGGGCTGGATTTTTTCTACAGTGAAGAGAAGTATGGATAGTCCTGTTACTCTCTCACACTTAGGTGATAGTTACTTGGATGAGGATGATGACAGTGGGGAAGAAGAGTAGCTGAGACCCTCATAAATCTTGATTCTTGAAATCTCAATTGCTGTTTTACTTTCTCTGTCAAGTTTGCTCCCTTTCCTACTTTACTATAAATGGACATTTTTCTTTTCACTTCTGAAACTTAATAGAGGTGGGGGAAAACGATTATCGTAATTTTATGGATTGTGCCTAAAACTGAATATTAGACATCACGTTCTTAGAGACCATTGATTGTTTGATCACGAGGGTTCTTTTTTTTTTTTTTTTACTGGTATCATCTTCTCAGGCTCCACTCTGCTGACATTTCTGGGAGCCCTTTGTCTTACAGCTCCCTTCCTAAATGAGCCTCTGATGGCTATCTCTGATGAATACTAAAAAGGACCCTTTACTGAGCTTTCTTAAACTTTATCTACTCCTGAGGTGAATGTCAGGGATAGCCTAAAAGAAAGAAACAAGCTGTTGCAGTAATTTGAAAGTATTTTTCCACTAATGTTACATAAAGTGGAGAAAGATGATACCTGTCTAGCAGAATGGTTAAGACTAGAGGGTATGTGAGTCCCTGTGGCTTGAGGAGGAGGATGGACATGAAAACGTGCTACTGCCTCTGCCATGCTGGTGAACTCCATGTTCTGTGCTTGTAGAATCAGGGGCAGCTCAGGTGTACCTCGTAGGTTGTCTCATTTGGTAGAGGTGCTTTTGTAATGGTCAGAACTGTTAGAAAACTGCTGAAACATAGTTAACTTAGCTGGGAACACCGTGTTAGTGAAATAAAAGGGTTTATTGGGGTGCCACGTGGGCAAGGGTAGGGAAGGGAAGGGAAGGGGGGTAGGGAAGGGATGGGCAGGAACCGAGGCAAGCACGAACAGAGAGCAGGAACAAAGGCAGAGTTCAGTCCGGGGCTGGCTTAAATAGAGTAGGGGCCATAAAACCCCCTTGGAGTGAGTCCTTGTCCTATAGGCCAGCAGAGGTCGGGGGGGGGGGGGGTAGTGGACAGGGGACTTGCTGGTCAGGTTTTTGGTCACGCTGAGGATCCTGGGAGCTGTAGTTTTTCACAAGTCACCTGGGGAGGTGTGGCCTTCTGCCTGGGAGGTGCAGCCTCTGCCTAGAATCCAACAAGAACCCCAGAAGTAACCATGTAGACTTGTGGTCTTGAGCTCAAATGAATAAATTGTGGGTGGCTAATTCTCATTCTTCACCCACTTAGCCATTAAGACAGGGCACTGCAGCAGGATACACAGCTCTGCTCTGATGCTTACAAGACAAAACATTGTCTTGTTATAAAAGCTACTGAACTATTTATAATACCCAGGAAAGATTATGCTTTTTATTACTTTCTGAATTTGCTTATCTATTTCTTTTGCCTAGAATGTCCCTCTCATGTATAAGACACCTGAATTTCTGCTCAGCTCAGCTTAGCTCAAGTCCTGCCTACTCTTTCCTGACTCTCCACTTCTCGTCTTATCTGCTGCACTCCATATTGAGTCATTTCTCCTATAATCTGAGTCTTATAAGTATTACCATTATAGAACTTTCTACTTTATGCTGTAATTGCCTGTTTTGTATTCCTGCTAAATTTTAAACTCTCCAAAGGCAGGCTTTTCATTTTTGAATCACCTGCACTTCACATAATGCTTGACACTTATTGGACATTCAAAATTGTGGAGTCAATAAAGGAAATAAATATGCAGTTATAATTGGAATTCCTGCAGTGTATTTGACCATGATAGGTTAAGTACATTAGTTTTTATTAACAAAGCCCTAGTTGATCTTGTCTTTCTCTTTCTACTACCCCTTCCTTCTTATCATTATGATTTCTTCCTGCTACTCTCTACCTGGCTTGCTCTGCACAGCCACACTGTCATCTCTGCTGAACCTCGAATATACCAGGCATGCTCCTGCCGTAAGTCCTTTGCAGTGGCCACTCTCTCTAGGAGGAAGGTACTTTTCCCAGACATCTGGATGACTTGTTACTCTCCTACTTCAGGTCTCTGTTCAAATGTTGCCTTCTCAATGATTAGAATCCTATTCCCATCCCTGCACTACAGATCCCCTTGCTTTGTCTTATTTTCTTTTTTTTTTTTTCCATAGTACTGATCACCTTCTATTGTTCTGTCATACTTCTGTCTGTGGACCGTTGTCTCTTTGGACCTACAATGTAAGGTCCGTGAGGACTGGCATTTTTGTCTGCTTTCTTTTCTGATATTCCTCACTGATGTATCCTCCAATGGCACAGAATAGAATGATGCTTAGTACATTAGTGATATTCAATATTTGATAAATAACAAATTTATTAATATTCAAATATGCTTTTAAGAGAATCACCTATTAAGCCATTATCTTATATTAATAGAATAATATAAATGAGTTGACTTACATTCCTAATCAATATCTAAGAGAGAGGAAAAGAAATAAGGGCAGTACATCTTAATGAAATGAAAAATGGGAAGATTTGAACAGTATTATGTGTTGGAAATGAGTCAATCAAGGAGTGAATCAATCCTTCACTTATAAGGATCCGTGAGTGGCCCTTCTATAGCTGTAAAATATGGCCATGGGGAAGCAGAACAGAAGTAGTGTTAAGTGCAGCAGTTCAAGCCTTGGTAAAACAAATCTAGGTTACCTACAACTTTGCTTGGAATAGCTCCTACATATAATAGTTGCTTTCACCATAATTTTCACCTGTATAGATTGACTACATTTTAGGGTTAGGCATAGTGGGCAGAGACCAAGGATGGTTATTCCTATTAATGACAGCACAAAATATTTATCAGCTTGATAAATGCTATGGTTTGGATATGATGTGTTTAACCAAATCTCTTCTGTTAAAGAAGGCATGTTTATCCCACATAAAATTTATCCCACATAAAATGGACTCCATGTAGTAAAGAGAGCCATAGTCAATGTGAATATACAGTTTCTTGTTTGTGGCCCAACTTTATTTAATTTAGACAAAGTTGATATAATATACTTAATTTGTAATATGGATCATTCATTGCATAAAAGAGAAGCATGACTAAAACGTATTAATTAGGAGTGTATATATGTGTATAAATTGTCCATCATTATATTTACATGGAAAATTAATGCCAATTCAGTTTATCAACATCTCTCTTGTTCTTAAGCCCCCCCGCCCCAACACACACATACTCCATTCTTTATGTTTGTAAGAATTCAGCAAAGATTTGCTACTTAGCATTCAGGAGACTTTCCTTGTTGCCTATAGGATTTTAAGCATATGCCATAGAAAAACATATTTGAGATATGAAATTGACTACTATTCATATGTAAGATAAATGGAAGGAAAATATATCAAAATGTATTTCAATAAGCTGCACCATGAGTTGATCTATGATGTTTTGACTTCCAAAAGAAAATTATTTCTTTATCCCACAGGTTTGAGAACTGAATTAATACAGTAGATTTCAGATGCACGATACAGTATATCTACCTTGGATTAACTTTGCTAATATGTCTTATTCAAGAGTAAACAACAGTAATGCTACATGTTTTTCATCACCATTGCAGAAGTAAAGATTAATGTGGTCATATTAAAGAAGAAAGCATTGTATCTTGGAATGCTGAAAGTTCTTATTTATTTTCTATCTTGTTAATAAAAAGAAGCACTTTGGAGAAATTTATCTTTATGCTTTAGGCCATATGCTGATGACATAATAAAGACACGAAGAAACATTTTTCTCTGAGGTGCAGTGCTAAACATTTGGACAGGTACATCAAATGTATTTTCTTTTCTCTCTTCTTAAATATTGATTGTAGAGACCACATTTGTAAAGTGCATGTGGAATCAGTTGGAAAATAAATCTAAGACCACAATTTCTCATTCTAAGGAAGAGCTCAACAAAAATTTGAGAGTTTTTTTTTTATTTATTATTCATACAGTTTATATGCATGTTAGATAGTGGTGTTATGCTGTCTGTAATCTGCTTTACAATCCTTTAGCATAAACACTGTGATGTAAATGTGCATTAGTTACCTTTAATTTCTACCTGAGGGAGAGTCAGTGGTTCTAATCCAGTATTCATATTCCAGGGGTGGTCAACTAGCATTTAATTAGCAAGGCCACATTCTACAAGCACTATTATAAGTACTTTAGCTTTATCCCTAGCACTGAAGATTAGCTAATTAGCATGTTAGCAATAGGCTTTCATTGGCAGAAATAATGGCTTGTCAATTAGCATAATGGATGATACAAATTAATCATGGGGGAAAGTAGTAGTTTAAAAATATAAGATTTGCCAAAATATTTCAGACATTGTTTTTCCTCACCTAAACAGGATACAAAATTGTAGAAAGTCTTTCGCCCTTCATTTTTCAGAGTGGCATCAGAGGTTGGCTTCTAAAAGGGTGTGGTGTGCTATCACAACTTGAGAGGATTCTGATTGCAGGAGATTCACTATCAGATTAACTGAACTCTGTCTCTACAATAGTTTGATATAAGTACCCTTCAACTAAAAGAAGGTTTTGGGCAATGTGTGATTAAAACACTTTAAAAGTCAGGAAGCTTAGACTTTATTAAATTTACACAATAGGTTTTAGGATTATTTTATGTCTGTTTGTCAATAAATGTATGTGTATGTTTGAACATATTTGCTTTTTTGTATCTGTATTTATGAATGTATTTACTTCTTTATGATCTGGTTGTGAACATAAAGGGATGCCTGTATTAGGGTTCTGTAGAGGAACAGAGTCAGAAGGAAGTATGATTATAAAAAGGGGATTTATTATATTGACTTCCTCGACCAGAAGCTGGATAGTCCACAATGGCCATCTGTAGGCTGGAGAGCTGATAGAACCAGTAGCTACACAATCCAAGAGGCTGAAGCCTCCAAATAAGAGGGATCAATGATCCCAAACCCCATTTTGAGACTGAAGGCTTCTGGAAACTCCCTGGAGAATCACTGACAGAGTTCACTTTGGAAGAGTGAAGGAGTGAGAGTCTGATATTTTCAGGTGATTGTAGCAGGAATCAAGAAACCCATTCAAGAAGAATGGAGCCTGCATCTGCTGCTGCTTCCTTGTTATTCCAACTTTTATTCCATGCAAGCCACCATCCTATTGTACAGTGCTTCCCATGCTTAGGGAGGGTCTCCACTTCAGTTTGCTATCCCACATGCCAGTCATTCCTAGACACACTCTCACTGACACGCCCAGAAACTTCTTAATCTTTGGCATCTCTTAATCCAATGAAGTTGACAATTCAAATTAATCATTACAATGCCTGAGTTATCCATCCTGATGTTTATATATACACCTGTTATTATGATTGGAATGTTTATGCCCCCATCCCAACTGATATGTTGAAAATTTAACCTATCTTTCCAATATAACGAAATTTAGGAGATGAGGACATTTAGTAGATGGTTAGGTCATGAGGACAGAGCCATTTTCAATAGAATTAGTGTCTTTATAAAATTGTCCAAAGGTAGCCTATTGTACTTTGGCCTTATCAGAACACATCAAGAAGGTACCATCTTTGAAGTAGGAAGGAAACCAACAAATACCAGACATCAAATCTGCTGGTACCTTGATATTAGACTTTTCAGACTCAATTATAAGAAATACATTTCTGTTATTTATAAACTACTCTAGTATGGTATTTTATTAAAGCCCAAATAGATGGCTCACTAATTTATTCATTTCATTACTACTTTAAAAAGTAATTATTAGATTCTATTATGTACTAAGCCTAATACCTTTTTCTGGAAATATAGAAAAATGGAAAAAAGTGAAGTCCTCATAAGGAGTTCATGTTTAGTGGGAAATTTATAACACTCAGATGAATGGACAAATGTAGAATTTTAAATTTGAAACATGCATGGACTTCTGGGAAAAGCAGCAGTTAATCTGATCATATGGTACAGTTTGGGTTTGTTTTGTTGAGGAAATGGGGATAGAGTGTGTAGGAATAAAAACATGAAGCAAAAACTGGAGCTGAGACAGCATGGGCTTCACAGGGCAACCTTTTGAGAAATGAGGCCAGAAAATGACTAGGACCTGCTCATAGAGACCTGTGTGCTCTCCATATTAAGAAGCCTGTGCATTACCTTTGGATGCTGGAGCATTTGAAGGATTTTAATCAGTGAAGTCACATGTTAGATTCACATTTTATATAAATATTTGTCAGCTCTATGAAGGAAGTCTTATAGTGGGGCACTGATTAAGAAACTGCTTCCATGATTGAGGCAAGACTTAAAGTAGGAATTAATAGTAGCAGATTCATTTGTTAAATATTTAAGAGTTAAAATTTGGAATTTGGTGGATAGTGAAAGAATGAGAAGAGATAATGAGGCATATATCAAGTAGTAACTAAAACTATGAGACAACCAAATTGTCTCAGGGAAGGTATTGAATAAAATGAATAGTGGGTAAAGGAGTAATAGTCAATGACCCCTGCCTTTAGGATGGGACAAAGGTACAAGAAAAAAGGGGAAAAATAATAGAGAGTGACTAGGATTGTCTTGTTGTCCCTCTCAGCTTAACTGGACTTCATACAGTTTCTTCCTGAAATTAGATCTCTGACCCCCCCCCCCCTTTTTTTTAAGAGCACTTACCTTAGAAAACTTGCCATTATAAATTATTTCTCTGCCACTTTGAGATGTAAATCTTCTATGTATCCAAGAATGTGTTTCTTGGGAACTTGGGGATCATCTGGTTGAAATTTAATAATCTAAAGAGAGATTCTCCCTGTTATTCCTTCTCTTTAGGGCAGGAGCCTAACTTCTTCTTCTTCTTCTTTTTTTTTTTTCCTTCTTTAAAATTTTTTTTTAATTTATTCTAATTTGTTGTACATGCTTGCAGAGTGCAATTCATTTCATATTACATATAAAGAGCACAGTTTTTCAAGTTACTGGCTTTACATGAAGTATTTTCATACCATTTGTGTTTTTATACATGTACTTAGTGTATTGATGTCTAACTCATTCTGCCATTATTCCTATCCCCTTGCCCCCTCTTCTCCCTCCCCTTTGTTCTATTTAACATTCCTTCATTCCTCTCATCCCCCCTACCTTGCCATTGTAATCAGTATCATCATAGCAAAGGAATCATTTGACCTTTGATTTTTTTGGGATTGTTTAACTTCACTTAGCTTTATTTTCTCCAACTTCATCCATTTACCTGCGAATGCCATGATTTTATTCTCTTTTAGTGTTGAGTAGTGTTCCATTGTGTATATATATCAAATTTTCCCTATCCATTCATCTATTGATGGACATCGGGGTTGTTTCCACAATCTAGCTATTGTGAATTGGGCTGCTATAAGCATTGATGTGGCTGTGTCCCTGTAGTAAGCTGTTTTTAAGTCCTTTGGGAATAGACCAAGGAGTGGGATAGTTGAGTCAAATGGTGATTCCAGGGGCTGGGGAGATAGCTCAGTTGGTACAGTGCTTGCCTCACATGCACAAGGTCCTGGGTTTAATCCCTAGCACCACAAAAAAAAAAAAAAAAAAAAAAAAAAAAAAGGTGGTTCCATTCCGAGTTTTCCAAGGAATCTCCATATTGCTTTTCAGATTGGCTGCACCAATTTGCAGTCTCACCAGCAATGTATGAGTGTGCCCTTTTCCCCACATCCTTGTCAACATTTATTGTTTGTGTTTTTGATAGCTGCCATTTTGACTGGCCTTAGATGAAATCTGAGAGTAGTTTTGATTTGCATTTCTCTAATTGCTAGAGATGTTGGACATTTTTTCATATATTTGTTGATTGGTTGTATATCATCTTCTGAGAAGTGTCTGTTCAGTTCCTTAGGCCATTTATTGTTTTTTTTTTTTTTTTTTTTTTTATAAAGGTTTTGAGAGCTTTATATATCCTTGAAGTTAATGTTCTGTCTGATGTGCATGTGGTAAAAATTTGCTCCCATTCTGTAGGTTCTCTGTTCACCTCACTGATTGTTTCTTTTGCTGAGAAGAAGCTTTTTCATTTGAATCCATCCCATTTATTAATTCTTGGTTTTAATTCTTATGCTGTAGGGGTCTTATTGAGGAAGTTGGGGCCTAATCCAACATGATGGAGATTTGGGCCTACTTTTTCTTCTATTAAGTTCAAGGTCTCTGGGTTAATTCCTAGGTCCTTGATCCACTTTGAGTTGAGTTTTGTGCATGGAGAGAGAGAGAGAGGTTTAATTTCATTTTATTACATGAGGATTTCCAGTTTTCCCAGCACCATTTGTTGAAGAGGCTGTCTTTTCTCCCTAGTATGTTTTTGGCATCTTTGTCTAATATAAGACAACTGAGATGATACAGAATGAAAAGAAAATGAAATTGACTTTTTTTTTTTTGAAAGTCAAGAGTTATCTTCCCAATCCAATCAGCTGTCTCCAGAAGGAGTGGGATCATATGATAAAGCAAGCCTCCCTTTGTGCCCATGAGCTGGGGCTGCAGGCTGGGAAAGTTTCTAGAGGATCTAGTTCTGGATGAGGCTGGCAATGGAGTGCCCCATTTACGTAATCAGGCGTGTCTCTGGATGTTGCCATTCCTACAGATGATTTTTAATATATACTTTATTTATGTTTTCTAAATCGTCTGTAATAAATTTGTGTTATTATTTTCATAGCAATAAATATTTACCAAAAGAAATATAGTAATAAGATATAGGAAAAAATGCAAAGTCATAAGGAAATGTGACAAGGAATGTTCATGAAGAAGAATTGAAAATAATTGGTTTCAAGGCCTGTTAGTGAATATTAGACTGAGGATCCCCTGTGATATCTGAATGAGTCTCAGGAAGCTGATGGCTGTCTTGAGGTTTCTGAAAAGCATAAAGGCTGTACTTCAGGTGCAGTTCTGTAGGAATTTGGAGATGGTCTTCTCCTTGACATTTTACTAGTAAAAAGCATATCTCATGAAGCTAATTCAAAAGCTTCCTTATGCTTCTGTATTCCCATATTAAAAGCATTTTTATTTTACATCATTACAAATCAAGTGTTTTTAAATTAAATACATGTGTTTGCAAAATGAGAAAGTGGACTTTAAGACCTGAGCATTTTTCATCAAGATCCATTTGCAGGCAGAACTGTTTTCCTTAGTGGTCCATCTTACATTCACCTACTTTTTCTGTGGTCATTACACAGAATTAGCTGTGATGTTCCTGGGTGAGAGATATCACACAGGAGAGGAACATTTGTAAGGAATAAAGCAGGAACTCCCTTAATCAATGGAGAATAGTAATTGCAGGATCATTCCTTAATCAGAATTGGGGAAGGAATGCCAGAGTCTTGATGTGACTGGACAGAGATGTTTTTGGAACTATAATAAATACCTTTTAACACGTTATGAAGGATTTTTAAATAGGACTTAAATTTTTGAATTTTGGCTATTATCCTCATTTATTGGCACTTAAAGGGACAACACAAAGTTATTCTTTCTTCACAAAGAATAATTACTAAGATAAAAATGTATGACATATTTAGATAGGCAACACTGATATTTGTATTGATACTCCCCTCCTTTGCGATGAATACTCAAATGCAATTCCAATGCAATATAATTTCATAGATTCATCTGGATGATCGGATCTTTACCTGATCTTTGTTATGTCCATTGGACATTTATTTTTCTTTTACTTAAGTTTGTCATATCTCCTGGATTACCAAAAACTTTTTTGAATACTTTTTAAGTATCTAATGTTGTATTTGTTACTCAGTATGCAAAAATGCATCTTTGACTTCTTGGATATGTGAACCTAGAGTAGGAATTATATATGATGAGAATGTTCTCACCATGCTATGTGAAATTGCTAAGTAGAAGAACATTCCTAGTGCTATGTAGTACAGAGGATGGAGAAATTCATTAAAGCTGAAAAAGTAAAGGAACTCAACTCTTGGCTCTTTAACAAGGGAATCACATTTCACATTTCCTAAGTTAGCTATCTCAGGGTAATTATTAATGGCTGTCTGTTTTACTATCAAAGGTATCCTGGTAAGAAAATAAATTATATGGTTACTCTGTGTTTTAAAGATGAAATTTAAAATGTTGGTTGGATTCTGGTTATGAAAATATGTGTAAACCCAACTAGGCAATTTGAATAGGGTTTTGGAATCTTGTGCTTCAGAAAGGAGTGATGTATTAGAAAGATTGCTTAGGTAGTATTGTGGAAAATAGGTTGGAAGAGGATGTTTAGCGTAGTTCAAGTAGTCTTTACAGTGCTCAGGAAATGAGGGCCTGGATTCAGAGAGTAATCCTGAGGTTAGAAAAAAAGAAAAGAGAATAACAAATTTAGATAAATGTTTCATTGTTGGTTATAAGATAATATTAATTTGTATAGTGTATTGTGGTTTAAAATGAATATTTTCCTCAATTATAATTAGTATTACATACAATCATAACTTCTTGAGTCCTTGTAGATATTTGAGACTGCTTTTTTAAGTATGATTAGCTTAGAATAAATTTTGCAGGTTTGTTTTATGGAATACCAAATTCAACTCAACAAACATTTTTTATTATACATAGACTCTTTATGATTTTTAACTCCTAGTGTGACTCAGTAGCTTATTAAAGAATAAACAAAGGCACAATAATTCAAATATATTTAATCTGCAAATTAACATCTAAAGATGCATTAATTTGTCCATTTCCTTTCTACACATTTATATGTAAAAGTCTCACTGCTTACCAGTCTCAACAGTCTTCTCTGGCAGGGAGTAGGCAGCTGTGTAACACATTTATGGGAGTCATAAATCTAGCTGTTTTCATTTTCCATTACCCAAGTTCCTATAGTAACCAGTGACATTCAAAGCTGACTTAATGGTTCACACTGAACGAAAACTGCTCTTGCTTTTACTCAGATGAGTTTCAATTGCTTAATACCCTCTAATTTCCTACCTTTTACATCTTTTGATTTCATATCCATCCTGTTCCAATCCATCCCCCAACATGTTTCTTAGCTTGAAAATGTAGCAATCACAGTTTTTCTCAGTGTAATCACTTAATTCAAATAGAGAGCTGAAATACACAAAGCAGATGAGTGCAGGTGAGACTCCAGATTCCAACAGGTTAATCCAAAGCAATTCTTATAACATGGGTGACACCTTCGTGTTGTAGTAGGTCTTTTACATTTGAATCATGTAAATTTAATTTAGCTATGTTGTGAGCTAGATCAGATTTTCAAATTTTTAAATAGAATTTATTTTTTAGAGCAGTTTTAGATTCGTAGCAAAATACAGCAGAAGATACAGAGATTTCCCATTGACCCTAGGGTGCGCCTCCCCCAACCGTTGGTACATTTGATATAACTGATGAACCTACATTGACACATCATTATTACCCAAAGCCCATAGTTTACAGTAGGGTTCACTTGATATTGCCCATCCTATAATTTTAGACAAATATACACTGATATGTATCTAACATTTTAGTATATTCACTGCCCTAATAATCCTGTGCTTTGCCTGTTCATCCTTCTCTTCTCCCAACAACTAGTGCTCTTTTCCTGTTTTGTTTTTACTGGGGTTATGGTTCAGATATGAGGTGTCCCCCTGAAAGCTCATGTGTTAATGAAGGAATGTTCAGAGGCGAAATCATTAGATTATGAGAACTGTGACCTAATCAGTAACCTAATCTATTTGATGGGTCAATAATTTGAATGAACTAAGAGTGTAACTGAATGCAGTTGGGGCAGTTGGAAGAAGCAGGTCACTTGGGGGTTATTTCTTGTCCCTGGATGCCATGAACTGAGCAGCTTTCTTTTGTCACACCCTTCCAGCAGGCCCAGATCAATGGAGTCAGCTGATCATGGACTGAACCTCTAAAACTGTGAGCCAAAATAAATTTTTTCCTCCTCTTATTTGTTCTCATCAGGTATTTTGATCACAGTGATGGAAAAAAATACTAACATAACCACAATGTGATATGGTTGGAACCAAGCTCTTTCTTGTCACTCAGGCCTTATCTCAAATGTCTCTTCTTCCGAGATGTCTTCCTAAAGTAGACCCTGATTTTTTTAAAACACTTTGACTAATGTAAGCTATTTATTTATTTACAATACTCATCACTAGCGAAAATTACTTTAATTATTCATCATGGGTGTTTTCCAGTGAAATGTCCATAAAGGGAGGGACTTTGATTGCTTTCTTCACAGCTCTACCTATAGTGCTCAAACAATGCCTGACCAATGGTAGGGGCTCAGTGGTTATTTACAAAATGAATGAGTGAATGAACAAATCAATCAACGAATACCTATCTTTTCAGGGGTAGTGTAAGTGAAACACTTGATATAGAATAGATGCTCTAAATGATAGTATTTAGTGTCATTTGCTATTCAATTATTACTTGCTCCAAGAAGATGTCAAGTGGTTATTCCAATGCAGAAATCAATTCAGTTATTCATAAATAAATGATCTTTGCAAATAATCCCTCCACACATTGGCTTACTTGCAGTATGCCATCTGTTTCTTTTTGGAATTCCAACTAATGCATCCTCTTTGTTCTCCAGACAAAAGATTGTTTGCTATTTTTAACATATAGCATTTTCTTTTTCTTGTTTAACTTTTTATCAGCTGTTCTTTCCACATCCAGGTAGGCATAGTTACTCTTTCTTTTGTTGACTCCATGTTCCTTGAAAACATTCATCAAAACATCTACAAGACTTCAGTATACTTTATTGTTAATGTATCGGTAGTCTTTACTAGACCATGTCCTTGAGCAGGGGGCTTATGTTTTATTTGCCTTGGTATCTATTATGCCAAGTACAGTGTCACTACCTTACTGGCTGCTCAACCATTGTTTGCTGAATGAATGACTGTGAGATGTTTCAAGTACCATATTTATTCCAAGAGTTTATATTTTTGCCATGATTGGCAAAGAGCTCAAAACCAGGTTCACAATGCTTAGCTGAAGGAATTTTGATGGATTAGCATTTGTTTTGAGGTGATTATATTAGTCTGTTCTGTGGTGCTATAACAGAATGCTATACATTGGTAATTTAAGAAGAATAGCAACTTATATCTCACAGTTGAGAATTCTAAGATCAAGTTCTTAGAAAGTTAAGTCTTTAGTCTCTGTTTCTAAGATGATGCCTTGACTGTTGGGTCCTCCAGAGTGGAGGAGTTCCATAACCTCCCATGGAAGAAGGGCAGAAGAGGGTGCACTCACGCCTATAGCCCTATTTATAGTAACCTTCCACTCATGGTCATGAGATTTTCATGACCCAAGTATATCCCAAAAAGCTCCATCTCCAAACACCCCCACCCTGGGGATCAAGTTTCCAACACATAATATTTTAAACATGAAGTTTAGGGGATACATTCAGGCTCTAATAGTGATGATTGACTGCCTCAGTGTTCCAGTGTAGCTAATGAGCAAAGGAAGTAGGTCAGGTGATTATGTGGTTCTGAAATGTGAGATTAATAAGTAGTGGGGTAATTAATAATGATGACAAAGGTAGGAAAACAACACAGCAGAGTTTGAGTAGATAGCAATATTTAAAATCTCCACTATAAATTAATTTTTTTTTTCATACTGGGGATTGGACCCAGGAATAAGCCACCTCCCAAGCCATATCCCAAGCCCCTTTTTGTATTTTATCTAAAGACAGGGTCTCTCTGAGTCACTTAGGCCCTTGCTAAATTGCTGAGGCTGTCTTTGAACTCACCATTCTCCTGTCTCAGCCTCTTGATCCTCTGCAATTATAGGCATGTGCCAGCCACAAATTAATTTTAATAACTACATATGCATATTTTGAAATAGTGAACAAAACTAATTCATGGTGAACATACTTTGTGTTAAACTTTGTGGTAAAATAATGGTCTTTCTGGTTTAAAGTTAGGTTCCAGTGCTTATCAGAAGGTATAAGCTTTTTTCTCTTTCTGAAATTAGTTTCTACTTTTTCTTTCTTTCTTTTTTTTTTTTTTTTTACATTTTTATTTATTTTTTTACCTTTTTTTTACATTTTCTTTTTTAGAATTGAAATATCAAAGGGCATATTGATGGACTGTGTTTTATAAAGATAGTATAGTAAGGGTGATTACAAATTATAATCCAGTTTTATATTAAGTATTTGTTGATTTTTTTAGACAGAATTTTATCTTGACCATATATAAGCTTATAACAATTTAAATATACTCTGGCTATGTAATTAATAACTTGATGGCCCTAGCATTAGTATTAGCAAGAAATTTATATGGTTCTTTATTTCTTTTTGTAACAATATCAGAATAGTAAATTAAAATTCACCTACATGGCAGAAGAGTAAGGATAAAACAGTTCTATTACTTGTTTAAATGTGTCCTAAGACAAATTTACATAACATGTAATTCAAATAACCCCACTTACTCATACAAAGCCTCCAATAAGAGTCTTGTTATTAGCTTCAAATCTGCCAGACCTGGTGTACATTGATCTGTAGATTATTTTATTCTTTCTTTATGGAATGAAGGTCACACAAGCAAGGCTTATAAGCATATGATGAGTTTCCTAATTACTCAGTGAAGATTTCAGAATCATTATTTTACAGAACTTTGAATGTCGAGTCTGTGGCTTTGGACCTCAAAAGTAGAACTGACCCCAAGCATGGGAAAGTAGGCAGCCACATTTATGGTGTGTTTTGAGCTGGGAAAAATACACCTGCCAGCATGTAACTTCCTAATGTAAGCTATTGTCTAAAATTTTTCATTAGTATCACTTATTTTGAATTAAAATAGTCTTTATGAATAGACTGTTTTTAATGTTAGCATTCAACCCCTGACAGTGAAATCCTTTTCTTTAATAAGCAGTGTTGAACTCATAAGCACAGGTTAGTTTATAAGTGTATGTGGTGCCCCTTCCCTCTTTCTACTCCTATTTTTATGTTTGAGTGGGTTTTTTTTTCCCCAGTGTACAAATATATTAGTATTTTCTAAACAGTGCCCTGCAGACTACCTATGTCAGGACCGCCTGACTGCTAAAATGAAAACTGCTGGGCACCTGCCAAATCTGCGGTGCCAGAGCTCTAGGGTATTATTGTGGAGGAGGTGTTGAAATATTTTATACTTCCTAAGGAATCAATGACTTACATGTTGATTTTTTTATTTGTCTATATCTTAGGGTCTTACCTCTTTCTTTTTTAAAAAAAATTAAGGTATAATAATTCACATGTTACAAAAATCATTATTTTAAAGTGTATAATTCATAGATGTTTAGTATACACACAAAATTGTATAAGTATGGCTATTACCTGAAAAATGTTTGAGGTGAGTGCTGTGGAGAATTCAGTGATGTGGGGGGAGTCCACAGAGGTGAGTTAAAGGATTAGACTTGGCTGAGTGTTTCAGATACTCATATTGGGGTTTCATGGCTTTTAATAGTAACTGCCAAGATTCCTCCAGGGAAATATTAGACAGTGGGGCTGCTTGTGGTGGAAGAGGTAGTATTGATCCAAATTCACAGGATGAGTCACCATTCAGTGTGTTGTTATGATGTATGTATGTCATTTACACAGAAATTCATATTAGAAAAAGAATGATCCAAAGTAATACATTTCTAATAAAGACCCTGTAACTTTTAGGCAAAAGAGCTGGTTGGCCAGTTTCATTCTTGTAGACCTTAATACAACTATGCAGGAGACTGTGGCCTGTATTGTCAGAGGTGGGCCTCATTAGGTGCATCTCTCAAGTGCTACCACATCCTCTGTAGACAGGTGTCTGACATTGGCTAGTGGCCCCTCATCAAATGGAACTGAACCACTTTCATCAATAAGAACTCTTTTTTTTTTTTTTTTTAAGAACTCTAAAAGTGCAGCATAATGCTATCTTGGGTCACTGGCATTAAATAAATTAGATACAGAAATTGAAATTCTTATCCTCTACCCTCCACTTGAAGAATATTATTTGTATAGATCTTTTAGGAATTATTTACTCCTTAATGTCTGTCAAAGTTCTGAGGGTTTTTTTTTTCTTTTTAGTTATTTTCTTTCATGGATTTTATCTTTTTAAAAGTTTAAATAGCAAATGGATGAGGTCAAAAAAGTATGAAAGTCACAGAGTGCGGGCAGTTGGGGATTTTTTGAAAAATTCAGTTGAAATTCTGAAGGTTTTTATGCTGCAAGTTAAAATGAAGATTTCTGTATGGTCTAAAGTAGACTACTTCATTAATAGGTAACTTGTGTTTGATAAAAACAGGTACTTTGAAATGTAGAAGTTTTTTTATGCCATGTATTAAAAAATGGGTGAGAGATTTGTCAGACCACCATTTCACTAGGGAAAGCTGGTATCTGAGTGAAAAGTATTCAAACTGACAATAAGATTGGTTCAGGATTAGTAAAAGCAAATTTCAATATATAAGTGATTTTCTGATCAGTTGCTTGACTAAACTAAACATTTTTTTACTAAACCAATTTGGGCATATATTTACTATCAACCCCCCCCCCCCCCCCCCCCCCCCGTACCTCAGTATCTTAATGAAGCTCTGTAGACTCTTCCTCTTCCCTCAACTAGCAAATCATATGTTTAGGCTAAGATTGCAAATTCCAGCCTGAAGTGAAGAATATTTTTTCCATCCTCCCCCGAACTTATAAGTGCCTCAGGAAGAAGGATTTTAATGAAAGAAACTTCCAAGCCCTCACTACTGCATTCAGCCTCACACTAGAAAACTTGTTATTGGTAAGCTGAAAAAATTTAAATCATGAAAGATTTACATGAATGATGTAAGGTTTGAAATGTTTTATGGCATGTTCATTCACACTAAATCAGCCTTTGCCTTTTTAGACTTTTCTTTCAAGACACTTATGCAAATCCAAAATGACAGGAATGGATTTAAAATGATTTTCAGCATCTGAAGATTAGCAAAAAATGACAGACATAATGTACTGCATTTTTTTTTTTTCTGAGGGTTAAAATTTCCAGACATAGTGGGCTGGAACAGACTGGGATGAGAATAGATAAACAGATTAAAGCTATTAATTTCACTTTTGTTATTAGAGTGGCTCAATTCCTTGCTCTCAGGATGCCTTCCTCCCTCCATGGGCACTGGGAAGTAATACCATCCTTAGCATACATGTGACTCTGCTCAGAGGTTTTTATCTTCTGTAATTTCCTTATTGTGTTGTCTTGAACTAGCATGCTAGAGTTTTACATATTAAGTAAAAGTTTTATGGTAAAGGGATGAAATGTTATTTGATGAATTTGACAGTTTTCCACAAAGCTGGCTTTTCTTGTAAAGGTTAACATTGTTTTCACTATGTACATTTTAACTACTTAATAGACATGTGGTTAATTGCATATCAATCAGTAGATATTTACTGGCACCCCCCTCTTAGTTATTAAATATTTTGTATCATATTTACTGTCTCGATCAACACTTGGATATAAAGTGCACAAGACTAGCATTTAGTCATTAGGGCAAGTGGAAATCTGGTAGATAATAGAGAAAAAGTAAAGAGATGAATAGTAAAACACTCTGGAAAAGAATTATAGTCATGCTAGTTGTGGCAGCTTCTATTTTTCAAACATGGTTATATTGCAATTTGAACTTTACTTTCTCTATCAAGGTGGAATCTAATATTCTCCCCCTTGACTTTGGTCAGGCTGCAGAAACTGGTTTGTATCCATTGAAATAAAACACATGTGATGCTGTAAGATTTCTGAGACTGGATCGGAAATTTGATACCTTCTACCTTGGACTTTTAGAAGGCTTAATTTCTTGATGCTTTGTTGCCGCCTGAAGCGATTGCCGCTTGGAGCAACGACGCCGTGGGAATAAGTTCAGAGGCGGACTGGAAACAAACAGGCTCTTTATTCTGCTAGCTTCTCTCTCCGGCTCCAACAACAACTCCCGCATACTATCCACACTCTGCCAACCACCCAAAATGGCTCCAACCCTGTCTGCAAAGTCCCGGGCCATGTCTCGCGAGATCATGGAAGGTGGTAATGCTTTATGGCTCACAGATAACCGCAATCTTAGCTATCTACTTAATTAGTGCTCCTACATTGCTTCTTCCTAGAATATTATTACTTTGAACCCAGCAACCTGGACAAATAGGGTTACTGTTGAGAGCCCTATGATATCACTGCACTTTTAAGTGACTTTCTTGGAGTTTTCTAAGATCCTCTCTGGTGTCTGAGACTAGCTGGGCTGGCAATGCTATCCGAGCAACTTAACCTGCAATGGCCTGAATGTTTCTCCCCCCCAGTCCATGTGTTGAAATCTTAACCCTTAAGATAATGATTGTAAGAGGTGAAGCCCTTGGGAGGTGATGATATCATAAAGTTAGGCCCTTCTTGAATGGGATTAACAGTCTCATAAAAATGGTGCATGAAAGCTTGACTGTCCCTTTCACTATGTGAGGCCTCAATGAAAAGGCACCACTCTGAATCAGAATCAGGTCCCTCACCAGTCACCAAATCGGCTGGCACCTTGACCTTGCACTTCCTACCCTCTAGAACTGGGAGAAATACATTTATAGTGTTTGTAAGCCACACAGTTTGTGGCAGTTTGTTATAGTAGCAGGAATGAACTAAGACAATACCCCAGTCAGGAATGGATCTTGTGTGGATTCTCCGTGCCTATTTCTTAAGTACTCTACTAAATTCATGGGATTGATCCAATACCTGAGTCATAACTACAGCATCTTCTAGAGTCTCTGTGCCCTAGCCAAGTTTCTTGGAGGGCAGCTTAAGAGCAATTCATTCTTGCTGGTAGTGTTTGCTGTATTTCTTTTATGGGTATCATGTGAGATTGGGTTGCCAGAACGTTATTGACCTGAAGATCTGGAGTGACTCAATCTCACATTGAGCACAAGATGACTCCAGGCCTCAGGGCTGGTGACAGTCCATTACTGACCCCCAGCTTGAGCTGAAATGTGTGTGGCAACTGCACAGCGTGCTCTAGTTGACAGCCTTGTGAATCTTCATCTGGGCTGGATGAGTAATGGACATTTCTTATGATAATGGAATTTCTCTTCTCACCATGTCTACAGTGCTCAGTAGGAAATTACAAGAGCTTCACATTCCACGCATGTGCATGAACACACTAACACACACATGTAAGGTAAGGGAAAATAAAAAAGGAAAATCCCAAGCCACTATCAAGCAATAAAGCAATCAGCAGATGCAGACCTGGGGTCTCAGAGGTCTATTTTTTTTTTTTTTTTTTTTTTTTTTTGGTACCAGGGATTGAACCCAGGGGTACTTGACCACTGGGCCACATCCCCAGCTCTTTTTTGTATTTTATTAGAAACAGGGTCTCACTGAGTTGCTAAGTGCCTTGCCATTGCTGAGGCTGGCTTTGAACTCGCAATCCTCCTGCCTCAGCCTCCCAGTTGCTGGGATCATAGGCATGCGCCACCACGCCCGGCTCCTCAGAGGTCTCTTTAAGGTTGAATAATAAGCAAAGTATAGGCAACTAAGAGAATTGGAAGGAGAAAACATTGAACTTGTAAGAATGTTTACATTTGTGATCTCAGTATCAAGAGATGCTCAGCTCAATCTGTGGGCGTAAATGTAGATGGCTGACACAGAGCAGTGTGGAAGTCACTGGAGTTTCCAAAGAAATGGAGGGATTCACAGTAGTGGCTTTAAAATACAAACTGAAATGAATTATACATACCTAAATATTTGCATATGTTCTTAAACTCAGATGAAGGACATTTCTCCTTCATCTGTCTTAAAAGTAATTTAAGGGAAATCTGACTAATTAGCCAGAATCCTAAAATTCAGCATGAATAAAAAAGCCTGAAGGGATTTTATTTGTGGGTTAACCAATACAAATAAATCAACTGTGTTTTCATTTATGATTTAAAAATTATTTCTGTATTTGGAAGAAAAAATAATACTGGGAATGGTGTTTTATTCCAAATGTGATTTTTACAGTTTATACCCTGAAAAATTATGTATATATTTATTTATTTTATAACAACAAATCTTCTTTATCCTGACCTAATTTCCACCCCAAGGTCAATGTAACATTTAAATTCGTAAGTATGCTGCTCTTTCTTTAGAAATTTTGATGACTTAAGGAAAACTTAGCATTTTGAATGAGTTTTTGCAGTGAATGTTGTGATATTATTATATTTTTATTAAGATAAAAAAAGAGATAGCTATTTCTAAGTAGTAACTTCATTTGGTAGCTAATAATAATAATTAAACACAATTTGGGAATGAATAAAAATTCCAGGCCTTCTAACAATGTCCAATTCCTTATTTTCCTCTGGAGTAATATGGTAATGACGTTACCTATATATGTTACAGAATTGAGAGAAACAAAAATAAAAATAATGTCATTTGCTTCTTTTAGGAAGTCTCAGATATGTACCCTATTATGTCTAGGGAGGCATAGTTCCTGTCTTTTATGACCTAATGGCTAATAATTCTGTGACTAACAGCTCAAAGATGGGAGTAATTGAAAGTGATCTCTATACATTAGAGAAATGATCCATTGAAACCAAGACACATAATGGTTGGAAAATTCTGAGGCAGAAAGTAAGTAAAGACTTTCTAAGCCCAAGTACAGCATAAAAATGCTTAGTAATTGTAATAATATGCAAACTGTAAACCATCCAGCAACACAGGGTTGGATCTAGAAAAACAAAGAATATGATTCATTGTGAAGAATATGGTAATCCTCTATATTGACCAGTGAGCACATTCTTGCTGATGACTAAAAAAAGATGTTTTTTATTTCTGCATTTTTAAATAGGATTGAAAAAAATGTTAGAGAAGGACTTGTAAAATTTCTGAGACTTAAATTTAATGTGACCACAAGTCTCAGTTTACTCTCATTATTCTGGCATAAATACTTGAAGTGATAAATTACATGGTTCTTCTGCTTCAGGGGTTTTCCCTTGGGTAAAAATGGTTATGAAGAAAATACTCAGCAGCTTTTCTGTCTCCCTAGTGGTTTAAAGACACAAAGAACCTAAGAAAAGAACAAAATGCTCTTTCTCTGGCTCTTGTTGACCCTACCTTACTTCTTTAATAAAATCCCTCAAGGGCTTCTTGTTTACCCTTAGGATAAAGTTCAAAATGTGTAACTTGGATCACAAGGCCTTTCATGACCTGCCTGCATACCTCCTCAGGTTTATCTCTTTATATTTCTCTCAGTCTAAACTCCTGGGGATGTTTTCAATCCAACCCTGTCTCTTGTCTAAAGCTTAAGCTGAAAGACATGTCCTGCTGGAATATTCTTTTATTCCTTGCCTTTCTCCTGGCATTTCACTTTATTAACTCTATTTGCCCCAGCAGCCTCAGTTCATTCTGGCTTCTTCCAGGCAACAGATGCTGGACCTCTCACACCTGGACTAGTTGTCATCCATTCTATGTCCTCCCACAGCACATGGTGCTTACTGCAGTCACGGCCTTGCCCGGGCATGTTTCACTTCCCTGTTTACTGCATGCTTATTTAGACTAAATGTCCCACAAGGACATGGCTGTACTCTGTGTAGCTTAGTGCATAATAGGCCCTTAATGGGTATAGGTTGAAGTCTATCTGTATGTTTCCAGTCTGAACTTTAATTGCCTTGTGTTTTCTTACTTTTCCCTAAATCCCTGGGCATGGGCATGCCAGAATTTTGTTGTTACAATGCATTTTTTGTTGTTGCTGTTTTTATAAAAAGCATATTCTTTCATGGCAAATGGATGTCCTACTACCAAAGTAGATATATTGACACATATGTCAAATAATGGATATTTTAGAACTCTAACAAACAGTTCTAAATTTCTTCATATAAATTTGTAAAACAAGAACTTGACTTTAAAATCTGGAAATATTAATATCTTTTTAAAAAGTAAATATCAATTATACTCATACCTACTGGGCCAATATTTTTAACTTATCTGGATAAAGAGAGCTAATTTATATATTTTGGACTTGTCATGTAATAAATATATCCTCTCTATAGATATTTATAAGAAATTACAAGTCTTATGAAATCTTACTGTTGCTGTAAGATGCTGATTTAAATATGTTTTATAAATTAACATTATTCTTGTAATAAACCTATGAAGTTATCATATTATTTTACCCATTTTTCAGGTAAGGAAAATAACTCCCTGGGAGATTAGACAACTTGTAATAAGTACACTCAGTTAGTAATAGGTGGGAATTTGAACCCAGGTAGGCTGGGTTCACAGTCTGAACATTTAACTGCTATGCTATTGATGCTATGGGATTAAATACATCCACTAATGGGCAATGAGAGGAATTTCTTACTTTAGTAGTGGAACTAATTGTTGGAATGTGGTGGACCAATCTATTAAGTAGAGTACAGGAATCTTAGTTTGAATAATGAGAGATGGTGAACCAGCTTCACTCCTATACATGGGACAGCTAGACATAACAGAAACATATGGAGAATTTCCAAGCACGTGCTCATCCACCTGTTGATGTCAACAGATGTTGGTTGTCAGGTGTCCCCAGAGGTCCACATATTAATGGCTTGGTCCCTATGGTGGCAGTAGTCAGAGGTAGTAAGACCTTTAGGAGATGGGGCTTTGTGGGAGGTCCTTAGGTCATTAGAAGTATGCCCTCTAAAGGGATTATAGGAATCTAGTCTCTTCCCCTTTCTTTTTTTTTTTTTTTTTTTTTCCTTCTCTGTGGCTGATGGTGTCAGTGATTTGCTCTATTGTGTACTCTGGCCATATATGCCATCCTCATTAGAGTCCCAAAACAAACTCAAATTTGGACTGGAACCTTCAAAATTGTGATCCCAAATTAACCTTTTTTTTTAAAACAAGTTAATTGCCTCAAATATTTCCTGGTAGTAATGGAAGACTGGCTAAAACATAAGTTAATCCTTTAATTTAGTAAATGTCATTAAACTCTTTATCATATAGTATTTATAAGTTCTAACACTAAACACTCTGAAAAATACAAAATATAAAGTATGGTGTATTTCCCATGGTCTTTTTCTAAAAATGTCATTTTAAGTGTAAACAAACTAAGTGCTTGAGGGTATTACTGAAATTTTCCCTTAGTATTAGGATGATGGTATTGGTAATAGACAGCAAGGCCTAATAGACCCCTAAAAATACAGAGTAATTTTACCTCCATAAAGTACTTACCAGAATTAAGTACAGTTTCCCAAGTGACTTTTAGGCTTACTAAATTTTGAGAACCATGAAGACATTAACCTTGAATCTTTTATTTTTTAACAATGTTTTTATTAATGCATTATAATTATACATAATAGTGGAGTTCATTTTGACATATTCATAAATACATATAACAAACCTTGGACTTTTTTGTTGCTATCTATCATATTATATAATTGGTCTTAATTTTATATGGGAGGGACATTTATTCCTTTGGTAGTCTGCTGAAGGCTGTTCAACATATATTTCTGAAAGACTGTTTTTAAAATCAATGAAATTTCAAACACAGGGTTACAATGAAGACCAATGACATTCAAATATATTTCTATTCATGAATCCCTCTAGAGCCCTAGGGAAATACCCTGGTGATTCAGGTTGAGGAGAATTTGGCACAGTAGAAATGGGATATAGTCATGGTGGGTGTTATGGGTAGAAATATGTCCCTTCAATATTCAAATATCAGGAGTCCTAACTTCCAGTATCTGAGAAGGTGCTATTATTTGGAAAGAGGGTCACTGCAGATCTAATTAGTTAAGAGGAAGTTGCATTGAGTAGGGTGAGCTCTTATCCAACATGCCTTATTCCCTTATAAAAAGGGACACCCACAGGAAGCACACTATGTGAAGATTGGAGTTACGCTGCTACAAGTCACAGAGCTACAGGGAGAGCATGCCCTGGCCAACTTCTTGATCTTGGACTTCTAGCCTCCAGAACTGTGAAAGAATGAATTTCTGTTGTTTAAGCAACTTAGTGTGTGCTATGTTATTATATTAGCCCTGACTAATACAATAGGGGAAGAAAGATGATCTTTCCAAAATTCTTGACTAGGCTTCTGTATTGTTATTATACAGAAGTAACAGCTAAGATTTGGTTGTTCAGCAATATTCTGGGATTGGAAGGATAATTTAAAAATAAATAAGTTAATGATTAGGGAAACAAAATTACTTATGGAAAATGAGTTTTAACATTAGAAAGACCTCCATCTGAAATCCAAATCTGCTGTTAGCTGTTACCTACATTAACCTCTCTGAGCATTAGTGTTCTCATCTGTTGAGTGGTGATGATAGTAAGCGTTTAACTCATATAGTTGAGAAAACACAAAGAGATCTGCAAACAAAACACCTTGAAACATTGCTGTGTATTGCAGTGAGCTTTTAATAGATGAAAACTCTCAATATCAATTATTCTTATTATGTTATTCCCCAAATCCTATTCCCCTACAGAAAGAGTAAAATCAGCTTTATTATTGCTTTCCCCCACTTACACTAGATGAGAATCTTGCAATCTCCTGGTTTGATGGCTTGAAGAGATTTATGGATGTATCATTATGAGCCTTACCAGCCAATTTATTGGTAGATATAATTTATAGCTTTATAAGTAGAGTGATTTAACTTTTAAATAAATACTTTAGTTTATCTACAATACAATGCATAACAGACTCATCCAAGAGAACAGGTTCACCAAATAAAACATTTCCAGTCTAGAAATGTCTACTTGTAAAACATTTTATTTTGCATCCCAAATTTTTTTTTACTTAATACACACATAGGAGATAAGAAGTCAACCCAAATACATGTTTTTAAAATATTTCACAAATTAAAAAAAAAAATCACTATTCACTATAATAACCATAGGGGAAAATCACTATTAACATTTTATGAATATTCATGTCTCTTGTCTATATATACACATATACACATGTATTGACACATGTATATACTAAAATAAATATGGCTTAGTATTTCTAAAATTTTTTGTAGTTTTTTGTTTGTTTGTTTGTTTTGGTTTTTTGGTACCAGGGATTGAATTCAGGGGCACTCAACCACTAAGTCACATCACCAGCTCTATTTTGTATTTTATTTAGAGACAGAGTCTCACTGAGTTATTTAGCACCTCATTGTTGCTGAGGCTGGCTTTGAATTCAAGATCCTCTTGCATTAGCCTCCTGAGCTGCTGGAATTTCAGCTGTGTGCCTCCGTGCCTGGATGTTTTATTATTTTTTAAGAAACATTTTGATTATAAATATCATTTTTAAGAAAATTACTCAATAGTGGCAAATGTGTCCATATATTTCTATATTCTACACTTTATTAAATAATCCCTTATTTTATACATTTACTTTGTTTTGAAACATTTTAAACTTTTGGGGTTGATATTATTAAGTACAATTTGTAGTACTCCTATGATTTCCTTAGAGTAAATTCCTGGAGTGTTTGAGTTATTAATAAACACATGAAGTATTCTTTCAGGTGACTGACATATGGAATAAAAAACTCAGAAATCTTATTTGTGAATCATTTTTACAAAGAACCTGCTTAATCAACTATTCGGTGAAAAAAAAAATAGTGTGAATGAATAGCTAGCTAATAGACGTATGACACATCAAACCAGATATCCCGTTTTAGTGTTCTATATCCAGGCCTTTGGTTGCCTGGCCACCAACCTGACCAGAAAAAAATGACCATCTCATTTATTTTCTTCATCATTTTCACCATGGTTAGCATTTGTAAAATACTGCAATATGTGTTTTATGTATTGTTTAAATAAATCCAACCAGTAGCCTTATATAGTGGGCATCACTACCATGTTCATTTTCCATAGCAAAAGTGAACTAAGAAATTTGAAGTGATTATCCAAAATCCTGCAGTAAATGACAGAACACATTGAGGGTCATGCTCGGGACTATCTGGCTTCAGCATCTAGGCTGGTCTCCACCATGCCCCACGACCTCTCCAAAGTTTCAAGGATTCCCAAGATTCTCAAACCTATTTACAGCTTAGGTCAACTGTAATGTCTCTGAATTAGGCACTTCTTTCACCTTCCTTGGTGTTTCTCCTACCTGAAAATTGAACTTCAACTTTGGGGATGTGACTAACTTCCTATTAAATGCTTGTACCTAGTAGTATGTGACAAGGGCCTTTGAAAGTCTGTGCATGGGAGGATGTGCTGTGGCAAATCTTGCCCAGGCCCCAAGCCCTTGACACTTCCTGACAGAGACACTGTGCTCTATAACTGTTCCTAGGGATAATTTAGAATTTCTGTAATTGGAATTTATTTTAAAACATTACTGATGATGTCTGGGGCAGAGAATTTAGGTTTTTATTTTTGGTGCTTCATGAAGAGCATGTGTGGTTGTTAAAATCTTGTAAACTTGATAGTCAACCTTGTTATAATTCTCCGAAAGCAATGTCAAAAGGAAATATCCAAAGATCAGACATGTTATGTAGGGATAATCTCTTTACAATGACTAATCACAGGCAAAGAAAAAACATACTCTTGAAAAGAAGGATTTACATAATCTTTTGAGTTTTCAAAACATGTAATGAGATATGTAGGTATATAGCTAAACAATGCTAAAACCACAAAGGAAATCATTCAATTTGTTTTAAAAAGTTAAGTACAGAGTTTGTATAACTAGTCTACCTTTCAAGAAATTCCATCAACCTTTTTAGTTTTCCTAAATTCAATTAGTGAAAAATACATTGGTCTGCCACCACTGCTCTCCCATCTTTGGACATGGTAGCCTCTATCTAAGGACACCAGCCAGGGCCTGGAAGTCCATTATCAAGATGTCTTCAGATCTTCTTGCTAGGTGTGTTAGTAGTCACCATCTTGCTAATAGTCACCATCTTGATTCTACCCAGCTCAACAAGTCCTGAAGCACAGGAACACAGATGGGGAAGGCTACAGTGGTCAGAGTTTGGAAGAGAGTATGAGGTCATCTTGCTCTCCATTCACCCAGACAGCCAGTTTGGTGCCCACCAGGTTCTTCATGCCTACTCGGGGCAGTTCTCACTGGGCCCTGGCACCAGCCTGGTCCCCAGACAATCCTAGTCCATGACTCCCTCCCCAGTCCAGCATCCACTGGTCCCCTGGTCCTGCCAGTTTCAGCATCTATCCCACATCCAACAGGGCCTTCCAGTCTCCTAATCCCCAGTCTCCCAAACCCTACCTAGCTACCAACCCAGCTCAGTGCTCACAGCTACATGGACAGCCAGTAGCTCTTAGTACCTGGTCCTGATTCACCTGAATGAATCAGGACCAGGTACTAATGGCTTTCTGTATGACAGGCACAGAGGTCCCATCACTCAGCCCTTAGGACTACCTGGGAGAGAAGTGCCTGACACCTTAATAGGAGCTATTTGGTTTAAGGCCATATATTGTTTGCATTGGGTGCTGTTAATATTGGTCTCCCTATTAAAGGTAAGGTACTGGGGGCCTTCAGGGACACTGTTAAGTCTACTGGGGATAAAATGTGCTGCCTCTGATCCATGCTGCTAGATGGGAAGACACACGTACAACATGAGGGAACAGGGGAATAGGGGTGCCCAAAACAAACCAAGATGCTCCAATAATGGAGTCCATTGACAACACAGTGGAAGAAATGTCAGAAAAGTTCATAACATACATAGTTAAAATGATCTACAACACAAATGAGGATGTAAGCAGTGAAATCAGAGATAAATTTTATATCCAGGAGGTGAAAGATCACTTCAATAAGGAAATAAAGATTCTGAAAAGAAATCAAGCAGAAATACTTGAAAAGAATCAATAAACCAAATTAGAAATTCAATGAAAAGTATCACCAACAGACTAGACCACTTGGAAAACAGAACCTTGGGCAACAAAGACAAAATATATAATCTTGAAAATAAAGTTGACCATGCAGAGAAGATGGTAAGAAACCAGGAACAGAACTCCCAAGAATTATGGGATAATGTGAAAATATCAAATTTAAGATTTATCAGGATGGAGGAATGCACAGAGATACAAATCAAAGCATTGCACAGTCATTTCAATGAAATAATATATAAAAGTTTTCCAAGACTGAGGAGTGAAGTAGAAGGTCAGGTATGGAAGCTTACAGAACCCCAAATGTACAGGGTTGCAGCAGACCCACACCAAGGCACATTATAATGAAAATGCATAGCGTACAGAATAAAGATAAGTTTTGGAGCCTGCAAGAAAAAGCATCAGATTACATATAGGGGGAAACCAATTCAGATCTCAGTTGATTACTCAACCAATAAACCTCTATGCCAGGAGGTTCTAGAACAACATATATCAAGCTCTCAAAGAAAATGGATGCCAACCAAGAATTTTATATCCAGCAAAATTAAACTTCAGATTTGAAGATGAAATAAAAAACCTCTATGATAAACAAAAGTTAAAAGAATTCATAAACAGATAGCCTGCACTACAGAACATTATCAGCAAAATATTTCATGAGGAGGAAATTAAAAAAAAAAAGGAAAAAAAAAAAAATAACAAAGAGAGGAACTACACTAAAGGAAAAGACACCAATCAAAAGACATAGCCTCACAGATTGGATTAAAAACAAGATCCAACAATATGCTGTCTCCAAGAGACTCACCTCATAGGCAAAGACATCCACAGACCAAAGGTGAAAGGGTGGGAAAAAACATATCACTCACGTGGATCACATAAACAAGCAAGAGTTCCCATCCTTATTTCAGATAAAGTGGACTTCAAGCCAAAGTTAATCTGAAGGGACAAAGAAGGACATTTTATACTGCTTAAAGGAATTATACATCAACAAGACATAGCAATCATAAATATTTATTCCCCAAACAATGCAGCATCTACATATACCCAAAAAACCCTTCTCAATCTCAAGAATCAAATAGACCACAACACAATAATATTGGAAGACTTAAATACAACTCTCTCACCATTGGATAGATCCTCCAAGCAAAAATTAAAAAAAGAAACTATAGAACTAAAAAATATAATCAATAATTTAGACTTAACAGATATATGTAGAATATTTCATCCATCAGTGAGTGAATAACCTTTCTTCTCAGCAGCACATGGATCATTCTTTAGAATAGATTATATGTTATGCCACAAACCAACTCTCAGCAAATACAAAATAATATAGAAAATATCCTATATTCTATCAAATCATAATGAAATGAAACTAGAAATCAATGATAATATAAAATTGGAAGCTACTCCAATACCTGGAGACTAAATAATATGTTATTGAATAATAAATGGATAGCAGAAGAAACCAGGGAGAAATTTTTAAAAAATCTTAGAGGTAAAGGAGAACATAAAAAAAAAAATATCAAAATTACTGGAATACTATGAAGGCAGTGCTAAAAGGAAAGTTCATTGCATTGAGCTCATTCATTAAAAGAACAGAAAGGCAAGGAATAAATTACCTAACATTACATGTTAAAGCCCTAGACAAATAACAACAAATCAACAACAAAAGCTTCTAAGTAGAAGACAGGAAATAATTAAATCAGACCTGGAATTAATGAAATTGAAACAATTGAAAAAATTGACAAAACAAGAAATTGGTTCTTTGAAAAAATAAATTAATTAATAAACCCTTAACCATGCTAATGAAGAGAAAGAGAAAATTCAAATTACTGAAATTCATGATGAAAAAGAAATATCACAACAGACACTACTGAAATACAGAAGATAATAAGAAAATAGTTTGAAAATTTATACTCCAATAAAATAGAAAATCTTAAAGACATGGGCAAATTGCTAGAGACATATGACCTACCCAAACTGAATCAGAAAGACATATACAATTTAAGCAGATCAATTTCAAGCAATGAAATAGAAGATGCCATCAAAAACTTACCAACAAAGAAAAGCCCAGGACTAGACAGATTCTCAGCCAAGTTCTACCAGACCTTCAAAGAAGAATTAACATCAATACTCCTCAAATATGCCATAAAACAGAAAAGGAAGAAACCCTTCTAAACTCATTTTACGAGACTATTATCATTCTGATACCAAAACCAGACAAAGACACATCAAGGAAAGAAAATTTAGACCAATATCCCTGATGAACATTGATGCAAAAAATTTCACTTAAATTCTGGCAAATGACATACAAAGACATATTAAAAAGATAGTGCACCATGATGAAGTGGGATTCATCCCAGGGATGCAAGTTTAGTTCAATATATGAAAATCAATGATTATAATTCATCACATAAATAGACTTAAAAACAAGAATCACATGATCATCTCAAGAGATGCAGAAAAAGCATTTGACAAAATACAGCACCTCTTTCTCATCAAAACACTAGAAAAACAAGGGATAGTAGGAACATACCTCAACATTGTAAAAGCTATCTATGCTCAACCCAAGGCCAACATCATTCTAAATGGAGAAAAATTGAAAGCATTCCTTCTAAAAACTGGAACAAGACATGGATGCCCTCTTTCAACACTTCTATTCAATATAGTCCTGGAAACTCTAGCCAGAGCACGTAGACAGATGAAAGAAATTAAGGGATACAAATAGGAAAAAAAAAGAACTCAAACTATTACTATTTGCTGACCACATTATGCCATATTTTAAAGACCCCAAAAATTATAGCAGAAAACTTCTAGAACTAACAAAGAATTTAACAAAGCAGCAGGATATAAAATTAACACCCATAAAAATTAACATGGATTCCAGAGGAATTCTGGGAAGATGGTGGACAGGAGGGAGGTGCTCTCTGGACATAGTTACTAAAAGACGCTTAGTGGGAAGTTTGAGCACTTACTAGCAATTCTCTTGCAACTGAAAGGGAGCTGAGACATTCCTGCACCTCTGGACGGTGAAATACAGCCATCTCCGGACCGCGACGGGCAGGGGCAGAGTTGGAGCGGTCCACAGTCAGAAGCAGCGCTGTTGGCTGCTGGCGTAGCCGCCCGATAACATTGTGGTAAGGGGACGATCCACGCAGTGGCTTTGAAACCGATCAGTGAAGAAGGATAGAAAGGAGCCTAGAAGCACGAGCGGTGTCCACGTAGAGCTCTTTCACACAACTTGCCAAGCCGATCCTGCATGCTCTGGATGGACACAAAGGTCTGAGGAACTGCTGTTGAGCCGGAGGAGAGCGTCGCCATCTTTGAGGAAAACAGTGGCTGACGTGAACAAAGGAGCAAGGCAGAAAGGAAGAACAGCTGCAGACATCCAGGGACCTGCCAATGCTCTAAGAACAGTGCACACCTGGGTGAGGCTCGGGCAACCAGAAGGGAAGGGCGTGTCTGAGGCTGGTGGCCCCAAGAAGCTACGACTGTGGGTGGGCATGGGGAAAGGGTGCCTTCTGGAGGGTCCCTTTCCCAGTGCCATTCATCTGCTGACACACAACCCCCCTGAGCCACTCTTCCGCTGTGCCATTCTGCCACTGGTCAAAGGTGCAGCCTTGACTCTACTAACAGGATCACTGACTGTCTGGATGTGATCCAATACTGGAAAGGAAAAAAGGAGGGCTTCCCAGGGTCCGTTTTGTTTGAGACTTGTTCCTGGGTTCGACTTTTTTTTGTTAGTTTGTTTGTTTTGGTGGCTTTTTTTTTTTTTTTTTTTGTTACTAAAAGACGCTTTGCTTGCTTGTGCTCCTCTTTTCTTTCTTTCTTTTCTTCCTTCTCACTTTTGCATTTTTTCTTCTTCCTTCATCTTTCCTATTTACACGCTGCCAGTGCATACTCAACAGAGGCAAAAACAAATTATACACAGAAATTGGGATTTCTAGAACGAGCGCAATTGAACTACATAGCAAAGCGGTGTTATATATAATTTACTCACTATTTTCTTGACTCTCTCTCTCCTCTCTCTTACACTAATTCCTACTCTTTTGTCATTTTTTTTTCTTTTCCATCTTACTTTATTTCTTCTCTCAACGGCTGCATAAGTTAGGTTTACATATAAATTGGTCTTTCCACCTAATTGTTCACTCCATTCTCTTTCCTCTCTCATCTACTGATACTAAACCACTTCCACTAAACCACTTCCATAGAACTCTCTTTTCATACTTTCTTTCTTTCTTTCTTTTTTCTTTTTTCTTTTTTTTTTTTTTTTTTTTGGTACCAGGGATTAAACTCAGGGGCACTCGACCACTGGGCCACATCCCCAACCCTTTTTTTTTTTTTTTTGTATTTTATTAGAGATAGGGTCTCACTGAGTTGCTAAGTGCCTCACCACGGATGAGGCTGGCTTTGAACTTGCGATTCTCCTGCCTCAGCCTCCCAAGTGATGGGATTACAGGCGTGCACCACCACTCCTGGCTACTTCTTTTCATACTTTCTAAGAAAGAACAATTCAATACACTCACTTCCTTTTTCCTAAACATATCACCTCTGTGTCCAATACTTGAAGCTATAAAACCCCATCAGAAGTGTACACAGTAAATTGGAAACAATATCTGGGTTAAGTAAATCTGTACATTGTGATCAAACATGGATTTTCTGAATAGAAAGTGTTAGATTTTAAAGTGTAAAGGAATTATAAGGGGATCTGATAGCATTGTACTACAGGAACAACATAAGGCTTTAAGGTAAAATCAAAATAGTCAAGGTCCCACAGTGCAGGAAGAAAAGACACACAAGGAACATGAAAAAACAAGGGAAGAAAGTGACACAAACAAATCAAGATACCTCATCAGTAGATTCCATGGCAACCACAGTTGGTGAAATGCCAGAAATGGAATTTAGAGATTACATATGCCAAATGTTTATGGAACTTAAGAATGAACTCAAAAATGAGATGAGGGAGCAAATACAGGTGGTAAAAGATCATTTTGACAAAGAACTCCAAAAACAAATACAGGAAGTAAAATATTACTTCAATAGGGAAATAGAGGCTCTAAAGAGAAACCAAACAGAAATTCTGGAAATGAAAGAAGCAATAAACCAAAATAAAAGTTCAGTTGAAAGCATCACCAACAGAGTAGACCACTTGGAAGAAAGAACCACAGACAATGAAGACAAAATATATATCCTTGAGAAAAATTTAGATTACACACAAAACTCCTAGGAAATCAAGAACATAACATCCAAGAATTATGGGACAACATGAAAAGACCAAACTTAAGAGTGATTGGCATAGAGGAAGGGGCAGAGTTTCAAGCCAAAGGAATGAGTAATTTATTTAATGAAATAATTACAGAAAATTTTCCAAACTTGAGGAATGAATGGGAAAACCAAGTTCAAGAGGCTTAACAAACACCAAACAAACAAAATCACAACAGATCCACACCAAGACACATTATAATGAAAATGCCTAATATTCTGAGCAAGGAGAGAATACTAAAAGCCAATAGAGAAAGGAAGCAGATTACATATAGGGGGAAACCAACCAGACTATGTTCAGATTTTTCAACCCAGACCTTAAAAACAAGAAGATCCTGGAATAGCATATTTCAAGCTCTGAAAGAAAAGGGTTGTCAACCAAGAATCTTATATCCAGCAAAATTAAGCTTTAGATTCGAAGATGAAATAAAAACCTTTCACAACAAGCAAAAGTTAAAAGATTTCACAACTCGAAAGCCAGCACTTCTGAACATCCTGGGCAACATTTTTCATGAAGATGAAGAGAAAAATAACAACGAAAATCAACAAAGGGAGATATTAAACTAAGGGAAATACCAACCAGAAGAGAAACCAAATCAAGCTAAAGACCATAATTCAAATAAAAATGGATGGAAATAAAAATCACATCTCAATAATAACCCTGAATGTTAATGGCCTAAACTCGCCAATCAAAAGACACAGATTATCAGAATGGATTAAAAGAAATGACCCAACAATTTGCTGTCTCCAAGAAACACACCTCATAGAAAAAGACATCAACAGACTGAAAGTGAAAGTCTGGGAAAAGTCTTATCACTCATATGGCCTGTGGAAGCAAGCAAGGGTTTCCATTCTCATATCAAATAAGGTAGACTTCAAACCAAAACTAATCAAGAGGGACAAAGATGGATATTTCTTACTACTTAAGGGAACCATTCATCAACAGGCTATAACAATCATAAATCTATATGCCCAAAATAATGGAGCACCTACATTTATCAAACAAACTCTTCTCAAGTTCAAGAGTAAAATAGACCACAACACACTTATTCTAGGGGACTTTAACACACCTCTCTCACCAATGGATAGATCATCAAAACAAAACCTAAACACAGAAACTTTAAGCCTCCTTAAAAACAATTAATAATTTAGGCCTAACAGACATATATAGAATATTTCATCCCTCAGTAAATGAATACACTTTTTTCTCAACAGCACATGGCTCCTTCTCCAAAATAGACCATATATTAGGTCATAAGGAAACTCTCAGCAAATATTAAAAAATAGAGATACTACCCTGCATTCTATCAGATCATAAAGGGATGAAATTGGAAATCAATGACAAAACAAGGATTAAGAAAAACTACTCCAACAACTGGAAGCTAAACAACATGCTACTGAATGAACAAGGGGTTAAAGAAGACATCAAAGAGGAGATTAAAAAATTCCTAGAGGTAAATGAGAACACAGATACATTGTATAGAAATCTTTGGGACACTATGAAGGCAGTAGTAAGAGGAAAATTCATTGCACTGAGTTCATTCCTTAAAAGAAAAAAAAAAAAAAAAACCAACAAATAAACGACTTAACATCACACCTCAAAGCTTTAGAAAAAGAAGAACAGACCAACACCAAAAGCAGTATAAGACAGGAAATAATTAAAATCAGAGCAGAAATTAATGAAATTGAGACTAAGGAAACCATTCAAAGAATTGACAAAACTAAAAGTTGGTTCTTTGAAAAAATAAACAAAATTGACAGACCCTTAGCAATTCTAACAAAAAGAAGAAGAGAAAAAACTCAAATTACTAAAATTCATGATGAAAAAGGGAATATCATAACAAACACCTCAGATATACAGAAGATAATTAGAAATTACTTTGAAAACTTGTATTCTAATAAAATAGAAAATATTGAAAACATTGACAGATTTCTAGAGTCATATGATTTGCCTAAACTGGAACTGGAGGCTATACACAACTTAAACAGATCAATTACAAGCGAAGAAATAGAAGACGTCATCAAAAAGCTACCAACAAGGAAAAGTCCAGGACCTGATGGGTTTACAGCTGAGTTCTACAAGATTTTCAAAGAAGAACTAATACCAATGCTCTTCAAACTATTTCAAGAAATAGAAAAAGAGGGAGCTCTTCCAGACTCTTTCTATGAGGCCAATATTACATTAATTCCAAAGCCAGGCAAAGACACAGCGAAAAAAGAAAACTTCAGGCCAATATCTTTAATGAACATAGATGCAAAGATCCTCAACAAAATCCTGGCAAATCGGATACAAAAACATATCAAAACGATAGTGCACCACGATCAAGTGGGGTTTATCCCAGGGATGCAAGGCTGGTTCAACATTCGGAAATCAATAAACATAATACATCACATCAATAGACTTAAAGACAAAAATCATATGATCATCTCAATTGACGCAGAAAAAGCATTTGACAAAATACAACACCCCTTTATGTTCAAAACACTGGAAAAACTAGGAATATCAGGAACATATCTCAACATTATAAAAGCTATTTATGCAAGGCCCTGAGCTAACATTATCTTAAATGGAGAAAAATTGAAAGCATTTCCTCTAAATCTGGAACAAGACAGGGATGCCCCCTTTTACCACTGCTATTTAACATAGTACTGGAAACTCTGGCCAGAGCAATTAGACAGACGAAAGAAATTAAAGAGATTCAGATAGGCAAAGAAGAGCTCAAATTAGCACTATTTCCTGATAACATGATAATATACCTAGAAGACCCAAAAACTCTACCAGAAAACTTTTACAACTAGTAAATGAATTTGGCAAAGTTTCAGGATACAAAATCAATAAACATAAGTGAAAGGCATTTTTGTACATCAGTGACAAAACCTCTGAAAGGGAAATGATGGAAACTACCCCATTTACAATAGCATCAAAAAAAATAAAATACCTGGGGATCAACTTAACGAAAGAGGTGAAAGACCTCTGTAAGGAAAATTATAGAGCACTCAGAAATCATAGAATAGCTCAGAAGATGGAAAGACCTACCTTGCTCTTGGATATGTAGAATTAATATTGTCAAAATGTCCACACTACCAAAAGCATTATACAGATTTAATGCAATTCCAATCAAAATCCCAATGTCATTCTTCAAAGAAATAGGAAAAGCAGTCATGAAATTCATCTGGAAAAATAAGAGACCCAGAATAGCCAAAGCAATCCTGAGCAAGAAAAGTGAAGCAGGTGGCATCACCATACCAGACTTTAAATTATACTATAGAGCAATAGTAACAAAAACAGCATGGTATTGACACCAAAACAGACTGGTTGACCAATGGTACAGAATTGAGGACACAGAGACTAATACATATAATTTCAGCTATCTTATATTAGATAAAGGCACCAAAATGTACAGTGGAGAAAGGATAGCCTCTTCAACAAATGGTGCTGGGAAAACTGGAAATCCATATGCAACAAAATGAAATTAAAACCTTATCTCTCACCATGCACAAAATTCAATTCAAAGTGGATCAAGGACCTAGGAATTAGACCAGAGACAATATGCCTAATAGAAGAAAAAGTAAGCTCCAATTTCCAACATATCGGATTAGGCCCCAAGTTCCTTAATAAGAATCCTGTAGTGCAACAATTACTACCAAGAATTAATGAATGGGATAGATTTAAACTAAAAAGCTTCTTCTCAGCAAAAGAAACAATCAGTGAGGTGAATAGAGAGCCAACTAATTGGGAACAAATATTTAATACATGCACATCAGATACAGCACTAATTTCTAGAATATATAAAGAACTTAAAAAACTTAACACCAAAAAAACAAATAACCCAATCAATAAATGGGCTAAGGAACTGAAAAGACACCTCTCAGAAGAAGATACACAATTAATCAACAAATACATGAAAAAATGCTCAACATCGCTGGCAATTAGAGAAATGCAAATCAAAACTACTCTAAGATTTCACTTCACTCCAGTCAGAATGGCAACTATCAAGAACACAAGCAACAATAAATGTTGGAGAGGATGTGGGGAAAAAGGCACACTCGTACATTGCTGGTTGGACTGCAAAATGGTGCAACCATTATTGAAAGCAGTATGGAGATTTCTTGGAAAACTGGGAATGGAACCACCCTATGACCCAGCCATCCCACTCCTGGGTCTATTCCCAAAGGACTTAAAAACAGCATATTACAGTGACACAGCTATCTCAATGTTTGTAGCTGCACAATTCACAATAGCTAGGTTGTGGAACCAACCTAGATGTCTCTCAGTAAAGGAGTGGATTAAGAAAATGTGGTATTTATGCACAATGGAATTTTACTCAGCAATAAAATAAAATAAAATAAAATAAAATAAAATAAAATAAAATAATGGCATTCGCAGGTAAATGGATGAAGTTGGAAGACATAATGCTAAGTGAAGTTAGTCAGTCTCAAAAATCCAAGTACCAAATGTTTTCTCTCATATAAGGAGGCTAATTCACAGTATTGTTGGATGCGGGTACACAGGAGGATTAGAGGACCACTAGAATGGTCAAAAGGAAGGGAGGGGAAGGGAGAGAGCAAGGAGGGAGGGAGAGGGAGAAAAGAAAAGAAGAAGAAGAAAAAAAAAGAAAAGGTGGTTGAATGAGACAGATACCATCATCCTAAATGCATGTTTGAAGACCTGAATTGTACGAATATACTTTGTATACAAACAGTTGTATGTAAAAAGATGCTATATACGGGCACTACGAATTGTAATTATTATAAATTTAAAAAAAATTTCAGTTTTAAAAATAGCAAGGAACATTAGGTTATTTATTTGAGGTCTATCTTTTTTTTAGGGGGGGAGGGGGTACATGGGATTGAACTCAGGGGCACCTGACCACTGAGCCACCCCCAGCCTTATTTTGTATTTTATTTAGAGACAGGGTCTCAGTTGCTTAGTACCTTGCTTTTGCTGTGGCTGGCTAAAAAAAAAAAAAAAAAAAAAAAAAAAAAAAAAAAAAAAAAAAAAAAAAAAATTAACATGCATCAGTGATGAATCAACTGAAAGAAAATTTAGGAAAACTGCCATTCACAATATCTCAAAAAATACATAATACTTGGGAATTATTTTACCAAGAGGTGAATGATATCTGCAATAAAAACTACAAAACACTAAAGATAGAAATTGGAGAAGACTTTAGAAGATGGAGAGATCTCCCATATTCTTGAAGAAGCAGAATTAATATTGTCAAAATGGTCATACTACCAAAGTGTTGTACAGATTTAATGCAATTCCCATTAAAATCCTAATGACATTATCCATAGAAATAGTAAAGCAATTGTGAAATTCATCTCAAAAAATAAGAGACCCAGAGAATCCAAATCAATCCTTAGCAGGAAGAGTAAAGCAGGTGGCATCACAACACCAGACCTTAAACTATACTACAGAGCCATAGTAACAAAAATGGCATGGTATTGTCACCAAAACACATAGACAATGGTATGGAATAGAAGACATAGTGACAATCCCCCTTAAATACAGTTATCTCATACTAGACAAAAGCGCCAAAAACATCATTGGAGAAAAGATAGCCTCTTCAACAAATGGTGTTGGGAAGACTGAAAATCCATATGTAACAAAATTAAATTAAACCCCTATCTCTCACCCTACACAAAACTCAACCCAAAGTGGATGAAAGACCTAGGCACTAAAATAGAGACCCTGTGCCTAGAAGAAAAAGTAGGCCCAAATCTTTACCATGTAGGCTTAGGACCTGAATTCCTTAACAAGACTCCTGAAGCCTAGGAAGTAAAATCAAGAATCAATAAGTGGGATGGATTCAAACTAAAAAGCTTCTTCTCAGCAAAGGAAATAATTAAAAACATGAAGAGAGGGCCTAGAGAATGGGAGAAAATCTTTACCACAAGTGACTCAGATAGAGCATTAATCTCCAGTATATGTAAAGAATTAATAAAAACTCAATGCCGGGGAGATCCAAGATGGCGGATTAGAGGAAGCCGCACTTCAGGACAGTTCCGTAGAAAGAATCCAACAAAGCAGATAAATTGCCTTTCATTATATATATATGGACTGAAAATACCGATATCCTGGATGGTTTGATTACCACTACCAGAGAGAGAAAGAGACAAGCTGTCTGCAGCGGCTGGAGCCGCGAAGCTCCTGCAAAACCGCCTGGGCGGTGCACAGGCTGTGCGAAACAAGGTCAGGGTGAGGAGACCGCGCTACTGCTGCAACCCCAGCCAAACTCACTGCACACTAGCGTGAAACCGGCGATAAAAACCAGTGATAACAGCCGGCGGGATTGGTGCTGGGGAGCCACGGGAGACCGCGGGTCCACACACCAGTTCGAATCCACACTCCGCCTGACGCGACCCTCGGTGTGGCTTCCCGGTGCGATCGGCAAGGATACGGGAGTCTGGGAGTCTGCGGAGCTGCTGTTGACTGGAAGGAGAGCGCCGCCATCTTTGAAAGCTGCAGGGGCTGGTCCTGACAAAGGGGAGGAGACGGAGAGCGACTGCTGCATCCACCCAGGGACTCTCCAGCTCTCTGAAGACAACGCACAATTGGGTGAGACTTGGTTGGTCAGCAGGGGAAGGCGTTTCTGAGGCTGGCACAGCGGCCACAGGGGACTGCAACTGTGGGTGGGCTTGGGGAGGGGGTGCCTTCTGGAAGATCCCCCTTCCCGGCGCCATTCATCTGCTGACACACACAGTCCCCCTGGGCCACTCCTTCACTGAACCGTGCAGCCACTGGCCTAGGATGCAGCCTTGATTTCACTGACAGGATCACAGACTGTGATCCAATAGCAATTGGTTTGAACTGGAAAGGAAAAAAAGAGGGGGGCTTCCCAGGGCCCATTTTGTCTGAGACTTGGGGTTTGACTTTTTTTTTTTTTTTCTTTTTTTTTTTCCCTTTCTTTTTATTGGTCTGCTTGATTTTCTGGATTGCAGGGAGGGGTTTTTTTTTTTGTTGTTGTTGTTTTTGTATGTTTGTTTGTTTATTTTTCTTTTCTTTTTTTGGCTTTGTTTTGTTCTGCTTTTTTTTTTTTTTTCTTCCGCATTGATTGTTAGTGTGTTTATCTGCTTCCACTCCCTTTTTTCTTTCATTCTTTTACTCCTTCTCACCCTTGTATCTTTTCTTCCTCCTTCATCTTTCATGTTTACATCCTGCCAGTGCATACTAAACAGAGCCAAAAACAAGTTATACGCAAAACTTGGGATTTCTAGAACCGGCGCAATTGAACTGGGTAGCAAAGTGGTGTTATATATAGTTTACTCTCTATTTCCTTGATTCTCTCTCTCCTCTCTCTTACACCAATTCCTACTCTTTATCATTTTTTTTTCTTTTCCAACTTACTATATATATAAATTGATCTTTTTACCTAATTGTCAACCCCATTCTCTTTCTTCCATCGTCTACTGATACTAAACCACTTCCACTAAACCATTTCAATAGATATCTCTTTTCATACTTTCCAAGAAAGAACAATTCAAGACACTTCCTTCTTCCTAAACATAACACCTCTGTATCCAATACTTGAAGCTATAAAACCCTATCAGAAACGTACAGAGTAAATTGGAAATAATATCTGGGATAACAAAATCTGTACATTGTGACCAAACTTGGATTTTCTGAATAGAAAGTGTTAGGTTTTAAAAGTATAAAGGAATTATAAGGTGATCTGATAGCATTGTACTACAGGAACAACATAAGGCTTTAAGGTAAAATCGAAACAGTCAAGGTCCCACAGTGCAGGAAGAATAGACACACAAGCAACATGAAAAAACAAGGAAAGAAAATGACACAAACAAATCAAGATACCTCATCGGCAGATGTCATGGCAAGCACAGTTGGTCAAATGCCAGAGATGGAATTTAGAAATTACATATGCCAAATGTTTATGGAACTTAAGAATGAACTCAAAAATGAGATGAGGGAGCAGGTACAGGAGGCAAAAGATCATTTTGACAAAGAACTCCAAAAACAAATACAGGAAGTAAAAGATTACTTCAATAGGGAAATAGAGGCTCTAAAGAGAATCCAAACAGAAATTCCAGAAATGAAAGAAGCAATAAACCAAAATAAAAGCTCAATTGAAAACATCTCCAACAGAATAGACCATCTGGAAGATAGAACCTCAGACAATGAAGACAAAATATATGTCTTAGAGAAGAATTTAAACCATACAGCAAAACTTGTTAATAATCATGAACATAACATCCAGGAATTATGGGACAGCATAAAAAGACCAAACTTAAGAGTGATTGGCGTAGAGGAAGGGGCAGAGTTTCAAGCCAAAGGAATGAGTAATCTATTTAATGAAATAATTACAGAAAATTTTCCAAGCTTGAGGAATGAAATGGAAAACCAAGTTCAAGAGGCATACCGAACACCAAACAAACAAAATCTCAACAGAGCCACACCTAGACACATTATAATGAAAATGCCTAATACACTGAGCAAGGAGAGAATACTAAAAGCCACAAGAGAAAGGAAGCAAATTACATATAGGGGGAAACCAATCAGATTATGTTCAGATTTTTCAACCCAGACCTTAAAAGCAAGAAGATCCTGGAATAGCATATTTCAAGCTCTGAAAGAAAAGGGATGTCAACCAAGAATCTTATATCCAGCAAAATTGAGCTTTAGATTCGAAGATGAAATAAAAACCTTCCACGACAAGCAAAAGTTAAAAGATTTCACAACTCGAAAGCCAGCACTTCTGAACATCCTGGGCAACATTTTTCATGAAGAAGAAGAGAAAGATGATAACGAAAATCAACAAAGGGAGATATTAAACTAAAGGAAATACCAACCAGAAGAGAAACCAAATCAAGCTAAAGACCATAAGTCAAATAAAAATGGATGGGAATAAAAATCACATCTCAATAATAACCCTGAATGTTAATGGCCTAAACTCGCCAATCAAAAGACACAGATTATCAGAATGGATTAAAAGAAATGACCCAACAATTTGCTGTCTCCAAGAAACACACCTCATAGAAAAAGACATCAACAGACTGAAAGTGAAAGGCTGGGAAAAGTCTTATCACTCACATGGCCGGCGGAAGCAAGCAGGGGTTTCCATTCTCATATCAAATAAGGTAGACTTCAAACCAAAATTAATCAAGAGGGACAAAGATGGATATTTCTTATTACTTAAGGGAACCATCCATCAACAGGATATAACAATCATAAATCTGTATGCCCCAAAAATGGAGCACCTACATTCATCAAACAAATGCTTCTTAAGTTCAAGAGTAAAATAGACCACAACACAGTTATTCTAGGGGACTTCAACACACCTCTCTCACCAATGGATAGATCATCCAAACAAAAGCTAAACAAAGAAACTTTAAGCCTCCTCAAAACAATTAACAATTTAGACCTAACAGACATATATAGAATATTTCATCCCTCAGTAAACGAATACACATTTTTCTCAGCAGCACATGGCTCCTTCTCCAAAATAGACCATATATTATGTCACAAGGCAACTCTCAGCAAATACAAAAAAATAGAGATACTACCCTGCATGCTATCGGACCATAAAGGGATGAAATTGGAAATCAACGACAAAACAAGGAATAAGAAAAACTACTCCTTCAACTGGAAGCTAAACAACATGCTACTGAATGAACAAGGGGTTGAAGAAGACATCAAAGAGGAGATCAAAAAATTCCTAGAGGTAAATGAGAACACAGATACATCATATAGAAATCTCTGGGACACTATGAAGGCAGTAGTAAGAGGAAAATTCATTGCACTGAGTTCATTCCTTAAGAGGAAAAAAACCCAACAAATAAATGACTTAACATCACACCTCAAAGCATTAGAAAAAGAAGAACAGACCAACACCAAGAGCAGTAGAAGACAGGAAATAATTAAAATCAGAGCAGAAATTAATGAAATTGAGACTAAGGAAACCATTCAAAGAATTGACAAAACTAAAAGTTGGTTCTTTGAAAAAATAAACAAAATTGACAGACCCTTAGCAATGCTAACGAAAAGAAGAAGAGAAAAAACTCAAATTACTAACATTCGTGATGAAAAAGGGAATATCACAACAAACACCTCAGATATACAGAATATAATTAGAAATTACTTTGAAAACTTGTACTCTAATAAAATAGAAAATACTGAATGCATTGACAGATTTCTAGAGTCATATGATTTGCCTAAACTGGATGTGGAGGCTATGCATAATTTAAATAGATCAATTACAAGCGAAGAAATAGAAGATGTCATCAAAAAGCTACCAACAAGGAAAAGTCCAGGACCTGATGGGTTTACAGCCGAGTTCTATAAGACTTTCAAAGAAGAACTAATACCAATGCTCTTCAAACTATTTCAAGAAATAGAAAAAGAGGGAGCTCTTCCAGACTCTTTCTATGAGGCCAATATTACATTAATTCCAAAGCCAGGCAAAGACACATCCAAAAAAGAAAACTTCAGGCCCATATCTTTAATGAACATAGATGCAAAAATCCTCAACAAAATCCTTGCAAATCGATACAAAAACATATCAAAAAGATAGTGCACCACGATCAAGTGGGGTTTATCCCAGGGATGCAAGGCTGGTTCAATATTCGGAAATCAATAAACATAATACATCACATCAATAGACTTAAAGACAAAAATCATATGATCATCTCAATTGACGCAGAAAAAGCATTTGACAAAATACAACACCCCTTTATGTTCAAAACACTGGAAAAACTAGGAATATCAGTAACATATCTTAACATAATAAAAGCTATTTATGCAAGGCCCCGAGCTAACATTATCTTAAATGGAGAAAAATTGAAAGCATTCCCTCTAAAAACTGGAACAAGACAGGGATGTCCCCTTTCACCACTGCTATTTAACATAGTACTGGAAACTCTGGCCAGAGCAATTAGACAGACGAAAGAAATTAAAGGGATCAAGATAGGAAAAGAAGAGCTCAAATTAGCACTATTTGCTGATGACATGATAATCTACCTAGAAGACCCAAAAAACTCTACCAGAAAACTTTTACAACTAGTAAACGAATTTGGCAAAGTTGCAGGATACAAAATCAATACACATAAGTCAAAGGCATTTGTGTACATCAGCGACAAAGACTCTGAAAGGGAAATGATGAAAAATACCCCATTTGCAATAGCATCAAAAAAAATAAAATACCTGGGAATCAACCTAACGAAAGAGGTGAAAGACCTGTATAACGAAAATTATAGAACACTAAAGAAAGAAATTATAGATGAACTCAGAAGATGGAAAGACCTACCTTGCTCTTGGATAGGTAGAATTAATATTGTCAAAATGTCCATACTACCAAAAGCATTATACAGATTTAATGCAATTCCTATCAAAATCCCAATGTCATTCTTCAAAGAAATAGAAATAGCAGTCATGAAATTCATCTGGAAAAATAAGAGACCCAGAATAGCCAAAGCAATCCTGAGCAAGAAAAGTGAAGCAGGGGGCATCACCATACCAGACTTTAAATTATACTATAGAGCAATAGTAACAAAAACAGCATGGTATTGGCACCAAAACAGACTGGTGGACCAATGGTACAGAATTGAGGATACAGAGACTAATACATTTAATTACAGCTATCTTATATTAGACAAAGGTGCCAAAAATGTACAGTGGAGAAAGGATAGCCTCTTCAACAAATGGTGCTGGGAAAACTGGAAATCCATATGCAACAAAATGAAATTAAACCTTTATCTCTCACCATGCACAAAACTCAATTCAAAGTGGATCAAAGACCTAGGAATTAGATCAGAGACAATACACCTAATAGAAGAAAAAGTAAGCTCCAATTTCCAACATGTTGGATTAGGCCCCAAGTTCCTTAATAAGAATCCTGTAGCGCAAGAATTACTACCAAGAATTAATGAATGGGATAGATTTAAACTAAAAAGCTTCTTTTCAGCAAAAGAAACAATCAGTGAGGTGAGTAGAGGGCCAACTAATTGGGAACAAATATTTAATACATGCACATCAGATAGAGCACTAATCTCTAGAATATATAAAGAACTCAAAAAACTTTACACTAAAAAAAACAAATAACCCAATCAATAAATGGGCTAAGGAATTGAGAAGACACCTCTCAGAAGAAGATACACGATTAATCAACAAATACATGAAAAAATGTTCAACATCGCTGGCAATTAGAGAAATTCAAATCAAAACTACTCTAAGATTTCACTTCACTCCAGTCAGAATGGCAGCCATCAAGAACACAAGCAACAATAAATGTTGGAGAGGATGTGGAGAAAAAGGCACACTCATACATTGCTGGGGGACTGCAAAATGGTGCAACCGTTATGGAAAGCAGTATGGAGATTTCTTGGAAAACTGGGAATGGAACCATCCTATGACCCAGCCATCCCACTCTTGGGTCTATTCCCAAAGGACTTAAAAACAGCATATTACAGTGACACAGCTATCTCAATGTTTGTAGCTGCACAATTCACAATAGCTAGGTTGTGGAATCAACCTAGATGTCCCTCAGTAAATGAGTGGATTAAGAAAATGTGGTATATACGCACAATGGAATTTTACTCAGCAATAAAAGAAAATAAATTAATGGCATTTGCAGGTAAATGGATGAAGTTGGAAGACATAATGCTAAGTGAAGTTAGTCAGTCTCAAAAATCCAAGTACCAAATGTTCTCTCTTATATAAGGAGGCTATTTCAAAGTATTGTTGGATGGGGTACATAGGAGGATTAGAGGAACACTAGAATGGTCAAGGGAAGGGAGGGTAAGGGAGGGAGCAAGAGGGGAGGGAGGGGGGGAAAAAAAAGGTGGTTGAATGAGACGGATATCATTTTCCTTAATGCATGATTGAAGACCTAAATTGTACGAATATACTTTGTATACAAACAGTTGTATGTAAAAAGATACTAAATATATGCACTATGAGTTGTACATATTAAAAATTATAAAAAAAAAAAAAAAAAAAAAAAAAAAAAAAAGAGAATAAGACGGGCTTACCGGGTGCTAGTGACAAACTTGATCTGGATTCTGGTTACATGAATCTATTATATTTGTTCAAATTCATTGAGCTGCTCAACTCTAATATTATACACTTTCTGGTATATATGTTTCACTTCAATAAAAAGTTAAAATATGTATCTCATACCCCCCAAAAAAAAAAAAAAAAAAAAGAAAAACAAATAACCTAATCAATAAATGGGCTAAGGAACTGAACAGAGATCTCACAGAAGAAGAAATACAATCAATCAACAAATATATAAAAAAATTCAACATTTCTAGCAATTAGAGAAATACAAATAAAAAATACTCTTAAGATTTCATCTCACTCTTGTCAGAATGGCAATTATCCAGAATCTAAGCAACAATAAGTGTTGGCAAGAATGTAGGGAAACAGGTACATTCATAGACTATTGGTTGGAGTGCAAATTGGTGCAACCATTGTGGAAAGCAGTATAGAGATTCCTCAGAAAACTTGAAATGGAAACACCATTTGACCCAATTATCCCACTCCTCAGTTTCTACCCAAAGGACTTAAAATCAGCATACTATAGTGCTGCAGCCACATCAATGTTTACAGCAATTCAACTCAACTCACAGTAGCCAAACTATGGAACCTACTTTCCTTTCAACAGATGAATGGATAAAGAAAATGTTGTCTATATACACAATGGTATGTTACTCAGCTTTAAAGAAGAATGAAATGATGGCATTTTCAGTAAATGGATGGACCTGGAAAATATCATGTTAAGCAAAATAAGCCAATCCCATTGAACCAAAAGCTGAAATTTTTCTCTGGTATGTTCATGATGATTCACAATAATTGGGTGAGGCTAGGGAAAAATAGAGTTACTTTGGATTAGCAGAAGGGAGTGAAAGGAGGGGAAGGGGGCATGGGGTAGGAAGTATTGTAGAATGATCATGTATTTACATGTGTGATTATACGACCACTGTGAATCTATAACCAGAAGAATGAGAAGTTGTACTCCATTTATGTATGATGTGTCAAAATGCATTCTACTGACATGTATAACTAATAAGAACAACAACAACAAAAAGAGCCTGGCACAGAAGTCAATATTAGTCAATGGTGTTTATTTATTTATCCTTAAATGGTAGGTGAAGAGAGGAAAAGTTCTGAGGAAGTTTTTTTTTTTTTAAATATTTATTTATTTACTTTAGTTGTACACAATGCAATGCATTTATGTTTACGTGGTGCTGAGGATTGAACCTGGGCCGCGCACGTGCGAGGCAAGCGCTCTGCCACTGAGCCACAACCCCAGCCCTGAGGAAGTTTTTAATCACTTAAAATGAAGAGCACAGGCAAGGGAAAAGGGTTAATGTGTAGGGGAGAAAAAAGGAAGTACTAGGGTCTGAAATGGAGCCAATTATATTCCATGCATGAATGATTATATCAAATGAACCCCCATTGTTATGTGTAACTATAATACACTGAAGAAAAAACTTTAAACATATGAAGAACAGAGTTGAAGCTAAGGGAAAATAGAGAGATGCTTCATCTTGTTTCTCTTTATCTTACAAACCAACAGTTAAGAATTCATGTCAAAAAGGGCAGCCATCTGACATTCTTTGGCTAATCACCAAATTAATATGTATCTCAGACTTCATAAAAATCCTTAATGAAAATTCACATTTTGATAAATTATCTTATTTTTTACATGCTGAACAATATTCCTATAATAGAAGGTTAAGGGTATTGGAAGATAATTCTCCATGAGTCTTTCACATTACTAAATATTTTGTAAATGGACTTTGTTTAGAAAAATTTTCCAAGGATATCTGAACAGTGAACAGCTTTGAGAAATAGATAATCTGCTACCCTAAAAGGGCAGGCGCACTTATTGTACATTATAAAAGATGTGTTTTCTCTAACTTTGGAGTTTCTCCCTTGTTTTTTTCCTCACTGTGTGGGTAGCCATCTATATCACCCTCAGGGGACTCAGGGGACATGAGAACTGCTGAAAATATGCTAATGGTCATGTTGTTTTGTGTGCTATACGTGATAAAAGTCCCTTGTTTCTGACACAGGACTTTCATGTTTTCTGCTAGCATCCACAAAACTGGCAGGCTGACTTGTTAAAGGAAACTTTGAGACCCTTCATTTTTCTTAAAGATAAGTTTTAAGTAAAGCATGTATTGAGTAACTAATCAGTTTTAATAAACTTGATTTACATAAAAATGAGTTACAACTTTTAAAGAAGGTATATCTATATTGAGTCTATTCACAGCCTTGCTCCTCACAGTTAAAGAAAATATTATTCTGATACTCGTTATAATGGTAAGGAAGACTTTGATTAAGACCATTACAATATTGTAATAGGGGGAGAGAGATGGGGCTAACTTTGAATGCAGTAAGACAGCTGCAGATTTATTGCCAATGAGAAGAGTAAATGGAAACTTAATAAGAGGAGACATTGAGGGTAGAGAAATTCTTGTTTAGCTGACCTTATTGGATTTTTTGCTGAAGGCAGAATAAAAACATCAACAGTATGAGAATAGGAATTTCATTGGAACTTGGGGTGATCAGATATTGAAGGTGGGGGTATTTTCACTAAAGGGATGTAATAGAATTCTTGGTGAGACTGGACTAAACAGTCCGAAGACAGTACTGATGCCCTGGTCAAGTCTAGTCAAAAAGGAAGGCTCAGAGGACCCTTAATAAAATTTTGTCAATGCGAATTTTTGTACAAAGTTTGAAGGTCATATGTGGAAAAATTCCATTAGTACGGATAGGCATAGAGTAGTAGACACTGGATTTCCTCTGTAGGAAAAGATATTTGTATTACTTAAAATTCCTTTTTTTTTTTTTTTTTTTGTATAACAGGGTTTCTGCTGACTTAATAGAGAAGGGATGTGTATTGTAGCTGCAGCTCAGATGACACTTCAACTAGGAAACTTTCTAGATCAACCAGGCTAGAAATATTTATTCCTTCTAGGAATGCCATACCCTTTTTATTTTTTCCTGAACCTAAAGTTTGGGAATTCATAATTTATTGTTGTATACTATAGCTTGTAGTATATGACTTCTAAATTGCACTATGTAAAACTTTGTCATGTTTTCTAGATTTAAAATTCATTGGATTTTTAGTTATTATCTGACTTATATTTGTATTCCTAGCAACACTGCACACAGTTCTTTAGTCATAGCAAAGAATATATATATATATATACATATGTATATGTATATATATATACATACACACATATACATTATATGTATATTATATATGTACATTATGTATATAAGTATATTATGTATATGTGTGTATATATATATAATATATATATATCCCTTGCTATTTTGTAGTGCATGTTTGTGTGTATTTATCTATATCTATCTATCTATCTATCTATCTTTAAATCTTTGTTTTTCAGACTTTAAAATCATGTGGCTCTAACATTAAATATATTACATTTGGAAAAACAAAATGGGGTGATGGCTATTGTAATACACGTTTAATGTACTGTTTTGCAAATACTAGAAAGTGATTCCAAAATTCTAAAAGGCATAATTAGAGTTAGGTTTATTTTTGGATTAGCAGTTAATGGTTTAAATATCTTTCATATTTCTTGAGCAGCTGAGTGTAACCTTATGTAAGTTAACCACAGGGGAAAGTTGATTTCAGTTTTTATGATTTTAGTTTTGTTTAAAATGAATGTTTGTTTCTCCTGAACCATAATCTGTCAGAGCTGACTTTTACTAATTCTAAGTACTTGGAAAGTGGCAGTTATTTTTTTTTTCTCACAATTGCATAACTCAAAATGCATAGTTTCCCAATAAATGTTTGATTATTGAAACTGAATTCTTAGATTTTAAATTTTTGAATTGTGAATCATTTCTATTTATTTAATTATAAAAATACTTATTCATTTTTTTAAAAATTGGGAAAATATATTATATATCTTTTCACGCTCCCCCAGTACCAACAGAAAGATAATCACTTTGAACTTGTTAATACACTTTTATTTCATTCTTATTATCTATATAATTTCAGAACTTTCATTACTATATATATTTTGAGAAAATAAAATCATGTAAGCTGTTTCTAATACAGTTTGCATTCATTATATAATCTATTCTGAATATTTTCTTATGACATTAAATATTTATTAGTGTATGGAATGTATATTAGTCTACTTTATGGATAAGACACAATTTCTTTAATTGATTTTCTATCTTTGAATATGTAATTTATTTCTTATTTGTTTGTTGTTAAAATATTGTTTTGAAGAGTATCATCATTTAAAAGTACTTGCATATATACCATCATTACCTTAAAATATAATCCTTAGTAAAATTTCTGAATCATACAAATGCATATAATAGATTTGAGAAAGAAAACATAGCTTTAAATTACCACAAGCAGTGGTAACTATTGATATAGTCTTATGTAAGCTGCCTGGTAAGCTACCTGGTACCGAAAACTGGGAGGAAAACTCTCGGAGGCAGAGTGAAGCTTTTACTACTTTTACTTCTACTTTCTTAGAGCTTAGAGAGGGAAAGAAAGATTTTTAGAGAGAAAGATTAAAGCGAGCTTTTCTTCTTGTCTTCTTAGCTTAGAGTCTTAGAGAGAAAGAAAGATAGAGTAGAGCTTAGCTTAGAGAAAGATTCTTAGCTTAGAGTCTTAGAAAGAAAGAGTAGAGCTTAGCTTAGAGAAAGATTAGAGCTTCTTTCTTCTCTCTTCTTTCTTCCTTCTTCTTTCTTCTGTCTTCTGTCTTCCTCAGGAGCCTCGGCCTAACTCTGACCAGTCATTACTTCTTCTATCTGGTTTCTCTTCTGTAACCACTCTGCCTACATTCTGGCCGCTCTGATTCTTCTGACCGACCGAGTGACTGCCCGACTGACTGAATTCTCCGTTCTCCTAACTCGGACCGCTTTCACCCGGTTATATACCTTCAGCTTTGCGGGTGCCTACAGGTGCGTCACATACATATCATGTGGAACTTATGGCTTCCAGCTAGCTGCAACAGCCCTTCCTAATTAGGGCTCCTTCAGTCTTATAATTTTAAGTATGTATGTACAATCAATAGTATGTATAATCAATGATAGAAAATAACACACAATCAAGTTTTGATGTTCAGTTCACTTACCTACTTGTTTAACCATGCAACACATATGTTTTCCCTATTCTTTATTGGTGAATTAGAGTTGTACATAATGGTGAGATTACAACACATATATTTTTTACTGTCTTATTTTGTATGTGAACAACAGCCTACTCATTCACTTTCTTTTTAAGCAAAACTGATGACTAACTTACCAAGTAATTTTAAAAAAATATTAATAAGATAGTTTGTAGGACATTTAGGCAGATAAGTTCTGTTTTAAACTAAGTTTATGAGAATTATATTCCTTGAGTTTGATATGAATATTTACTCTATTTATTTTGAGAAGTTTTCAATAATTGTTATCTGCATGTAAGCTTCTGCTACATATAGGTGTATAAATTACTATCTTGCAAATTTTAGATTAAATATTATTTTCAAAAATGACATAAAACAAAGCCTCTCTGTTTCAAAGCATTTAAGACTAAGCTGATGATCTAAATAGATTAAAAGTAAAATCACAAGTAAATTAAATGTACAAGGATGGATCAAATAATATTTAGCAAAAAGATAGGAAATGAAACTGCATTTTAAAAATTTAGACATAAATGAAAAAGCAGGTACATCGTTTGAGACTCATTTTATGAGAAAATATGATCATATATGCAAAAAAGTCTTAAAGTAACCACATAAAATATTAACTTCCAACCTGATCCCCCCCCCAAAAAAAAAAGATTGGAAATGCCCATTAACACTAGCCAGAATGAAGGGACTATATCAGTATCAGAAAAATTAAATTTCAGAACAAAGAACACTAGCAGATATGAAGGAGATAATTTCATAAGAATAAAGGGATTAATCAAAAGGATATGCAATCCTGAACAACCATGCATCAAATAGCATAGTTTCAAACACAAGAACCAAAACCAGAACTGAATGGTAAATAGAGAAATCCTCAAAGTCAGAAATTTTGATACCCTTTGGTAAATTAGCAACTGGAACAATTAGAATAATATCAATAAGGATTTAGAATCAAATGATACAACCAAATGGACATAACTGGCATTTTTAGATCACAGTCCCTTACAACAGCAGAATGTGCATTCTTTTTAAGTGCACATGAAATAGGTACCAAGGTATATCATGTTCTGGATCATATAACAAGTCTCAGTCAACCTAAGGACATTAAAACCATACAAAGCATATTCTTCAATCATAGTAAAACTGAACTAAACATCAATAATGGAAAGCATACTTGAAAATGTTCACATATTTGGTAATTAAATAACATCTAAATAATCCATGGATCAAAACTAAAAGGTAAATTAAAAAGTCTTAAAATTTGTAAAATACAAGTAATCAGTGATTAGGGAGAAACATGGTATTAAATGTCTATATTAGAAAAGAAAAATGGTCAAAAAATAAATTACCTCAGCTTCCATTTTAAGAAACTCTAAAAGAAGAGCAATATACTATTGTGGAGGAAAAGAGGTAACATCAGAAGAGCAATATATGAAATAGAAAACAGAAATGTGATAAATATCAATGAAATCCAATGATTCTTTTTTTAGAAGATCTGTAACATTGATAAATTTCTAGCCAGACTGTTTAGGAAAAACAAAACAAAACAAAACAAAACAAAAAAAAAAAAAAAAAAAAAAAAATAAAGAAGGCAAGAATGACCAATATAAGGAATTATTTAACTGCAGACTTAAAAGAGTAATAAGAAAATCTTATGAATAACTTTTTGGGAACAAGTTGACAGCTTAGAGTTTCATGAAAGACAGAAAATATCAAACATTTCACTCAAAAATAAATAGATAACCTGAGTAGCTTATTTAAGGAATTGGACTAGTAGTTAACCTAACAAAACAGTCTCAAGGTTCTGATGGATTTACTGGTGAATTCAAGGGAAAAAATAATGCCGACAACTCATGCACTTTTCCTGAAAATTGAAGTAAAGGGAGTACTCAAGGGAAAACTGAAGTTTTACAAAGGTGTAAAGTAATTGAGGACAAAGATCAGTATTTTCAACAAAGGTGCTAGGAAATTACAAATCTGAATGCAAACAGAAATCCCCAAATACATAAACTGAAATATAAACATAAAACTATGAAACTTCTAGAAGAAACAATAGGAAAAAACCTTTGTTGATGTAGGTTAGGCAAATATTTCTTAGGTATGAAAGCAAAATCATGATTCATAAAAGAATATATTGAGGGTTGGAAATGTATCTCAGTGATAGAGTGCTTGCCTGATATGCACAAGGCCCCCAGTTTAATCTTAAGTATGGGAAAAAAAAGCTTGGACATACAATTAAAAGCTTCTGGTTTTTGAATTATATTGTTGAAGTATTGAAAAATGTTAATGCCAACTCAAGGTAGAAGAAAATATTTGCAAATATTCGTTTACCTGATGTATGGTTTGTTTCCAGAATAGATATTAAAAAAGTCTAAAAACTCAATAATAAGTGAACAAAATGCAATATAAAATAATCAAATATTTGAACATACCTTTCAAATAGTAAGATATACAAGAAGATAAAGGCAAATGAAAGAATGCTTAACATTATTATTCTCTTGGTAAATGGAAATTTAACCGCAATGTGATACCATGAACCACTTATTAGCTGGGCATAGTAGTGCATGCTTGTAATCCCAGTTGTTTGTGAGGTGAGGCAGGAGGATCTCAAGTTCAAATCCAGCTTCAGCAACTTACTGAGGCCCTGAGCAACTCAGTGAGACCCTGTCTCTAAATTAAAAAAAAAAAAAAATATATATATATATATATATATATATATGTATATATATATATAAAGGGGCTGGGCATGTGGCTCAGTGGTTAAGCACTCCTGGGTTCAATCTCTGGTACCAAAAATAAATAAATAAACAACAATCAAAACCACTTATTAGAATGGCTGAAATGGAAAACACTGACCATACCAAACATTGGTGAGGTTTAGAGGCTTGGGCCTTAACACACTGCTATGGGGTTGTAAAAGGGTACAGCAAGGGCTGGGGTTTAACTCTGTTGTAGTTGCCTAACATGAACAAACCCCTGGCTTCAATCCCTAGAACTGGGGAAAAATGGATACAATAAATTTGGAAAAGAATTTGACAGTTTTTAAAGGATTTAAAGATATACTTACATGGGGTCTGATAATTTCATTCTAGTTATTTATCAAAAAGAAAAGCAAGTATATGTCCATGAAAATACTTACAGATAAATGTTCATAGCAGTTTTCTTTGTACTAGCTGTAAATTGGAAACATTTGAAAATTCCACCAATAGTAGAATAAAGAATAGAATACTATTCAGGAGTAATTGTACTTCAATACAAAATGATAAAAAAGAATTGTGTTTTTTTTTTTTTTTTTTTTTTTTTTTTTTTTTTTTTTTTTTTGCTCTGAGTAATTATACTAGGTATTTATTTTAATTACTTGTGAGCAATTGCAATTTTGGCTTCAAAATTTCCCCCATACTGGGGATTAAATCCAAGACCTTGCACACTTAGCTAACTCCTCAGTCTTTCTTACTTTTAAAAATTTTGAGACCTTTTGTGTCACTGAGTTGCCAAGGCTGGCCTTGAACTTGTGATCTTCTTGCTTCAGCCCCCTGAGTAACTAGGATTATGGACATATGCCACCATGCCCAGCATTTAAATTTGTTTTTAACAAGTAAAAATAAACCAAAATATCTCTATAATAAATAATTTTTATATACTTTTAGTTGTTGATGGACCTTTATTTTATATGTTTATATGTGGTGCTATGAATCGAACCCAGTGACTTACACATGGTAGGCAAGTACTCTACCATTGAGCCACAACCCCATCCCCTATAATAAACAATTTTGAAGACAGTTGATTATCTGATGTAATGATAAAAATGATGTGAGGACAGGCTTAGCTTTTAGATATCTAAATGCTATTCGTACTTTAAATTGAATCTCAAACCATTTTAAATGTTAACATGCTGGGCAAGTGTTTACAAATCATTACAATCACACCAGTGTTATGAAGAAGTTATGCCTGGAATTCTCTTGAGTGTGGTAAATGTGTATTGTGTGGGAGGAGGCAAAAATATCTCAAGGTTCCTTCTTTGCATTTATGAAGAATGGATTGCCTAGTTGAGATGCTCAGAGGAGGCCTGGTTATTTCTCATGAGGGTGATTTATAGACTGACATTCTAGGACAATCTCTTCAGCTCTGTACATAACAAAAGCAAAGCACTAACCAGCCTACTTCTGTCCTTCAGATCTGATATAAGGAAGAACATTGAAATGTTCTGTGACAGGCCAGGTTTCTTGGTCACCATCATGGGCATCTCTTGACTATTCTTGAGATACCAGCTTAGGTTATTCTCCATTCTATCATGATGTTGAATAAAATGTGATTTTTTTCTGTTATATTTATTTTATTTCAATCAAATGTGGACATAGACCTTATATTGAGTGTGAATCTTATTTTGAGAAATTGGGCTACCAATTTCTGTTCAGTGGAGCCCACTGTTTGTTGGATACCAGGAAATAAAAATCTTTAAGATTTACATATTGGAGAAATATATGAGGATTATTTTTTTGAACATGCTATTATTCATTTCTAGATAGCTTATTAATGGTGACATTAGTAGTTCAGTGTATAGATGAAGCTGAAAAATAATAGAAGCTGAAAGATAATAGAAAACTCTCACCTCTACACCATGTTCAGCTGACTTTTGACACTTGCTTCATTCTGGTAGCTGCAATTTGAGTATCATGTTATAGTTTATTCTGTAATGAATTTCCTTTATATTTGTTTTGACTGGTCCACCATTGTTTTCCACAATTGCACCAACTCGCTTAAAAATGTTATTTCATAGAAGACCTTTCTTCAACCTCTCTTGTTTGTGATGACCTCAATTGGTTCATGCACACAATAGCTGTTAGCTCTCCTGCTCTTGTTTTTCTTTAAGATTTTCAAGGATGTCTTAGGGTAGCCATGTGGTATAATGTGGCTCTTTATTGCTTAAATATGCTACTTTCCAGAAATTTATTACATCTCATCTTATATTTCCATAGGAAGGGTATTAAGGGAATAAGGAAGACCTTGAAAATGTTATCTGTGATAAGTCCAAGTCTCATAGCTAGAAAAAAGGTGAAAGATGTCAGTGATTTACAGACTAACTAAGTTATATCTGAAACTTCTTATTGGAGCTTTGCCATTAGATTTGCAACTTACATGCTAGATTTATGACTTTAACCTGAGCCCATAAGTCACATTATTTTTCCATTTATTCAATCAATGTTTCTTAATTGCAATGTTGGGTCATGTACTGGGGCTTCAGTAGAGAATAAGACAAAAATCTCATTTATCATGGGACCAGCATCTAATAATGATTTTAGTATGGACAATATCTTGTAAAAACAGGTTATTGTTTGAATTGTGTCCCCTAAAAACCTATATATGTTTGGAGTCCTAACTCACAATACCTCATTTCATTTGGAAGTAGGATGACATTGGTTAAGATATGATCATTCTAGTATAGAGTGGTCTCCTAATCCAATATGACTATTCTTACCAAAAGAGGACCATGTGAAGACACAGAGACAAAGAAAAAACCCAAGAAAGGGAAGAGGTCAAGAGTAAAGAGTGTAGCTATAAGCCAAGGAACACCAGAGATTGCCAGCAGACCACTGGAAGCCAGGAAGAGCCTCAAGTGTCAGATGTATCATGACCCTGCTGACACCTTGATTTTGGACTTGTAATCTACAAAACGGAGACAATAAATTTCTGCTGTTTAAGTCACTCAGGCTGTGGTACTTTGTTGTGGCAACCCTAGAAAACTGAAACAATAGGAGTTCCCTGTTTTCATTGGATTGAATTATTTCCTTTTTGAAAAATTGTTTATCTGAAATCACCAATCTTCCTTGGTTCCTTCTTTGAGAATTTGAAAAAATAAATGTAGACTCTCTGGAAGAGAAAGTCAATAATAAATTTCTAAGCTCTTGAAGAAAGAAAGGAACTTGCAAAGTCTCTGATTAAACCTTCCCCTTAATGTGGTAATACTCCATAAGGTAAATGCTATATTGTGTTCCCTACAAAAATGGGTGTCACTGCCTTATGGGGTGGTACATTCCTATAGGGTGGTTTTTCACATATTGGGAAATACAATGTAAAATTTACCACCTGGACCATTTGAAGTGGACAGTTCAGTAGTAAATATATTCACATTGTTTTGCAACCAATTGCCAGAAATTTTTCATCTTTCAAAGCTACAACTCTATACTTAATAAACAACTTCCCATTTTCTGTTTGAAAGCTGTTAGAGTTCATTTTTACTAGTAAGCCTGACTTGTCTCCTCAGCTATTAACCTGAGCTTACTCTAATACCACTTGTCAAAATGCCTCTTCTGGATTTGGCCCAATGGCATAATAAAGACTTCTGAAAAAACCTCTAAAACTTATAATAATAATAATAATAATAATTATTATTGTTAATATTTATCTTCAAGGACAGCACACTCTATAAGGTCTCTGCTTTAACCAAGTAGCAAGGCCTTCTGACTTAGGTCTTATCTTTCTTATATTTTGGTAGATGTTTTGGTGCTGGGGATCAAATCCACGGCCTCATGCATGCTAAGTAGGTACTTTTCCCCTAAGGAACACCCCCAGTCCCCCATCCCTATTTCTTTTCTTTTCTTTTTTGTAAAACTCGGATTAAACTCAGAGGCATTCCACCACTGAGGCACATCCCCAGCCCTATTTTGTATTTCATTTAGAGACAGGGTCTCACTGAGTTGCTCAGTGCCTCCCTTTTGCTGAGGCTGGCTTTGAACTTGCAATCCTCCTGACTCAGCCTCTGGAGCCGCTGGGATTACAGGCACGCACCACTGTGCCTGCATTTTCTTTGGTTTTTAATCTTTTTTTTTTTTTTTTTCCATTTCCATGACAGTAACTACAGTTATTCAGGTTTATTTCACTCTTTTCTCATTATGTCCTTTGATTTTCATGAACCTCTTTAGTCTTTCAAAATTATTGTCTAGATTAATATATTTATAAAAATTTTATATCCCCCCCCTTTTTTTTTCTTAATATTGGGTTCCATCCTGAGGACTTAAATGTTTGTCCTCCTTTTCCTGTGTGATTTAGTTTTATTTCTTAGGCCAATATTTAATGTTTTTTTTAATGCCCATTCTATACCTATTTAAATCATATCTTGTCTCTTCTCAGTATGTTTCTACTGCTGCATCCATTTCCCCTGCTTTGATTCACAAAATCTTAAGGGGGAATTCTATTTTCCAGCATCATCTTTCAAAATAGAACCAGGATTGAATTTTATCACTTGCAAACATGTAACTTTGGCCATATTACTTAATTTCCTGAAAGTAAGGTCTTTTTCATCTGAAAGTGGAGATGCTTAATAATAGAATCTATCCCATTATGTTTTTGTAATAATTAAATGAGAAAGTGTGAGAAAAGTGCTCAGTAAACCATAAATCGTAATGGTTTTATTCTCATATTTTTGCTTTCGAACATTTGACAAGATGATACTTTTGTGTATATAACTCTTATTTCTCTGGTTAGAATCTAAGATTTGTAGAGACAAGAATCAAGCTTAAAACTTCCTGTGAACTCTCCAAAGCCACTGTAATTGTGCTGTCCATACAGCATTAAGTTAAATCCAGTATTTAATGACTATGTGAAGGTAAATTCTTTTTAAATTAGAGGATATTTAGAAGTCTGATGGATGCCATGTTTGAGATACCATTCTCTAGTATCTTTATTAAGATGTGTACAGATCTGTATCATAAAGAACATTTTATGCCTCATTAGGGCACTGTAGCAACATGGAAGCTCTTTTGATGGCATTATGGCTACGGCATCTGTGTAGGCACTACAGCATGGCTAATGATGGAGATGCGTGTTTGCAACACGTCTGTTTTTGGTCTGATGGGATAAATAATGAGACATACTTCATTAAGCTGTGCTTTTGAAAGAGTTCATAGAATACTATGATATATGCTACAGGAAAGGGCACCAAACTCTTCCTTTGGAGCATGAATTAACGATGTTCCCCACAGTGTGTGTCCTGCAATGTGTCCATCTTACCATGTGATCACAAAAAATTCCACATTATCCGTGAGATACCATCACTTAATATTTGTGCAATATCGTTTCAAACATAAGGATAATGAAAAGCAAATTTTGTTTTCATGCACAAATCAAGGTAGTATCACTAATACTCACATATGGACTACCATATGGACTACAAAGTTATTGTTAATGACTATGAAGCCTCCTTTTGGATTTCCTTAAAATTAAAATGCTGTGTGTTGGCTTAGCTAACAGTAAAGTTTGTTTTATGTTCTTAGGTTTTTTCTTCTGTATGTCTTTACCTTTACTGCTTCTTATTATGTACTTTCTTATTGTGATTCAACTTTTAAATGAATTTATTAATTTAGCAAATGTTTAGAGTGCCTACTACACACCAGATATTATATGAGGTTCAGGGGAGATGTTTTTAAATAAGAGAGACATATCACTGTCCTAGAGAGTTTACATAACTAATTATGAATAAAATTAAAGATATCTTTAATTTTAGCAAAGAGACAACATTGCCTACATATAATTGATGCCCCAAACAAATAGTTCAAAAGTCTAAAAGTGATTATTTAATTGGCATCATACTAACTCAATTTGTGTTTTAGAAAATTTCACTCAAATTTATAAGAAGAAAGAATTATGATGCATTTTCCTGGCAACAGTAATTTCTTCCTTATTTATTACAGACATTAAGATGTATAAGCTCACAACTTTCCCATTTTCAGAATGCTTTGGTTTATGTTTATTGTATGATGACTTATGCTTTAATTTCTATGGTTTTATGAATTAAAGCAGCCAGTGCTGATTTTAAATAATTTTTTTTTAAAAATGTTTATTTTTTAGTTGTAGTTGGACACAATACCTTTATTTATTTATTTTTATGTGGTTATTTTTATGTGGTGCTGAGGATCGAACCCAGGGCCTCACACATACTAGATGAGTGCTCTACCTCTGATCCACAGCCACAGCCCCGTTAAATGATTTTGTTTAGATATGAGACTTTTATTTTTTTCACAATCTCATACTTTTTTTTTCATCATTTAACTTTTCCTCTAAAGCTTGAAAATACTTGTGTAGTTAATACTTCTTATAAAGTCAGATTTTCATGGGTTCATTAAATGTTGTATAGAAGATAAGAGCTTTTTTGGTAGTGATTCACAATGTCAAAAATTTTCCATAATTAAATATGATAACACATTTGAATCCATAGTGCTAATTTTGGAAATAGTGCAGTTTTATTAAATGTAAATTGACTACTAGTCAAATTTCTTAATGGCTGTGTAAGGATTAGTTGAAAAATGACCTACATTTGCTTTCTTTGATAGGAAAATAAATAATGAATGGGGTTTTCTACATTTTTGGTTTACTTGGTATTTCAAAAAGAATTCTTGATCACACATCCAGTTTCTGACCATTTATGGGGTTATAGTTGAGATTTGGTCTACACTGTGAAAATATATCCTGAAATGACTGTATGAATTCACTTTTCCATTTCCAGTTCTTATTATAAATGGTGTTGTTATTAGGCTCCAGGTGCTTTGCATTAGGTTGAGTGAAAACTTGGGAGTGAGAAATGTAAAATTCACTATGTGGCTCTTCTAATTCTGCTTATTCTAGGTAGCATACAAAACATTATGTGGAAATGCAAATTTGTATGTGTTGCAGTAGAGCAGTCTTGACTTTTTTTCCACCAGTGTATTTCTTCATAGGCATCTTTATTCTTTCGTTTTTCCTCCCTGAAGATGTTTGAAAAGGAGATAATATTCTTCTTCCTCTTCCCCACTTGAGCCAGATTATTAATAATCTTAAACTTTCCCTGGCAATGATTTCTTTATGAATGAACAATAGCCAGTTCAATTTAATACAGCATAACTATGAAATCTAATCATAGTTTTTTAGAGAAGAGGTTGATCCTCTTGGTAGACTTTAGCATTTGGTGAGAATTATTAATTTACAAGTTCATGTTTTGTCAGATAGCTTAAACCCTAGGCTCCTTTTCATCCCACCACAACAATCCCAGCATTTCAGAGAATCATACTATATAATCTGAAACTCCTGGATTAGCTCAAATATAATTATAATTTTGTCCAGTATGGTGGGCTTTCTTCCACTATTCTTTACCTACATAGTAATAAGTTTAGTTCTTTCTTATATATGATATAAGAATTTTTTGGGGGGTAACACGTATCCCCTGGAGATGGTCATAAAGTGTATAGGAGAGGCTAACATGGGATGCACATATCATTATGTGATGAAATACATGAAGAGTGGATTCCAGAATAAAAATATTAACCAACCTATTGGGATAGATGAGTTACAATTTAGTCACCGGTTTTAAGAGAGACATGTGATTAAATTCATAATAATGACAAGAATATTTTAATTCAGGGAAGACTTGCTTGCCTTTTTTATTTTATTATTTAATTTGTTCTAATTAGTTATATATACATGACGGTAGAATGCATTTTGACACACTGTACATATATGAAGCACAACTTCTCATTCCTCTGGGTGTACATGGTAAAGAGTCACACCAGTAGAGTAAATATGCATGTATATAGGGTAATAATGGCTATCTCATTCCACCATCCTTCCCATCCCCACAGCTCCTCCCCTTCACTTGCTCCCCTTGGCACAATCCAAAATTCCTTCTTCCCCAACCACCCTCCCCACACTATGGATCAGCATTCACTTATCAGAGAAAATGTTTGGCCTCTGGTTTTTTGGGTTTGGCTTATTTTGCTTATCATGATATTTTCCAGCTTCATCCATTTACCTGCAAATGTCAAATTTCATTCTTCTTTAAGGCCGCATAATATTCCATTATGTATATGTACCACATTTTCTTTATTCAATTATCTGTTGAAGGGCATTTAGTTTGCTTCTGTAGTTTAGCTATTGTGAATTGATCTTCTATAAACATTGATGTGGCTGCATCACTGTAGTATGCTGTTTTTAAGTCCATTGGGTATAGACCAAATAGTTGGATAGCTGAGTCAAATGATAGTTCCATTCCAAGTTTTCTGAGAAATCTTCACACTGCTTTCTATAATGGTTGCACCAATATGTGGTCCCACCAGCAATGTATGAGTGTACCTTTTCCCCACATCCTTGCCAATAATTATTGTTGTTTGTATTCTTGATAATTGCCATTCTGAATAGAGTGAGATGAAATCTTAGAGTAGTTTTGATTTCCATTTCTCTAATCAATAGAGATGATGAACATTTTTTATATGTTTGCTGATCAATTGCATTTCTTCTTCTGTGAAGTGTCTGTTCATTTCCTTAGTCCACTTATTGATTGGGTTACTTGTTTTTTTTTTTGGTGTTGAGTTTTTTGAGTTCTTTATATATCCTAGAGATTAATGCTCTGTCTGATGTGTGTGCGGTAGACAAGTAGACAATTTGTTCCCATTCTGTAGGTCCTCTCTTCATGTTATTGATTGTTTCCTTTGCTGAGAAGAAGCTTCTTAGTTTGATTCCATCCCATTTATTGATTCTTGATTTTACTTCTTGCTCTTTAGGAGTCTTGTTAAGGTAGTCATTTCCTAAGCTGACATGGTAGAGATTTGGGCCTACTTTTTCTTCTATTAGGCACAGGATCTCTGGTCTAGTGCCTATGTCTTTGATCCACTTTGAGTTGATTTTTGTGCAGGGTGAGAGATAGAGGTTTAATTTCATTTTATTATATGTGGATTCAGTTTTCCCAGCACCATTTGTTAAAGAGGCTATCTTTTCTCCAGTGAATGTTTTCAGCATCTTTGTCTAGTATGAGATAACTGTATTTGGGTAGGTTTGTCTATGTGTCTTCTATTCCATCCTATAGTTCTATGTGTCTATTTTGGTGCCACTAATGAAGCCAGATTTAAAGCTAGGTAGTGAGTGTAGTCAGGCAAATCGGGTCTAACATCGAGTTTCATAAAGAACATGGAGTCCATAAGGAAAATGGAGTCAGCCTGAGTCCTGGAAAATCACAGAGCAACTCCAAGAGAGATAAGATGGTTAATGTTCCCAAGTTTAGGGCTCATCTTATGGAATGATAATGAAACAACTTCCAGTAAACGGAGATGCTAGATGCTAATCAACTAGCCCTAAACCCTTCCCGTAAATCTCACACCCACCATGGGCCCTCCGGCATCACACCTTTTGACATTCCTGTCCTAGGAAGGACAGAGATAGGGAACATGGAAGGGACAAAAGAAAGATTTAGATATAAAAGGGAGAAAGCTTCTCCTCCCTTTGGATTCCTGGTTTCCAGGTCCCCTTCTCCCTCTGGGGGAAGTCTTTTGCTATCCTTTCAATAAAGCTGTCCACTTTCCACTCTATGCTTGCCTCGGAGTGCTTCTTCGGCGTTATTCTTCAGCGTTCGGGGAGCAAGAACTCGTCACGGTAAAAAGCGGTTTCACTACCATGCTATTTTTAGTTACTATGGCCCTGTAATATAGTGTAAGGTCTTCTGTTATGATGCCTCCTGCTTCACTCTTTTTGCTAATGATTGCTTTGGCTACTCTGGGTTTTGTATATTTACAAATGAATTTCATGATTGCTTTCCTATTTCTATGGATAATGTCATTAGGATTTTAATAGGAATTTCATTAAATCTATATGACACTTTTGGTAGTATGGCCGTTTTGACAATATTAATTCTGCCTATCTAAGAGCATGGGAGATCTTTCCATATTCTAAGGTCCTCTTCATTTTTTGTCTTTAGTGTTCAGTAGTTTTTATTGTAGAGTTCTCTCACCTCTTAGAAAAATTCCCAAGTATGATTTTTTTGAGGGTACTGTGCATGGGGTAGTTTTCCTAATTTCTCTTGCAGAGGATTCATCACTGATGTATAAAAATGCATTTGATTTATGGGTGTTAATTTTATATCCTGCTACTTTTCTGAATTCATTTATTAGTTCTAGAAGTTTTCTGGTGGAGTTTTTGGGATCTTCTAGATATAGTATCATGTTGTCAGCAAATAGTGATAGTTTGAGTTCTTTTGTTTCCTATTCGTATCCCTTAATTTCTTTCATCTGTCTGATTGCTCTGACTAGAGTTTCCAGGACTATGTTGAATAGAAGTGGTGAAAGAGGGCATCCATGTCTTGTTCCAGTTTTTGGAGGGAATGCTTTCAATTTTTCTCCATTTAGAATGATATTGGCTTTGGGTTGAGCATAGATAGCCTTTACAATGTTGAGATATGTTCCTACTATCCCTTGTTTTTCTAGTGTTTTGATCATAAAGAGGTGCTGTATTTTGTCAAATGCTTTTTCTGCATCTCTTGAGATGATCATATGATTCTTGTTTTTAAGTCTATTGATGTGATGAACTACATTTATTGATTTTCATATGTTGAAGTAAACTTGTATCCCTGGGATGGACCCCACTTGATCATGGTGCAATATCTTTTTAATGTGTTTTTGTATGTCATTTTATTGAAAATGTTTGCATCAATGTTCATCAGGGATATTGGTCTGAAATTTTCTTTCCTTGATGTGTCTGTCCGGTTTTGGTATCATAATGATAATAGTCTCATAGAATGAGTTTAGAAGGGTTTCTTCCTTTTCTGTTTTATGGCATAATTTGAGGAGTATTGATGTTAATTCTTCTTTGAAGGTTTGGTAGAACTTGGCTGAGAATCCATCTAGTCCTGGGCTTTTCTTTGTTAAGTTTTGATGGCATCTTCTATTTCATTGCTTGAAATTGATCTGCTTAAATTGTGTATGTCTTCCTGATTCAGTTTGGGTAGGTCATATGTCTCTAGCAATTTGTCTATGCCTTCAAGATTTTTTATATTATTGGAGCATAAATATTGAAAATACTTTCTTATTATCTTCTGTATTTCAGAAGTGCCTTTTTAATCCCAAATTTTAGTAATTTGAATTTTCTCTTGCTTTCTCTTCATTAGTGTGGCTAAGGATTTGTCAATTCTATTTATTTTTTTTCAAAGAACCAACTTCTTGTTTTGTCAATTTTTAAAATTATTTCTTTTGTTTCAATTTCATTAACTTCAGCTTTGATTTTAATCCTTTGTCTTCTACTGTTTTTGGTGCTGATTTGTTTTTCTTTTTCTATGGTTTTGAGATGTACTGTTAGGTCATTTATTTTTGTTGGCTTTCTATTCTTTAAATGAGTATGCTCAATGCAATGAATTTTCCTCTTAGCACTGTCTTCATAGTGTCCCAGAGATTTTGATATGTTGTACAAATGTTTTCATTTATCTCTAAGTATTTTTAAAAATTTCTCCCTGGTTAATTCTGCTATTCATTCATCTTTCAATAGCATGTGATTTAGTCTCTAGGTGTTGGAGTAGATTATATTTTTGATATTATTGTTGATTTGTAGTTTCATTATGTTATGACCTGAGAGAACGCAGGGTAGCGTTTCTATTTTTTTGTATTTGCTAAGAATTGCTTTGGCATAACATATGACTATTTTAGGAAGGATTCATGTGCTGCTGAGAATGAAGTGTATTTGCTTGTTGATGGATGATTAAGTCTAAATTGTTGATTGTATTTTTTAGTTCTATAGTTTCTTTATTTAGTTTTTGTTTGGAAGATATACCCAGTGGTGAGAGAGGTGTGTTAATTTCATGCAGTGTTCTTGTGTTGTATTCTATTTGATTTTTGAAATCGAGAAGCGTGTTTATAATGTATGTAGATGCTCCATTGTTTGGGGCATATACATTTATGATTGTTATGTCTTTTGTTATTTAATTTCCTTAAGAAGTATGAAATGTCCTTCTTTATCCCTTCTGACTAACTTTGGTTTGAAGTCCACTTTATCTGATATGAGGATGGGAACCCCTGCTTGTTTATGCCATCCATATGAGTGATGTTTTTCCCAAACTTTTACCTTCAGTCCTAGTCTCTTCCTAGGAAGTGAGTTTCTTGAAGACAGCATATTGTTGGGTCTTTTTTTTTTTTTTTTTTTTCTTTTCTTTTTTAAATCCAATCTGCCAGGCTATGTCTTTTGATTGATGAGTTTAGGCCATTAACATTCATGGTTATTATTGAAATATGATTTGTATTCCCGGTCATTTAGGTTTATTTTTTGTTTTCAATGTGACTTTAATTTCTCCTTTGATTGACTTTTTCTTTATTGTAGTTCCTCCCTTTTCTGGCTTTCATTTTTTCTTTTTTTTTTCATTTCCTCCTCATGGAATATTTTGCTGAGAATGTTCTGTAGTGCAGGCTTTTTAGTTTTGAATTCTTTTAACTTTTGTTTATCATGGAACTTTTTTATTTCATCTTCAAATCTGAAGGTCAGTTTTGCTGGATATAAAATTCTTGGTCAGCATCCATTGTCTTTCAGAATTTGATATATCTTATTGCAGGACTTCTTGGCATTGAAGGTCTGGGTTGAGAAATTAGCTGAGATCCTAATTGGTTTTCCCCTATATGTAATTTGATTTTTTTCTCTCTGTCTTTGTAATTTTTATTGTTATTCTGTATATTAGCCATTCTCATTATAATGTGCCTTGGTGTGGGTCTGCTGTAATTTTGTACATTTGGGTATTCTGTAAGCCTCTTGTAGTTGATTTTCCAGTTCATTCTTTAGATTTGGGTAATTTTCTGATAGTATGTCATTGAAAAGATGGTGCATTCCTTTTGTTTGTATCTCCACAGATTCATCTATTCCAATAAATCTTAAATTTGATCTTTTCATGTTATCCCATATTTCTTGGAAGTTCTGTTCATGGTTTCTTATAATCTTCTCTGTACAGTCAACTTGATTTTCAATTTATATTATTTTATCTATTTATTTTGTCTTCATTGTCTGAAGTTCCTCTTCCAAGTGGTCTAGTCTGTTGATACTTTCCATTGAAATTTTAATTTGGTTTATTGTTTCCTTCATTTTGGGGATTTCAGCTTGATTACTTTTTATAATATCTGCCTCTTTATTGAAGTGATCTTTCATTTTCTGTATTTTCTCTCTGACACCATCCTTTATTTTGAAGGTCAGTGTATGACTTTCTAAACTCCTTGTCTGACATTTCTTCTACTGTGTTGTCTATGGATTTGTTGTTGGAACATCCTGGTGTATTTGAGGCACTTTGTTCCTTTGTTTTCTCGTGTTCTTTTGTGTCTTCCCTTCTAGTGGTATGGATCTGAGGCTGTGAAGTTTCTATCCTGTAGCCTTTTAGTGTCCCTGAAGGCTTCCAGTACCTCACCTTTAAGGGGGAGACCAATATTAACAGCATCCAATGCAAATAATATACAACTTTAAACCAAATAGTTTCTATTAAGGTGTCTACAGTTTTGTCACAATAAATAGAAATGATGTGTTCCATTATTGTCTACAATGTAAACAGTAAGTTTGCTAAAAGGGTTTACCATTTCAAATGATGGACAAAGAGGGCACAGAAGAACAGAAGTAGTGTCAGATGTGATGTTATGAGGGAGAAGGAGAGAGAATAGAGGTAAAAAATTATAGTATGAGTGAGGGAGGAATTAATAGAGATTGGTTGTTAGCATGAGAGAAATGAGGAACAAACTCTAGGGAGAAAGAATAATTGAGAGAAAAAAATATATATACAGATTTTTTTAAAGGCAAAAATTTAATAATACACAACAAAACTGTAATGTACTATTCATACATCCCACTCCTCAATAAATTGATGTATGAAAAATATTTGGATTCAAAGATGGTAGAGATGTGGGGTGGGGGAGTCTCTATGGAAAATTGACTAATTGCTTCTGTTGCCTTTAAAAATTTTTTTCAGCTTCCTTTATGTGCTGACAAGTGGGGGTATCTGAAGTTTAATTGTAGCTCCAGTCCTGTGGATGCTGTACCAGCTGGCTGGGTGAACCTATAGCAAGATGCCTTCACCCACTCTTCTAGTCTTCCCACCCATTATAGCTGGCCCCTTCCATCCCTGTGCACTTAAGGACTCAATGAACTGGTGAGAGCCTGGTTTTCTCCAGTTTCTCCAACCTGTGCTCCCCCCAGAAAACTGCTCCCAGTCTCCAGCTTTCCACAGGCTTGCCAGGACAAGACTGGCCCACTCAGACCCAGCCGCGCTCTGACAGACCTGGGCTTCAGATTCCCCAGGCTCTGCCTTGCTGCAGTCCCAAGATCTTAATGCCATTCCAGCTTGCAGAGAGACCATCAGGGCTGCACTCACACAAAGGAGGGACCCTGCAAAGAGGCAGCCAGATGGCAGCCACTAGCACACCCAGCAGGAAGACCTCAGGTGCAACCAGACCTACAAGTACCCTGACAATATATCTGCAGGCCTTGGCCAGTGTCCCCAGACTGAAATGGCTGGGTTCCTGAGATGGCAGTGTCGGTGGCAAACCTTCAGGCCCCTTGACCCTGGACTCCAAGGTCCTGGTCAGTGCTCCAAGATGGTGGCAGCTCTGTGTAACCAAACCTGCAGGTACCCTGACAATGGACTTCCAGGCAGCAATGGGCAGCAGACACTCCATGGGTGGTCTATGGGTGGTCTGCAAACTGCTGGCATGCCATGAGTGGGCAGTGGGTGGCAGGCAATGTGCCAGCTAAAGACTGGTGATGGGCAGGCAAAAGGCCAGCAAGCAGGCAACCAGCAGGAGGTCAGCAGCAGTGATCTGCAACCAAAAAGTGGGTGATATATTGGAAAAGGGTTGGTGATCATGGTGGAAAAATACGGGGCAAAGAGTAGGGGATCAGTGGGCAGCAAGGGCTGTCTTGTAGAGAAACAATATTTCCTCTGCTTGAATCCTGAGTCACAGAGTGTCAAGAAATGCAGCCTCCCTCTAATGGGCCATTTTGGATCCTATTCTTGCTTGCCTTTGCTTTGCTGTTATTTCCTGCCTGATGTATTCTTCAGTGTGTTCTCCTGCCCATTCAAATCATCTGAATTTTCAAGGAATTAGAGAACTCACCTTATATTGGGTTTTCCTGCTCTTACAGCATCCAATACCTATTATAAGGTCTTTTGCTTATTGCTGTTAAGAAACATGACTGAGAGAAAATACTGTGAAACCTGTCATAAAGTAGTTTTGTCTGAATGCACCTCCATAAAGTCAAACAGAGGGTTCTCCACTGTTCTATATTAACCATATGCTTATCATCAATTATTTTGAATTTGTAAAATTCTAAAGATTCTTTCCATCTGACAACTTATTTTGCTTTGAAAGCTTTTTGTAAATGGTCCTGATTTCTTTATTTCACATAAAGGATGTCTTTTGGAGTGGGGCAATTTATAGACATGGTTTTCTACTCTTGTGTTGCCCTTATTGTTGAAAGTGATGAAATTCAGGACTGATGATTAGTTATATCATAGACCCATGTTCTGTAATATTTCCATTTGGGATTGAGAGAGAGAGTGAGCAATAATTGTTTTACAATGTTCTTGTGCTTTGGAAACTAAATTATACAAAATGCTGCTGTGTAATAAAGTCCTTTTAACAAGAACCAAAATCTTTAAAAGAGCTCTGAACTAAAATATTTAAAATGTTCTCAATGAAAAATGTGCAAGTGCATAAAATGTACTTTAAAAAAATTCAAATTGATTTATTAAATTTACTTTTTAACTGATATATTAAAATCATATAATTTGTACAGATTCATGGGGTACCATGTGATATTTTGATACATGTATACATTCTATAATATTTAAGTCAGGTTAAACATAATTATTTCCTCAAATATCATTTATTTCTGATGAAAACATTAAAAATTCTTTCTGGTAGCTTTTTGAGATATTCAGTACATGATCCTTCTATAGTCATTCTACTGTCTAGTAGCATACTAGAGTTTCCTATTCCTAACTATAACTTACCATCCATTGATCAATATTTCTTCATCTCTTTTCACCTTTAGTTTCCCAGTCTGTGATGTCTGTCATACAACTCTCAACTTCTCTAATTCCAATATTTTTAGATTCCACATATGAATGAGGTCTTGTGGTATTTGTCTTTCTGTGCCTGGCTTATTTCACTTATAGGTTTCCAGTTCCACCTATGTTGTTGAAATGACAGGAATTCATAATTTTTATGACTTAGTAGTATTCTCTCTCTCACTCTCTCTTTCTCTCTGTGTGTGTGTGTGTGTGTGTGTATACACACATACATCGCATTTTCTTTATCCATTCATCAGTTTATATGCACATAGTTCATTTCCATTTCTTGTCTATTTCATGACCAGTGCTGCAATGAACATGAGAGTACAAATGTCTTTTCAAAATAGCAGTTACATTTCCTTTGGATATATATCCACTAATGTGATCACTGGATCAAAAAGTAGTTCTAGTTTTAGTTTTTAAAAAATGTTCAGATTTTAAAAATACATTTTAAAATATTTTTTTTCTGCATTAGTCAGATTTTCATTGCTGTGATAAAATGCCTAACAAAATCAACTTAAAGGAGGAAAGATGTATTTGGCTCATAGTTTCATGGATTTCAGTCCATGCTCAGCTGGCTCCAATGTTTTGGGCCTGAGGTGAGGCAGATGATCATGATGGAAAGCCATGGTGGAGGAAAGCTTCTCAATTCATGATAGTCAGGAAGTGGGGGTGGAGAGTTCAGATGGATCATATGCCACTTTGATTTTTAAGTTTTTGAGGTACTTCCGTGCTGTTTTCCATAATGGCTATGCTAATTTATATCCCCCCTCCAAAAAAAAAATGATCAAGGATTCCTTCTCCTTAGTCTTGTTGAGAATGGCCATTCTTACTGCCATGAGATGATCTAACGGTTTTGATTTGCATTTCCCTAATGATTAATGATCCTGGGCATTTTTTTCATATACCTCTTAACCATTTGTATGTCTTATTTTAAGAAATGTCTATTTAAATTTATTTATATTTTTAATTTTTTTTGTTTTATTGAGTTTTTAGATTTCCTTATATATTCTTTTTACTAACCCCTTATCAGATACAAAGTTTGCAAATATTTCTCCCTTTTTGTGGTTTGTATGATACTTTGAAGATTGTTTCATCCACAGTACAGAAGCTTTTTAGTGGATTTAATACCATTTGACTATTTTTGCTTTTGTTTCCTGTGCTTTTTTGGGGGGTCTTGTCCAAAATTTCCTTGCCTAGCCCAATGACCTGAAAAATTTCCCCTATGTTTTCCTCTAATAGTTTTATATTTTCAGGTCTTATATTTCAGTCTTTAATAAATTCTGAATTGATATTTGTAGCCAGTGAGAGATTGTGATTAAGTTTCTTCTCTCCAATTTTCCCAGCATGTTTATTGAAAACATTGTTCTTTCTCCAAAGTATACATTCTTAACATCTTTGTTGAAAATCAGCTTACTATAGATACCTGGGTTTACTTCTAGGCTCTCTTTTCTGTTCCATTGGTCTGTGTGTCTGTTTCTATGACATTAACATACCATTTTGATTACTATAGCTCTGCAGTGTGTTTTGAAGTCTGATAGTGTAATGCCTCCTGCTTTTTTCTTTTTGCTCAATATGATTTTGGCTATTTGAAATTTTTTTTTGTCTTTTGGTTCCATATAAATTTTAGATGTATTTTTTTCTAGGCTACTGCTTCATTCTTTTGAATATAATTTGCTTATGAAAAGAAGAATACAGTGAAGCATAAAGTACAATATATTGAAGACTGAGATTAGGTGAAGTATTCCATTGGTATTCTGATAGGGATAAATTGGATCCACAGATCACTTTAAATACTATGGACATTTTAACAATATTGAGTCTTCTAATCCACAAACACAGAACATCTTTCCACACTTTTATGCCTTCTTTCATCCATGTTTTGTTATTTTCTTTGCAGTGCTATTTTATCTCTTTGGTTAAATTTATTCTTAGGTACTTTTTTGGTAACAATTGTAAATGGGGTTACTTTCTTGATCTCCATTTCAGCTACTACAATTGGCCATAACTACACTATTAATTTTTGTATGCTGGTTTTATATTTTGCACCTTTGTTGAATTCATTTATTAGTTTAATAGTTTTTTTGTGGAATATTAGGAGTTTTCTACATATAAGATCATGTCATCTGAAAGTACAATTTGTCTTACACTTTTTTAGTGTGGACAGCCTCTATTTCTTTCTCTTGCCTGGTGACTCTGACTCTGACTTCTAATACTATGATGGATACAAGTGGTGAAAGTAGGCATCCTTCCACTGCTCCAGATCTTAAGAGAGAAAGCAGTTTTTCCCCTTTCAGTATAATGTTAGCTGTATAATATAATTATTATACATGGCCTCTATTATGTTGAACTATGTTCCTTCTATAATATTTTCAGACTTTTATCACAAAGCAATGTTGAATTTTATCAATTCCCTTGTATGTATCTCTTCTAAGGATGATATGGCTTTTGTCCTTCATTCTGTTCATGTGGTATATCATGTTTATTGATTTCTCTGTGTTGAATCATCCTTGCATCCCTGGGATGGTACTATTTGATCATACCTAATATAGAGTTGGATTTGGTTTGCTAGTATTTTGTTGATGATTTTTGCCTCATGTTGGTTGTAGTTTCTTATTTTATTGTGCCCTTATCTGGTTTTTGTTTCAGTATCAGAGTAAGCAAGGTAGAACTCATAGAATGGGTTTGAAAGGATTTCTTTCTCTTCACTTTTTAAAATAATTTAAGAATACTCAATTGTATTAGTTTGGGTTCTCTAGAGGAACAGAATCAACAGAAAGTATAATTATGAAAAGGGGATTTATTAGGTTGGCTTACATGACCAGAAGCTGGATAGTCCACAACGACCTTCTGCAGCCTGGAGAGGTAGAAGAACCAATAGCTGCACAGTCCAAGAGGCTGAAGCCTCAGAACAAGAGGAATTAATGACGCTACCCCAGTTTGAGACTGAAGGCTTCTGGAGAATCACTGGTAGAGACTGCTTTGGAAGAGTGAAGAAGTGAGAGTCCAGTATCCTCAGACAATAGCAGCAGCAATCAAGAGCCTATTCCAGAAGAATTGAGCTTGCATCTGCTGCTGTTTCCTTCTTCTTCCAACTTAATCCATCCAAACCATCATCCTATTGGATGGTGCTGCCCATGCTTAGGGAGAGTCCCCACATGCCAATCATTCCTAGACACACCCTCATTGACACATCCATCAACCTCTTAATCATGGACATCTCTCAATCCAATCAAGTTGACAATTCAAATTAACTATTACATCAATATTAGCTCTTTTTATTATATTTGGGAGAACTCAGCAGTGAAGATCCAAGGTCTTGGAAACTCTTTTTTTACTCATTCCATCTCATTGCTTGTTACTGGACTGTTCAGGTTTTCCAGTTCTTCGTTGTTCAGTTTAGGCAAGGTGTATGTGTTCAGGAATTTTTCTATTTCTTCTAGGTTATCAAATTTGTTGGCATGTAGTTATTCATAATAATCTCTAATGGTCTTTTGCATTTCTTAATTGTCTATTGTAATCTCTCCTTTTCATAATCTATTTTATTTATTAAAGACGTCATCCTTTTTCTTAGTCTACCTAATACTTAGTTTATTTTATTTATCTTTTCAAAGAACCTGATCTTCATTTCATTGATCTTCTGAATTATTCTTTTGTTTTGTTTTATTTTGCTTTGGCTTTAAGATGTATTTTTAAACAGTCACTAGCTGGATTTCATTTGAGGAAAAATGGAATGATTAGAAAAATTAAAAATCTTCATATTTTCTTAAATAGAAAATTCAATTGTTAGCTGCCCATTTTAGCTATGTAACATTGGAAGAGTTATTTAAGCTATTTGGTTATCTTTGTCCAGCTTTGTAAGTTAAGAGGCTTAAATTAAGAGCCGTAAGCATATAGCTCACTTTTAAATTATCAGATAGATGGATTCTCATGAATGGTATACATTTTGGTAGATAAAATAGAAAATAATGAAATAATTCATAACTATGAAATATTTGCCATTAGTAAGTGCAGCCGGTTAAAATAAGCTTTTAATATCTTCTAATAGACTACTGCTTCAATCTTTTGAATATTATTTGCTCATGAAAAGAAGAATCAGTGAAGCATGAGTACAATATGTAAGACTGAGATTGAGAATTAACATAATTAAGCTTCTAAGATATGCCAGTTGTCACTAGTGTAGACCATTCAAGGTCATGTCTTTAGAATCCAGTACTGTTGTATTAGACTAAACTGAGAATCATATTAAGGACTCTAGTATTGATCCATAATATAATCATCTTTCACTTGCTTTTATCTTTGCCCTGGTATCATGCATATTTTTATAGGTGCCAAACACTACAAGAATGATGATTTCTTGAAGATACAAGCTATGCTTTATTTTTAGATTCCCACATGCTTTAACAATATCTTAGCTTATAGTCATATGGAAATATTTGTGGAATTTAATTAACCTACATTAATTTATATTCTCTAGAGATTAGATCAACAACTTTTGGATATGCATGAAATTACCTGATCCATTAGCTCAATCAGAATTCAGTATATTTCCAATAGCACAGGTGATCAGGCAGATGTCTGGGATGACCAGAAAGGTGCAGGCTGACCTCCAGTTGAGGGTCTCAGTTGTAGTCATGACCCTCAGGCTCACCAACACCAAGTCTTTTCAAAGTTAATTTGATTCATCATATTCTTCCAAAACTCCTTATATTCTTTTACTAAGAGATCAGTTTTGGGCATCTTAGTTGCAGGATGATTTTAATATATTTCAAGATTTAGACATCTCTATATTTCTTTAGGAGGAAGGTAGAGGAAATTGTTAAAGTAATATTATTCAATAATTCATGTCAGATAATGGAAGAAAGCAAAATATGTTACTGAAACTATGGGCCAATCCAGGGAATTACCCTAATAGAAATTGGCCCAGATCCTATATTAAACTACAATTAACAGATCTTCTGGTTCTTGGTTGTATGATTTGGCCAAAAATAAAGTGATAATTTGGATGTGCTATTAAACAGAAAGAATGGTCAGATGATTAGAATGAAGAGTTAGAGTGTTTGAGCAGGGAACACTACTTCTCAGAATGCACCCGTGCTGACTACCACGCTAAGTGTCTGTAAATTACTGTGACCACATTTGAAAGCACTGTTGAAATGCCTTTGAGTTCAAGGGAACCTTGAACTGCTGTGCATTCTAAAATCCTTAAATGGCAGCTGTCTTCCCGACTATTTTGTCAGTCTGAAAAAGAGAAATGAATCAGAGCTACAATTATTGTGATAAAAGGTAACTCTTAACAGCTGAACTGGGCTTAAGGAAAACACAAAGGAATCAAAGGTGCAAATTAAATTTCCATAATGATAAAAATTTGCATGATATCAAGCAGTGAGATACCCTATTAGCTGATAAATAACCTCATTGCTCCTTACCCTAGTGTACCTTTCTCACATTTTATGATAATTATTTCTTGCCTGGGGACATTTGTTAAGAAAAACATTCAACACTCTTCAACAGAAAGGTCACAGCCACACTTTTCTAATTAAATTTTAGGATGAATCAAATACATACTTTGATTTGTGCTATGTCTATAGAATTTTGATAATATGATTCCAGTTGGTTTGTGATAATCTCAAGAAAGTTAAAAACCAGTCAGATAAACAAAAAGATAATGCTGGTATAATTGGTACATTTTAATGTAGCTTCCATGAGGATGTTAGTAATGAACACATCCAAAGCAGTTCTTTTTGGAAACCAATCATGGAAATATTAGAAATTAATACTTCTTAGACCAGATGATCAAAGTATTCATTAAGCAACCTTTCCAATTACCCCTTTCCATGTCTCTCTGCCACTTGATTTCATTTGTGTCTATTTGATCCCTTAGAAAAAAATAGATGCTCAAAACTGAAGATTTTTTTTCAAAGCAAAAAAGGAGAATTCAAGGAAAGGAAATGATTTCTGTTCCTTGATTTGTTCATAAGAGATTTAACATAAAGGTCAATTTTACATTTAGTATAGGACAACTAAGGTGGAGGATGGGATCCTGCTAAGTGGAAGGAGACCAGGTGCAATTTAATGCCACAAACTCTGTTCTGTTAAAATAATGATGGCCATAATAATAAAAACATTGTTCAAAGAACAATGATAATCAGTATTGTTAAAATAATAAACTTTTATTTAATGCATATACCAGTCACTATACACAAATTAAAATATGCATTTAGACTTTTAACACCTATTTGAGCTCCATTTTATAGATGATCAGCTCAGGATAGTATGTGTATTTATGTATGCACACCAAGGTATGTGTCTGTCTATATGTTTATATGTACATCCATGCATACAGTGGAATAAACACACTTAAAATATTTTAAAATGGGATTATTTACATAGCAGCATATTAAAGAAGTTAGGGTGCTAATTTTTTTTGCTGTCATTAACAATGCTATAATAAAACAGCATTTATATTTATTCAGTTATCTATTACATTATTTTAAGTGGAGTTACTGAGTTAGAAAGTTGTGTTCATTCAAATTTTGCTACATGTTCTGAAACTCCTGTCTGCAACATTTTTACCAATGTATGTTCAAATCAATACTATATGTAAGTACCCCTTTTTTCCCACTCTTATGAGTACTTGAGATCCCCAATGTCATTAATTGTTAAAAACAGCTTGATAAAAATTGGTAGGGTAGCCAGCTTGGACATGCCTAGATGACAAATGCAAACATGTATAAGAGAAATGTAACCTAACTTAGATTCACATATATGAGAAAAGTAACTTAAATGTTTTATTTGAGTGTTTTTCCTCATACAGGTTACAGAATATTATTCTAATATCATTAAGGTTATTAAAAATTAAAACAGCAAAACACATACTGACTATATTACCTGCTTAACATCATATGCTATTTTTTACATATATGATACTCAGATAAAATTGAATCTCACTCAGGGCTCACAGTGACACTGCAGCTTTGATACATGCCACAAAACTGTTATGATGAAGCACTATCAGGAATTTCTCCCAGCATTTCTAATAATCAACTTTATAGATTGAGTTCAGGATAAATCTGCTTTATATTCTCTTGCACATAATAAAGGGATTGTGTTGAATTAAGACTATGGCATATTTTTAACTATAAAAATGGCAGGTTTGGGGCTGTGGTTGTGGCTCAGTGGTAGTGTGCTTGCCCAGCACATGCGAGGCCCTGGGTTTGATCCTCAGCACCACATAAAAATAAATAAAATAAAGGTATTGTGTCCAACTACAACTAAAAATTTTTTTTTAAATGGCAGGTTTTCAAGAATGAGGACTTATTTTAAAATTGTTTGGAATGCCTCAATGCAGGATAGACCAACAAGCCTGTGATTGGGGTGATTGTATCATTTTGATCACCTTGTAGTCATTGTCTAACTTAGATTTAGAGAAGAGACAAATGTAAGCCAACGTTGAGTCTCAGTGAACATAGAACTCTGGCCTTAAATATTGAAATCCCCACTGTCTAGACAATATGGGGCTGCCATTAGAAAAAAGAATTGAGATGCAGTACTAATGGAAGAAAAATTAGAGAAAGGCATGTTCTCAAAAAGTAGAGTTAAATTAGAAATTTTAAGAAGACAAGGATGCAGTAAATTATATAACAAAAACTGCAATTAAATGAAATTTATAGTGACATAAAACTTGTACCCCATTTAGCAAAGCCCAGCTGTAAAAAAAGAGCTCATAAAACCCAGGGTAGTGCTGATGCTCTGTGATGCATTCTAATTGTCTTCCGCATCCTTCTTTTGGTGCTTTAATTAACCTTTGAGACCCAATCCTCAGCCCAATCCTCAACCATAGCTGAGCTGCTGCAGAATTATGATCCTGTTCAGTGGTGGGTCATCGAATTGAATGATGTGAGCTTGCTAATTCCAGGCCTTTTCTCCTTGCAGGGGCTGTGGAGTGAAATGAAACTGAGGAAATCTGGTGATTTTGGGGTGTTGTACACTTTCAGTATCTTTTCATTAGTTCTCTCCTTGAATAATGTCCCTTTCCTCAGATAAATAATATATAATATTTATAAATACCTATTAAAAACACAGCCTTTGTAAGCTTATCATTAATTTGATTAAAAATATTTTTACAATATATCAAATGGAATATTTGGGAGGCATTCCAAGAATAGAGAGAACAATGCCCATGAATCCTCAATACTATTGTTGGAACCAGTTAAACTTTCTTCATATGATCCCTGCTCTGTTTCATGGAGTATATAAGTGGGCAAGGGAGCAGTCAGAATTAGAGTTATTTGCTAAAGTATGAGTGAAATGGAGATTTTTGGATAGCCAAATTGGCAGATACTTAAAATGACACTTTTCTTTCAGAGAGCAAAATTGCACACATTATAAAAAACAAAGCAATTAGCATATTTACACATTTCCATTTCATTTTCCCCCTGTATGTATTTTTGAATGTCAGATGGTAATGTAGATATATGATTAGTGTCTTCCTGACAGAAACATTCGAAAATTGGTGGAATATACAGTTGATACCTTGCTGTTTGTAACAGGAGAACCATGTAGGTCTGATGATGACTGATGCATAGTTAGTACATAGTTACAGTGCATTTCCCAGCTTCCCCTGCACATGACTGAATCTTTTCCCATTCCAAGGCACGATCCTCCGCATTCATTTCCTGTCTTCCAGTTTAATGTCGATCCCCAGTTGAAGACAGGGTGCAGTGTTTCTGTCATCACAGATTCCAAAATTTTTGAGTGGAGCCGAACACAACTGTTTTGAACAAATTGAAGTATTGCTATGAGTTAGAAATAAATTATTGTATACTAAATAATGGAAATGGAGTTCATTTATCACAGCAGCTAGCATAACTAACAAAACAGGCAAAAATTAATTGAAAAAGTACAGTTGATGTTATGATTTGGATGTGAGGTGATCTCCAAAAGCTCATGTATGAGAAAATGCAAGAAGATTCAGAGGAGGAATAATTGGGTTGTGAGAGTCTTAACCAATCAGTGATTTAATCCCCTGATAGGGATTAACTGAGTGGTAACTAAAGTGGTAGGGTGTGGCTGGAGGAGGTGGGGATTAGAGCGTGGCTTTGGGTATATATTTGTATCTAGCCCTCTCTCTCTCTGCTTTCTGATCACCATGTATGCCCATTCCCTCTGCCACACTCTTTTGTCATGTTGTTCCTCTCTCACCTGGAGCCCTCAGGAATGGAACTGGTTGTCTATGGATTAAGACCTTGGAAACTGTGAGCCCTCAAATAAACTCTTCCTTCTCTACAGTTGTGTTGGTCGGATCCTTTAGTCACCACAGTGAAAAACCTAAATAAAACAGTTGGGTTTTAAAATGAACAGGAATGAATAAAGAAATAGGTTTAAAAAGTTGTGAAAGCATTAAGAAATAAATATACAGGGAAAACAATAATGTTAATAGAGAGATCAACATAAAATAGATGGAAGAAATAAAATGAAGTGCATTCCAAGTGTGAATGTACAGATTACTTCCAAAAAATATAGCTTATGAAATAGTTAAAACAAAACCTAACTATATATTATTTATAAGAAATCAACTATGAAAATTTACAAGAAGAATGATTGACAATAAAGAGATCTTTGCCAAAATATATAGTACTGGACAAATGTAAACATAGAAACTAGGGGTGGCAATATTAACAATGAGTCTGAATTTAAGGTTGAGAGCACTAAACAACATTTTATTTATTTATTTATTTTTTTGTAAATGGAGAGCATGCCTTTATTTTATTTGTTTATTATTTTTCAATGCTAAGGATCAAACCCAGTGCTCCATGTGTGTGAGGCAAGTGCTCTGCCACTGAGCCCCAACCCCAGCCCCTAAACAACATTATACATGAGTTATTTTGTATGCTCAGAAATCCTATAAAGGTATCCTATTTTTGTAAATGAGAAAATAGAAGCTTAAGTAGATTAAATGAGTCATCTAATTTTAAAAAAAATAGCAACTTTCAGGGCTTGGATTGGAACCCGGTCTGTCTTATTTAAAAAAAAAAAATCATAAAGTAGCCACTATTTTGCCTAGGAATAACAATTTGAAGGATCTTGCAAAATGGGGATTATATTTTTCTTACACTTGGAGGACAATTCATCTTAACATGTCCAGTAAAATGTAATTACGGAACTATAAAAGTCCAGGAGAGTGATCACGATAGGCTGAGTTTTGCTGCTTACATTCCCTCTGTGAGAACAATGGTGTCAACAAACATATCTGGTGTACTGTGTTGGTTTTCTGTGGCTATTATAACAAATCACCACAAGTCGGCAACTTAAAACAACATATTATTATTCTCTTGTGGTTTTGGGGGCCAAAAGTCTGATATCACAGTTGGCAGGGCTAAGTTTTATATGAAGGCTCTAGCAAGTGTCTGAAGGCTTTAGGGGACACTCCATTACCACACAACCCTTTCTTGTTTGTGTGTGTGCGTCTCCCTTTACTTCTCTTTTAAAAAGATACTCATAATGGTGAAACCAGTCTTGAAAATCAGGTTTGGGTCCTCAGTTCCCTGGTGTTGAAAATTAAACACCAGGAAACACTGAGGCAAGAGCAAAAAGTTTTATTTAAGGGATAGGACAGAGACAGAGGTGGAGAGAGAGAGAGAGAGAGAGAGACCTCCAGAGAAGAGGGGGTCCAGAGCTGGTGTTGGAGGGAATGGAGGTGTCCCACCCCTTTTATAGATTTCAGATTTCTTTTCTTCTCATGCCACCTCTTCCCATCCTGACTACATGACTGAAAGGGCAGGAAGAGAGCTGTCCAGGGAGTGATTGCTTGTGTTGGAAAGTGTAATCCTTACGCTTCCCTGGATAATGGGAAGTGCTACGAACCCATTTCCTTTCTTTGATCATCAGTTACAGGGCCTTTGCCCTGGTCTCAGTGGCATATAGGGTCCTCCTGGAGGAGGCTATCTCTTCATCTCAAGATTCTGAATTAACTCTACAAAGACCCTTTATCCAAATAAGGTAACATTTGTACTTTCAGAGATTAGGACTTGATATCTTTGGTTGAACATTATTCAATTTATTAAAAAGTCTTCACAGGAGAGCCACCAGTCTTTGTGAGAAAGCAGGAGCAATTTGAATAGTGCAGATGAAAACTGCTACAACTGTTGAGAAAAGGGGAATCATTTGGAACCCAGTCTGGGGAGAGAGCTTCATGGACATAGGATCCATGCTACACGAGACAGACTGTGCAGGATCTTGTGGAGAAAGAAGAGCAGAGACCTAGAGCTGGGGAAGGCTGAGATGAATTTTGGGACAACAAAGAGGCCTGTTGGGCAGGATCTGATCAGCATTACATGATATATTATTCATGATTTGTGAAGCAATTAATACAGAATAATTACTTAATAAAAAATTTTGAATTGTTAAATACAAAACAACCTTCTCAGTAAAACTCTGTTTTTTTTGGCAGCTGTAGAAGTAACAGTTCAGAAATTCCAAATGTTATTCCATATGCACACTGAGAAGGCCATTTATTTCCCCATATTAGAGCTCAAAACATGAATTTCCAATACGGAGTCTCTGTGGTCCCCGAGAGTGGAATGTGGTCCAAAGATACAAATACCTTTAAGGAAATTGAGGTAATGTCTATGGATTTGAGAGGTAGAGCCTTGGCTCTTGAATGATGATCAATCTTTACTGATGCTGCTTCATTGTAAATATAAATCCTCATTTACCCAAGCTCTTTGCACAACAACGCATTCAGCTCAGTCCTATGTCTCAGAGCAGCAGATCACTTGGGGCTTAGAGTGAGTCTGGTAACTTTATTTTTGCAAAAGATGTATCTATTCTGCTGGGGACTATCATCATTTTTCTTCATTCTCTCTGACATTTTGTCCATTATATTCTGAGTTTGCCCATAGGACAGAAATAAATAGCTCACTCTTCTTTAAAAACAAACTATGAATTGAATAAATTTAGAAGCTGCTTGGTGCGCCTGATGCTGATAGAGGAGTGTCTTTCTTCAATTTATTCAGTATTGCGCTATTCCTAAAGGAGACTGGTGTTTGTTTTGGTTCATGGGAAAAGCTTTTGGCTTCATGGATGGAGCCAGAATAATTACAGGTAATAGTTGGGCATAACTAGAGCTGAGCAAAGACATTATTGAAAATCTGATTTTTTCTGTTTTGTAAGGTTAAAGCAATAGCTCTATACCAGGCAAATTACATTTGTTACTTAGTACATTAATGTTTAAAAATCCTACCCTAGTGTAAATTAATCATGTGTGCGTGTTACTGAGGCAGCAGTCTCAGTGTAGAGGTCTTCAGTATTTTCCTTCTTTGTTTCATGGGGAAATCCTACTTCTCAGGAAACTGACTCTCTGCTGCCTGTCAAAATGGAGGGTTCTTTCACAGTGGCAATTTCACAGTGAAACTCTTTTGGTCTACAAGGATCAGAGTACTCTTACAGGAAGTGGAATTTGAGAGTACTTTTCAAAGCATCTTCTAGTCTTTCTTATCCCTCCTTACCCTCTGAAGTGTGTTAAGGACCCTGCTGCCTTTTTGAATTTTCCCAAGTTGCACTCTGACACTGAGACTTGGGTCTCACCTGATTTGGAACACACAGGTGGTGAAAAGTTATCAGAGAGGAAACTCATCCTAGCTCCCCTCTGACTCTAATGTGTGCACTTAGACACTTCCTGCTGTCTTGGCTGGCTATCCTATAATCTTAGGCATCATATTAAGAAAACAAACTAAGTTAGATAAGTCTAGACTTAAATAAAATAAATTTTAGGTTGCAAGAAATTCCTTAAGTGTATACATTCAGTGAGGGTTTTATAAATCAATGCCAGATTCTCTAAGCCAATTCTCTTTTCTCCCTTGGTGGTAGACAGGATTCTAAGAGAGCCTCCAAGATTCCTGGCCTCAGGGGTTAATACTACTCCTTCCAGTTATCAATCAAACACTGATCTAGGTCTTATTGTGAATGAATTTTGAAGATATAATTAAGATCTCAAATTAGTTGACTTTAAGAAAGGGAGATAATCAGGTTGAATCTGATTGAATCAGAAGAGCCCTTTAAATCCGGGCCAAATATCGGAGACAGAGAAGTTAGAGTAATTTGAAGCTTGGGAGGGATATGTTGTAAAGGAAATTCTTCTGGGTGGTACTGAGGATGTAGGGCACCATGGGGCAAAGTGGGTAGGTGGTCTCTAAGAGCTGTGGCAATCCCTGGCTGACAGCTGGCTAAGATTGACTAAAGAACTGAATTTTGGCAACAATCTCAATGAGTTTGGAAACAAGTTCTTTTTTTTCCTGAATCTCCAAATAAGAAGTCAACCTGGAAGACACCTTAATTTGAACTTTAAGATACCTTGAACAGGAAACAGTGTTGCCTCTGCACATAAGTGTGAACTAATAGATGTTTTTTTTTAAAGTCACTTGAATTTATGTGAACTTTGTTTGCAGCAATGGATCATGACTACACTCTCTTTTTCTCTGTGATTGCATGTAAACTCTAGTACATTCATGTGGTGTCAAGGTATCAGGAGGGGAGAGAGGTTAGAAGGGGACACTAGGTCCTCAGATATAATCAGTTCATGTTGGAAGTCCACAGCTGTCACCTCCTCCCTCCCTCTCCCACCAGTCCACCTCCCCACCTTCTCAGTCCTGCCTGTTCTCTGTGATTGAGTTACGCTGCTGTCAGCTGTGATATCTCTATCTCTACCAACTATCTCCTTAGAATGACCCCTCAGGGTCTCTGAGACCACCCTTGGGATGCATACCCTAGAATCCTTACTCAGGTACTTCTTAGCTAATGTTCCCCACTATTCTGGAAGGTCCTTTCTCTATAAGGCTGGAAACATTCCTAGAACTTTGTCAGAAAAGAAGAAGTTGCCCTCTGTACTAGAAAAACTCCAGACTTATTTGGGCATTTTCAGTCCTACTCCTCTAATTCTCATACTGTGGGTTTGATTCAGTAAAGGGCAGGTGATAGATGACCTTTTTGAGAGAATATCATCAGCAGCTCACTAAATGGCTTTCATCCTCAATTCATTTCAGAAAAATTTATATCACCTCAAATGGGAAAAACGACCATAGCAAGTATTCTGGTTTCATTTGTCTCATACTTAGGTTTTGGCATATGAAATCAAAAGCCAATGATTTGACTTTTCAAACCATTTTCTCTGGTTTTGCTGTGACAACTCTATCCTGAGGGAATGAGTGTTGTGTAAGGGAGGAACAAATCAATTAATTATGTATTAATTATATATGCCCTCACCATACACGATTTTTTAGAGTAAATTTTAAAAGGTGGAACTACTTGAAGAGAACATGAGAGCCTAGTTCTCAATTAAAATAACCCAAGAATAATGACAGAGGAACTGAAAGTATTATCTTTAGAAATGGAATTTAAAACAAATTTATTGTAAAAAGACAAAGAATTGGGTTAGTTAATATGCTATTACATGGTATTTTTTTCAAATCCTAATAAAATTTCACTAAGATTTTCGAATATTTTATTCCAAAAATAAAATATTTTAAGATTTGTTTCAAATCTTTATCTAACATTTAATATTTGAAAGTACAATAGATAAAGACTTAGCTTCATGAAATTGTGAGGAAATTAGCATAAGTGTGCAGATTTTTGGTATGTTATTCTAACATATTGGCTCCTGTGTTTTTTTCCTAATGTGAAAAAGAATATTTCTACTAAATAGTGAATATAATTTAACAGGATAATTTAAGCATTTGTGGAATAATAAAATACTTCAACTGTTAGGAGATATAGCAATAGTTTGTTTAAAATTTCAATCATTAATGCCAGGCTGTTGGCCAACCCCTCCCCTGTTTGTAGAAGGCATTTATTTATTAAGTTCCAACCTTTGTTTTATGTCACTGGGAGTCTGAACTGTATTTAGGTCAAAGATTTACAATTGGCATACTTATGAAAAAAATTATAAAGTGAAGTGTTTTCGAGTTAGATTTAAAATTTTTGACTTTAAGAAAATAAACTAAATCAACATATTTCTTTGGTGAAAAATTGGTTTTATAATCCTAACTCAAAAACTTGCTTTGTGTTAATGAGATGTTTTCATGAAGGTCAGTAACAAGGAAAGGATCACGTTGGCAGTGCTGACTGAAACAGACATAGTTCTAAATATTTCAAAGTTGTTGCTAGCTTCAGGTTAAATGCTTGAGTATAAGTATTGCGCACAGAGGAAAACTTACTGGAAATTATTCCAACTTATTAATTAGAAATACAGTTTCTGTAAATAGGGAGTCATAATGTTTGTGAGTAGCAAGTTTTGCAATGCCATTTATTCAAGTGTTGGTCACTATTAACTGCTGGACACAAAGGTTAAAAGCATGAGGCTTGCCATTGGAAATGGAGAGGTTGGCTTAGTGTGTTACTACTCATTTGTCCTTCATTGACCTTTTACACTGTTTGGTATTTATTTAGAAGACACAAGGGACAAAAAGATCATGGGTATAGGAATCAGGGTACAAATTATATTCAGATCTTCACCCATGTGAAGGCTAGAAACCCAAGCTCTACAGGCAAAACAATGGAAGTATAGGGAGCTTCAACTATGCCTGAGACAGAGCTTTTTAATGATGTCAACATTTATTGTCTTACATTTTCCCCTTTCCACATGTTTTTAGCTAAGCTGTGCATCTTTGGACAGCATCAGTCACAGAAGAATTGTAATATTTTTCCCCATATTTTTTTATTGGTGCATTGTGATTATACATAGTGGTGGGATTCATTGTTACATATTTGTACATGCACAAAACATAACAATACAATTTGGCCAATGTCATTCCAAGTAGAGAATGATAACCTTTAAAGAATACTCATAGCCTTGGTTGAGCTTTATTATGCCCTGGACCAATTGCTCCATGGTGTGGAGAAGGGTCAGCCTGAGACACCTGGCTCTCAGCCACACTCCACCTGTCCAGTTATCACCCAATTAATCCACATCAGTGGATTATTCAACTGATTAAGTTACAAGTCTGACAATCCAACCATTTCACCCATGAACATTCTTTCATTGTCTCACACATGAACTTTTAGGGAACATGTCATATTTAAGTCATAATAAAATAGAAAAACTGTATTTTAATTTAGAAATATTATCTGAGGTCTTTTAGGTGCTAAAATCTTATGATCTAGTGTTATATGTAATTGTGCATTTTATCCCATAATTTAAAGGACAGGTTCAAATATTAGAGTGTAAAATAAATATATCATTTATTACTTGTAAGTTTTAAGTTTTGAATTTCATAATGCTGTTCACATAAGAGTTAACATGTTCTCTATTTCCATACCAATTGTCTTCTTGGTTTGTGTCTCCTTGGCACAACATGAATGTGGAAACTTAGATTTTTATATATGTTACTGGTCAACATAATTCTTCTCATTTTTTATAAGGAAAAACAGGCACAGAAAACTCTGGTTTCTCTGTGTTATATCTATGACTGCAATTTGAATATGCAGTGCTTTTTCATACAGGGTACCTTGCCTTTTTGTTCTTCAGTAAGTAGGATAATTTAAGTATCTTGGGGATCCTTATATCCTTGGGAAAAGATGATATGAACTGAGGAAGACAAGAGTAGCTGTGCTTATCATCCTGCATTCATTGCATTAGGTTTATTTATTTATTTTTCAATGTGGACTATGATAAATTAAATGGAATGAGCAAATCAACTTACTGGATGTTAACAATGCTGTTAAGTTATTTTTGACTCATTCTGTCTAAGATTTAATTATGTTTTCATGTTGAATCATTTTTCATTTTAAAATGCCCTCTAGTACTTATGGTGATATCTCATTTATTAAAATAATTTTTGAGTGTATCACATAAAAATTGTACTTCAATTATTATGGCTTTTCTTGAGATGATGTTAACCCTCTGGCCTGGTGCTAAAAATGCCCTGTTACTTTAAATAGATTAGACAATGCCTTGATGCATTTAATAAGGAATTCTCCTATAAGACACCAGGGTCCTAAAATTGATGAAAGTAAAACCATGATTTTTTCTCCCATTTGTTTTAAAAAGTTAAAAACAAAACTCTTTGTCTACTGTTGTATTTTTATCTATATTTTCATGATAGGAGGTATAGCATCTACTGGTATTTCTACTTTAAAAGGAAGCTTAACTACATTTAAATAGCCAAACTCATCAAACTTCTCTTTCTTGATCCTAGTTTTTCTGGATTCTCACTTTTGGATAAAGACTCTGAGTGACAATCCTAGTATTACAAATGTATTGCAAGTCACACTGGATAAACACATGCTTAGAATGTAGAATGGTTTAATCACAGTCAGCTTGAAAAAAAGTCCTCTCTGTCAGAAATTACTTATAGGAGTATGTTTGATAAACATTAGGCATTAGGCCTCAGGTGAGTATACCTTACACTCAATCACATTTTCTTTCAAGAGTTCCTTCTATCTGTGGACACTTAGAGCTAGTTCACACCTAGTTTGACTCCCAATTTCACTGCATGCTTTGTTGCTTGGTCTTATTAGATTTACAAATATGTTCATGATTTACATGCAATTATATTTGTTCTGTAATTCACTGGTGGTCACTGGACACTACTATTTCTCATGGTTGGCTAAACAAGAGTTTTCCATCCACAATTTTTTCTTTCATCTTTGCTGATACAGGAGTTCAGATGAGGTGATGGATTAGAAGCATGCACTTTATTTGATATTATATAATGTCCTTGCTGACACAAGGAAAGTTTACACATTTAGTAATAAAATTCTCTGTTCATTGCCCCAGGGGACTAGAAAAAGCTAAGCCTTAAAATGTAATATTGATAAGAGAAAGGCTGAATATGTGGAAATTATTTTTACTTACTACAGACATGGTGGGTAATATTGAGTGGAGAAAAAAATGAGTTAAGCAAAACCAGTCTGAACCCTGGTGAAAAACTAGGTGTGATTGTACTTTCCCAAGTTAATGCTCATTCGGGGACAAGTTTGACTCTGAAGACATTCATGTAAAGGCAGTGTGCATTTTCATTCTTGTTTGTAAGAGTTTCCCAGATTCCAGGACAATGCCTGAAAAGTGCCCAGAATGACTTTTGCAAGCTACTTTCTATTTTATTCCGAGAAATAATGGGAACCAACCACACTAGAAAATTGGAAGGTAACATTATAGAAAGCTGCTTACCTGATGAAGTATAGATATTTCCATAAATGTTTTAAATATCTTTATTAACATATAATGGACATAATAAAAAGCACCAATTTAAAGGGTATGATTTTTGAAATATTAAATAATATAATTTCTTTCTATGATCTACAATTTTTTTGGTCTTTTTTCTGTTTACATTGGTGGCTTATCTTTTTATTCTCCTAATAGTGTCTTTCAAAGAGCACACATTTTAATTTTGATCAGTTTTTTTCTTCATGGATTACATTTTTTGATATGGAAGCTAAGAATTCTCACTGACCTAAGATTAAGAACATTTTTCTCCTGTGTTTTATTATATATAGAAAAAATAATTATAGGATTTATATTTATGTCAATTTTGAGTTAATGTTTGGATAAGATGTAAAGTATAAAGTTTATTTTTTTGTATTATGAACATCCAACTTTTTCCCAGCATATTTTGTTAAAAAGATGATTATTTTCTCTGCTGAGTTGGCTTTACAACTTTTTGAAAATCAGTTGTCCATGTAAGTGTGGGTATGATTCTGGACTCTCCATCCTATTCCATTATTTTTACTGTCATGGTTACTCTAGTTTTATTAGAAGCATTGACATCAGGTGGCATTAGTCTTTCTACTTTGTACTTCTTTTCCAATTCATTTTGGACTAAGTTTCTTTGAATTCTCATGGATTTTTTTAGAATAATTTTATAAATTTCTACCAAAAAGCCTACTGAGGTTTGGATTGAGATTTTATTGAATTTACAAATCAATCTGGGAGTATTGGCATCTTAACAATATTAAGTACTCTGACATAGTTACAGGTATGTCTCTCCATTCATTTAGTCTTATAAATTTCTCTCAGTTCCATTTTGTAGTGTTAAGATCTTGCACATATATTTTCAGATCTATACCTCAGAATGTCCTATTTTCTATTGATTATAATAATACATTTTATGGAATTTCAATTTCCAATTGTTTGTTGCTATTCTATAGGAATGAAATTAACTTTTTGTCCATTGATTTTTCTATCCTGTGTTGACAGGTTTTTAAAAGATAAATTACATTGGATTTTCTGTGTATTTCAATAATTTTATATTAATAGTTTCATGTGTTACCATGCTCGATGTTTAGGGGCCATGGATATTTAGTTGTTGCTTTGTCTAAGGTTGCTTATGAAGAATTTAAAAGTTCTATGACTGAACATTTAGAGCTCTAACAAAGGAAGCATGGTGTTATAGGAATTATGGCTGGAACCCAATTTCAGTTAGGGATAAAATAACCATTTTTGGGCTAGAGACCATGTCTAACTCAAAATTGTAAACAGTTCCCCATATATTGTTAATGCTCAATAAATATTAGTATAGTTAAAAGGGCTAGAAACTCTTCTTCCCAATATTGATTGACCTTCATATGACATTTATCTTCTAAAGAAATAGAAAGATTCATTGAGGCAGTCACAATGTCTCTCTCTTAGATCATTATTTTCTGTTCTTTGTCTTTTGGAACATTATAAAAAGCTTTAATTAGTATTAGCAACAAAATTCTGCCTTTATCAAAGTGCATTTAATGAAGGTGTTTGGGTTATTTTCTCTTGAATAATTTAAAGTATAAAACTTTGTTCTTTAGGATGTTTACAGAGAACTAATAATAGCCAATAAATCACTTTCAGAAGAAATCTGTTCAAAGACATATTTATACTTTACTTTACCTATTTAAAGATGTAGAAAGGCAAAATAACTAATTCAAAGTTGTATGGAGTCTTTTCAGGTAAATAGTTTCTTTTGATCTTTTCTGGAGAACTAGGTTTATAATAGAAAAGATTTTTATTTAAATTATCAGGCAATTAGATAAGCTTTTTCTTTTGAGAAATATCCCTTGTCCCATAAATCTGTGTTGCACAGCCATGTGGGTACTCCAATAACTTCTTGTTATCCCTTTACCAGGGCACTGTTCATTCTGGGTGAGGTTGCCTGCTCACATACTGATGATCCTCTGAACTCTCAGCTCTGTGTGGTCAATGACTTCATCTCTTCTTTCTTCCTAGTACACTCTAAAAGACAGAAAACACTTAAAAAAATCAAAATACGTTGCTACTGAATGAATGAATTGCTTCAAAACATGATTTCCATTTTAATCATCTTTTTGTTGCTGTTATCAAAATACCCAACAAGAACAACTTAGAGGAGAAAAGTTTTATTTTGGCTCATGGTTTCAGAGATTCAGTTCATGTTTGATAGATTCCATTGCACTGGGCTGTAGATGAGGCAGAACATCATGGTGGAAGTTTGTGGCAGAGGAAAGTTGCTCAGTTAATGCTATCCAGGAAGCAAATAAAGAGAGAGCTCTGCTAACCAGGGATAAAATATAAACCCCAATGGAATTTATCCAGTGACCTACTTCCTCCAGCCACACCCTACCTGCCTATAGCTACCACCTAGTTCAGTAGTTCTTTCAAACTATTAATCCATCAAATGGATTAACCCACTGATTAGGTTATAGCTTTCATAATCTAATTATGTCACCTCTGCATTGTCTCACACATGAGCTTTTGGGGTAGGCCTCATATTCAAACCATAACAATTGCATTAATAATGAATTTCTATGGACAACATCATATCAATAAGTCATTTGGAATTATAATGACCTAATTGTCATGCATATAAATATTATATAAGGAAATTCTAGCATAGTGGGTGAACCAATTTTTAAAAATTAAAATCTTTTTTATTCCAATTAAAATGTACTCTATATCATGTGACACTGATACCCAAAGGAAAATATTCATGAGGAATACCTTGTTCTAAATCACTACCTTTAGATAGTATATTGAAAATTGCTATTTTAGCATTTCTTCCCATTTTATTCTACTACAAAGTAGGCAAATATCAATCATAAATCCATTTTCAAAGGAAAGGAAAGTAGATGAATTTATAACTAGCTGCATTTGTTTGTAGTTCTAGTTAAAATTAAATGGAAATGAAGTTGGAAACTAATTATTAAAATGTGATTTGTCCCTATTCATAGATGTTGCTTCTTCGTACAACCCTTCTCTCTGATTATAAAGTTCAAGGAAATAAGGAACAAAGGGTAAATTTCCTTTGATTGCCTAATATGAAGTCCACCTAATTCTTCTGCTTCAAATGCTAAAGGTTTTTGAAACTTCCAAAGGAAGCTTTTTTCCCTTTTATAAAAACTAAAAAAAGAGGTGGGATCCTACATTTGCATGACATGAGGTCATATATAACTCTAAATCTCAAGCAGGATCCTAACTATTCACTATTTGAATTTACTTCATTCTGAGTTGCCAAAGTAATGATATTCTAAAGCACAAGAATTTGAGAAAGGAATAGAAACCATAAGAATGGTTTTAAATGCCATGTTGCAGAACAACGTGGGAAAAGTACTTAAAGAACGATATATGCCGTAGTTTCAGTTTTTTAAAAGCAGAAACTGAGACAGGAATTTTAGTCTGAAGAGAGTCTTTAAAGATGATTCCAGAATTTGGAGTTAGGCAGCAGTAAAGGCAAGAGGATAGAAAGCCCATGACCAGGAATGGTACTAAGATGCTGTGCTCAGTTATGAGCATCTGATTCTGCTGGAACTTCAGAGAAGTGCACAGAATGTCTCTCAGAATTGTCCACACAAAAGCCAGGAGCACAGGGCCCATCTCTTCATGGCTCAAGGTTGCTGTGGGGTCCTGACTACCCTTTGCTGACATGCAACTCTCATGGGCGGATGAGCAGGCTCCTGGGAAGGCAGTGACCCCAACAGCAGAATGACCCAAGGTTCAGGCTTCAAGTTGAAGGCAGATTGTGTGAGGTGAGAATGAGCCCATGTAGCATCGTTCAATGGAGCTAGAGCTGAAATCTCAAGTGGAGTGATGGGAGGTTGAGCAGCTATAAAATGAGATTATTTATGCGACCTGGGGTTCTGACACAAATAAGTACAAAACAGATGAGGAAGGACAGAGAAGACAGGGCAAGCAGAAACTAGACAGTTTTGAGCAATAAATAAGTTCTAAATCATGTTGGTGGCTGTCTTACCTTTTAGAACTAAAAACTATGGATTTTTAGATAAAAAGGCATCTTGGGATAAAGCAATCTTTGTCAGACTGACACAAAACCCAGAAGCCTCAAGTGAAAAGTTTTATGAATTTATTACAGTGTTGTATATTTTCCTTTTTGGCCTGTTTTCTGTGGTTTATTAAGCCACATAAAGCTGAAATACTCTAAGACAGATAAAATACCATTTGCAGAAATAAAAAAAGACAGAAAACAAAAATCATAAGTGCTCATTTTCTTTTTAGTGCCATTATAATTTAATAAAGGAAATATCAATTCTTTAAACTTTTTTTTTTTAATAATTAGAGATGTGTACAAAGTTGCAAAGATAGCAAGGAGTAGTTCCTTGCACACTTCACAGAGTTTATAGAAATAATTTATCTAATGTTTTTGTGGTAAGATAGCAGAACTAGGATATTGATGTGAGCTCCCCATTTTATCATCTGCATATATTCTTGTAGCTATCACTGAAATCAAGATATAGGAGTCTACCATCATTGTAAAATTTCTTCTCACTACCCTGATAGTCCATACAGAAACCTACACACTAATGTGCATAGTAGCTTTATTTGTAGTACTCTAAAATTAGAAGCAGCAAAATGTCCTTCAATAGATGAATGGTTAAATGAGCTGTTGTGCACACATTCCTGGAGTACTACTCAGCAGTGAGAAGAGCAAACTATTGCTACATGCAAACACTTGGATGGATCTCAAGGACATTTTGCTGAGAAAAGCCTGTCTCAAAAAGCCACATATTATATGATTAAATTTATAAAGAATTCTCAAGATGACATGATTATATAGTTAGCACAGATTAGTGACTATTAATTTGATTTTTAAATTGCAATAAAATTAGCAGTGTACTGGAAAAAAATTGAAATAGCCAATCAGCATGTGAAAATGTGAACTAAATCAATGTAAATTAAAATAATACATAATTTTTTTAAACTCTTGGAGTGATAAGGATGAAAGGAAATTAAGTGATGACAAGGTTTCAGGAAACAGAACTCTTAGACCTTGTTAGTGAAAGCTTCTAGTTAACAGGCTGCAGAACGGGAGCAGAAAGGGAAGCTGCCACATTTCAGTCAAGCCCCTTTCTTGTCCCATCCTGGTGTAATCCTGCCCAGAAGGGGTCTTGAAACATATGCATAAGACAAGTTTAGTCTGTGCATTTAAACTCCATCTTTTTACACCAATCTTCACGTACTCTGTATTCTGGGGGTATGTACTTGCAATTTACCCTGGGAAAGAACATACTCAGGCAAGAGGCCATTTCAGTCCCTGGAAGAAGGCTGAAGTCTGCTTGTTCAGAGAACTCTCTAGTTCCAGAAACTCAGATAATGATACAGAATAGAGTGTGTAAGCTCTTCCCACTTAAGGCAGGGCCATGATTGGAACAGAGGCATAAAAGGAGCCCTTTGAAGTAGGGGTCAGTTCAGGAGCCTTGTTGCCCACATCTTCATAATATCTATCTGCTATAGTTTGAGTATGATTTGTTCCCACCATGACTCGTGGTGAGCTTGGTCCACATTGTAATGGTAACGAGAGGTGTTGTGACCTTTAAGATGTATTTGAAGTCATGAGGGATTTGCTCTTGTAAATGGATTTTTTGGGTGGGGAGATGGATTATTTATTGGGAGAGTTTGCTCCCCTTTCTCTGTCTTAAACATTTCTTGTTTTGTTTTTCTGCTATGCACGGAGGAGTACATGGCCCCCACTAGAAGCCAAGCAGATGCCTGCGTCCAATCTTGAACTTTCCAAAGTTCAGAACTATGAGACCAAATTATTCTTTTTTTTTTTTTTTTTTTTTTTTTTTTTTTTTTTTGGTACCGAGGATTGAACTCAGCGGAACTAGACCACTGGGCCACATCCCCAGCCCTTTTTTGTATTTTTTATTAGAGACAGGGTCTCACTGAGTTGCTAAGTGCCTCGCCATTGCTGAGGCTGGCTTTGAACTCGTGATCCTCCTGACTCAGCCTCCCAAAGTGCTGGGATTACAGGCGTGCGCCACCGCGCCCGGCTCCAAATTATTCTTTACTTTATAAATTTCCCAGTCTCAGGTGTTCTGTTTTAGCAACAGAAAATGAACTAAGATATTATCCAACTTTGAATTATGCTAACATCCATTCACAGGTAGCTAAACACATTTTGGTACATTCAAAAATTTGCCTTTCCCAGGGCGAATTGCAAGTACATACCCCCAGAATACAGCTATTTCAGATGTTAAGATGCTGAAATAGAACTATTATATCATCTTGGAATATTGCTCCAAGATTTCATATTGTTTTCTATTGGCTATGATTTAGTCATGACTTAATTGTGACTTACTTTCTTCTGTCTATAGCACAGAAATAGATATTGGAGAAATAGATATTAATTAATAGAAGCTCCCTCTGAAGAATGGGGTTTCAAGAGAGACAGTGGGAAGGAAGAAGGAGTTTAATACTTTATGTCTCCCCCTACTTTTTTACATAGAAAATTCATTTTTTATTAATCATAAAAATAACAATAAAGATGTAAAAGGAGATAAAATGGGTTCTATTTTCATTTTCATTTACAATTGAGGAAACTGAGGCTCAGAGGGATCAGAGTTACTCCTGTGAGAGAGTGACTTTGTCCATTTGTGCTTTTATAACAAAATGCCACAGACTGGGTGATTTGTAAAAGATAGGAATTTACTCCTTATAGCTCTGGAGGCTGAGACACCCAGGATCATGGCGCTGATCCCAATGGTGCTTTATCATTGTGTCCCCTGGAGGGGACAAACACTGTGTCCTCCCATAATGAAAGGTAAACAGAAAACACACTCCTACAAGGCCTATTATAAGAGTCCTAATTCCACCCAAGAGGGCGCCATCCTCACGGCCTAATCACCTCTTAAAGGTCCCACCTCTTAATACTATCACACTGGTAATTAAATTATACCATATGAATTTTGGAGAGCCACCATCATTTAGCAGAAGGTGACAGAAAAAAGACTAGATGAGACAAGTATAGACAGTTAAAGTATCATCTTCAAACTAATTCTGAACATTCTGAACATCGTCATCAGTAAAATGTAGACCCAATTTTCAATTCCAGTGACTCTTGATCTTTAAATTCAACCTAAATGATGGTTCATCAGGGCAGCTTTGGAATTTGATGAGAGTGCTCAGGGCATGGCATAGGGTGAGAGAGGAGAAGATTTAAACATCCTTGTCTTCGGTTTAATTCTGATCTTCTTTTCCTCCATCTAATACTAGGGATACAGCAGGGGTTGGGGGGAGAGGTTTCTCCTTACTCCCAATATGTGAAGGAAAATGGCCATCTTTCAAGTCTCATTTCTTGCTAAACCAAAACCAAACAATCAGCAACAATACCAAAACCAAACAATCAGCAACAATACAATAGTAGGTCTGAAGGTAGTGGATAGCTATGATGGAAATGGAGAATCAAATTGAAATCTGATTAACTTCTTAAAAACCCTATTTTCCCCATATAGGAAAAATTCACACATGCTATTTTGTTCAACTTTCATGTTATAAAAATGTAAATCCTTACTGTAATTTCAGAACATAAAATATTTTATTATCAGCAAACAAGCATCAAACTTTTAATTCCAGAAATAAGGTTTTCTATTTTAACCTATATTCAAAAACAAGAAGTTGTGGTATAGATGTTTGACATGGAAGATGACATAATTTTGGCTAGGAATTCCTTTTGTCCTTTTGCACTGAGATTGTGTGCAAGACAAACAATATTTCTAGCCAGAGAATACATGGTTTACCCTTGAAGGAGAAAAGCCTATAGGAATAGTCATTTATCACTGAGTGTGGACTTAATGGTTTCCTATGAATGTGATTTTGTTCTAATCAGCCCTGAAAATTCTGTAAAGAAGTGCATTAACTGGTCTCCCTGGATCTGATTTTCTACCATAACTTTGAACATATTAGACAATGCATGTTAGTCAGGGACCAGCTTCAGCCATTGTGGTGATACCATTACTAAATCCACTCAGTGAATGACTGAATGACTGAGTATAAAAAAAATTCATTCTCTTTTATAGTCAAGCATTTGATTATAGGTATTTAAAGACCTCACTTAATGACTGAGGTGGTGGATCAAGGCCATTTTACCCCAACCCCTACTAGTGTAACATCTGTTAAATTTATCACCTCTCCCCCAATGTGACTGTGCAATGTTGATTAACTAAGCATGTGGCCCCTCCAATTTGGTAACTCAAGAGAGCCCATACATCACTTAGCACATCAGAAAGCATGCTCAATTGCTTTTGCCTTCATTTATTACCCCATAGGACAGAAATGACTCTTAGCTTTCCTGATTAAAACACTGTGACTGTGCTTCAGGTTTAATTGTATACATTGCTAGTTAATAGCCAGCACTTCCCTTGGGTATAAACTTTTAAATCTCATTTAGACTGGCTCTGTGTTATGATAGAAGCTCTAGCCACATCTTTGTCTCTAGCCATATGTAATGTATCCCTGGAATTCACAGAAAAAGTCAAAAAAGGTCAATTTTGGAGATATAACCCACAAAAAAAATACTACTTAGAAAATATTTAATTTTTAGAATTGAAAATAATGTAGTTCTGACAACTGATGTATGAAAAAAATAGACTTATGTTTTGAAACATTCAGGCATTTGAAACAAATAATTCTAGAAAACATATGTGATCAATTGCAAATATCATGACCTCTGAAACTGATAATTCTCTCTTAATGGACAGTAAAAGGACAATGAATACATACGAATATGGGGAAATAGCAATTTGAAATGACAAATAAATTGAAACCATTTTAATTAGGTGATTTAACATATTTTTGAACAGCCTCAAAACTTAATTAAAAGATCATTTGAAAGAACATTTTTCTTTATTATTATTAATAAATATTGAGAGTTTAAATGGAACTTAGGAATTTTTAAAACACGATCAATAGTTAACTTGTATTAAGAAAGTCCTATCTTTGAAAACAAACTAAAACAAATCCTTTGTTAAAAAGAGAGCGGTTCTAGGGCAGGAAGAATTCTCATGATCTATTTACCATTAGTCAATGGAGAGTACTGTGCAGAAAAGGGGGGGGGGGTCAGGGAGAAATAAATAAAAAATAGAATTTAAAATATAATTTAAGCAATTACACAAATTGCATATTGGGAATAAAGGGTCTGTATTAATATTTGCACATAAACTAAACATGATAGTAATATACAAAAGAAATTACCATTATTTTAGTGGACAAAAATCAGTTCTGGTGGAGGGGTCATAGTAGATTAAGGTCTTTCTGAGAGGGTGACATCAGAGAGTCGGATATATTAAAGGGTCATGTTTAAGTTTGTGTGGGGGTGGGTGGGAAGCTGGTGGGAGTTGGGGAAGAGTGTTGGAGTTAGAGTGACCAAAGGGCAACAACGTTGAGAATGTGCCTGGAATATTGGAGAAACCACAAGAAAATCAGTAAGAAGACAGGTTGAACAGTGAGGTGAAGAGTGGCAAGATTAAGGTCAGGGGCCAGAGCATGGGGTCAGGTCATGAGGATCCCTATAAGACATATGGAAAGACAAATGGAGTTTATTTTATATACTGTTGGGATGACAATGAAATTATCAGATTTTCATTTTAATTACACCACTCCAGGTGCAGGGTAAAAAATAGATGTCTATGGAGTATTGCCGGAAAAGCTAATTTAGTTTGCCAATTGTTGTCATATCCAGGAAGGAGAAGATGGTGCTTGGATCAGTGTGGTAGCAGTGGCAAAAAGTGGTTGGAATGTGGGTTATCATTGGGTGTATTTTGATTTGGAGGCGCTAGAACTTACTGGTAGAAGTGGAGGTGGGTGGGTGGATAAGGAAAAGGCAAGAGTTAAGAATGAATCCAAGTATTTGAAGCAGAACAACAGAGCACAGCTCTCTCCCTGGTTTCTGAACTAAGAATTCAGGGGCCTAAGAGTGATTCATGAGCTCTGTTTTGGACTTGTTAAGATTGAGCTGTCCATGAGATAGTCAAAGAGAGATGGGCTGCATTTATAAAATTGTTGGTTAAGGAAGAAGTAAAGCCCAATAAACATTTTCATTTCATCCAGTATAAATATGCTATATAAAGCCATAGAACTGGATAAGTTTGACTATGGTGTACTTTTAGAAAAGAAAAATAGACTATAGAATGGTGGATGGAACTATTCTTAAGTTGGTAAGAGGGTTAGAAATCATCAATGGAGATCTAAAAGAAGTGAACAGTGAAATGGGGAAAGCCAAAATTAATAGTGATAACCTAAAATCTAGTGGTCATTACTAGTTGTAGCTATCTGGAGATACACAGGAAAAGATGATAGAAGCAGAAGGTTTATTCTGGGTACTTGGAATTTGGGTCCTGCACATTCAGTTTTATAGAGAGAAGTGGGGAGGGCTGATGTTTGTTTCTCTACTTTGCTATGAAAATTATGGATTCTCTCCCTTGAGAAGCCTGAATCATTTATGGCAAAGGCATGGTATAAATGGTGGCATTGCACAGCTCAGTAGCAAAAAGCCCTATTTAAAATTTCACTGCCATCTGGAAAGAACAGGGATGCCAGTTGTGGACTTGGGGAAACCTATAAGGAAACCACTGCAATGTTCCAGGTCAGAGATGCTAGTGACTTAGTTGATTTAGTTGTTGATGATAGTTTAGTCTTTGAGCTTAGTCATTTCAGCACTGAAAGAAGTTCTTATAACACAGGACTTAATAAAGCGTCATTATTTATCGAGAATTACAATTTTTTTCTTTGAAATAAATTACCAGTAGTTTACTTGAATGTTAATTTTAAAATGCTTACACATAGCTGGGTGTGATAGTGCATGCCTACAATCCCAGCAGCTCAGGAGACTGAGGCAGGAGGATGGCGAGTTCAAAGCCAGCCTCAGCAATGGCGAGGCACTTAGAAACTCAGTGAGACCCTGTCTCTAAATAAAATACAAAATAGGGCTGACAATATGGCTCAGTGGTCAAGTGCCCCTGAATTCAGTCGCTGATACAAAAAAAAATGCTTATACACAGTTTGGTGTAATTGTATATTTTTCTATAGCTTGGGCTTCGGATTGACCCTCTTTATTTTTTAGGAAACTGGGGATACCCTTCCTCAAAAGAGGCTATAAAAATGTTCTTTTTTGGTTTTGTTCTAGTCATTCTCTTTATTTGTTATTTGATTCTATATTTTTCTCCACGCTGCTTCAGAAACCCATGACAGTCTATATTGTGTGGACTAATACCTTGTTAATATCTGTACTTCACTTGTGAATTCAAAGAATTCTGTATCTATTACAATCATTCAGTCTTTCAAATATTTTAAACCTTTTTTTAAATTGTAGTTGTACACAATATCTTTATTTATTTCTATGTGGTGCTGAGGATTGAACCCAGTTCCTCACACGTGCAAGGTAGGTGCTCTACCACTTAGCTACAGCCCCAGCCCAGTCTTTCAAATATTTTAACTAAATATTTACTGCTGTAGTTATTTTTCTTATTTACTATTGTGCAGTGGTGAAGTGCACTAAAAAATTGTATGTATTCCATTTGTCAAAATATCTGTCAGAAGTGGGAGGGATTATACAGAAAACCTCCATGGAATTAGATGAGAAAAGATAGCTTTATGATTTGAGCTATCTATATGTTTTTATGTCAATGTATTTGTGACTGGCATACATACCTACATACACATATAATCGTGTTTCTAGTGATATATATGTATAAATTTATGCACATACAAATACAGATTACTTGGTATGTTTGGCACAAAGTTACCTATTAGTAATACTGCTTGGATAGCTGAGAAGAAATGTGGCTGAGCTTGCCATCTTGCTCTGAGAAGGTAAACTTCTCTTTTTTGATGTGGTATGGTTTTGCAGTCAGTTTCTCAGTAGCCAGATAGGTAGCTAATCTGTAAAACCATATTAGAACTCTAGCACCTCTACTTCTTTACATAATGTTTTAACCTACAGCTTTGTTTCTCTTTGGTAGTCTCAGACATTTAGGCGTCCAAGTCCTTGTGTCAGCGAAAGACACACCAAAATGTTAGCTTCTTTTTACTTGCTCTCTGGCAAATCCTTCCTTTTTAAGGGAAATTCCAGGTCTGTTCAATGATTTGTTTGTATCACAGATGTAAACATTGTCAAAACAGTGCATGAAAACCTAGTTTCCTTTCTAGAATAAATGTCCAAGATAAAACCAAGGACTCATATATAGCTTGAATATGGCATGTATTAGTGCATTTATTTAATAAAATATTAAATGAATTATGAGTTACTGTGTGTGCATGTACACACATGTACACATACACATGGGCACACAAGAAGAAAACAACATAAGAAAATATAGGGCAATTATAAGCTAGAAAAATATTTGCAAAATATACATCCTACACCTAATACATGCACGTTAGAATTCTGTGACAAAATGTTTAAGTTTTACTAAAAAAAATGGGGAATCCAAACTCAGAGAAATACATTTATAAAAATTACTCAACCACACTAGTAAGCAACTACACATGAAGTAATGAAAAGATAAATAGATTTTAACTAAATGACTAAAATTTTGAAAATATATACCCATATTTGTGAGGCTATGGGAAATAGGCATTAAGTTAAATTTTCTGAAAAAACATGATAATATAAATTTAAAAACCTTGATAATATACATATTTTTACTTGATAGTTCAGCTTATAGAAATATAAGCATTGATTATAATAGTAGTAAAAACATTTGTAAAGGTTCACTATATATAATTGGTGGTCACCACAAGCTCACAGAAAAGAATGTGGCACAGGCATTAAAGTTATGTTGTTGAAGAATATTTAATTATATGGCAGTGTATACTCCAAACACTTTAAGAGGTAAGAATGTGTGTTTATATCTGTGCATGTGAGTATGTATGTGTGTGTGTGTGTGTGTGTGACAGAGAGAGAGAGAGAGAGAGAGAGAGAGAGAGAGAGAATGAGGGGGGGGGGGGGGGGGGAAGACAGAGATAGAAAGAGGGAAAGGAGAACACGAGAACACGAGCTAGTGGTTGGGATTTTGGGTTCTGAGGCCAAAATGCTTAGATTCAAATTCTAGAGCCATCATTTTCTTTTTTTTAATTAATTTTTTAAAAAATTAATTAATTAATTAATTTGTTTGTTCTAATCAGTTATACATTACAGCAGAATGCTTTTCAATTCATATACACAAATGGAGCATAGATTTTGACTTCTGTGGTTTTACCCAAAGTAGGGTCACACCATTCGTGCAATTGTACATGTACCTAGGATAATGATGTCCATCTCATTTCACCATCTTTCTTACCCTCATGCCCCTAGCCCCCTCTCCTTTGCCCCATCCAAAGTTCCTCCACTCAACCCATTCCCCGCCCCCCAACCAATATGGATTAGCACACAATTATCAGAGAAAACATTCGGCCTTTGGTTTTTTGGGATTGACTTACTTCACTTAGCATGATATTCTCTAACTCCATCCATTTACCTGCAAATGCCATACTTTTATTCTCTTTAATTGCTGAGTAATACTCCATTGTGTATATATGCCACAATTTCTTTATCCATTCATTTATTGAAGATCATGTAGGCTGGTTCCACAGTTTGGCTATTGTGAATTGTGTTGCTATGAACATTGATGTGGCTGCATCACTGTAGTATGCTGCTTTTAAGTCTTTGGGGGTATAAACCGAGGAGTGGGATAGCTGGGTCAGATGGTGGTTCCATTCCAAGTTTTCTAAGGAATCTCCATACTGCTTTCCAGACTGGCTGCACCAATTAGCAGTCCCACTAGCAATGTATGAGCGTGCCTTTCCCCCCACATCTTTCCAACACGTATTGTTGTTTGTATTCTTGATAACTGCCATTCTGACTGGCATGAGATGAAATCTTAGAGTAGTTTTGATTTGCATTTCTCTAATTACTAGAGATGTTGAACATTTTTTCATATGTTTGTTGATCAGTTGTATTTCTTATTCTGAGAAGTGTCTGTTCAGCTCCTTAGCCCATTTATTGATTGGGTTGCTTATTTTCTTGGTGTTAAGTCTTTGAGTTCTATCCTGGAGATTAGTACTCTATCTGATGTGCATGTGGTGAAAATTTGTAGAGCCATCACTTTCTAAGTGGATCTTGGGCAAGTTATTTCACATACCTGTGCCTCATTTCCTCATTCATATAAAAAGAAAAAAATTCATACTTTTCTCATTGGATTGTTGGGAGGATTAAATATGTTTACACATATAAAGCCTTTAAAAGAATGACCTGGCCCAAAATAAACATCCCAAAATGTTATTTTTTTTTACTTTTATTACCAAAATGTTATAAACCAAAACATTCGGTAATCATGTATTCAACAAATATTTGTTGAGTGTGCACTATAGGTCAAGAGGTCCACCAGTGCTGGGAATGCGGACCAAATTCCGGTCTTCAAGAAGCTTGCATTCTAATGGACATAAACAACACAGAGCAGAACAAATGAATATATCATATGAAGTTAGGTAGTGATGAGTATTGTAGAGTTTAAGAATGGAAGGGTAAAAGGCAAAGGGGAAGTGGGGGATGGGGCTTTTAAAATTTGTTCTTTCTAGATCTACATGACAGTAGGGCTTACTTTGACATATTATACATGCATAGAATAAGTATAACTTGTTCCATTGTTGTGGATGTATATGATGTGGAGTTACATTGTTGTGCATTCATATATAAAGATAGAAAAGATGTGTCCAATTCATTCTACCATCTTTTCTATTTCCATCCCTTCTCCCTTCCCTTCATTCCCCTTTGTCTAGTCCAATGAACTTCTAATCTTCCCCTCCCTTATTGTGGGTTAGCATCCACATATCAGAGAGACATTCTCCCTTTGTTTTTTTCGGAACTGGCTTATTTCACTTGGCATAATATTCTCCAGTTCCATCCATTTACTGTCAAATGCTATAATTTCATTTTTCCTTATGGCTGGAGCAATATATTCCATTGTGTACATATACCACATTTTCTTTATCCATTCATCTGTTGTAGGCCCCCTAGATTGCTTCCATAGCTTGGCTATTGTGAATTGAGCTGCTATAAACATTGATGTGGCTGAGTCACTCTAGTATACTGATTTGGGTATAAATAAAGGAATGGAATAACTGGGTCAAATGGTGGTTCCTTCCAAGTTTTCTAAGGAATATTCATATTGCTTTCCATAGTGGTTGCACCAATGAACATTTACCCCCACATTCTCACTAACATTTATTGTTACTTTTATTCTTGATAATTGTCATTCTGACTTGGGTTAGATAGAATCTCATTGTAGTTTTGATTTGTATTTCTCTAATTGCTAGAACTATTGAACATTTTTTCAACTATTTTTTGACCATTCATATTTCTTCTTCTGTGAATGCCTATTCAGTTCCTTAGCTCATTTATTGATTGGGTTGCTTGTTAATGCTGTGTTTTGTTTTTGTTTTTGTTATTTTGGGGGGATGTAAAGTTTTATGAGTTGTTTATATATCCTAGAGATTAATGCTCTGTCTGAGGTACAAATGGCAAAGATTTTTCCAATTCTGTAGGCTCTCTCTTCACATTCTTGAGTGTTTCCTTTGTTATGAAGAAGCTTTTTAGTTTGATATTATTTAATTTGTTGATTCTTGATTTTACTTTTTGTGCTTTAGAAGTCTTATTGAGGAAGTTGGTTCCTAAGCTGACATGATGGAGAGTTGGACCTACTTTTTCTTCTAGCAGGTGCAGGGTCTCTGTTCTAGTGTCAGAGTCTTTTATGCACTTTGAGTTGAGTATTGTGCAGGGTGAGAGATACGGATATAGTTTCATTGTTCTACATATGGATTTCCAGTTTTCCCAGCACCCTTTGTTAAAGAGGCTATCTTTTCTCCCATGTGTGTTTATAGCGATTTTGTCTAGTATGAGATAACTCTATTTATATGGGTTTGTTTCTGTGTCTTCTATTTTGGACCATTTTTCTGCATGTCTGTTTTGGTGCTAATACCATGTCATTTTTGTTATTATAGCTCTGTAGTATAATTTAAGGCCTGGTATTGTGATTCCTCCTGCATCACTTTTCTCACTAAGGATTTCTTTGGCTGTTCTGGGTCTCACATTTTTCCAAATTAATTTCATGATTGCCTTTTCTTTCTCTACAAAAAAAGTCATTGGAATTTTAATAGGAACTGCATTAAATCTGTATAACACTTTTGGTGGTATGGCCATTTTGACAATAATTTCCTGCCTATTCAAGAGCATGGGAGATCTTTTTATTTTCTAAGGTCTTCTTCAATTTCTTCCTTTACTGTTCTATAGTTTTCATTGTAGAGGTCTTTCACCTCTTTTGTTAGATTGATTCCCAAATATTTTTTTGAGGTTATTGTGAATGGGGTAGTTTTTCTGATTTTTCTTTCAGTTGATTCATCGTTGGTATATAGGAAGGTAACTGTCTTATGGCTGTTAATCTTATATCCTGCTAATTTGCTGAATTCATTTGTGAGTTCTAGAAGCAGGCGGAGCTTTAGATGGAGATGTTTGATGAGAGACCTACACAAGGTGTGAGGATCTGCACAAAGAACATTCCAAGTTAAGGGAATAGCCAGGAATGCCTGGGTGAGAATATGCTTGACTTATTTGAGAAATCCCAAACTCAGTTCTGTGCTAGAGTGGAATGAGTAAAAAGAGTAATGGGAAACTAGTGAGAACAAGAAAGAGCCTGGGGTCAGGTAATTTTGGGTTATGTCAGCATGGAGACTCATTAAGACTTTATTTTAGGTATGCCAGGGAGCCATTACAGGGCTTTGAGCAGATTAACAATTTAGAAAGATTACATTAGTTCCTTTGAATAAAATGCACAGTTTTAGAGCAGAAGTAGTTAGGTAGGCTAATGGGTTCTTTTGTCCATCTATAATTTCTAGGTTTCTTACAATGGACAAACATTTCTTCACACACACAAAAAAAATGAACTTGTTAATTTTTTAAATAAAAATTGTAACAATTAGATACATGGGATAATTATTGATTTCATGGTTTCTCTATCTTTCAAAAGGGCCTAATTTTACATAATTATATGTGATCTCCATATTTCTGGGTTTGTTTATTTTGTTTGTTTTGTGCTGGGATCAAATCCAGGACCTTCTATATCTTAAGCATGTCCTCTACCACTGAGAAATGCCCCCAGCTCTAACCAACTCAAAACTGTGTTTTTTGTTTTTGTTTTTGTTTTTTTAAGTGATCTATTCTTTTCCACACTGAGAAAAGAGCTCACTTTTTTTTTTTTTTTGAGACATCAGACTATCATTGCACAAGGACATCTTCACAACCATTGCAGAAAATATAACACTTTCCATACCCTCTCCCTTGGTTTCTTTCCAAGACCCCAACACAACAATTGCCATGGTTATAAGAAGTACTGTTTCTTATGGTACAAGGAATATTTCAGTCATTGTGAATAAGCCATTGTTGATTTTCTAGACCAATAAATGATGATAGATACTGCTGAACAATAACACCTTTGAGCTACTTTATCATTATCTACTGTCTTTGGCAAAAGAAAAAAAAATCTCTCATGCTGGCAACGAAACATGACATGTCATGAAGATAAGACTCTTCTTCATGCCACATTGTCTGCGAGGAATATGGGTGGCTTTGCATGATCACTACTTAAAGCATGGGGTTCAGGAGGGGTAATGTGAGCATTAGGCATTTACCTCCATGTAGTGTGTGTCTTCTCATGTTTTAACAGTTACTACATATATGACACTGATACCCTTAGCCAGAATTCTTAGGAACAAACACAAAATGATCCATTTGAAAAAACCTCAAGTAACAATGCACTGTCCTGTAAGTATATGTTTAAGAATCAAAATGATAAACGAATATAAAGGAAATCAAATGCTGTGATCTCAGGCACCTAATATAACACACAAATTTTGACTTTAAGTACAATATAACACTATAACATAGATATATTTAAAATAATGATAGAAAAAGGCTAATAGTTTAAATTTAGGTGAAATATAACTGAGTATTTGAATAATGTTTTCACAAAGCAGACCATGCTTACCCTGGCCTCTACCTTAATGAAGGGGAGACAAACAGAGCACTGGAGGCCTCTTGGGTAGATAAAGTAGCTCTAATTCATCCCATTTTGTTCTTTCTTCATTTTTGGAACAAAACAAATGACTCCAAACTATGTAACTGTGTTTTCTGGCCTACAGACTCATAATGGCTCTCCAGGTATTATCTCATACACTGTGCAAGTAAGATGGTAAGTGACCTTAAAGCAACTTGAATTACAGCCTGTATTTCCTGAGCTTCTACTACATGCCATGCAAAATGCTAAATGCACTGCACACTTACTTAATCTTCATTAATATGAAGCCTATAATCCTGATGATATGTAATCCTGATGATAGCCTAAACACATAGGGATGACTTCTATTATACATGTGAAATAAATTGAACCAAAAAGTTCAATTGTTCAAGATTGTACAACTACTGGGTGATAGAATTTGGATTGAAATTCCCAATGTCTGATTTCATATTTTTAATTTTCTATCACTGTACTATTTGGTCTAGCAGTATCTATGTCCATTAGCCTTAGAAGCATAATATTTGAACTTGCTGAATCCATTCATTGCATCACATGCAGTATTTGCTCTATCAAGGTCAACCCTGTAAGATGATATTATTCATGTCTTTTCTAGAACTCAGATTACACAAGTATAATTTATTCAAATAATTCAGAAAAATGTGAGTAAAAAGATAATTTTCCTTCACTACCCAAGAATATATTCCTGATAATGCATTTCTTCTTCATTGGTTTCCTTTAAAGAACAATTTATCTAAGTGCTTCCCCTGTGTTCAATCAAATACCTTGCACAGTATTTGGACTATCTGAATCACTCTGAATGGACTTAAGACATTTTCTTTAAGATTCATTTTTGCTCTTTCTCTTGAATGCATTGAATAAAACTCTTATTTTCGCTGTGGTTTAGGAACCCAGCTAGGTCTACAACCACATGTTCTCTCAATATACCCTACATACACAAAGGCCCATTAGACTCATGTATTATGTTCAGAAGGATAATTAGAGTAATCAAAATCTGCTCACAGCTTCTGCAGAATTATTTCTGACTGAAGGTACTAGCCATTGAATGTTTCTATTTAGACACAAAGAGAATATGAACTTATCATTAGTGGCAGGTCTTGCTGCAAAGGAAGACTTTGCTCCTGTGCACACTGAGAAATTGTCATATGTCAGGGTAGAGCTGCTGTATAAGCCATGCTAATAACGATCTGAGAAATCTAGTGATCCATTTGAGGGGAGCAGCCCTACTCTTATTAGTTTCTAAATTTATTTTAACTTTCATTGACACAAATTAAAATGCGAATCTTTCTGTCTATTGATTGTGTCAGTAGTAGATTTTTTTTTTCTTTGTAGAAATCATTTTAAAAGACTTTACTTGTATTAAACTAAATACTGCTGGTTAACTAAAGTCTTGGCTTTTATAGACTCAAGAGAGCAGGATCTAACATAAATTAATCATGACTTAATTGACTGAACTAATTCAAGTTCCCTCCAGTCCACTGCACAACAATATTCTTGTCTTCCCAATGAAAGCTAAATGCTAACCTGCTCCAGGAGTACCAACTTCTACATCTTCAGCATTACATTTTTACTGAGACTGAAAGTTTTATTATTTTTAAAATTGTCTACAAATGTCTCCAGAGTTAGGAAGGCTAAATTGACTCTCTGTCTCTCTGTCTGTCTGTCTGTCTGTCTCTCTCTCTCTCTCTCTCTCTCTCTATATATATATATATGCATATACACATTAAAGTTGACTAATTCTTTCTATTATTTATTCCATGAATGGACTAACATTTTTGTTTGGTGATACTGTTAAAAACACACTCCCCACCCCACACCCCAAAAGCAACATTTATTTGATTGCAATTTACACTTATTTTCTCCTACTCAAAGAGGATTTTAAAAATACATTGATTTCCCAATGTTTCCTCTATATTTCTACAAAAAAAATCTTTAACAACATTAACTAAGTCATCAATGATAATGGTTTTCTTAAAACACAATTAGATAATAAAACTGGTGAAGAAATTATCAAAAATGGTGTCTCCTAATTTTAGTTTTATAAGTATCATATTCAAAAGGTAATGTAATAGTATGTGAAAAATTTAAAAATCCAAGATTTTTATATCTTTAAGTTTCATATTTTCTTTGAAAATTGCCTACTGAAATTTATAACATATTTAATATATAAATCTAAAGAATTAATCACTGTTATACTGGCAGAAGAGAACTATATAAAGAAAAAAACTACACTTCGTGTTATCCTTTTTTCTTCAACAGTACCCCATTCTTAAAATAGCATGAAACACAAGATAATGCAACAAAATAATTTTATTGCTTGCTAGAGATTTGAATAACTATGTAAAAACTAGATTTCCTGAACAGTTTTTTGTTATATTTCTTTGTCTTATTTTGTTCATTTTCCTTGTCTATTAGTTGATTTATTCTGTTTAGATTCACCTGGAGTCCTCTTTAGGCAATATAAGTTACTCCTTCCTTGAGCTTAAGTGCAAATAGAAGTTCTTATATTGATATGTTGGGTTCAGGGATCTTGTGGATTGCACAGGGACTATGAATGTGACCATCAGATGATCACAGGGATTGACAGGTCAGGTCCCCAAAGTTAAGGAGTTCGGGAGAGCATAATGCAAACAATATTTCAGCTTTAGTGAGGGTCTCTTTGTATACTCCACAATACTTTTAGAGTATCTTATTAAAATATTCCACAATATTAAATGGAGAATTATATGTAGTCAGATTAGAATTTTAGTCTAGCCGGGTGCGGTGGCGCACGCCTGTAATCCCAGCACTTTGGGAGGCTGAGGCAGGAGGATCGCGAGTTCAAAGCCAGCCTCAGCAATGGCGAGGCACTTAGCAACTCAGTGAGACCCTGTCTCTAAATAAAATACAAAAAAGGGCTGGGGATGTGGCCCAGTGGTCGAGTGCCCCTGAGTTCAATCCCTGGTACCACAAAAAAAAAAAAAAAAAAAAAAAAAAAAAAAAAAAAGAATTTTAGTCTTATTTCTGTTGTATGTAATGCCAGCTTCTGCAAACCTTCTCAATTTAGTCCTCTTTTCCTAAAAAGTCAAGTGGGTTTTCATTTACCTTAAACTACTAATAGTGAAATGAAACAACATACTTTATTAATAGAGAAACATTATTTACTTGTGAAGAGGCCATGTTTTGTTTTGACATAACTAACTCTTAATTTCAGGCAATCATTAGTTATAGAATCACTTCTCAGATATTTTTCTGGTTTAATCTTAGTGAATAAAAGCAACCCTGCCATTTGTGGATGGGTGGTTCCATCCCCATTTTCCCAAGAAATCTCCATACTGCTTTCCATAGCGGTTGCACCATTTTGTAGTCCCACCAGCAATGTATGAGTGTGCCTTTTTCCCCACATCCTCTCCAACATTTATTGTTGTTTGTGTTCTTGATAGCTGCCATTCTGACTGGAGTGAAATAAAATCTTAGAGTAGTTTTGATTTGCATTTCTCTAATTGCCAGAGATGTTGAGCATTTTTTTCCATGTATTTGTTGATTAATCGTGTATCTTCTTCTGAGAAGTGTCTTTTCAATTCCTTAGCCCATTTATCGATTGGGTTATCTGTTTCTTTGGTGTCAAGTTTTTTGAGTTCTTTATATATTCTAGAAATTAGTGCTCTATCCAATGTGCATGTATTAAATATTTGTTCCCAATTAGTTGGCTCTCTATTCACCTCACTGATTGTTTCTTTTGCTGAAAAGAAGCTTTTTAGCTTAAATCTATCCCATTCATTAATTCTTGGATTAATTCTTGTGCTACCGGTTCTTGTTAAGGAACTTGGAGCCTAATCCAACATGTTGGAAATTGGAGCTTACTTTTTCTTCTATTAGGTGTATTGTCTCTGGTCTAATTCCTAAGTCCTTGATCCACTTTGAATTGAATTTTGTGCATGGTGAGAGATATAGATTTAATTTCATTTTGTTGCATATGGATTTCCAGTTTTCCCAGCACCATTTGTTGAAGAGGCTATCCTTTCTTACTGTACAGTTTTGGCATCTTTGTCTAATATAAGATAGCTGAAATTATATGTACTAGTCTCTGTGTCCTCAATTCTGTACCATTGGTCTACTAGTCTGTTTTAGTGCCAATACCATGCTGTTTTTGTTACTATTGCTCTATAGTATAATTTAAAGTCTGGTATGGTGATGCCACCTGCTTCACTTTTCTTGCTTAGGATTGCTTTAGCTATTCTGGGTCTCTTATTTTTCCAGATGAATTTCATGACTGCATTTTCTATTTCTGAGAAATGTGATTGGGATTTTGATTGGAATTGCATTAAATCTGTATAATGCTTTTGGTAGTATGAACATTTTGACAATATTAATTCTACCTATCCAAGAACAAGGTAGGTCTTTCCATCTTCTGAGGTCTTCTACAATTTCTTTCTTTAGTGTTCTATAGTTTTTGTTATAGAGGTCTTTCACCTCTTTCATTAAGTTGATTCCCAGGTATTTCTTTTTTTTTTTTTTTTTTTTTTTTTTTTGATGCTATTGTAAATGGAGTTGTTTTCATCATTTCCTTTCAGAGGCTTTGTCACTGATGTACAAAAATGCCTTTGACTTATGGGCATTGATTTTGTATCCTGCTACTTTGCCAAATTCATTTACTATTTGTAAAAGTTTTCTGGTAGAGTTTTTGGGTCTTCTAGGTATATTATCATGTCATCAGCAAATAGTGCTACTTTGAGCTCTTCTTTTCCTATCTGGATGCCTTTAATTTCTTTCATCTAATTGCTCTGGCCAGAGTTTCAATTACTATGTTAAATAGCAGTGGTGAGAGGGGGCATCCCTGTCTTGTTCCAGTTTTTAGAGGGAATGCTTTCAATTTTTCTCCATTTAAGATAATGTTAGCTTGAGGTTTTGCATAGATAGCTTTTATAATGTTGAGATATGTTCCTGTTATTCCTAATTTTTCTAGAGCTTTGAACATAAAGGGGTGTTGTATTTTGTCAAAAGCTTTTTCTGCTTCTATTGAGATGATCATATGGTTTTTCAGTCTATTGATGTATTATGTTTATTGATTTCTGAATGTTGAACCAACCTTGCATCCCTGGGATAAACCCCACTTGATCATGGTGCACTATCTTTTTGATGTGTTTTTGAATCCGATTTGCCAGAATTTTGTTGAGGATTTTTGCATCTATGTTTATTAAAGATATTGGCCTGAAGTTTTAATCTCCTCCTTGATGTCTTCTTCAACCCCTTGTTCATTCAGTAGCATGTTGTTTAGCTTCCAGCTATAGGAGTAGTTTTTTTTTTTTTATTTTTTATTTATTGTATTATCATTGATTTCCAATTTCATCCCATTATGGTCTGAATGAATGCAAGGTAGTATTTCTGTTTTTCTTTTTTGTTTCTTTGTCCTGGTCAGCCACAGCTTTCCTCCAAAATGGCGGCGCTTTTCCCTGTCTCAACAGCAGTAACCCCGGACCTGTGTGTCACTTGGACCCGTTTTGCAATTTATGTGAAAGAAGTCTATGTGGCCGCTGCTCACTTCTGGCTTTCTTTTTATTCTGCGCTGTTCGAGGCCGTGGCCTGTACTTCCCGTACTGCAATGTTACCACGACAGCTGCGCCGTTAAAGCAGTTCGGTTTGTGGGCCGCTCGCACTGGACTCCGTGCATTGGCGGTCTGGAGTTTGTTGAATTTCACCATCTAGATGTGCGCCCATGTCTCAGCTCCCCCCAGTTGCAGAAATATTGCTAGGAACACGTTCAAACTTCCCACTAAGCCTCTTTTAGTGACAGTCTCTCGAGAGCTCTTCTCTGCTGTCTGCCATCTTTCCCAGCTCCTCCTTCTATCTCCTTTTCAAAGTAGATTATTTTTTAATTGAAATATGTTTCCTTTTCAACTGGGAAAATTCCCATGTTGATTATATTTCCAAAGAAAAGGAAAACAAACATTAATTTACATTTTGGTATCTAGAGGACGTCTTTATTTTCCACAAAATGTCTGAAAAATTTTTTGAAAAACAGAAAATTCTGATTGAGCAATTTAAGTTAAATTTCCAGATTTATTTATTTATTTCTCCTAGGGGATTAAGGAAGTTAATTCCTAGAGCTGGTCAGCAACTACCAAGTGTTGATGGAGAATATGTCAATGGATATAGCAATGTCATAATGTCATCATCACAACAACCTCTGCTTGTCATTTCATGTCAACTGTAGGTCTTAAAATTTTGAGTCATCTCAATAGTACCCACGAGGTAGATATTATCATTATCCCCATTTTATAGATGAAGAGACTGAAACACAGATAAACAACTTGTTCATAGTCTCACTGAGCTGAGATTTAAGCCAAGTCAATTGGGATTTATTGCCTATACTTTTAACTACTATTTGTAGTTAACTCTTGTAGAGGAAGGGGATTGAGATGAAGACATTTATGAATAGATATTAATCCACTTACTATCTGCATCTGTACCCAGGCACATACTCTTTTTTCAGGGTGAAATCAATGAAATAATGCCCTGTGCACACGGGAAGCCAATTTTCTCCACTTGACTATTAGGTCTTTTGCCCTTAGCCTTCTCAGATTTTGCCCATGTTGTCATAGCTTAGTTCTTCCCTTAATCAATTTCATCTATTCCAACTGAAAATTCTCATAAACACAAAAGTTATACTACTTTTCTGAAAAAGAAATCCTAATCCTCACAATTTCCTCTGGTTCCTACCCCATTTCTCTGGTCTTCTTCAAACATTAAATATAGACACACTATTTTTCTCTCCTCCCTGTTTTGTTTCAATTCACATTTGTTAAAATCTAGCCCATCAATTCACTGAAATTACTTTTTATCAAAGTCATCAGTGTTTTCCATTTTGATAATTCCAATGGTCATTTCTTGTTTCCAACTTAGAAATTCTCAGAGGTATTTCACAGTTGAATACTCTACCTTCTTGAAATTATTACTTTACTTGTATCCTAGAAGATCATTCATTCATTTTTTTTTCCCTATTTATCTTTTGGTAAATTCTCCTTTTCCAAATATTTCATAGCCACTCCTTCTTATATGATCTGATATAATCCTAAGTACCATGGCTATAATGTTTAGACACCCAGTACTATTTTCTGAGCTTCAGAATGATATGCATTACCTTTCCATCAACTCCATACAAATATGTAGTAGATATACTTAATTCATCCCAAATACAACTTTCAGTTTTGGCTCCATTTCCCAATTCTTACAATCCTGCTCCCCTGTCAGTCTTCCACATTTCAGTAAATGATGCCACTATTCACCTTGTTACTCAAAAATCTAGAAGTCATTGTAGACTACCATTTTCCACACATCTAATCCGTCAGTAACTCTTGTCAATCCTGCCTATAGTCTATTTCTCTAAATTTATTATTTTTCACCTTCTTTATGATTACTACCTCCATGCTTCCTAGCCTTTATGTGATCCCTCTGTCTCCCATTTTGTTCCTGTGTCAGATGGTTATTTTAAAACCTTCAACTTCACTGCTTAAAATCATATCTCTTCTTGTATTATTCTCTATTTCAATTTCCTGTTTCTGTACACTTTAGCTTTTCTATTTTCTTTCTTATAATTTAAGTTTATTCACATTTTGGAACCATATTTGCCATTTTATCTAGAACTATGTTTTTATTGAATTGCAAGACTCAATTGTTTTCATCTTTCAACTCTCAGTTGAAATAATACTTTCTTCATAGAGCATACAGTGACCAAAGTTATCCACTCATTCCATGAACTATCCATTTCTTTTATCTTCTTTTTTGTATTATTTTATGCCCTTAATAATTCTTTCCTTCCTTCCTTCCTTCCTTCCTTCATCATTCACTCAATTATTGCCTGTTTGCTTTCAATGAAAGAAGAGCATAGTTGCTTTGAGTATTAATTAAAATACTCAGGAAGAATTAACCCATTACTATTTTAGAATTAACATGCATTTTTTATGTGTGTAAACTCATCATCCAGTTGTCAGTTATCATTGAAGAGGGTGATACAGTCATTTTTATCCTAGAGGACTTACACAAAGAATGGCTTAAAAGATCATGTATTCTAACTGTGCATGTCAGCTGCCATTATGACAACCTGTTTTAGAGATATTTACTTGATTTTCACAAATTGTAAGGAAGAATTGAGATGGAGTATACCTCTAAACAATCTACTGTCAGGTTGTTCAATGCCTTTTTCATATTCTTCTTTTTAAAGTTTGACATATTTTGAAAAAATGTGTTGATGGCATCCACAAATGACTTAAGTAAAGCTAAATACATTCAATATTAAAATTTAACCACATTAACTATCTGAAGAATTAACTCATTTGAAGAAATAATAAATTTGTGACTCTTCAAAATAGGGTGTTCCTTAGTATCCATCTCTGAGAAAAGAAAAAAGACTCCAAAGTGAATCTCAAAGTACCATAGTATCTTCCATAGCTCATAAGGTGATCAGAATGTATCTATATCTAGACTTAACAAATATTTTTGAATAAAAACTAGATATTATGCTGGCTACTTTTGCCTATATTTTATCATCTAATTAACCTAATTGTGTAGTTATTTTTATAGTTTTTTTGTTTTAAAGAATCTTGTGTAGCAAGGAAGTGGTAGCTATTGGATTTGCACCATAATCCTCTGCCTCATAATTAATTGATCCCTACATTGTGTTTTATTGTCTCTAAACTGTCAGGAAAATATTTGTGCAAAATAATTACTGGAAATAATTTGGCATCTTTATACTGCATTGCAATGTACCATAATATTCTTCAATTACTTATGCTCTCATTCCTCAAACCCTGGGTTTACCCTTTCCTTATTATCTTAATTTTCTCCCAATCCCCCACAGTTAATTCATCAATAAATAATGATTGTTATGCATTTAAATTGGCTCACTTCTCACCATCTCTACTGTAATTATGCTCATCCAAATCCATATTATCTTTAAATGAACTGGTATCTCTGTTTCCATTCTTGTTGCCTTATAAGCCATTTTTTATAAGCATCAACTAAATTATTCCCTAATAAATAAAATGATATTATAGCTTTCTATTTAACAAAACATAAACTAAACAAGACTCTATAATGATTTACTATTGTGTTTGAAATTAACCAAACTCTCACTGGGCCTATAGGATAGTCTGTGATCTACTCTCACCTACCCTGTCTTTTATGGGTTACTTCTTACCTCAATTCCAGACTTGGGAAAACCTTAGTCAGTCATGCCAAACTTCTTGTGTCCTTGTGGCTTAGCATTTTTATACCCCTTTCCATTGATGCAAGTACCATGAGTTTTTTTTTTTTTTTCGTAGCTGATCAATTTTCATACTTTTTTGTTTCAGAAATATCCTTTTTCAAGAAAGGTCTTTAAGGACAAATTTAGATAATGTGCCCCTCTTCTCCATCTTAGTACGGTATATTTAAAAAATTTATTTATTTATTTATTTATTTGCAGTGTTGAGGATTGAACCCAGGGCCTCACACATTTCAGGCAAACACTCTACCACTGAGCCACAACTCCAGCCCTTAGTATTGTGTTTATTTTTTGTATATTTTTAAAATTTCCTCACAGAAAAACATAAGCTTTTAAAGTCAGTATTATTCCTGTGTTGTTTGCCAATTTGTGGTTACTCCCCACAATGGTGGTGAATACCTGTTTATAGAATGAGATAATGAAAATGTAAAGAATACAACTGGAATCAAGAAAGATGTCAGACTTTTAGAAGTTATTAATTTACCTTCTTTATTTATTTAATTCAACACAGAAGACTGACGATGAAGAGAAAAGAATACACTGATTCCTTAGGAGTTAATATTATTCTTTAGACGGAAATCTACTGTAATTGGAGAATAATATCTAGCCATGCTAGAGAAATTTTCCCTTAAGACATTTTTTTTATTAATTTAATTATCTTTTGATTGATCTTCTCTACCATGGGTGAATTCTGTTAGAAAATGACTCATTTTGGTAATATAGCCTGATTTTTCTACCATTGTATATAATTAAATTGACAATCTAATTTCAGATTACTTTAAATTTGATTGTATTGAAATGAAAAAAAATTTTTCACAAGGAGATAATACTGAAGATAAACTAAACACAGAGCTGATGATTTGAAAAGCTTAATAAAATAAAACACCCTCTAGCAAGAATGATAGAGAAGCAATAAGATGCAAAAACCAGTATTAGTTATTAAAAAAGGCTATAAAATATGTTCCATTGTATGTTTTAGAAGAATAACAAAATGAACAATTTTATATCAATAAAATTGAAAGATTAGATAAAATAGATAATTTTTCTGAAAACCATAAAGTATCAAAATAGCCTCAAGAAAAAGTAAAATCTTGAAAACCTATAACTAGTAAAGAAATGGAATCAGAGTTCTATAGTCTGTCCCTGCCTTTTGAAATCCTGGGTTTAGAAGGGCTTACAAGGGCATTTTGCAAAACCTCTAGGAAAGGATAATGTCAATCTAATATAAACTACTTTATAGAATAGGGAGCAATAGGTCTTCCAAATCATTCTGAAAGGCTGGTATAACCTTGCCACAAAACTGGACAAAGGCACTAAGAAAAGGAAAAATTATAAATCAGTACTTAGGAATACAGAAGCAGAAATTCTAAAAAACTATTAGTGAGGCATATCTAATAATATATGTATCAAATACATCAGAATGCAGTAGGATTTAACTAAAAAATGAAAGTAGTTGAAAATATATTTAATTGTCATATACTCTAAAACAAGCATAATTAAAGAACAAGTATTAGAAGCATTCCATTTAAAGTAAAGAACCAGTAAGGATGTCAACTATAACGAATTATATTTAATATTTCTCTCAAGGTATTAAATAAAGCAAGATTATTTTTTAAAGAGAAGATACAATTGTAAGAAAAGAAAAATTAAACTTTATTATTTGCTGATGAAAGGATTGCTGATACAGATAAATATAATAATATCAACAAATAGTACAAAGAGTAATTTTCTAGTCTTCAACAATTGATTTAAAAATGTAATTTAAAAATTACTATTTACAATAGCACTTAAGGAAAAAGTCTATAAACTGTTTACAATAGCATTTAAGGAAAAAGTCTATAAACTAAGTGTAAGACTTATGGGGTAAATATATAAATTCTTGGAACATGTTTTGGTTTTCCAAAAAAAATTTTTGGATTTTGGAATACTTTCATGTATGTATTGAGATATGCTGGGGAAGGGGCCCAAGTCTAAATGTAATTTTAAAAATATTTTATTATATTTTAAAATAAACGTCTATGAAAGTATAGCATACAGTAATGTATACAAATTATTGTTGTAAAACTCAATTCATAGTAATCAAATAAACAAACTTGGAAAGTCACTACACAGATTGTGTGACAAAGTATTACTAGCATGTCATTAGTCACTTTCACATTCTCCTCCATTAGCTATTTTTACAAAAATAACCACTTTCTGACTTCTAGGATCATATTTTCATTTTGCATATTTTTTGAACTACATTTAAATGGTATCATCAATCAAACATTATTCTATACTTGGCTTCTTGTCTTCCATATTACATCTGTAAATTTCACCCATTTTTTATATATGGTAGAAATTCATTTATTTTCATTGCTAGTTTGCTTTTTTCCTGCTGCTAAACTACAATTTATTTATTTTACTAATATATATTGTCTACATCTTGTTTCATTTTGAACTTGCTACACACAGTCCTCCTATAAATGATCTTGTGCCTGTTAGGTATAAACACACACACACACACACACACACACACACACACACACACACACACACTTTTCTTTTGTGCATGTAGTTAAGAATGGAATGGGATTTGGGGATCATAAAAACACATGTGTTCGGTTTCAGTAGGCCCTGCCAACTACATTTCCAAAGTAGTTTTGTCCCCTTCATCAAAATTGTAGAGATCTTATTGTTCACACCATACCAACACATGAAATTGTCCATCATTTAAATCATAGCTTGTCTGATGGAGATGTGTGGTTTACCATTATAGTATTACTTTGCACTTATTGAAGGCAAGTGAAGCTGACACTTTTTTAAAATTCACCATTTCCATATGCTATTTTGGTATTTTCTATAAATCTTTTCATTCATTATATGTTGTCTGTTTTTATCTTTTTAGTTTTATTCTGAATTTTAATTTCATCAATTTTTTAGTTACTGTGCTAAAATCATTTAGTATGATTATGGATTTTTTTATTTTTTCTTGTCAATTTGTTTCTTTACATTATTTGGGGCTATATTATTTGATACATAGAAATTCATAATTGTCTTATCTTCACATATTGACTTATGAAATAGTTCTTTATATCTGGGACTACTCGTTATGTTAAGTTTTAAATTACAATTTTTCTTAGTATAGCTCTCCCCAGTTTTTATAAACATTAATATATGTATGATACAACTTTTCTGTCTACTTTTAACCTTTCAATGAACTTATGCTTAAGGTACTTCTCAAAAGTAATATGCAGTTGGATTTTGTCAATTCTTGCCTGACAATTGCATTCTCTTTTATTGGATTATTTGTTCAATATGATTTGAGTATATTTGCTGTTTTATGTCATATTAAATTTATTTTCATTTGTCTTCTACTTTCCTTTTTATTCCTCTTAATTTCTTGAATCAGTAATTATTTAATGTTTTTTTCCAATTGTTAGATTATTCTTATTACTGTTATAGGAAATACCATCCCACATCCCAGACAAAGAAAAGTCTTTCAAATACTTTAACTCCATTCCTCTCCCCCCCTTTTGGGGTATTGTTATAAAATATTTTATATGTTTTAGAATATATATATATATATATATATATATATATATATATAAAATACGTACATTTAATATATAAAATATATTATTATATTTTATTATTTTATTTTATTATATATTATTATAATATATATATTTATTTCCCACCAATCATTTAAAATTTTTTGACCTTATATTTTATCATATAATGCCCTTTCTGGTTACTTTTATTCTTTCCAGCATCCCCTACAACCACTTGGCACCATTTCCTCTGGTATTTATTTTACTGTTAATCAGACGGTGTTGAGTTGTCTGTTTTTTTTTTTTTTTTTTTGCCTAAAAATGCCTTAAATTCACCTTTATTTTTTTTTTTATATTTTATTTTTTTTGGTACTGGGGATTGAACTCAGGGGTACTCGACCACTGGGCCACATCCCCAGCCCTTTTTTGTATTTTATTAGAGACAGGGTCTCAATGAGTTGCTAAGTACCTTGCCATTGCTGAGGCTGGCTTTGAACTCACGATCCTCCTGCCTCAGCGTCCCAAGTGCTAGGATTACAGGCATGCGCCACCACTCCCGGCTCACCTTTATGTTTGAATAATATCCTTACATGGCACAGAATTCTGGATTGGCATTTATTTTTATCATTTGAAGTTATAATTTTACAATTATTTACAACACGTATAATTTATTGTGAGAATACCCATTTTATTCTTTCATAATTTCTGGTTCTTATCTGAAAATTCTCTACTTTGTCCTTTAAGTCCATCACATAATTAATTATCATTTTTTATATCTACAAACTTTATTATCTAGTTTACCAATCAATTTGCTTTGTTATCGATTTCTCTTTTCCTCATTTTTGGTCAATTCATGTCTTTGTCTTCTTGAATATTGATTGTTAAACACATATAAGTATAGAGATATTTTTAGTATATATTATTACATCCTCTGATTTTCTTTTGCTTTTTTTTCAGCCAGGGTGGAAATTGTTCATACGAATGCATCAAGAATAAGAGGTTACTTGAAAAACAATAGTTTTTTGCAGTTAATTATATGACTTCTCCTGTTAAGGAAGAAAAACAGAGGTTAACTTGGGCAACTTTTCTAAAAAAATTGTTTTTTGCTTTAAGTTCCTTTATTTAAGAATGAAAATGTATTTTGCATATAAGTTTTTTTTTAGGTTAAAGGTTGATATGCAAGTGTGGCTTGATAGAAGTAAACAGTTTTGCAGGAGCCCTAATTAAGGAGATAGCTAAGATTGCGGTTAGCTGTGAGCCATAAGCATTACCACCTTCCATGGTCTCGTGAGACTTGGACTGGGACATTATGGATTGGGTCCACGCCATTTTGGGTGGTTGGAGGAGTGTGGATTGCGTGTTGGGGTGTTGTTGGAGCCAGAGAGAGAAGCTGGCAGAATAAAGAGCCTGTTTGTTTCCAGTCTGCCTCTGAACTTATTCCCGCGGCTTTGTTTCTCCAAGTGACAATCACTTCAGGCAGCAACAGGTGGCGGCCCGTACGGGGATTTCGGAGCGGACAGGTAAGAACTGAAAGGTCTCTAAAGATGGGTTCGAATATAACTAAATCCCAAGTGATAGAGGCTATGGAAAGAATCCTTGATATACCTGACTCCATTGTCAGTGAGGAGGATTTAGAAAAAAGTGAAAGTGATCAAGAAAGCATAGCTTCTACTGGGTCAACTAAGACCAGTAAAGAGAGTATTACAAGAGTCCCCAAAATGACAAAAATCCAAGCTGTTAGAGCTATTCGGGAGTTATAGGAGATAGCTGAAGAATACTTGCTCTTCATGGAACCTGGGACTCAGGATATTGCTGTCAGTGACATTAGCAGTAGTGAGGAATCTAGTAAAAGTGATCCTGAGAAAATGAGGAAAAAGAAACTAAAAAAGACCAAGAAAAAGGACCATCAAGTAGAGGAACCGCTTGTATCCTCTACTCCCCCATGGGTGGAATCCATTACAGAAAATATGAAGGGTATTACTAGGCATTTGCATACCCTAGAAACAGAAATAAAAAGTCTTTCTCGAGGGTAACTTAAAGATACATTGGGAACTGCCAGTATTTGAAAAGAAAAATGGACAGAGGGTCCACCAGTCAGTAGATTTCAAAACAATAAAAAATCTCAAAGAGGCAATAATAACGTATGGGCCCCTAGCTCCTTTCACGTCAAGTATGCTGGAGTCCTTTAACACCTTTAGCTTAACCCCCTAAGACTGGAAAAGTCTATGTAAAGCAGCATTAAGCAGGGGGCAATACTTGTTTTGGCGATCGCAATTTCAAGAACTTTGTATAGAAATGGCTAAAAGAAACGCAGCTGCAGTGTTTGGAGACCATAATATAGAAATGCTCACAGGAGAAGGGCAATTCGCAGACATATAGGCTCAAAAAAATTATGACCCAGGTGTATATGCTCAGATAAAAGCAGCTGCCTTAGAGGCATGGAAAACTGTACAAGGACCTGGGGATCTACAAGGTAGCTTGTCAAAAGTGATTCAAGGACCTAATGAGCCATATGCGGACTTTGCTGATCGACTTTTGAGAACTGCAGGTAGAGTGTTTGCAGATGTTGATCAAGCTATGGCATTATTTGTTCAATTAGCATACGAAAATGCTAATAAATACTGGCAGGAAGCCATCAGGACATGGAGAAATTAAAAGGATCTTTCCATATATACACAACTATGTAAAGATATAAATGACGCCTTTGTCACAGGAAATGTGATTGCAGCCTCAATGAGAGGTGCTTCCCCTCAAAATTTCACAAGGGCTCAACCTAGACATTATAATCAATCAGGATATTCCAGGCAAAATTAGCATAATCAATCAGGCTATTCTAGGCAAAAATCCCAAAAGAGAAATAAGACCAAGCTCATACCCTGCCCCAGGCTGCTTCCCCAGGTGTAAAAAGGAAAATCATTGGGCCAATAAATGCCATTCAAAATTTGACATCCAAGGAAATCATTTGTTCGGGAATCCAAAAAATGGGGCACAGGGCCCAAGGCCCTGGGGCCCAAAAATGTATGAGGCATTGGAGGAGGAGTATCCTCAAGCATCCACTCAGATGCTTCCTCGACACAATCCCTACTACCCATCCACTCCCTCGCCAGAGGAACAGGAGGAAATGCAGGATTAGACCTCTGTTCCACCACCCAAATAGTGTTAACACCTGAAATGGGGGTTCAACTGATTCCCAAAAGAGTCAGGGGACCTCTTCCCTCAGGGACCGTAGGACTTATTCTCGGGTGAAGTCCTAAAAGCTTATTAGGTTTGCAAGGGAACCCAGGTGTAATAAACTCAGACTATAAAGGGGAAATAAAAATAATGCTTAGCTCACCCCAAAGTATAAGTTCTGTTAATCAAGGAGATAGAATTGCTCAATTGCTTCTCCTTCCAAATTTACATAATTCACTTAAAATGAGTATGCCTCAAAAAAGGAACAATAGAGGATTTTGTTCCACTGACTCGGGACCTATGGCTTGCTGGGTTTGGGATTGTTCAAGGAGGCCTATGTGTAAAATAAAAATCCAAGGAATAGAGATAGAAGGACTGATAGATACTGGAGCTGACTCTTCCATCATTAATCTACGGCAATGGCCCAAGCACTGGCCTCTGCAAAAAGCTTCAACCAGTTTAAGAGGCTTGGGATATAATAACCTTCCAGAGAAAAGTGCGGTAATTTTAAAATGGGAGGATGATGAAGGGCATAAAGGAACATTTCAGCCTTATGTTTTACCTAACCTACTGGTTACTTTATGGGGAAGAGATATTTTGCAACAAATGGGAGTACATCTTGCAACCAAGCCTGCAGGTGTTAAATGTGAAAATCTACAGGGTAATCTTAACCCTAAAAGAAATAATTATCAAAAAGTACAGGGTAATCTTAACCCTAAAGAAATCATTATCAAAAAGTACAGGGTAATCTTAACCCTAAAAGAAATAATTATCAAAAAGTACAGAGTAATCTTAACCCTAAAAGTAATCATTATCATAAAGGAAAAAGATATTTTTTTTCGGGGCCACTGAGAAAATAATTTTGAAAATACCATGGCTTTCTGATAAGCCAGTGTGGGTCCCTCAGTGGCCCATATCTAAAGAGAAATTAAAAGTGGCCCACCTACTAGTTCAGGAACAACTAGAAGCAGGACATATAGAACCTTCCACCTCTCCCTGGAATTCCCCCATATTTGTGATCAAGAAAAAATCAGGAAAATGGCGATTGTTACATGATCTTAGAGAAATTAATAAAACCATGCAAATCATGGGCCCTACTCAACCTGGACTTCCTAATCCTGTAGCTATTCCAAAAAATTTCCATCTTATTACTCTTGATATAAAGGATTGTTTCTTTTCTATTCCTCTACATCCTCTGGATACACCCAGGTTTGCTTTTTCAGTTCCTTCTATTAACAATAATGGCCTGGTCAGAGATATCAATGGAAAGTTTTGCCACATGGAATGGCTAATAGCCCCACTATGTGTCAAATCTATGTAGATAAAGTTATTCAGCCTATCAAAAATCAATACCCAGAGCTTATGTGCCTCCATATGATGTTTTGCTTGCTCATCCTAATCAAGAAGTCTTATTCACCATATTTAGTGATATATCAGAAAACCTGTAATGGTATGGACTAAACATTGCTAAGGAAAAGGTTAAAATTAGATCTCCACTATTATATCTAGGATTCCAAATTATGAACACTTTTATTAAGCCTCAAAAAATATTAATTAATAAGGAGCATTTGGCCATTCTCAATGACTTTCAAAAATTACGGGGAGATATTAATTGGCTTTGCCCTCCCCTAAACCTCACTACTGGCCAACTAAAACCTTTATTTGACATCCTTCGCGGGGACCCTGATCCATCTTCACCGTGAGCATTGACTCCTGATGCTAGGAGAGCTTTAAAGTTAGTAGAAAAAGCCATCAAGGGAGCTCATTGTGATAGATTTGATTTAACTCAACCACTGATATTGATTATTATTTCTTCACAATATACACCCACAGGAGTATTTTGGCAACAAGGGCCTTTATTATGGATACATTTGCCCCGTCTCTCCTAAAGGTATAATTGAGTCTTATACCTCCATGGTGGCTAAACTTATTCTTCAAGGACTTAAGACTTCTACTAAAATATTTGGCATTCACCCTGCTACTATTATTACTCCCTATTCATCATCACAGATTGAATATTTATGCTTCAATGATAATGATTGGGCTATAGCTAGATGCTCTACTTCTGCAAATTTTGATAAACATCTTCCTAAGTCTCCTATATTATCTTTTTGTATCAATCATCGTATTATATTTCCACAGGTAATAAAAAATCAACCTATTCCTAAGGCATTAAATGTATTCACAGATGGGTCTTCAAATGGTACTGCTGCAGCAGTCACTAAAAAAGAAAATATGACTTACATAACGGCACATAAATCAGCTCAATTAGTGGAACTGGGAGCTGTGGTACGAGCTCTGGAAAATTTTAGAGAGCAGCCCATGAACATTTTTTCAGATAGCCACTATATTGTACATGCTGTCTCAAAATTAGAGCTGGCAGGACAAATAGCACCTCATACTCCAGGCTTTAAATTGTTTTATCAAATACAAAAACTTTTGTGGGCAAGGAAAGAACCTCTATTTGTAGGGCATATTAGAGCACATACCAACTTGCCTGGTCCCCTCCATGAAGGTAATCAAAAGGCTGATGACCTTACCCAAACAATCTTTATACTTTCAGCGCTCCAGCAAGCTACCTTATTTCACTCCCAGTTTCTCATCAATAGCACCACCTTGCAGCATAGGTTTAAAATCACAAAGGAGCAAGCCAGAACAATTGTAAAAGATTATAAATCTTGTATGACACATTTGCCCACTCCTCATTATGGTGTTAACCCTAGAGGATTAATGCCCAATCATTTGTGGCAGATGGATGTTACTCATGAGCCATGTTTTGGAAAATTTCGATTCATTCATGTGACCATAGATACCGGGACTGCTGTGTTACTTATTAATGGGGCCGAGGTCTAAAGCTACCCCCCTTTTGGGGCCCTAAAAGGGGGTTCTTTCTGCCAGCAGAAAGAATTAAAGTAGCTTACCTGGCGAAGATAGGCTTAACGGGCAAAGTCGCCGAGTGTCCCCCCACCTCCTGATTGACGGACACCACGCCACACCCAGGGTGTTTTGTAGAAAGCAAAAGGCAAAACTCAAATTTATTGAACAATGAACTCCACTTATATAGGCCTAGAAATAACCAATCCTTGACCAGTAGGGTGGTTCCAGCTCTCACGATACGTCATAGCCACACCCCCTTGCTTAGCCCCGGTCCTCCAACGGGCGTGGTAAGCAACCAGAGCTCATCCCCTTGGTAGACAGCGTCCAGAAAGTCCCAACAATTCCCCTTTTTCATTTTTTCAAAATGGGGCCTCTCCATTTTATATTTCAAAAATGGGATGTCCCATCCTGCATTTCAAAAAATTAGGGTGTCCAACTCATTCGAGAGTGTGCCTGTCTAGGTTGATTTTTCCTCTCTGGGAAAAATCTTACCTGTCATTGGCTACCACCCTAGCACTTTAGGTGGACATACCCAGGGCCAGCACATGGCCAGGGGAAGGACACGGGACAGGACAGTCACCTTTGGGAAGGCTTGACTGGATGGCAAACCTCTGCATCCTGTTAAGGACCGTGGCCAAGCCTGTAGGGCTTTAGCTCAGCATGACAGCAGACCACCCAGCTGTATCAATCTGGTTAGTTATATAGGGCCAAAAAGTGAACACAAAGACAATGACAATCAGGGATTTCACCAAAGGGAGAAAGTCCACCAATTCAGGAGGGATTTCACCAAAGGGAGAAAGTCCACCCATTTAGCAGGGATTTCACCAAAGGGAGAAAGTCCACCCATTCAGCTTAGTCTAAAGGAAGACTTCTGGCATAAAGTCCGGACAATTGTCACAGGAATGGTATTCTTCTCTCTAGCATAAAGTCCAGACAATTGTCACAGATATAGTGCTCTTCTCTCAGAGTCCAAAGGAAGCCGTCTAGCACAAAGTCCAGATAATTGTCACAGGAATGGCACAGTCCCTCTTCTCTCATCGCAGAGGGTTCAGATACTGACAAAGAAGGAGTCCAAGATAGTGTTTTTGATAAATTGTGGAATGGATGTGATGAGAAATTTAATCACAACAGGACAGGAGATTTGTCAAGGTGTTTTCATTTCTGTGGAAAAAGAAAGGATCACCCCTCAAGAGCTTGTGTTCCTGGGTAGTCATTTTGGTCGGATTGGCAGTATTTGAGATCTCTGGCAGGCACCCATATAGGGTTTTGTTCTCCCATTGGGAAGACACCTCCAAAACCTCTGCCAGCACTTATTAAAGGATCAGGACCTCTCCAGAATCCAGTTAATGGGTCTTTCCATCAGACCTCAACTTTTACATAAGGCGTTTGGTTAGACCAGTGTCTTTGAAACGCAGACAGAGGCTGCTGTTTGAAAAAATTTAAAATATTTAAAGTAAGCATAGCTGTTTTTAACTGGTCATGGGTGTTGCTTCCCCCATTTTGTTTTATTAATTGGTCCTTTAGGGTTTTATTATGTCTCTTTATGATAGTTTGTCCTTTTGGGTTATATGGGATCCCTGTGGTATGTTTAATATGCCAAGTTTGGAAGAACTTTTGTAATGATTTGCTCACAAAACAGGGTCCATTATCGGTTTTAATCTGTTTTGGCAATCCAAGAATAGCAAAGCATTGTAAAAAGTGACTTTCAGCATGTTTAGCCCTTTCTCCAGAGTGTGCCGTGGCCCAACAAGCATGTGAATAAGTATCTATGGACATAAATATATATTTTAATTTTCCAAATGGCGCATAATGGGTTACATCAGTCTGCCAGACAGCGTTGGGCTGTAGGCCTCTGGGATTTACCCCAGGGGACTGGAGAAGTAGGACCTGTAAGAAGGGCAAACAGGACTTACATGTCCTCACAATCTTTTTTAAATCTTTTATAGGAACTAAAGGAAATTTATGATGTAGTCCTCTCCAATTTAAATAAGTAAGGTCGTGAGGACCTTGGGCTAACTGAAGGTCTTGTTGATATGGGACTGTAACTGTTAATACACCTGTGGTGTCCAAATGGTCAGCGGCCTGATTTCCTTCAGAGAGGGGCCCAGATAAGCGTTGATGACCCCTAAGATGTTGGAGGAAAACAGGTTCATTACGCCCCTTTAACAGGGATCGAACCTGAATCATCAGAGGGGTTATAGGATTATTATCTATCTTTATATATGAGGCATTTAGAGTAGGTAATAGGTTAATTACATATAAACTATCTGAGAAAAGATTCATAGGCTCTTGGACATGGGTCAAGGCTAATGCAACAGCATATAATTCTTTAAATTGAGCAGAACCAGTAACGGCTTCAAAGTATTGTGTCCTTTGGCCTGAGGTTGGGTGAAATACTACAACTGCTGACCCTTCTTTTCCTCCATCTGTGAAGACATTTACTGCCTTGGGGAGTGGCTTGATGGAAAAAAGGATGGGGGGAGTCCACTAGAGTTTGGGAAAAGAAGAGGTCCATTTGGTTGACCCGTAATGACAGTCAACTTTTCCTAGAAATCCTTCTAAAGCATAGGAGACTCTAGGGTTGTTTCTCTGTATCCACTCAAAGTCTGACAAACGGTAAGGAATTGTTAAAATATCTGGGTCTTTTCCATAATGCCTCAATGATGTATCTCTCCCTTTTATTACAAGATCTGCTAATTGATCTAATTGGGAATAAACTCGAGGTGCTCCTCCCACAGAGGAATGTATCCACTGTAAGTGGTTGCCCATCTGGGTGAGAACAGCTATAAGGAGCCTAGCACCTGAGAAAATCCACAGATATAGAGGTTGCTTTGCTTGGTATCGAGCCAATTGGGCTGAATTGAGGGCACCTTGGACTTTTTGTAATATTGACAGATGACCTTCTTTTAGTATAATCACATCAGAGGGGGATTTTCCCCATAGCAACTCAAAGAGAGGTAATAAATCCTCAGTAGAGATATGAAGCCATGGTCTTAACCAGTTTAGTTCTCCTAATAGCTTCTGTAACTCTGCCAAGGAATAAGATTTCTGAATGACTAGTTGAGGTTTGAGAGGACAAACCGAGTCTAGGCTAAGTTTTGTCTTCAATATTTTGAAGGGAGAAATAGTTTGGACCTTGTCATAGGATATGTGTAATCCTCCTTTTTCTAAGAGCTCTCGAAGGGTCAGGTAAGCTGAGCCCAGTTGCTGGACATCAGCAGCTCCCAGGATGATGTCATCCATATTAACATATAGGGTGAGCTGCGATTTTTTCATTAATGGTGACAGAAGACATGAAATATAATATTGACAAAAAGCTGAGCTGTTAGCCATACCTTGAGGGAGAACTATCCATTCATATCGCTCATCTGGCTTTTGAAAGTTAACTGAGGGGAATAGAGAACGCAAACTTTTCATAATCATTTGGATGAAGAGGTATTGAAAAATAACAATCTTTAATATCAATAACAATTAAGGTTAAATCTCTTGAGATAGAAGGGATCCAGGGGAGGCCACGCAGAGATGTGCCAACAATGAACATCCTATCATTAATTTTTCGGAGGTCTTGTAACATCCTCCACTTCCCTGTGGCCTTTTGTATAACAAAAACAGGACTGTTCCATGGGCTAAGAGAAGGTCTAATGTGTCCTATGGCTAACCGTTCTTGGACAATTGCCCTCAAATGGTTTAGATTTTTCAGTAGGAAGGGGCTACTGCTCACCCAGATTGGGGGGCCATCTCGCCATTGAATGGCAGGAACTTGGGGAGCTGTGGCCCTTAGGATTGGTTGTGAGACCCTATTTGATGATTGGAAGTTTCTCTCCCCGTATCTTTAGTTAATATATCGTTTTGAAGCTCTCTATGGGTTGTAGTAATGTAAGCTTCAGCTTCTCCTAAGATGTCTTGGCCTAATAAATTAGAGGTTAATCCAAGGACCACAAGGGGACGAACTTCCCCTTGGTTTCCATCTATGTCTCTCCATCTAAGCCAATCTCTAGTTTCTTCTGAATGAGTGTTCCCACCTATCCCGAGTAACTGGGGCCCTGGAATTAGTTCCCATTGGGGTGGAATCTCTTCCTTCCTTAGTATAGTACGATCTGCCCCAGTATCAATTAGGCAACGAAATTTCTTTCCTGATATATAAATATCCATCTTTGGTCTAATCCCTGGAACAATAGGAACTGTCCAATGGACCTTAGGGGGACTGTGAGCAGGGGAACCTCCTTGGTGTAATGGGGCTGGAGGATGTCCCTTTAGGAGTTTAAAGGTTTTTCCTGAATATCAAATTTAGATCTGCAATCTTTTTTCCAATGATATCCTCTTTTACACCTAGGACAAAGTGTTCTAGGGGCAGCTGGACTTTGAGTCTGGCCAGGGGAGCATTCTGGAGGCTGACCAGGGCCATTGGGGCAGTCTTTTTTAAAATGGCCCTGTCATCCACACTTAAAACAGGTCCCTTTTCCATTTAAAACTGTTGCTAATATCTCAGTATGGGCATTAAGGGCGGTGGTTAATACTTGGGATTGGTGAGTTGTTGAACCCACATCTTTGGTGGCAATAATCCATCTCCCCATAGATCTATCCTTTAACCCGGCACAGGCCAGCTTGTGATCTGTGGTCATCCCTTTCCAAACTAGCATTTTTGCAAATTGGTCTCTCATCGTACCAGGTGGAAATTTCCTTTGAAGGCTTTTTTCTACTCCCTCAATAAATGTGGCCAGATCCTCATTAGCTTTTTGAGTGATTCCAGCTATAGGAGGATCTGTAGGGCCTTCCTCTAGCTTTTTCCATGCTGCCAGCCCCAAAGCTCGCACCTGCTCTCGGTAAGGGGCTGGTATTGCTGCCTGTTGGATGCCTGTGGCATATTGGTCACTAATTCCTGCCAGCATTCCAAAGGTTATTGGTATGAGAGGATTCATAGATCAGTTCCTCTCAGCCTGCATATGGCATTCATTAGTAAAATATGCACACCATTTAATAAATAAAGTTCCCGGAAGCATGGCTTTGGCTAAATCGTTCCACTCTTTAGTCGTGCATGCGTGATGTTCCAGGCTTGATAAAATACTTTCTGCCCATGGCGAGATGGGACCATCTTCCGACACTGCTTTTTTTAACTCTTTTAACTCTTGAGTCTCCCAGGGGTACCAAATATTCGGCCTATTTCCTCCCGGATTTAAATTAACTGGAAACGCCATTACAGGTGAAAGCCCACCAGGGGGCACTAGCAGCTGTTGTGAAACTGGCGCCTCCTGATAAAGCGGTGGGGCAGAAGGCCTGGAAGGGGCGGGCTCATAAAATGGCGGATCCCGCTCACAGGGTGGTGAGCCATGTGGCCGATGGCCTTTGTCCTCAGGAAATTTTTTTATGCTCTCTAAGTGAGGGGCTGTAGGCTCCTGATTGCTAGTTTTTCCTAATTCCGCGGAGTGGGGTTTTCTACTTTTAGGGAGTGGTTAGGCTTCTCCAAATCTGCGGACCGGGAGGGGCTGTTTAATTCTCTGGACCAGGAGAGATTAGGTTCAGATATTTTATTTTCTCGTAGGGCCTGCTCCGTTACCTCAATTCTTATAATTTTAGGTGCCTGATCTGTGGACTCTGCAGATTCTTTTGTTGTTTGCATGAGAGACCATGCTTTTAGGGAGGATAATGCTGAGGTTGGACTTCCCCGTATTCATTTTCTCTCTCTCTTAAAATTTGTTCCGCATGGTGCCATGTTTTCCATGAATTATAGTCAGCCTTTGGGAGCCAGGGAGCCGCCCTTATTAATGAGCTCCAAATTTTTTCATCTTGAGCATCAGAAATCTGGAGACCTTGCTTTCTTAAAATACATCACCAATCCTCGAGGGCTGGGTCCTGAGATTTCTTAAATATTAATGCTTGCCCCATATTAGAGGATACTTTTGCCAGAGAGACGCTGTGTCTCTAACCGTGCTAAGCCTACCGATAATTTTCGTGCCCCACACTTGGGCGCCAACTGCCGGGACTGCTGTGTTACTTATTAATGGGGCCGAGGTCTAAAGCTACCCCCCTTTTGGGGCCCTAAAAGGGGGTTCTTTCTGCCAGCAGAAAGAATTAAAGTAGCTTACCTGGCGAAGATAGGCTTAACGGGCAAAAGTCGCCGAGTGTCCCCACACGCCCCCCCCCCACCTGATTGATGGACACCACGCCACACCCGGGGAGTTTTGTAAAAAGCAAAAGGCTCAAATTTATTGAACAATGAACTCCACTTATATAGGCCTAGAAATAACCAATCCTTGACCAGTAGGGTGGTTCTGGCTCTCACGATACATCATAGCCACACCCCCTTGCTTAGCCCTGGTCCTCCAAAGGGCGTGGTAAGCAACCAGAGCTCATCCCCTTGGCAGACAGCGTCCAGAAAGTCCCAACACATAGATACATGCTCAGGCATGATTTTTGCTTCCTTACCTTCTGGAGAAAAAGTTAGAGATGTTACATCTCATTGTTTGCAAGTTTTTGCTGCATTGGGCATCCCCAAAATGCTTAAAACTAATAATGGCCCTGCATATATGTCCTCATCTTTCAAACACTTTTGCGCAAAATTCAATATATTCCATAAAACAGGCATCCCATACAATCCTCAGTGTCAGGGCATTATTGAAAGAGCAAACCGCACACTGAAAATTATGTTATTAAAACAAAAAGAAGGAAATTGGAATAGTCCTAGGGACAGATTGGCAGTTGCCCTGTTTACCTTAAATTTTTTAACTCTAGACTCTAATGGTTATTCTGCTGGAGACAGACATTGGAACCCCCACCAACAACATAAACCTTTGGTTTACTGGAAGCATGTTCTTTCAGGTATATGGAAGGGTCCAGATCCAGTATTAATTTGGAGGAGAGGATCTGTTTGTGTTTTTTTCCAAAGCACGAATCCTCTCCAATATGGATACCATCTAGATTAATAAAGCAGGTACCACATCAAAAGGATCAAGATGAAGTTGTCGAGGAATCAAGATTAATAAAAAAAGTACAAAATCAAGAGGACCAAGATGAAGGTATGGAATGATTCCCTTAAAAGAGACCTTCAAAATATTTCACAACTTAAGTGTCATTCCTCCTGGCCGGGACGAGGAGATCTCTCTTAAGTGTGCACACAACTGTACTTTTTTTCTTTTTATACATGTCTTTATGTCTGTGCATTTGTCTACATTTCATGTTAATGTGATGTCACAAATATATGTTTGTATGTTTGTGTGTCCAGTGTGACATCACAAATAACAAAGCGCTTATGAAAAAATATGTATATGGATCCAAATAACTTTAATTCATTTTAGTTTAAGAGTATTCAATTTAGGTACATAATTTTATAAGTAAAAGTACTTTCAATTTTGATTTATAGGTGTCCCTGGGACTTCTCTTTAGCAAAGAATGTGACTAGTGCTGTATAACCTGATATTTTGGTGTTTTGACATAGGATTGTTTATTTGTTATTAACTTCATTTGTTTAATAGCTGATTAATTTGAATTATTTCAACAGGTAAAGGATTGCTGTGTATGCAGAGACTCGAGGATTCCAGCTAACAAATTATTTTTCCAAAGTGCCTTTAGCTTTTCTTTAATCTATCTTTAATGCAGTAAATACCCTCAGTCTTTCTTTGTTTTGTTTTGAATATGATACTTTGCCAGCTTATGTTTGTGGGAGCTCAATCAGCAATGTGTGTGAGCAGAAATCAACTTTAATCTTCTAATCTAATAATTCTATTTTTTAGTTTGACAACTCGCCTCTTGCCTCAGTGCTGAAATAGCACTGCCTTTCCTTTAATAATTGATGCTTGAGTTTCTAGGTAGCGGGCCCTGAAGATTTGCTGGTGGCATTGTCTAGACATAAAAAAGACGGCTGCTGCTACAGCTGCAAGCATCCCTGCTGCTCAAGCATCAAACAACCTCACCAGCAGTGTGGCCTCTGCTCTGCATGCATGGGGCCTCCTAGATCAACGTGTTATAACAAGTGGACATTTTGATCTTTCATTGTTTGGGACTTTACGGGACAATGCCTTGTGGGTATTTGTCTAGAGAACTCAGTGTGTTACTTGATAGAACTCAGGGCAGCTGATTTGTTTAAAGAATTTGATATGCTATGCAACTTGGCTCGTCAGCAAGAGGCTTATCACCTTAAAGCCGCAGCATCTCCCTACAATTGGACGACTGTTAGTCATCATACACAGTCGATCCTGAAGGGCTCCATTGGATGGCTGGTAGGCAATGACGGGTAAGATCCCCAGAGGGGGAAAACTTAAGACAGGCACAGTAGCACGGGACAGTCTCATGTGGCCGACATTATCAACCTAAGACAGAAGTCAAGGGCACAGCCTTGATTATCTGATGACCGGTAAGAAGGTAAGAATGTTGGTTGCTCATGGACGTCCTTGAGCATCCCCTCTTTTAAAACAAAAAGGGGGGAAATGCAGGAGCCCTAATTAAGGAGATAGCTAAGATTGCACTTACCACCGAGACTTGGCCCGGGACATTGTGGATCGGGTCGGCGCCATTTTGGGTGGTTGGAGGAGTGTGGATTGCGTGTTGGGGTGTTGTTGGAGGCGGAGAGAGAAGCTGGCAGAATAAAGAGCCTGTTTGTTTCCAGTCTGCCTCTGAACTTATTCCCGCGGCTTTGTTCCTCCAAGCGGCAATCACTTCAGGCAGCAACAAGTTTACGTTTATGTAACATATCTGTTTAAATTTTGTCTAATAATAATGTGAAATTTACCTTAAATTGTGCTTTATTTTCAGTTTTTATAAACCCAACACAAAAATCCAATATCTCATAAAGAACTGAAAAAGGTGTTCAAAATTATTTTAATGATATTCTTAGAAATCCCTACAGGAAAGACAGAAATGAATAACATATGTTTTACTTCAAATATCTTTTTCTTTCTTTCTCTTTTTTTTTTTTTTAGCTTATGGTTTTATAGACCGATGTGGCTGAGAGTCTAGACTTATGCAAAGATAAAAATATAGAATTTTTGTGTCTAAAGCAAAGAAGGGATGATGATAATAACAATAATAATAATAACAAATATGACTAAAAGTTAGACCTTTTTCCCCCTCCTTTGTGGTAGTAGTTATTCCAGGCTCAGTATCAATGTTGAAAGGGCTCATGATTGATAAAATACCTAAGGACAAGTAATATGTGTACATCTTAATCTCCACTGTGGCTTCCCAAGGCAGAATGATGCAAAATGGATGAGTAATTATCCCTGATGTATCTGAGTAAGAAGGATTACAACCTGTTGCCAAAGGAGAGACCTGCAACTCAGGATAGTATCACTACTCTATCCAATGTCCTATGAATAGAAGTTTTAACATTTAAGAAATTTTAAACCCTTAAAGAAATATATGACTTGCTTACCTGATAGTAATGTTTGATGCAGTTATAAAGTTCTTATATCTTTAAAAATCATGTAACTTAAAAACAAATTCCTGAGAAGCTTTTCCATGGTCCCTATAGGCTCCAGTCATTTTCAGAAAACTGAGGTTATCTTTGATAACAAGGAGATAAATCAGCTAGAGAAAATGAATAGGATCTTAATAGACTGAAACAATAGTATAGTGTGAGAGAGGAATACAGATGTGGGATTTAGGCATCATCTCTTCCATAATTGTTTTATAGCTAGGTAAGTCAAGAATTTGTTAGTTCACAAAACTAACCTGAGGTCAGGGTCTGGGTTAAATGTAATTGCAAACATCTTCAAAAACTATAAAGATAAGTGCCATAAAGAAAGTCACAAAGCTAATGCCAGGTTTTGTCAATAGGTTTTGGGGCTTCAGGAATTATTTGGAGCTAGTTGTGGTCACTTTAGGAAACATACTAATTTAGCTCAGGTTGGAATAATACTGTTGGTAGCATAGAGCAAGATCTCAGAACAAGCCCATGCATGATTGAATGAATGGTACTCTCCTAGACCTCAAATGAAACTAAAATAGTCTCCCAGATGATTGCTTTACAAATGGTTTTATCTGGAATTAAATTTTAGATTTAGGGATTTTTGTTGAACCCCAAGATCTTATTTTAATCCTTTTCCCAAACTCTATGTTTCTCAGATACAATACTAAGGCTTTAGAAAATTCTTGGCTATAGAAAGACTTTTAAGTGGTCTTTCTTGGATGTGTTTGTTATGATGCATTTAGAACTGTATAAGCCCTTAGTATTTGAGATATTGTCTGTAATGAATAATGAAGGTGAGCAAAATAATTCAACTAGGGAAACCTGATTTGCTTCATGTCAGAGCAATGTTCCCTGTGGTTATGAGTAGTTATAATTTTTTTCAAGTTAAGTAGAGCAGACTAGCCTATTTATTCTGAACTATTTTCTGCATATAGGTCAAAAGCATGCACATCAAAGTTACCTCTAATGCAGAATTAAAATGCCTGACTTGTACCAGAAGCCCTTCTGCATTCAGTCATTAACAAGGTCACCATTAACCCAGCTGTGTTCAAGAGGGCCATAGATATGGCCAGTACATGAGGCACGGATTTTAGGCAGCTGCATCAAAATAGTATGAAAGATTGGCAATGGCATGGAACACTATCCACCCCTGATCAGGTGGATGTAACCGTAAACCATCTTACAGAAACTTTACTGCACAGGACATGAGTTTTGAATACACCCCTGTGATTCAGACACGGTACAGTGACTCCCAATTTTTCTCACAGGGTTTCTTAGAGATTTCATTTGCCAAGAATTACAAATTGAAGATTAAATGAAAGTAAGGTTTGCTACTTCTCAAAGAGTGTCCTCTAGTACTGTAACTATGGAAATGTTCCTATTTATTTCTTGTGTTGAACCTATTGCTTAATAGTTACATAATAATGACGCCTCCTTTCTTCTCATAACCCAAATATCATCCAATTGGTATTTAGCAGTTTTTCCTTTAGAATCTTTACAGAGTCTGACCACTTCTGATCACCTTCACCTCCATGACTCTGGTCAAAGCCACATGATTTTGCCATGGCCTCCTGATTGACTTCCTTTCTTCTGTTTCTGTGCTCTGCTTTATACTAGCCTGTTTTCTATTCAGTAGTCCAAGTAATTTTTGTCAGGTAAATAGATCACAGTATTCTCGGCTCAAGATCCTCCAGTGCTCCAGTCTCATCGCCTCCACAGGGAGACCTTCTGTGTCTATTCTATTTGGAACAGCACCTGTTCATCAATTTCTATGCCCTCAAACCACTTTTAAAAAATAGATATGTATATACATACACACATTGTCTATAATCTTTTATTAGTAATCTATTAATATTATTAGTAAGTTCCATGAAAAGCTTTATTTTATTTATGATAGAATACTATGTACTCGATGAAATATTTGTTGATAAAAAGTTGATTACTTTCAAAACATTTATTTAGAATTGCCTGTCTTTATGGCACTGTGATTCTCACACCCAGAATATAATGATAAGATAGTCCCAGGCTTTAGAGAGTTCCTGGCTTAGTGGAAGAAATAGTCATTAGCACAAGATATTACACAATAATGAGATACCAGCTAAAATTTGGTTAAATGTAGAATATGATGGCAAAACTGAAAATTGAACAAATAATATTACTTGGGGGAAAATCTTATCAAGGAAAACTATACAAGCGTTTATTATTTGACTAGAGTATGGAAGAAAGATAGCAGATGTATTTGAATTTATTTCCAGTAAATTTGTCATTTTTTAAATGTGTTGATGGTCTATGAAAATAACCATGTTAATATTTTAAGTCTTACTATGGAATCTTGACAGTTGGTGTCACATGGATTTATAGAACTCAATCTTATTCCAATGCAGCTTTCTCTCCTCTTTTGCCCTTATTACTGACATCTCAGTAAGGAGAATGCCCACAATTCTCTTCCATAGGGGATTTAATTGAGGTTATGCCTTTCTTTTTTTCTTTCTTTTCCAAATCACTTCTGGATGGATCTAAGGGAAATGACTCTATCATTGACACTAGCACATAAAACTTTAAGGAGGGAATCCATTTGTGGTCCAAATTCCTATTATATCCTTATCTCTACCCCTCAAGTTACAAGCACATGTTGACTTAAAAAATATTCACAATGTACTTTAATAATTTAATCTTAAATGCACAGTGTCCATATATACATTAATACTGAATCAAAAGGACACTGTTTTGAACAGATTTATAGACAGGTATTTACAAGTACATATATTTTGTAGAGCTATCTTTTCATAGATTTTATTATATTTACAGCATCAAAGTGGTGTTATTTGGCAAATGGAGTTTTTTATTCGGAAAGTGGAAATAGTAATTGCATAGAATGAGATGCCAGGATGATAATCATTAAAATAGAATTTTGTCTACATTGGAGAATCACTTAAGGCACAATACAAATTATGGGTCAAATTTTTATCTTAGACAATGAAGAACATATTATTAGTTTGACTGAAGTAGTCAGTAGTAATCTAGAGGGATAAACTTCTTTCTAAAACACTTTAAAATAACAGTCTTTCCAGATAGTCATTCAAAATAATTTACCTCACTAGTTAGTTATTCTCAGTGCTTGTAATATGATATTAATGATATATAGTGATACTTCATTCTGTTATAGGTCATGAAGCCATCCTGATTCATTTAAAGTAATGTCTCAATGGATTCAGTCATTGAATTTCAACCATAAACTTTGCTCAAACAACATAATTGATCATTAATGTTCTCATTTGCCCCAGGCTCACTGTAGGTTAGTTTTTTAATACTCTAAAATCATTACCAGGAAGCGAGAGGTTAATCTCTTCTGCATTACAGTTGATCACCCTTTGAGGGATGATTTTTTCAATCTCTTGAAATGTCAGTGAAATGCAGTGCAAAGATCAGTTGACTTAGGGTTTAGGAGAGTTGGGTTTTATGATACAGATTTTAACCAGAATGCAAATATTCTTCATTGCTCACCAATTATAAATTTGGGAAACCTCTTGCTCCATACCTGTATTGAGAAATGGTATGAAGAAATGGTTAATTTATATCAAGTGGTTTGCTTTCTTCTCAAGAATGCAAATTCTGACATAAATTCAAGGCATCAGTGTTCTAAAATAATTAGCTTCACTGGTTCCTGGAATAAGAATATTCATGCATCATTATCAAACTAGGCATCCAGGAGCTACTTAGTGCTGCTATAAAAATAAGTTATACTGATTCCAGTACACCCTTGTTTTGAACTGAACTGCCTTATGATTTTCAAGAACTTGGATTCTGTTTTGTTAAACACAGCTTATAATTTCCTAAGATTTAGTTGTTGGAAGATACTTTAAATAGTCTTATTTCAAGACCATGTAACTTTTATAGCTCTGACACACTAATTATGTGTAAATACATCTTTTGTAAATGGATTTCCAAAAATTTGTTCTATTTTTGAAAAACTCTTCCTCACTGGATCTAGGACTATTTTGAGTGGACCTTTAGATCAGTTTCCAACTGTATTGTTTCTAAATGGTCTTCATAAGCAACACTTAAACATATTCATATCTATCCTGTTGGGCGTTTCTGCCTCACTTTTCCTACTGTTAGCTAATATGAGATTATTTCCTATCTTATCCCATCATAACAAGTCCATGACAAATATCTTTGTGCTTAATTTTCTTTTTCTCCCAGGTCTTTGTTTTTTTATTTTAAAATATTTTATTGGTTCTTTTTAGTTATACATGACAGTAGAATCCATTTCAATATAATCGTACAAGCATATATCTTGTATATCTTGTTCTAATTCAGACCCTAGTACCTCTCCTTCCCTTTTCCTCTCCCCACCCCTTGCTCCCTTCCCTCTATTGATCTTTCTGCAATTTACCCATAGAATTTTTAAAATTAATTTCTTGTGGATGTACACAATGGTGAGATTCACTGTGGTATATTCATATATTCTTATTCTTGCATTTAAGATTGTTTTCTTAGAACAGATTTTTTAGAAGTGGATCTAAGAACATTAAAATTTTAAAGGCTTTTAAATGCATATTTCTATATTGTTTTCCAAAAGCATTATACTAATTTGTATGGCATGTAAATTGTATGAGAGTGAACCTTTTTTCACTGTACTGTCATCATATTATCATAATTAAAATAATAAGAGTATTGTTTAAAAACCTATGAGGGGCTGGGGTTGTGGCTCAGTGGTAGAGTGCTCGCCTAGCACATGTGTGGCCCGGGTTCGATCCTCAGCACCATGTAAAAATAAAGGCATTGTGTACAACTAAAACAAACAAATAAATATTTAAAAAGAAAAACTGAAGAGTTTTATTTTATATAGAAGTGATCCAATGAACCCATAAAGGAGTTATACCACCTATTTAGAGATTTGGGGTTAAATATGGTATGCTAAATATATGCATATATCTCAGCTTCTTCCTAAAACATATATATAAAGTAGGAGTAAGCAAATAAATATGGTATAAACCAACAAAATATCAGATAGTAAATGAAAGCACATTTTTTAGAAATTGGAAAATGATATGAGATGAATAGGGAATGCCAAAGGCAAGCAAGATAGTTCTTGCTGGAAAGACTATACCACTGAAGAATCAGGCATGGCAGTGGAGGCATGAAACATAGGATCAAATGCAGAGGATGAAGTGAAAATGTTTGCAAGAGGCTTTAACCCAGGGCTCTCCCAGCCCAATGCAGATAAGCAGCTACCTCTCTTACTTCCTGCAAGAGAACAGAGGTTTATTGGTAGAGGAATTGAACTAGAGGCTCCTTGCTCAAGGACACCCCAAGGCATAGCAGGAGAGGGAGGGAGGCTGTTACTTTAAAAAAAAAAAAAAAAAAAGTGCTAATAAGTGAAAGTCTAAGTCCTTTTGTTCATATACAATACAAGGGGATTTTTAACTCAAGAAATAGGAATATAACCCTATTCCTCATAACCAAATATGTGAGTGTCAGAAAAGAAAATGGCTAAAACAATTAGAAGAGAGGGATTAGGGTTTAGGAAGGGCTGAGTTGTTTTTCATTACAGTTAGACTGTTAAAATGTTCACATTTTTCTTTGGTTAAAAAACAATCTGCAGCTGGGCACAGTGGTACAGGTCTATAATCCCAGCTGCTGGAGAGGCTGATGCAGGAGGATCACAGTTTCAAAGCCAGCCTCAGCAACAGCAAGGCACTAAGCAACTCATTGAGACCCTGTCTCTAAATAAAATACAAAATAGGGCTTGGGATGTGGTTCAGTGGTTGAGTGTCCCTGAATTCAATACTCAGCACACCCTCCCCTTAAAAAAATAAATAAATAACCAATCTGCACTGAAAATAAAATATGGTGACAAAGACTACTTGCTTGAATGAACACACTAGGCTTGATAACACTGAGGGTAAGCTCCCTCATCTGAGTCCTAAGGACAAGTAGGGAGGAGAGCCAGCAAACAGCCCAGGTTGCTGGGACTATCTGGAGGCAGAGAAAGGGTGAGAGTTGGCTTTTATAAGTCTGAGGTATTTGATTTCTTGTTTCCTTCCAGATGCAGAGGCCAATGGATTAAACAGCTGAGTATATAGGGATACAATTATGTAAGATTGAAAACCTAGGAACAGTCATTAGAAATAAAAGTGCAGCAGTACTTGGAAAGGTCTTTCTTTCTCTTGGGTCTACAGGCTCAATTAGCACGTTTGTCCCTCACTCATATTTTCATTCCTCTTGGCTCAGCCTCAGCAAACATCTCTCATGCAGCCTGAGGCCACTGAGCGGGCCTCCTCCTCTTACTTCCACCCACTTCATTTGCATGTGCTTTTTCATGATGCCATACTGATAGCATGGAAGTCCCATTTCCAGAACAGCCAGGGATGCTGTGTGCAGAATAGCTTTGGTCTTCAATTCTCATAATACCCCAGAAGCTATTTTCTCTTGAGGTGAAGAGAATACTAATCATTCTGCAAGTTCTGCCCATTTCCTCTCTTATTTTTCTCTCCCTGTCCAAGTTATGACTTTGCACCATTTTTCCTGAATCTACTAATGTAACCTATTCTGGTTCTATGAAAGAACTAGGGTGCTGTTTCAAACTTCTTATAAAGTAGGTTCATCTTTTTAAAAAAATTCCTACTCTACAACATTAAATATTTCACTGTAGTTTTTAAAAATGAAATAGATCATACAAAATTAAGACTGTAAATTCTAGATATAGGTGTCCAGCAGTGTTTTGCACTGAAGTGCACAAACAGTTCACCTGAGGGTCTTATTAAAGATAAAAATGCCAGGTCCTCCTACTAAAGTCTGATGCAAGTGGATTGAGAAGCACATTTAGAAAAACATTAAGCATGATTTTTCTTTTGTGTGTGAAAAGATGACCTTTTCTTTCTTGTCTAGAAAACATGGCTACCTAAAAATCTGTAATTTTTCTAGCCTCAGTGAGGACATCAACACATAAGGGGAAATAGAAATACTTTTGTTTCTAAATTACTGAAATACAAATTCAGACTAAGATGAAAATAATACCAATGTCAGGAAACCCTATAAAATTCTCTAAAATGAAGAGTAAAATAAAGATTATCTGACATTTATCAATCAAGTTAATATTTGCTTAACAAATGAAACATGATTGGGGATTTAAGGGAACCCAATGTAATGGGCTCTTTTAGAGATAATCTTCATTTTTGTGAAAGTGCTTATGAGAAAATACTAGTGGTGCTAATTAAAGCTGAAGTAATTTGAAAGATACAAAATGAGAAGAATGCATAATATAAGTTAATTTTAATGATTAGGGATAATTTAACATGCTGCTACTAATTGTGATGTTTATTCTGCCTGGTTGAACATAGAGAATTTTTCTCCATATTTCTCACTTGTCTTGAAACATCTTAATCCTCTTACTTCTTTAAAAACCAGTGAGGCTTTCTGGCTAAATTTATAAGAATGGAGCACAGTGATTTTGTTAATCATGTCAGCTACCTCTTTTATTCAAATGCCAGTACATTTTATAAGGCAACCTAGAAGAAATGATGGACACATTTGTTTCTTTGCTGATTAATTCTCCAGGGTACTTCTCATTTGTGGGAACTGAGCACTATGATTGGAGATCAGCTTTACATACTATTGCTTCAGTTTGATATGGTATAAATTTTATTGATCAGACCATAGGCAACTAAAATTGTGTTGAATTCTACTCTGTGTGCTTAATGTCATTATCTAATAAAAACAGTTCTAAATTTTATCATTCAGTTTCCTATACAAAGTGAATAACCTGATGGGGGTATATGGCCTTACAAGACTCAGCAAAGAACCAGATAATGGTGGTCCCACTGGAGCCAAGGGGAAGTGGAGTTTTACTATCATGTGGAACCCAAAGAATATTCTCTCAAGGTGCTTTGCCTTCAACCTGCTCTTAGGAAAGTGTCTAAAGGTATGCCTTCTCTCATTTTCTTATTCTAAAGTACATCTATGGATGTTAGTATTCTAGGATAGGAGTTCCCATTTTTGCATAGCTTGTGTGGATGTTCAATTAGCATTATCTAGTTAGCAGACCTGTGATTTCTAGTTCATCAAGATTTTACTGTTAGAGAACTAAAATTTTAACTTTTATAATTAAGAAGAGGTTGCAGGTATGACTTATCCAAGAGTACATTATTGCTTAGAAGCTGTCTCAGTAGCTTGAACTACCTACTTTGTGAAGCTTGAGATGATGCCTAGAAAATGCCATTATTGAAACAAGGAATTAATATTTTGGTCATGAGAAAATTTAACAGAGCACTTGAACCATTTTCATTTAATCATTTAGATTTAGTTTTCTTATCTGTAAAACAGAGATTCTGACAACATCTGCTCAAGATTTTCTCTGTTCTGCACATGAACTTGGAAGACAAAAGCTGAACTGAAGCTGAAATCATGATGTCATACTGGCAGAGCTGGCTCTGCTGGTTTTCTCTTATTTTTTACTTTTCTGTCTTTCCTTAAGATAATTTAAAAATTTTGGTATTCAACTCTCAAAGCAAATAAGACAGAGAATTTAAAAAAATATACCTAATAATGTATTTAGCTGGCATGGAAATAAAATTACTATAAATTCTGGAATATCATCCTGATGAAAAGAAGTAGCTTTTGTCAACCCATATTTTTATGATTTTTTGATATATGTTTGTTTGTTTTTTAAATTATGAACTGCCATTTAGAACTTTTCCCAGTATGGCAAATCAAAAAGAAATATTTTAGAATGCACATTTCCAAAACACCTCTGACTGTGCTGCTACAAGACAGTTCAGAGTCTTAAGAGGCTTGAGGGCAGCATTGGTAATTCAGCACACACTGTGGCGGCTTCAGTTAGATGGAACCACCTAGAGTGTTATGTCTTTCACAGTCTATGTTTTTACATCTTGTAGAGAAATTCCTTAAGGGATTTTTAAAGTGTTTTTTTTTTTTTTTTTTTTTTTTTTTTTTTTTTAAGAAAAAGAGATGTTATTTAACCATAAAAAAGCACAAAATGGTCAGAGTGAGGCTCAATGGAATTTTATATATGTACATACCCGTGTAACTACCATTAACATAAAGATAAAGAGCATTTCTGAGACAGAAGTAGGGAGGGGGACTGATTCCTTTACCAGGGTTTCCTGCTTAACTTAAGCTGCTTTCAAAAAATAAAAAATGTTTTTTTTTTTTTTTTTTTTTAATCAATAACCAGATCTAGGAGCTGCTGTCTCTTGCCCCAAGCTTTCCAGCAACCCCCACATGCATGATATTCATAAACTTGACCCAGATATGACCTTACTGGGGTGTTGGTCATAAGCATCTCCAACCCTCTTTTCTGAGCCCAGTGCATATGGACCCAATGTGCATGAACAGATGGCTATGTCAAGTTCAACCCTGGGATCCTGTGAGATACCTGATTTCAAGCCTGCAGGACCCTGCCCCGTTTGTCTCCTTGAGTACCCAGGGAGAGCAGTCCAGGGACCCTATCCTGTGAGCTGTCTCCTTTATTTTTGATCATGACACCTTGTAAAGCATTGGTATTGCTTACTTGCCTCTTTGTGATTTCTATATCAGATTGAGCAAAAGAATCCAAGGCTGAGCTGGGAACAAGAGACAATAAGACTTGTATTATTCCCATCATACCATAAAGTTCTCTCATGTCCTAGAGATAACTAACCACTATTTTGACTTCTAATATCATGGACTAAATTCATCAGCTCTTGACCACATATAAAGTGGACCTAAATTGGGCATGTTGGTACATACCAATAATCCCAACAACTCAAGAGCCTGAATCAAGAGAATGGCAAATTGGAGGATAGCCTTAGCAATTTAGCAATATTATCAACAATTTAGTAAAATCCTATCTCAAAATTAAAAAAAAAATAAAATAAAAAGGGTGAGGGGATGAAACTCAGTGGCAAAGTACCTCTGAGTTTAATCCCTAGTTCCAAACAAATAAATAAAATTGGAATAAAAACCTGTGTACTCTTTGTGTTTGATTTGATATAATATTTTTTATACTTAGCTATATTTTATGAACATATGCTGAGACATGATTCATGGTCCAGAATATTTTGGTAAATGCTTCATGGAATAGCTACATATTTTACATTTATTGGGTGCAGGGTTCTATAATTATCAATTAAGTTAATTTGGTGAATCATTGTTATATTCTATAACTGTCTTCTTTTTCTATTAAATACTGAAAGGAGTATCTTAAAATATCCAGTTCACATTGTGGATTTTTTGGTTTCCTATTTTAGTTCTGTTACTTTTTGTGTATATATTTTAATCCTTTTAATTAAACTTTATTAATTGAATGTCATATATTTTATGTTAATTGATTATCTGTCATTATGAAATGTCCCTCTTTATCTCTCTTATTACTTTTAATGTCTACTTATATGCCATATTAACTTTACATGCTAATAATAATTAAAAATATAATAGTAAATAATACATGAATACAGTCCAACCAGTTTTCTGTTTACTTGCATAGGAGATATGTACATGTGTATGTTGCATGTGTGTGTATGTGTGTGTATATTGAACTGGAGTGCACCATCTTGCTCTGTTGGTTCTGTTTGTAATAGTTTTTAACTTCTCTTATTTCTTCTGTCCTGTCTTTATATTGCACATGTTCATTATTTTAATGTGTCTCTTTTGTTATCTTTTTGTGACTTTTATCATCTTTCTTTTACTGGTTACTTCAGAAATTACGAAAGACATCTATAACTTATCACCACATACCTTAAGTTAGTCATTTTACCAGATCCAGTGCAATGTAATTAATTGATATACTTTTTTAACTCTACTTGATTCCTCTGGATTTTATTTTATTTTTTGCTATCATTATATGTTTCATTTATGCACATATGTTGTAAACACCACTGTGATTTGTTAACATTGTTGCTTCAAGTAGTTGGTAGAGGCTCATATTGCCCTTTCTACATTTACTTTTTACACCTTGTGCTTCCAGTCATTTATCTGAGATTTTTAAAAACAATATTGTGGGGTTGTTTGAAAGACCTATTAGTTGTAGTAACTTTTGAGAAAGGAATTAAGGATTGGTTATTCATTACTTATTTTATATCCTTCCAAAAAGAATGGCTTTGTAAATGACGTTTCATTACTTTCTGAAATTTTCAAGTAAAACATAAATTAATCATGAAAACTAAAGCCTAAAATATACAATTTTTGAATATATTAGGTGTATAAAATTATAAAAAAAACTATTAATTTCTGGTAATGTTGTAAACCTTTTCTCTGCATGATAAGATAGATAGGGACTAGTGCCTATAGATTACAGATTTTAAGAAATGATGAGACATGAGTTGGCCAAAAGGAAGACATATCTCTCCACTATGGGTATTTTCATTTTGATTAGAAAGGTAAAAATATGTGGAATTAGAGTTATCCAGACCCATAGTTGAATACACTTCAGTAGATAGCTCTTTATATCATGTATTTTGGGGAGTTTGACAGAAAACATGGTATTATGGATTCTCTGTCAGACCCTATATAATTAGTAGACTTTTGGGAGTGACTTCAGACCCTAAGATTATGGAAGTGTCAACACCATTCTCTTGAGAATGTACCATATCTAACTCTATAGCAATTTTCTTTTATTCTTCATTGTCTAGGATGAAGCACTCCATTTCTAAGGAAATGAAGGCTATTTTATTTTAATTGCCAAAGCCAAGTTTACTCAATAATTAGAAACTCAAACAGAATGAAATTTATTTATTCTGATTTTGATGTCTGATATTTTCTGTTTATATACAGAAGGTATGTACTTTTACTCACCAGAAACAGAAAAGCAATGGGTTTACTGTTTCATTACCAAAAATAATGATTTTGGAAAAATTTTGGAAATTAAAAAATATATAGATGCATATTATGCATAATTTAAAATAGTTAAATTTTTATTATATTTGATTTATTCTATTTGATAAAACATTAAATTTGAATCCTAGACTTTCTATGTCTACCCACCTAATATTACTTATTTTCTCTTTTTATGAAATAATACCTATTATGAATAATTTATATGTCCTTTTCTAGAAAACAAAACATATTTCAAAAGTAAATAAGTATTTCCCTTTTTGAAACTGTATTACATATATATGTGTGTGTGATATAATGTTGTCTTTTAATATATAGAATTTTCTTAATTTTTATTTCTGGCAATTTTCTTTCTCTCTACTATAATCCTAAAAGCAATCTATATTTCCATACAAAGGAAGTTTCTTCTACCTCCTCAGTCCTTGTAGACTCCTTGTATGTAGCAAGTTTCTGGAACTTTGGGCATGTGATAGAGTATGGCTGAGTAAGTGTTCCCTCTGGTTTGATAGAGTCATTAGTCATGGAAATCCTCATCACTCTTAGCCAGAAGAATGGCCTGTTCTGAAGTCTGTGGCATCTTTTTTGCAACGGAGTCGAGTAAAAGCATCCTTGTTGTAAAAGATAAGGGGAATGGGAGCAAAAGTACCTCCCTTATAAGGATAGATGTTACACAAAACATGGCACCGAGAGAGTTAATCCTGTCTGTGTATGTTCTCACTGTCTCCTGTCTGTGTATATTCTTACTGTCCTGTTTTCTGCTCATATGTGTGGCCACCAGATGTGAATACATTAATTATTAAGAATGAGACTGGTTCTGGAAATTATAACTTTATGGAATCTGAGTTAGAAGCATAAAAAACATTTTCTAAAGTTGTACTAATATAGCAGGTTTCTAGTTAGAAAACAGCTTTTGTAAATGCCCGCTGTTTAACCACTTCTCATATAATCAAGTGCACCAAGAAAAGGCGTTAAAGGTCTTTTTGTGATTGATAAGGATTCCTTTTACTTTTGAAGTAGTTTAAGATATATATACAAGTTCCTTAGGGTAGAAGTCCTTCAGAGCTAACATTTGGCTATGCCTCCTTTCCCTGTCCCTAGGTTCAAAACAAAACTATTATAGAAACACAATAGTACTTTGAAACCAGGCAGAAAAAATTAACTTCAATCAGGCAGATAAACAGGTGTGCGGAGGAATGGCTTCAGAGAATCCATGAGAAATGATTCGGACCCAGGCAATTTACAGATAAAGTGTAACAGTAATGCAGGGGGTTCAAATAATGAGTGCACAGGACCTTGAAACATGTTGAGTAAAAGGTCAAAAAGTCTGGAATGTAATCAACAGATGTTGCTGCTTCCCTGGGTCTTATGACTGTGATGTAACCATAAAAGTTAATGTATGTTGCCAAAAAATGCAGGAGCCCTGTTTGGGGAGATGGCTGAGATTGTGGTTGGCTGCAGGCCATGGTTGGGCATTGCCGCCTTCCGTGGTCTCGCAGGACTTGGCCCGGGATCTTGCGGGACTTGGCCCAGGATCTCGAGAGACTTGAGCCGTGACTTAGCAGATTGGGTCAGTGCCATTTTGGTGGTGTGTGGTGCATGTGGGAGTTGTTGTTAGAGCCAGAGAGAAAAGCTACCAGAATAAAAAGCCTGTTTGTTTCCAGTCTGCCTCTGAACTTGTTCCCGCGGCGTAGTTGCTCCAAGCGGCAATTGCTTCAGGCAGCTACAAAAAAAGATGCTATATTACATGCAAAAAAAGAAAGTAAAGCAGAGGATTCAGCAGCCTGACTCTTGTGTCTGTGTGCTGATTTCTTCATCGCTGACTCCTTACCTTCGTGCTGTGTTGCACACTTGCATTGCACCCCCACCATGCTGTCCTAGCACCCCCGGCTGATAACCCGGCTTCGGCAGTTGCCCCAAACTGCTGGTCTGCACCCCCTGTTGAGACCAGACCTCAGCAGAAGTCAGTTCAATTCTAGGTATGAATTCATTCATTTTACAAGGATCTTAATGGAGAGAATAAATAAGACAGAGTACCTTCCCTCAGAGAATGCAATAATATTGCCTGGTATGTTCCAAATAAGGATTATGTTAATAGAACCATGGAGGGTCCTAAGGCAGAGGGAATTTTCAGAGGTTTTGATATTTTCTGTTTTTGAAGAAGAATGAATGGCACTTTACCTAACAAAGAAAAAGGAAAAGTTTTTCAGATAGAGGAAAGTGAATATATTGTTTTGTATATCAAGGTTATAAAGATTTAAGGAAGTGGAAATGTGGGTAAGTTGATGATGGGTTCAGAAATTTAGGTTGAAACTAGCTTGTGAAGGACTTTTAAATATTCTTCTTCACTTCCAGAAAGTTTGAACTTTATCTTGAAAACATATAGACTAACTGTAATTTTAAGTGTAGTGAATAGTCAGAATCAGACCTCTTTTAATAAATAATACTTTGGTAAAATTAGAGTAAGAATTGGCACAGAAACAGACTAATCTGCTTAGATGTAGTTACAATGCAATTGTGAAGTTCAGGAAAAGTTACCAAAGCTTAGAGTAAACAATGGGATTGGGGTTATAATTGATGATAATACTGGAGAAATGATGAAGAGATCAGTGAAGATTTGGAACAGTTATGAAGACAATTGAAATTGGGATTCAGTAGGCATTAAACGGGTTTCCAATCAGCATGGAGGATACAGTTGAGACAGAACAAATAAATTTTTAACAGATCCAATTGTCATGCTTCCTACTCCCCATCTTGATGATTTTCATTAGCACAAGAAAGAGAAAATAGAAAGATGTATGGATTTTTCTTGATCTAAGGATAGGCAGGACAATGATAGAGAGAGAGATGATAAATAGTTGATATGTGTTTCAAAATGTTTTGACATGAATTTCTGGCTACATCAAATTGGGAATTAATCTAAGAGGATAGGATAACTGAATAAAGCCAAAGATCAACTATAGTGGGACTAAGTAGGAATTTAAGTTGTAGAAGATTGTAATCATAATTAAATTCCAGAGTTCCAGTACTTTTAGGGAATATTGTTTAAGTTGATGACTTACAGAGAGGAAAAGGTTTGATCAAAGAGAAAAGACCAAGCATATTATTGTTCTGTTGTGTGAGTGTACAAAGCCCACTATTATGTGTAAGCATGATGCACCAATTTAAAAAAGATCAAGTGAATGTATGGTTAGACACTAGAAAGGTCAATGGGGAGGAACGGAAAGGGAGGGGGCAAAGGGGTAAAAAAAATGGTACAATAAGATGGATATCATTACCCTAAATGCACGTATGAAGACATGCAAGTGGTGTGAATATACTTTGTATACAACCAGAGATATGTAAAACTGTGCTCTATATGTGTATTGTGAATTCTAATGCATTCTGCTGTCATATATAACAACTTCAAATAAAAGAAAAAGAATGTATGGATAGAGATTAAAAGCATCACAACAGACTAAAATACTCTCAGTATTTCAAGAGGAAAGGAAGACTAATTCATTCAACCAAGCCATCAATGAATTTGAGGAAAAATTGTGAAAACTTTATTTCATGCTAACAAATTGTGATATTAAGTGGTCAGCTTCAAAAGAGTGAATGTTAAATAACGAAGATGATATAATCTTGAAGTAGTAATAGGAAGTGAAGACATCTGAGACAGCACAGAAACAAATAGGAGATAATGATAAAATATTTGTAGAAATCCTGTCAGTTGAAGAAAGCAAGAAAGAAATACCTTTCTAGGAAAAATGTGACAACATACCCATACTGTATTTTGGCAGTATTCCTGCACCACAGATAAAAATAATAAGTAGGTAAAGGATGGCCTAGGTAGAAGAAAGTACTGCATTGATTAGACTTGAGACCTCTGGGGAGAATAATGACTGGAGGGATTTTCTCCTTGAGTGGCTATTATTGGCGAGGAGAGAGGGAAGCAGTGTTATCAACTCAAATCCAAGAAACACTTCCCATAGACTAATATCACATCTTTTCAATACTTAGTACAGTTCCATTTCCTAGATTTAAATTTTCAATGGTTTATTCTTGAACCATATCCTTTTTCACTCATAGCTCCTTCTATAAAACAAACAAACAAACAAACAAAGACTTGTTTTTAAAACATTTGAAAACTCTGGTTTTGTGACTCCCTCCTTTCTCTCAATCAGTTAGTTTCTCTTCTGTGTACCTACTATGTTCCATCATTATCTTCAATAATTACACTTATACTAGTATTTGGATTTTCTTTCATGTGCTTTTCTTTCACCTCAAATGAAATGCTCCACAACTGAATCAATCCAATGATCCATGATCTTTATACTTAACAACAGATTGTCGGGCAAGGATAGAAACTGCAGTTGGTTCCCTTACAGATTTATTATTTTAGCCTCGCCTGGTCTCAGCATTGCTCAGAAATCATTTCATATTTGTCCCCTCCTCTATTCTTCCTCCAAAGCAATCCCAAACCCCCCTAATCTTTTGAAATTTTCCATTCCACTGTTTTTCTGGACTATTAGCTGTTCACTTCACTTGTGAGTTTCAAGAGAAATCTGAGATGATGTAAGAATTCCCCTGTCTCCTGTCCTCAACTTACAAATGTGTTTCCTTCTAAATCCATTCTTCCTTCCTGTACATTTAACTGGTAAAGAGGCTCCTCATACTCTCTAAGATTAGGTTCTAAATCTCCTCTGCGTTTCATTCCCACAAAACTTCCTAAGTTTCTTGTTCTATTAAGTCTTCCACACATTCTTTGTATTTCTCCAATGACACACTGCTTCAAATAGAAAATTATTCTCATTATCTTCCAATAAAAAAAAAAAAGATTTCTTCAGTTCTTCCATACCCACTAATTGCTATTTTGAGTTCACCACTTCATGGCTAAACTTTCTGGAAAACAAAACAAAACAAAACACTAAAAAAACCAGTTTGTATGTTTTCACTTCACACTGGGGTTTTTAGAATCTGGGCTATGCTCACAAATCCCTGAAACTAATCTCTCAAGGTCACTCATGACATGTTTCTGAATTCAATGTTTTAATTTTTTTTCTTGTTTTCTTAAAAAGGACAGGACTGTACTAGATACTGTTGATATCTCCTGTTATATTGAAACTCTATTTGATCTGGAAACACCGTATTGCTCCTAATTTTCCCTTTGTTTTTCATGGACTGGTTTCTCAGTCTCCTCATTCCACAATCTATCCTGCAAAGTTGGTGTTATTCAGGGGTCCTTACTTGGCCTGCTTAGCTGTATTATTTTTCTGCTATATGCTTCTAAGTAAGTCACCACGGAACTTCAAGTATCATGGAGGCACTAATGACTCCAAGATCTATATCTAGAGGAGATCATTTTCCTGAATTCTAGAAACATATATCCAATGACATGTACACTCTCAGGTACATTAACTTCAGGAGACCAAAGTGAATTCATCATTTCACCACTTACTACATTTATCTTTACTTGAATTTTCCAGGTGAAGAAAAAGAATTACCATCCACCCCATTTCCCAAGTCACAAAGTCAGAAGCCTGGGAGTCATCTTGGCCCTGATCTTACTCCAACAGATCTCTAAGAACTTACTGTTTATTTATCTTGATGAATATTTATCCTCTTATTTTTGTCATGTCATCATGTCTTGGGGTGACCAGCACCCCAACAAGGTAGGTTTCTGCTCCGGAGGTGTGAGCTGCCTGGGAAATAAAAGTTTTAAATAATCAATAAGAACTAAAGACAGTAACTGATGGGTCTTCCAATCCTGATGGGAGCTGGGACTGAACAACTGAAATAAAGATTCTGATTCTTTATTTAAGGGGGAGTACATCAAAGGCAGAGATAAGGTTTCAGCTGGAGGAGTCTTGGTTTGGTGCTTGTTTCTTAGTGTGGCAGAGGTTTTGCTGTGAATAGGTTGATTGACATTTGGCAAACCACACTCATCTCTGGGAGACTGTGTTCCTCCAAGGGGTCATTCTCATCTCTGGGGTTCTGTTAGAACTTGAGTAGGAGCATTCTCAAACCAGCAGGGTTCTTACTGGGAGTTCCTGATACTAGGCTTTCCTTCCTAATGGCTTCAACATCACTTTAGTTCTTGGACAAGTCACATGGCTTCCTGCAATCATGCCTTTGGGCATTGCTTTGGGAAGAAAATTCCCATTGTCATGTGTATCAGCTTTGCTATAAATACAGATCTCTTTTGCAAACTACTTCCTGATTGGAAATCCTTTTGTTTATTTCTAATAGACTCCCCTTTTCAAGTCTTCATAAGGATTGTTTCACATTTTCACTAGTTTTTAAAGTTTTTTTTTTTCTTCCAATAATTTACATCCTTATAATCATGGGGAAGGAAGTTCATCTTAATTGGGTAACTTAACTGTTAACAAATGTGAACATCTATAATTATACTATAAAAGTTGTTATGTGGTAAAATTCTGAATGCAGAACTGTCTTTCCCCTCAAGAACTGAAAGATTGAAAATTAGTAGTTTCTCTGGAAAAAAAATACAACATGCATACTAAATACTTGCTTCATTAAATTAAGCCATTAGATCTTATTATATCAGAAAACTCAAAAATAGTTAAATAGTAATGTTTAAACTTAACAAGTTTTAATATGAAAGTTAGTGATATTTAAAAAGTGATATTTCTGCCAGATACTATGGCCAACATCTATAATCCCAACAATTTGGGAAGCTGAGGCAGGAGGATCATAAGTTTGAGGTCAGCAACTTAGTGAGACCCTGTCTCAAAATAGAAAAAGGGTATTGCTCAGGAGTGGAGCACCCTGAGGTAAATCTCTGGTACACATGCCTCCCCCCCAAAGAAATAATACCTATTTAACTATAGGTATTGACCTCATCATGGAAATAAAACTTGTCAATAACTTTGAAAAGAAAGCTTTGGACTTTCACAATGACTGCAAAACCATTTTGATTGAAACTATGAAATGGGGCCTTTTTTTTTTAGCGAGTGAGTACAACAAACTAGTGATGGTGGCCTCTTCAAATTAAAGTATTGACTCTAACACATCGCCATTTTCCCCTATAATTATGGCTGTAACATTGATGCTGAAAATAATTTTGATACTCTGCAGATGACAGAGTATCTGTCTCACTGTTTCTCATTACAATGATTCTGACATTAGACATGAATTATAGATATTATAACACGAGAGGCTCAAAGGCTTAAACTTGGAGATGAAATTACATAACATTTTTACACCTCCAAGACATTTTGCTTGTAACTGGTTGCAGAATTGAGTTTGAGGATTTTAGAATAATAGGAGATGATCTGGTTAAAGCCAGAAACTCCTTTTCTGAGAGTGGGCTTTTTACTACTATGGAATTTTAAACCTAAATCAATGAGAAACTGGTACCCCAAACATCCTTTCACTGCCGGGAAGTTAGAGGGGCTGAGGTTTGTAACTCTCCTTTGACCTGGGACAAACCTTCTCTGTCCAGCAGAGAGGCTGGGAGAGCTCGCCTCAGCGATAAGGCGAGATTGGGAACGGTAAAAAAAATCGCTGGTAGCCCCTCCCCCATCTTCAGAAGACCCAGGAAATACCAGGGAGCCTGGTCAGTGCTGGAACTCCTTTATTGAAGAAGGTGGACAGCATTTATAGAGGACGTGGGCCAATCAGCAGAAAGAGCACAGGGACACATAATGAGCATGGGCAAATCATATTGGCGAGCCCCCTACCCTATCCTTAGGGTAGTTTCGGTTTCCACGATATGTCAGGGGAATGCCTCTGGGTTAGGTCAGGTCCATAACAGGGCGTGGAAAGCAGCCAAAGAGTTAGAGTTCTCTACCCTTTCCGCCAATGTGTTCTTAAGTCCCCAACATTTCACAACCACTTTTGAGTGGGAGATAGCATGGAATACAGTGTCCTTGTTTTGCTTCTATTGAGATGATAATTTTGTGATAATTCTGTACGGTTCAGTTATGGAAATATAGTCTTCAATTTTTAGATCTAATCTCTACTTTGTAGGGTGAAATATTCATTTTCCATTTTATTTTTACTGGAAGGAATTTCCTAATTTTAATTTTTTTTTTATTTTTAAAGTTCTCTGTGATCAATTGTCAGAAGAATGATTGTAAGTGAGGTTACGCTAGATATTCCAGTGGTGATACATTACGATGTGTAGAACAATTAAATTATGTGTGTCTTCATAAACTTCCCCAAAGCTAACCATCCCTGTTAAGGGAGTCTTTAGTGTAGGGGGTTTATTTTGAGGGACTTTATTAGAGAAATTTTTGTATCTTTCATGTGTTTTTTCTGGTGAAGCCAGAGTTGTCTCTAGGTATTTCTATTTGATGACCAGGAGTCTAAAAGGCCCTAAATGTCTGCTCTCAGACCCAGAGGAGGGGCCTCTTCTGGCCACCTGTGCCTTGTATGAGGCAGGACCTTGTTGTTAGCACCCACCCTCTTTCCAGTTTCTCTGCTATACTCTCACCACACCAAAGTCCCCCGCCCCCAGGATATCCTGTTCTAATACTTCTTTTCCCCTTAATATGTCATTTAGAATATGGTAGGCACAATAATGGTCCCTTAAAGTTGTGTACCTCCTAATTACTGGCACCCGTGAATTTGTTGTCTTACAAAGCAAAGAAAACTTTGCAGATGTGATTAAGGTTAAAACTTTGAGACAGGGATATTATCTTGAATTATTTAGGTGACTCTGATAACTCAGGTCTTACTCATTTATAAATTGGAGATAAAAAGATGTTCAGAGCTGTAAGAAATAAAACAAATGTATGCATTCTTAACATAGTACTCAATAAGGAGTGAGTTATCATGTTAGCTATTATTCTATAGTATCCTATAATCTTATTAATATTACTAATATCAATCTGACATTTAATATTTTATCTAACATAATAATACTGACATAATATTAATCTGACATTAGTATTACTAATAATATTAACATGAATTATCATTGCTTATATATTTATTGAATGTTTTGCTGGTGCAATTAATAAAATCAGTGTTATAGAACTGAAAGATTTGTCAAAAGGTAATGGGAATATGAGAAAAGAAAGATAGTACAAGTTATAGCTTTTGTCTTTATTATTTGATTTTGGGCATGGTGCTTTCCCCATAATTTTAGTGACTGAAGATGGTCTGAATTATGAGATTAATCAGTCAGGCAAAAAGAAACATCTAAGACTGTTGCAGCTGTAGAGGAATATACACAATTTATTCATCTAGTAATAACTATGAGTACATAATCTGGGAAAGTGGAGTAAAAATTGCTTAAAGATATCAAGATAACTGTTCCTAGTAAATAAAAATCAGAGTAATTATTTTATATTTTTTATATTTACTGAGACATTGCCTTATGAATAGTTTGCAAGACTAAAGCTTTATATCTTTCATTGAAGCCTAGTATTGTTATTTTTTAAAACATCTTCTTAGTTGTAGATGGACACAATACCTTTATTTTATTTGTTTTTATTTTTATGTAGTGCTGGGGATCAAACCTAGTGCCTCAGGCATAGTAGGCAAGCGCTCTACCACTAAGCCACAACCCTGGCCCCTAGTATTGTTATTTTTAACAAAAATAACAAAAAGTTTATTACAAACTATTAAGAACTTCTATAATTTTAAGTCGAAGTTGATTCATTTTTGTATATAATAAGTTTTATTGTTTATTACATTGAGTGACTTATAAAATATTTTCCTTTGTACATAAATTTTGCTGAATTTGCTAAATATTCATTGCATAATGCTATTTCTAAATTTGTAAATCAAATATGATAAGAACTTCTCAGTCATTTTTGAAAATTTAATTGCTTCTTGACTTATCACAAGATTGAACAAAATGTTTCAAATTATAATGCTAAGAGCTAAGAGTCACATATTTCCAAAAAGTTCTATTAACTGTCCTTAAATGATGGGATGGATAAATTCCTTACAGATTAAACTTGAGAGCTTATTTGTGGTAACCAGTGGATCAGGACTGCCAAGTTTTATGCTCAGCATTTTCCCCATACCCTGTGCTATTTCATTTATTTTTTATTTTAGCTTTAGATTTGGATATAATTTCAAACTTACTGAAGAGGTGAAAAAAGAGTACAAAGAATTCCTCTAAAGCCTTTATTCAAATTCCCAAATGCTAATACCACATTTGCTTCTTTCTCTTTCTCACACACACACAGTAATGTCTCCATACCATAGGGAATTGGTTCTAAAATTCCTGTAGAATGCTATCCCCCAAATCTAAAAATGCTTAAGACCCTTGCATAAAATGGTATAGTATTTTCTAAATTGTGCATATGTTCTCACATATTTTAAACCATTTCTAGATTACTTTTAACACCTAACAAAATGTAAGCATGCTGTATATTTATGTTAATGGCATTGCTTGGAGAATAAGGACAAAGCTTGTTCAGTACAGAAACAGTTTTTAAAAATATTTTCGATCTGTAATTGGTTGAATCCAAATGCAGAATCCATGTATTCAGAAGGTTAGCTCTCTCTCTCTCTCTCTCTGTGTGTGTGTGTGTGTAAATAAAATTACAAACAAAATCACTTTCTAACCCAGAAAAGCTCTCCATAATGTAGTGTGTGTGTGTGTGTGTGTGTTCTCATTAAATAAGCTTGAATCCAAAATGTGATGAAGGTTACAGGCAATCTGCAGAGAGAGTGCCAGGCAGAAAGAAACCTCACCCTTTTATACAAATACAATCTAATTACAACTGGAAACTAGGGGCACAAGTAGGCTTTTACTCCCTTGAGGAAACTGGATACTGTCTTCCTAGGTCGTTATATTTCAAAGAGATAGTCGTAAGATAGTTGAGAATGACTCCCTGGTCTTAAGGCTGGCAAGAGGCTCACTTACCTTCTAAAATGTTTTGTATATATTTCAGAAAGGAACATTTATAAGCGTTCCAAAATACACACTTGAAGTCAGGGGTGAGGAGAGGTCTCTTCCCTTATTTAAAAGAATTAGGCTTCTTATTTTAATTTTATATTTGACTGTTTTAGTCAGTTTTTGAGGAGATGGAAATGTTAATTATGCTAATTTGTTCATTACACATTGTATATAGGTATCACATTATCACACTATACCTCATAAATAAGGACACATTTTTTTTTTTTTTTTTTTTGTGGTACCAGGGATTGAACTCAGGGGCACTCGACCACTGGGTCACATCCCCAGCCCTTTTTTGTATTTTTATTTAGAGACAGGGTCTCACTGAGTTGCTAAGTGCCTCGCCATTGCTGAGGCTGGCTTTGAACTCGCGATCCTCCTGCCTCAGCCTCCCAAAGTGCTGGGATTACAGGCGTGCGCCACCGCGCCCGGCTTCTAGTCAAATTTATATTGTCTTTTAAACCAAATTGTATTACAGTTCATGGTAGAGTAAATTTCTGCTAATTAAATGAAATGTAGATCTACATTAAAATTAAAAGAGTAATTTCTCTTTGAAGGATAGTCTGTTTTTTTTTTTTTATCTCTCTGGCATGAAATTTTATAAATTCAAAGTGTTTTTAGACATTAAATGACTAAAACTAAATGTGACTGTAATTTGATGTATAGCAAATGAAATATTTAAACCAATTTGCCAACAAATTATTTTCTACTTCAAAGCAGGAAAAATACCCATCTATGACTGTGTTCTCCCACTGGCCTCTTGCATAATCTCTCATTTCCTGTATATGATATTTTTTTTCACATTTGCTAGTGACTTTTTTTCATTTGTGAATATGTGTATTCCATGTTCAAAATTTTCCTGGAAATCCATTCTTATTTTCATGGAACATTGTTAAGACTGCTTTAGGAAAGCCCACCCTTGTGTTTTGGGTGTGTTGTTTGAATCTGAGATCATTATCTTGGCCCTTTTATACTTTGTAGAATTAATGGGAGAAGCAAGTAAATGTCCAGATTTCAGGTTTCAGGGTTGCATTTGCTGCTTCAGTCACTGAGGAAGCCTGGGATGATGGCAGAGACCACCATCTGTAGCCAGAAGCCTGATGGCATTAGCTTTAAGGCCATTTCTTAGGTCAAATTGCATAATTGGCTGTAAAAACTTAAAACCTCACCTTCAGTTCCCAAATGCTTTTACTAAAATTATGTACTTGTGCTAGCACTTTCTCCTATTTGTCACTTATACTCTTGTGTAGATTTTAAAAAATAACCATTAAAATAATATCTATAATCTTGAGGCTTCTTGATTAGCCATTTTGATAAACTCTTTATGTTTATTATCTCATCTTAATCTTCACGTAATCCCATAAAGTAAATGTGTTTATTTTCTGAGAATCAGAAAGGCTATAATACCCATGTAGTTTCACACAGACATTGAGTCTGAACTGAGATTCAAGCAGGTCTCTTTCTTAGGAGTGAAATTTATTAACCGGTGACCATAGCCTTGAATAATTTCATAAACCCTGCTGTTTAGAATTAGGTAACACAAGTGAAAACAACAGAAGTACCAAACCAGGTGACAGTGAACCTTCCTTAAAAATCTCATCGTCAATGATATTAAGCTACTCATGGACAAAGAGCCAAAAAAATTCAGTTTCATGTTTGTGAATGATGGGTGTAAAGGACACTTGTAGGGAGCAAAGCAAATCACGATCTTAAAGAACTCCCCCATACAAAGCTCTTCAACATACCATTGGGTGGAATCCAATGCACAAACCTCCTTTCTTCTAGTTCTGCTAGGCTCATGGTCACCAAATTTAATATGTACTCGAATTAGGCTTTGAATTTATAGACAAATCACAAAAATCAAAGTGCAGGTACTATGAGAGTGAAATTACAAATTGCTGAAATAATTCCATTAGCAAAAAAATGTCACCTCTGTGAAAATAACATCATAGTACAATAAATGCACTGCAGAATCATTCTTCATGACTGATTCTGTTACTTTTCAATGGAGCTGAAATCAGGGGGGTCTATTTTAATCTTTCACATGGCTGCCTTCCCAGACATGTCAAAGACTTTCAAATGTTAGATTGATCAGTCCAAATTTCTTTTGGAGTAGTTGTTCATTTTAGCACTTATAAGCTAACAGAGATGTGCCTGTCACAAAATATGAATGGGTGTTCCTGTTTTCTCTTTCTGTTTTTCCTCCTTTATTGCAGCTGTTGGCTCTGGAACCTCAAGGCATTCATGACACCTATGGCTCTGATTTGCCTCTCTGTGTAAGATGGTTCCATGCAAGAAAATGGAAAAGGCTGTGTTTAAAAGGTTGTGGGGTGAACAAACTTACAGTACGTACTAAATGCTTTCATTATTGGTAAATACCTACCTTGAATTCCACCCACACTGCCAAATCCCTAATCTTCACACTTTTTGTCTTGAACCAATACAAATTTCCCATGAAACAGGATGGGCAGGGGGAAAATATGCAATCTCATGCCTATAGAATGAAATTAAATAGAGAATATTTTTATAGTGGGTTTTATATTCATGTAAAATATGAATATAATGCATGTCGCCTCTTGTGGGCATTTAACTTTTTATTGTCATTGTTTTGAAGTCTCTTTATTTAGAAAATGATAAACTTAAATATCCTAGAATGAGTCAGAAAACTGAGGTTTATTTAAAATATTCAGCAGCCATACATTTTAAAGTGTACTAGGAAATCTGTGTTATCTAAACGTGTAATTCCATAGAATTTATGTAGTGAAAATTGAATAACTTTGGATTCTTTTGCTATCAACAAACATTTACTGAAGACCTATTTAGCACAAAGAACAGAAGCATACTTATTTATGTTTACTTGAAGAGATGGTCCATCTTGAAGAGATGGTCTATCTTGTCTCAGGAGGCAAAAGATTCAGATTTCTCCTTTCTCCTCTACAATTGAAAGGTGGGCAGACAGATTCCCATGGAGCTATGGCTTGACTAGTAAGCAAAACATCAGTATAGGAAGTCATAAGTTAGAAGGAAATTTCATTTAGGTAGAGGTAGTTATTTCGGTGGTAATTGACATACAAATAGCAACTGATTAGCCAAGTTATCAACTCATCCTCCTTCCATTTAATTATTTGTTGCTTTTGAGTTCCTATAGTTGTAGGAGATAAGTTTTTAGGGTTTGATCATTTTTATTTTGATTTTTTCCCAAAACTCATTTTACCACATTCATACCATGTTAGCTGGTAATATAGAGAAAAATATAAGATTATTTTCAATACCATACCTCCAGGTCTCATATTAAGTACTAAAACTGAGCAATATTATGTATTCAGAAATCTACTTCAGTTCCTTTTGAAAAACAATTTTAGTTCATTCTTTAAAGCAAGCAATTTTAATTTTAAATTTTAAAAATGTCTGATGTGGATATTAATTATTTTCATGGAACTCATAGATTTATCAGGATTTTATAGCTACCACACATAATATAAATACAAAAATATAATTATAATATGACCCACTTATTATTAATATATAATTTTCATGTATTTCTATTATATTATAAAATTTGATATTTTATAGTGATTTTTGTCTAGGCTTATGGAGATGTAATTCCTCTCAAAATGCAATAATTGTATAAAGTTCAATTACTTCTAAACCACTTTGAGTCCTCACCCTTTAGGTAAAAGCTCAGGAAAGATGGGACCACATTGTAAATTTTTTTTAAATTTCTTTCTTTCTTTTTTTTAGTTGTAGGTGGACACAACACCTTTATTTTATTTATGTGGTACTGAGGATTGAACCCAGGGCCTCGCACATGCGAGACGAACACTTTACTGCTGAGCCATAGCCCCAGTCCCATCATATTGTATTTCAAAAATGAGAAACTTATTTAGTTACTTTAGTAGAAATGTCAGTCTTTCTGATTTTTGGACCCATTCATTTCACTTCCAAGACTGATCTGGATATTTGAAATAGGGGATATGTTTACAGAGCCTCATTTTTTAAGGAGAGGGAGTGTTTTAGTCCATTTACTTCTCTTTTGTGTTTTTCTTTTTCTCTATTTTGAATTAGTAGTTGGAAAAGTCTGTTTCTCTATTGGTGGCTGCTGATATGGAAGTGGTTCCACCTGAGTGCTGAGAATAGATGTGTGAGTGCTGCTGGGGAACTGGTCCCCTCTGAATGCTATGGACAGCTGTGTCAGCCTCAAGATAGAGCTGCATCTGAGTGCAAGGGACAGCTGTATAGTGCTGAGATGCAACTGGTTCCAGTTATTGCACAGAATCACTGAAGTCTGTAGCTCTTTCTACTAACCTAATTATTCTGTGTCTCCACGACTGAATGTGTGGAGGCTTGTGGCTAGTTTACATATCATACAGAAACTCCAGGAAAAAATGCAGGGCTCCTTTGGATTGAAGTTGACTGTCACTGCATGCCACATTGGCCACGACCCTCTAGGTCCAATGTCCTCATTTCCCATCCACATATTAATCCAGATATTAATAAAGTGCTCCACCAACTTGAGGATGAAGTCCTGGGGAGAATGGCTTCTTATAAATTTGGTCTCCTTTTACCTTCTCTTCCTTCCTGTTTAATTCTTCCCAGTACCCACCAGAAACCAAAAGGGAAAGTTTAAGGAATTTGATGTCATCTGCACAATTTCCTTTCTTTGACTTGGGCAGCAAATCTAGTTTCCATGAGCAAAGAGATTTCTGTTTTATGTTTTGAAGAATTCAACTTAGAGACTCTTCTATTCTCCATTCATCACATATTAAATGAGAGTTAAGGGAATTTAGGAAATCCTGTTTTTCTTTACAAATCCTGAGTTTAAAGATGAGTGTCTTACTGCAAAATTTTGCTTTAAATATCAAAATTGGACATTTGCTGTCTTTATGTTCACATTTCCTCATCATAACCAAATCTCCACCTCCCCCTGTAACATTCAGCTAACCCCAAGGCAGATAAGAAGCCTTATACCAACTAAAGAGCAGTTTAATTATATAAAATGTCAAAGGAGAAAAAGGACAATTGTTATAGTTTGGAACATTATCACTGTTACAAGTGGATAAGACCAAAATTCAATTTTTAGGATTTTAACAATCATGTATCAGAGCTTCTTAGAGAAGCCTCTTGTCAAATCTAGAAATGGGATTTCTCAAAAGTATTATTGAGGAATTAGTCAATACCAACCACAATAAGCATTTAAACTCTTCATTCCACTGAAAATTGGACAAGAGGAAGCTGTTAACTAATTACCTGTGGGTTACTGAAAGGTTTTGGGAAGAATTTAATGCCATTTTCTTGGTTATGGACCTTGACCAGTTCCAGGGAAAATGAGGTCTAGTACCACAGTCCAGATATAGTAATTGCTCAAAAACTTTGTTCAATGAATTAAAGAACAAGAAAAGAACAATTAAAGAACAATAATTGTAGTTTAGAAAGCTTGAACAACTTGTCCTTGTTATTCATGTGAGTTACAACAATTGTTCTGGCATTAATTGTAAGTACCACTCAAAGTAACATTGATATATTGATTTTTAAAAATGTATTAATCTTTGTATTTCTTTATGGATGAAAGTTCTTCATAGAATTTGAACTTAAGCAAATTTATCACAACTAATAATTAATGATAATTTATAGATAGTTTTCAAATACTGTCACTTAGGATGATGAAATTACAGTTTTAATTAAAAATTGCTGTTGTTCCTAACTTTTAAAGTTTAATTTATGGAGGATGTTTTAGTCAGCTTTTTCACTGTTGTGACCAGCAGACCTGACAAGTACAATTAGAGGAGGAAAAATTTATCTTGGGCACATGGTTTCAAAGTTCTCCTCAGTTCATAAACAGTTACTGACTCCACTCCTTCGGACCTGAGGTGAGGCAGAAAACATCATTGTAGAAGTGTATGGCAGAGGAAAGCAGCTGGGGACATGACACCTTGGACCAGAGCTCTGCTCAACCAGGACAATATATATGCCCCAAAGGCAGGGCCCCAGGACCCACCTCCTCCAGCCACATCATACCTGCCTATAGTTACCACCCAGTTAATCCCTATCAAAAGAGTAATGCACTGATTAGGTTAAGGCTCTTATAACCCAATCATTTAACCTCTAAACTTTCTTACATTGTCTTTCACATAAGCTTTTGAGCGACACATCACATCTAAACCATAACACAGACCCATTTGGAGAATTTCATAGATAATTCATTATAGAGTTTTATACTAGGAAATGATGCATTATTTTGTTGTTGTTGTTTAAAGCAATTTATATTCCTGAATATAGTCAGTCACTCGTACTGATTCCAAGAACTAATTGTTCACTGCAAGATAGAATATTCTATGGCCAATGGGGAGGGAGGGGAAGGGAGAGAGCAAAAGGGTGAAGAAGAAAAAATAAAAGATGGTAGAATGAGATGGATATCATTACCCTAAGTGCATGTACGAAGTCATGAATGGTGTGAATACACTTTGTATACAACCAGAGATATGTAAAAATGTGCTCTATAAGTAAAATATAAAATGTAATGCATTCTGCTGTCATTTCTAACAACTTAGAATAAAAAATAAATTAATTAAAGAAAAGAATATTCTAAAACTACATCTGATTGTATAGGTTTGTGAAGGAGCCCCAATTAGGGAGATGGCTATTGCGGTCAGCTGGAAGCCATAAGTTACACCTGATAATAAGTATGTATGTGACGCACCTGTAAATGCACGTGAGGCACCCGCAAAGCTAAAGGTATATAACCGGGTGAAAGTGGTCGGAGTCAGGAGAAGAATGAATTCATTCAGTCAGTCATGCAGTCGCTCGGTCGGAAGAAGAGTTCGGGTCAGAGAAGAAGAAAAGAATCAGAGCGGCCAGAACGTAGGCAGAGCGGTTACAGAAGAGAAACCAGATAGAAGAAGTAATTGCTGGTCAGAGTCAGGCAGAGGCTCCCGAGGAAGAAAGAAGAAAGAAGAAAGAAGAAAGAAGCTCTAAAAGCTAAGCTCTCTCTCTCTCTCTAAAGAAGAAATCTCTCTCTTTCAAGCTCTCTCTCTTTCTCTCTAAGCTCTAAGAAGATGAAGAAGAAAAAGCTCTATCTTTCTCTCTAAGTTCTAAGAAGAAGAAGAAAAAGCTATCTCTAATCTTTCTCTCTAAGCTCTTTCTAAGAAGAAGAAAAATCTTTCTCTCTCTAAGCTCTCTCTAAGAAAGTAGAAGTAAAAGCAGTAATAGCTTTACTCTGCCTCCGAGAGTTTTACAGGCAGCTTACAGGTTTGATAATGACAGATAGATTATAACAAAGAAGTATACTTAGAAATTAACATACCATAACCTATCTAAAGTCATCATCTTTCTCAAGGAATATAACTGAGAAGGTCTTATCAAAAGTCTGCTTTGAATTTCAAAGATTATTTTAACATGTTGGTTATAGTAGGCTCTTCTAGTTAAATCTAATTTCACTTTTAACTACGATGTTCTTGTTAATATTTCCAGAATAAAGTTTCAGAAACAAGGGGTGTTGTAAAGAATGTAAAGAATTTTAACCATATTCAAGTAAACATTCATATTGAAAGGTTAGTGCAGATTATCAAGGATATCTTTAAGCCACAAAATAAAAAGTATGGGTTTTGAATTTTTTTTTTTACTATCCAACCTACCATATTTTAGTTAACACAATTAGTAATGTTTAATTTTTTGAGAAAGATGTTTCTATTCAGAATTAACTGAAGACTTAAATTTATACACCATATTATAGATGATAGTCCATTTTGTATTTTCACGCTATTTTGTGTTTAAAATGCTATTTCCTGGATCCTATAGAGCAAGATAGATATCTAATCCTTAATTAAGATGAGGAGTTTTAGAGTTAGAAAAAGTACAGAAGGGTTTAGAGAAAAAATAAGCTAGTATGGCATTATTTTCAAGAAATATTTCTTTGGAGACTTGTATTATCAAATCAATAGAATGGATTTTCATTAATACCTGTTGAAGACCAGAGGAACCATAAGAGAAGAGCTATTAAAGACACACCTGCTATTGTTTTTACCTTTTAGTAAAAAAAACACTTCTCCCTCCACCCACCCAAATGCTGATAGAATACTTTTAGTACAAATGGATGGTCAGAGCGTTCTTTTGGAAAAGAGTACTGAGGTATAGATTGGGTGGTTTTTTTCTTTTCACTTTTGGTTCCATGCAGAAGTGTGAATTCTATTTTCATTTCAGGTGATGATCACCTCCATAATTGATTATTGCTGAAATTTTGCTTTGATGCTACTTTGTGAAACATATTTCTAGATTTTCTTCTTGCAAATGAGCATGAAAATCAGAGCTCATTATTCACACAGAATCACTATGCATCTATTTTATGCTCAGCCCATGATCCTGTATTTCCCCTTTTCTGAATGGAAAGTTTAAACTGTTTCATTGACTCCCCCATCCCCACTTCTCTTCATAGATAGACATCCATACAACTTGTACTTGCATAAAGAACTCAAATAGCTTATTTTTTTTATACATTTGAGGAATTATACTAAAAGAAGCCACTGCACATTAATTCTTACTGTATCAGTTGTTGTATCAGGTGGATTTTCATATACTGTCCCATCTGATCCACACTATAACTCTGTGAGGTGAGTTTATCTCCCATGTACAGTCATACTGCTTGAGAGTAGCAGACTTAAAAGGTGAATTTGGGATTTCTGGCTCCAAAGTCTTTAAACTCTGTTTCGCATTCCTCTGTTTATATCATTCTCAATGTTATGGATTGGATGTGAGGTGTCCCCGCCAAAGCTCACATGGGAGACAATGTAAGAAAGTTCAGAGGAGAAATGATTGGATTGTAAGAGTCTTAATTTAATAAAAAAATCCCCTGAATGGGATTAACTTAGTGGTAACTGAAGTGGTAAGGTGTGGCTGGAGGTGGTGGGAATTAGGGCATGGGTTTGGTTTATATATCTGTATCTGGAGAGTGGAGTCTCTCTTTCTGCCCCCTGGTCACCATGATGTGAGCTGCTTTCCTCTGCCACCCTCTCCTGCCATGATGTTCAGCCTTATGTGAGGAATGGAACCGGCCTTCGGTGGACTAAGAATAAGAACTCTTGAAACTGTGAGCCCTCAAATAAACTTTCCTCCGCTACGATTGTTCTGGTCAGATATTTTTAGTTTATAGCAATGAAAAAGCAGACCAAAACACTCAGTTCTGTTGTTCTACCAGCAAATAAATACAAATATTATACAATTTTTCCAGATCCTTTCATAAAAATTTATGGATACATTTTATGTTACTTATCAAGCTGTGTGTGTGTGTGTGTGTGTGTGTGTGTGTGTTGCTTGGGTCCAAATCCATAAATACCTTATGCATGCCAAGCAAGTGCTCCACCACTGAACCACACCTCTCACCCTCAAACTGTATACATTTTAGTGGTTATTTCCATATAACTTATCTCTCCTAGCAAATAATGACACTCTATATAAAACCTGTTTTGGGTTAATTTTTGGAAACCTCCACATACTTATTATTAAAGACATCCAACACGTTTGCTGAATAAATAATTTACTAAATATCTCAACACATTTTTCTCAAAATGAGGTTAAGTGAACCTATGCTTGTTGTCTGAGACAAACTACTGTCTATGTACAGCTATTTCCTTACGGGGACACTGGATATAGAGGACTTGCCCAGTTATTAGAAATAAACCCTAGTGAGATTTATTCACTTTTCAGTTCAGCTGCACATAAAACACATGGTTATTCTTTACTAGCAACATGACACACTGAACATCATATTCTGGATGTAAAACACAGCCTTGATCTGTCTGATGCCCATTTAGTCTAAAAGCTTGATCACAACAAATGACTCACATGGTAGAACCAGCTAATTGCCAGCAAATATCCCTTCCTTCCTTATTAAAAGAACCTTGTGTTTTCTTTGGAAGCCAATGTGCCTTGTTTAAAATCTCCACCATCTCAGATGCTCTTGCTTCTTCTAGTAGTCATGCAACTTGGTTCAATTCAATTACTTGTAAGAGGAATTAAAGAACACCTTTAAATAAAACCCTGGTATCTGAAAGTTAACGCTTTATATGACTGAAGGAAAGCAAATTCTGAGTTAGAGAACGAGCATTTTGTTAGACTTTATACTTGGATCAAGCCAGATAATTAGAAAGCGGACTACATAGGTAATATTGTTTTCTTGCCTTGTACTATTTTATTTATTGATTTGTTTTGTATTTGACTTCCATTTATGTCAATACAAGAATTGTTCAATTGAAATTGGTCCTATGCTTGTCATAGGGATGTTGGTGACAGCCTTTGTTGGCTACATCTCTGTTTTCATTTCCTATAGGAGCCAGGCCTATTTTCTTGAATTGTGTCATTTTTATTCCTTGGGCACACTAATTAGCATTCCCTCTGTGTTTTTACCACTAGAAGTACAATACCAATCTATTTCTTACTTCTAACAACTATGGACTCTAGGACTTGATAAGGTATATTTTGTACCTTAGGACAAGTTTGTGTACTAACATTGTGGCTTTATGTTATTTTCTTTTCTTTTTCTTTTTTTATTTATAATAGTATTATGTATTACAATTCATAATGCACATATATAGCATCTTTTTACATACAACTGTTTGTATACAAAGTATATACGTACTTTTCAGATCTTCAATAATGCATTTAGGATAATGATATCCATCTCATTCAACCACCAATGTTTACCCCCCTTTTCTCCCCCCTTGCTTCCTCCCTTCCCCTCCCTTTCCTTTGACCATTTTAGTGTTCCTCTATTCCTCCTATTGTCATTTTTCTCAACTTTAATATAATTCTGTAATATAATCATTCTACAGTTTTCATGTAGATCTACCTATAGACAAAGGTTATTTTGAACAAAAGTATTCTCCTTATCACAGTCCACCAGGAGTAAGTGATCAGACATTTTTTTATCACTTGGTTGGTGCCTGGTCAATAGAACTATTCCTTGCAATAGCCACACAAATTTGACCCTTACTAGTATCCTTTCCTTTCTTTTCTGGTGTATCAGTGTTCTCCATCAATCAGTTTCTGGCTGATAAATTATAAAAGGGTCTTCTTTCCACTTTTCCTGTCCTACTTACAAAAGTCCTCTGAGTTATAAATTGTACAGACTGACTTCATTATAATTTGGGATAGTCAGAAAGTTATTTTCAGACAAATTGTTATTGATCTATGAATTTCTTACCCTGCATCTATATGTTTAAATTATTTTGTCCAGTTACTTACTCAGTAAGACAATAAAAAGTCAAACAATACCGTGTGAAGGACACATTTTGTCAATTAGTTGATTGAAATGGTCTTTATTTTTGAACACGTCTCTGTGTTAATGACATCAACAGTACTTTCCACATTCAGTATCCTAATAATTGTGTACATACTTTAGGGAGCCCAAACCAATCATTTGTTTTACCCTTAAGCCTGCTTTCTGGGTTGCCTAGTCAATAGTCTCCAAAGGTTCCAGGCACATGTCCATAGTGTCCAGAGTTTAGCTAAAAATAACCCAACTGTCAATTTATAGAAGATTCTTTCCTAGGCAACAAATGACCCATTGGTTACTTGGTGGATCCATCAGTTCTTTAACATCCTTAAATGAACTTATCAAGCTTTCACAGAATGTATTAGCTTATAGTCTAAACATGAAATAAGCTTTGTACAAAAATAATTCTCATTTTCTTTTTGTCGATGTGTAAAGGCAATATAAAAGATTTATTTAGTTGATTATTAAAGCCCTCCATTAAAGTCATTGTAATACATTGACATTTTAAAGATAAGTACCAAAAAATCACTTTTTTTAAAAAAGAAACTTACAGAAATAAGTTTATGAGTTTTTAATATTTGTAAAAGGAATATTTCACAATAAATCAATTAAGATGCCTAAAGTATTATGGAAAGTTAAGAGATGAATACCAGTCTCCTATTCTTATAAATACTATTAGGAAAATCATCATGAGCATAAAATCCATTGCTGCTTTCCAGAATATTTTATTATTAAAAACTGCCATAAGATGTCAGGAAAACACAAACATTTAGGAAATATATCCCAGAAAAATGGCTGTGCAAATTTTAAACTTAATAGTTATAGTATTTCAAATGTTTAAATTTTATTTCACCTCACTATAGACAAATTAGACTTTTGAAACAATACAGCAGGTCCTCTAATGTAATTTTTTTTGTCATTCTGCAGTTATTTAAATTTCAGCACCAAAATTTATTATTTATTTATAATTATTTGTTATAACAAAATAACAAAAGTTAATTTTATAAAGATAGCCCCAGACTCCTTCAGCTTGCCTGTTGTTAACATAGAGAAATATTAGGTTTGTAAACAGCATCTATTTTCCTATAATCAATTTAGGTCACCTGAACCCAGCATCAAAGAAGGAAGTCCTGCAGATTATTTGACAAAGGAATCATTCCCAACTACCAGAGGTCACTAAATCCCCTGAGAGTAATTGTTAAGCCTCCCTTTTGATAAACAGGTGCTATGTGGCTGTGCTTCTGCTTCCTCCAATTCTGAACTAAGGCAGACAGGTTTCACTCTCCTTTCAGAGTTTGCCTGTCACACCCTCTCTGCCTCTTAGCCATTCTGAACTTATCTTGTTCATTCTGGCTGAATTTCACTCAAATCCAGTTTCTGATCCTTCATTGTCAGGAATGCTTTACAGAGGATTTTGCTGGCTCATACTTGTCTACTTGGTGTCAAAACCTCAGGGAGGCTCATTTATATTACAGAGCAAAATCATCATCTCTTGCCTGTGCTTTCAAAGTGACTCTGTTTTAAACAAGAAGAAAATGATTTTAACTTATTCTCTCATGTTATTCAATTAATGCAACATGAAGAAAATATTGTGATTGAAACTTCAAAGGTAGAAGTCTTTTTTGTCTTAATATGTTATTTTTCTTTAGATAGCATTTAGTTTTGAATTTGCATGTGAAAATTTGTTATGTTTTAAACAAAGTCTGAATGGGTAAAAATTATTCATGCAATATTATTTCATCCAACAGATTTTTGTATGATGTATGGAATTCTAGATCACTTTTCAAAACTTCCACTAAATTTTGAGCATAATTATTCATGAAGTACTAGCATTTGTAATATTGAACAACCTTTATTCATAGCCAGAGTTTATTTATGGCATTAGAATTTTTAGATGTTTAGATGTAGAACTATTCCAGGCTAGCCTTATATTTTAGGTACAAGAACACTGAGGACCATAAATTCAAATATTTCAAGTATTGTTTATAATTTCAGAAGGGACTAAGAATAGAATCACTATGTTGTTATCTAAGTCAATATTTTAATTTTATCCTTTGAAACAAATTAGTACTTCCCTGGGCCAATATATCATATATATTATTAGAAACCATAAATTAATTCAGTGATCAATTATATTAATTTTCTGATCTATGGGTAACTGCCACTTGCTTACTTCTTTAAATAATAACTGAACTAATATGGTTGAGTTTACGTTTGCCATTTTGCTGTATGTTTTCTGTTGGTGCCATCTGTTCTTTTTTACTTCTTCTTTATTCTGTATTCAAGTGTTGCTTATTATTTCATTTTATGTATTATATTGACTTTGTAGGCACACTGTACAATGACTTTTAGGGTCTGGGGCTGTGGCTCAGCGGCAGAGTGCTCGCCTCACACGTGCGCGGCCTGGGTTCGATCCTCAGCACCACGTAAACATAAATGCATTGCATTGTGTACAACTAAAGTAAATAAATAAATATTAAAAAAAAAGATGACTTTTACCTGCTTGCTCTAGATGTTTCATCATGTATCCTCGACTTATTATAAGCTAACTTGAGTTATTATTTTGCTACTTAACAAATACTTTGGATATTTTATAATAGTGTGTTTCTACTCATGCCTTTGGTGCTATTGTCATCAAAAATTTTCCACACGTTATAAACTTCACAGCACACTGTTACCATTGTTCCAGGAAGTCAATAGTCTTTTAAATTTAAGAATCAGTCCTTCGTGTTGAGTCGTTGTACCCTCTTCAGTGCTGTTCATGCATTTCCCATGTTCAGAGAGGCCTTCTTCTAGTAATACTGTCCTTGCTTCAGTATTTCTTGACTCTCCTCATGAAAGGAGAGTCATTTGTTATTGACTCTCCTTTTATATGTTATTCCTTTAAAAATATCTTCATCTGCCTATGCCTTTGAAGAGGTTTTTTTTTTTTTTTTTTTTTTCCTTTCTGGATATAAAATCCTAGGGTATTTTTCGTTGTTGTTTATTTGTTTTGTTTTCTTATGTCTCTTCAAAGATGCCACTTTATTGGGTTCTGATTTCTTTTGCTTTTATCAAGGTCAATCTTCATTCTGTTATTCCCTTAGATATAATATGTCCTTTGTTCTGGCTACTTCCAACATTTTTTCTCTTTTGAGCCTGTTGTGCCCAGGTGTGAATCTTTACGCCTATTCTGCTTGACTTTCATTATCTCCCTTGAACTGTGGATAGATGCTTTCAGGGATTTTTGAAAATAATCTATTCATGCTATCTTTTCAGTTTATTCTCCATTCTCCCTTTTATTTCCTTATGGGAATTACACATATATTAGGATGTTTCAGAGTGATTTGCACATATCTCATACAATTCCTTCTTTTTTTTGTTTTTTTATTCTGTGTTTTTCCTCCAACTTATATTTTGAATATTTATTTTGGCTTTGCTTTTAGTCGTTTGTTATTTTGCTTTGCTTTGTCCAATCTACTGTTTGGCATAGAAAATGAATTCTTAATGTCAGACATTCATATGTTTTTTTCTTTTTGGTTAGATATTATGCATAAAGCCACAAAATAAATGTGCAAAATTCAAATATCTCAGCATTAGCAATAATCACGAGCAAATAAGAAAAATTATTTTATTCAAAATAATAAAATCTTAAATGTGCTGAAACAAGCTTAACCAGAAATATGTATATCAACATGAATATAACAGCAAATCTATATTGAAGGATAAAAGACCCTACAGGTGCATGGGTAATTTATCATACATTGAAAATAAAAGCAAAAAAAGTTTAAAAAGTTAAGATGTCTTTTATACTAAAATAATTTTCAAATTAAATTTTAATAAGAATCACAATGAATATTTTTAGGAACTTTTCAAGTTGAGTTTAATGTTCATCTTTAATAGTATACCCATAAAAAATATTAGGAATAATAATAAAGAGAACATTCTCAGAATGCTAAATATGGTAAGTCAGATAATATGAATGTCTTAGTCCATTTTGCATTGCTATAACAAAATACCCAAGGCTGGTAGTTTATAAGAAAACAGGTTCTATTGGCTCACAGTTCTGGAGGTTCAAGAGAATGGCATTGGCATCCACTTGGGTCTGGTAGGGGTCTCGTGGTGGCAGCAGAAGAGGGTTTCAGGGAAAGGACTAATCTTGCTTGTAACAGCATTCTTCTAGCAATTAATCTGGTCTCAGGGGAACTGCATTAATCCTTTCTGAGGGAAGCCCTATGCTTTAATCACCTTCCACCCAGCCCCACCTCTTAAAACTCTATAATTTCTGGACCTTAGTAGAAGACCAAGTTGTCAATACAAGAACCTTTATGGCACACACTCAAGCCATATCCAAATCACAGAAGCAACAACTCTCCCACTAATGAAAATTAAGAAACCCACATACACACTCATGCATACCCTCACACACATACAATTGCACACACAAAGTTGATTAAAATCAACTAACAAAGCTGTGAATATTTACAGAACCAAATCTAAAGCAAGGAAACTCAAATGGAGCAGATGTTTCTTAAAAAGGTGGTCAGTGGGATGAGAAGGGGTGAAGAGCTTAGGATCATGTCATGTTACTAGGGGAACAAAAGTCGCAGCTCTGTGCTTGCTAACAAGGTGAGTCCTGGTAAGTTCTTCATGCTTTAGGAAATACACCCAAGATGTTAAATGTCCATAGAGAACAGTCTGATCTTCCAGGGGACTGAAGTGAAGATTTAAACATTTTCTTATTCCTTTTAATTATATACAGTTAATCCAGGGTTGCTATTATCCCAGCCTCTTCCAGAAGTATGTGTGTATCCTCTTTGGTGGAACATGATGCCATCCTAGGCCTCATTTTATTAAAAAATTACAAATGACATCTATTATCCAATAAAAATTCAGCAAGGCAATGAGAAAACAAGAGAAATGAAGAGAAAAGTGTAGAGTGGAAATATTCACAGGAGAATTAGATAATAGATGTTATCAGATGGAGGTCCGAAAATGTGCAGAATATTGAAGGATATAAAAAGAAAATTGAGAACTTTTATGGAAAAGGGGAAAAGATAGGTGAATACAAAAATAAAGTAGTAAACTTAAATCCTCTGAAGATGGTTTTAACAGCACGTTAGTCAATGCTGATGAGGTATCAGTAAACTGGAATATAGGTTAGAAGAAATATACAGAGGTAAGTAACATCTTAAAAGAATGGAAATTTTAAAGAGATGGAGAGATGATACACCTTTGAGAGTCTAACTTACACTTAATTGGAGCCCCAGAGGAAGAAGAGAGGGAGAATCCTTTGGCCTTGTCATTAATTGTGATAATTTTGTCCATCTAGCTTTGGATAATTAACCCCCTATTTATCATGCCAATCGCTATCAGACCTAAAATAGCATCTTTCATTCTGAGTCCCTTTGTGCAAAGGAAAGCTTCCTCTTCTGAATTTCTTAGTGAAGCTAATGGCCCTCTCAGGAGTGCATTCATTTTTGCCTATGCAAACTGCATTTTTTGGGCTGTTCATGTTACCATCATTTGGTAGCTTTCTGCTTCATGTTGCATAGTCACTCCAGCACAACTTCTCAAGCCTTTGAATCCTTCCTTTATCAGCTATGGCCATGCTGGAATTTCTACTCAATGTGAGTGACTGTTTTTTCCATGTTTCTCAGAGCCATCTCAGTAGCCTATTTGGAACAACTAGTGGGATCCTTGGCAAGTTGTTAAATTCTGTACGCCATGAGAGTTCTTCCAAATTGAGAATTTCTTCCTTACCCCAGCTAGTGTTCAACTCTCTGAACCAAGAATCCTCAAATTATCATCCCACACTTAACCCCTCAAATCCCATCAGAACATGCCAGCTAGGTCTTTGAGAGCTATTGGAGTGTGAAGATCTTTCCTTGTTTTATCAGGCCCAGAAGTCCTTGGTAGAGTTGTGACTTTACCCTAGATATTGTCTTATTAGCCCAGGGGACATGTGTTGGGACTTTCCGGACACTGTCTGCCAAGGGGATGGGCTCTGGTTGCTTTCCACGCCCTTTGGAGGACCGGGGCTAAGCAAGGGGGTGTGGCTATGACTTATCGTGAGAGCCGGAACCGCCCTGCTGGTCAAGGATTGGTTATTTTTAGTCCTATATAAGCACAGTTCACTTTTTTAATAAATGAGTTTTTGGCATTGCTTTCTACCAAAAAACCCGGGTGTGGCATGGTGTCCATCAATCAGGCAGGGATAAAGACACTCGGCGACTTTTGCCCGCTAAGCCTATCTTCGCCAGGTAAGCTACTTTAACTCTTTCTGCTGGCAGAAAGAACCCCCTTTTAGGGCCCAAAAATGGGGGTAGCTTTAGACCTCGGCCCCATTAATAAGTAACACAGCAGTCACGGCAGTTGGCGCCAAAGCGCGGGACACGAAAACAAAAGAAAATTATCCATAGGCTTAGCACGGTTAGAGACGCAGCGTCTCTCTGGCAAAAGTATCCTCTAATATGGGGCAAGCTTTAATATTTAAGAAATCTCAGGACACAGCCCTCGAGGCATGGCGGTGTATTTTAAGAAAGCAAGGTCTCCAGATTTCTGATGCTCAAGCTGAAAAAATTTGGAGCTCATTAATAAGGGCGGCTCCCTGGCTCCCGAAGGCTGATTATAATTCATGGAAGACATGGCACCATGCGGAACAGATTTTAAGAGAGAGAGAAAACGAATATGGGGAGATTCCCCTCCGGGAGTTTATCCAACGTTATCCGCCCTACAAACATGCTCTCTCATACAACCAATAAAAGAATCTGCAGAGGCCACAGATCAGGCACCTCAAATTATAAGAATTGAGGAAACGGAGCAGGCCCTACGGGAAAATAAAATATATGAATCTAATCTCTCCCGGTCCGGGGAATTAAACAGCCCCTCCCGGTCCGCGGATTAGGAGAAGCCTAACCACTCCCTAGAAGTAGAGAAATCCAGCTCCGTGGAATTAGGAAAAACTAGCAATCAGGAACCTACAGCCCCTCCCTTGGAGAGCTTAAAAAATTCCCTGGGGACAAAGGCCATCGCCACATGGCTCACCACCCTGTGAGCGGGATCCTCCATTTTATGAGCCCGCGGCTTCCGGGCCTTCTGCACCACCGCTTTTCCAGGAGGCGCCAATTCCACAATAGCTGCTAGCGCCCCCTGGTGGGCTTTCACCTGTAATGGCGTTTCCAGTTAATTTAAATCCGGGAGGAAATAGGCCGAATATTTGGTACCCCTGGGAGACTCAAGAGTTAAAAGAATTTTAAAAAGCCGTGTCAGAAGACGGTCCTAACTCTCCATGGGCAGAATGTATTTTATCAAGTTTGGCACATCAAGCCTGCACGACAAAAGATTGGAAAGATTTAGCTAAAGCCGTGCTCCCAGGACCTTTATTTATAAAGTGGTGTGCATATTTAACTGATGAATGTCATATGCAGGCAGAGAGAAACCGATCTGTGAATCCTCCCATACCAATAACCTTTGGGATGCTGGCAGGAGTTAATGACCAATATGCAATGGGCATTCAACAGGCAGCAATACCAGCCCCTTACCGAGAGCAGGTGCGAGCTTTAGGGCTGGCAGCATGGAAAAAGCTAGAGGAAGGCCCTACAGAGCCTCCTATAGCTGGAATCACTCAAAAAGCTAATGAGGATCTGGCCACATTTATTGAGGGAGTAGAAAAAAGCCTTCAAAGGAAATTTCCACCTGGTACAATGAGAGACCAATTTGCAAAAATGCTGGTTTGGGAAGGGATGACCACAGATCACAAACTGGCCTGTGCCGGGTTAAAGGATAGATCTATGGGGAGATGGATTATTGCCACCAAAGATGTGGGTTCTCAAACTCATCAACCTCAAGTCTTAACCACTGCCCTTAATGCCCATACTGAGGTATTAGCAACAGTTTTAAATGGAAAAGGGACCTGTTTTAAGTGTGGACAACAGGGCCATTTTAAAAAAGACTGCCCCAATGGCCCTGGTCGGCCCCCAGAATGCTCCTTTGACCAGACTCAGAGTCTAGCTGCCCCTAGAACACTTTGTCCTAGATATAAAAGAGGATATCATTGGAGAAAAGATTGCAGATCTAAATTTGATATTCAGGAGAAACCTTTAAACTCCTAAAGGGGCATCCTCCAGCCCCGTTACACCAAGGAGGTTCCCCTGCTCACAGTCCCCCTAAGGTCCATTGGACAGTTCCTATTGTTCCAGGGATTAGACCAAAGATGGATATTTATATATCAGGAAAGAAATTTTGTTGCCTAATTGATACTGGGGCAGATCGTACTATACTAAGGAAGGAAGAGATTCCACCTCAGTGGGAACTAATTCGGAGGGCCCCAATTACTCGGGGTAGGTGGAGACACTCATTCAGAAGAAACCACAGATTGGCTTAGATGGAGAGACATAGACGGAAATCAAGGGGAGGTTCGCCCCCTTGTGGCCCCTGGATTAACCTCTAATTTATTAGGCCAGGACATCTTAGGAGAAGCTGAAGCTTACATTACTACAACCCACAGAGAGCTTCAAAATGATATATTAATTAAAGATACGGGGAGAAAAACTTCCAATCATCAAATAAGGTCTCACCCACAATCCTAAGGGCCACTGCTCCCCAAGTTCCTGCCATTCAATGGCGAGATGGCCCCCCAATCTGGGTCGAGCAGTGGCCCCTTCCTACTGAAAAACTAAACCATTTGAGGGCAATTGTCCAAGAACAGTTAGCCCTAGGACACATTAGACCCTCTCTTAGCCCATGGAACAGTCCTGTTTTTGTTATACAAAAGGCCACAGGGAAATGGAGGATGTTACAAGACCTCTGAAAAATTAATGATAGGATGTTCATTGTTGGCACACCTCTGCATGGCCTCCCCTGGATCCCTTCTATCTCTAGAGATTTAACCTTAATTGTTATTGATATTAAAGATTGTTATTTTTCAATACCTCTTCATCCAGATGATTATGAAAAGTTTGTGTTCTCTATCCCCTCTGTTAACTTTCAAAAGCCAGATGAGCGATATGAATGGATAATTCTCCCTCAAGGTATGGCTAACAGCCCAGCTTTTTGTCAATATTATGTTTCATGTCTCCTGTCACCATTAATGAAAATATCGCAGCTCACCCTATATATTTATATGGATGACATCATCCTGGGAGCTGCTGATGTCCAGCAACTGGGCTTAGCTTACCTGACCTTTCGAGAGCTCTTAGAAAAAGGAGGATTACACATATCCAATGACAAGGTCCAAACTATTCCTCCCTTCAAAATATTGGGGACAAAACTTAGCCTAGACTTGGTTTGTCCTCTCAAACCTCAACTAGTCATTCAGAAATCTTATTCCTTGGCAGAGTTACAGAAGCTATTAGGAGAGCTAAACTGGTTAAGACCATGGCTTCATATCTCTACTGAGGATTTATTACCTCTCTTTGAGTTGCTATGGAGAAAATCCCCCTCTGATGTGATTATACTAGAAGAAGGTCATCTGTCAATATTACAAAATGTCCAAGATGCCCTCAATTCAGCCCAATTGGCTCGATACCAACCAAAGCAACCTCTATATCTGTGGATTTTCTCAGGTGCTAAGCTCCTTACAGCTGTTCTCACCCAGATGGGCAACCCCTTACAGTGGATACATTCCTCTGTGGGAGGAGCACCTCGAGTTTATTCCCAATTAGATCAATTAGCAGATCTTATAATAAAAGGGAGAGATACATCATTAAGACATTATGGAAAAGACCCAGATATTTTAACAATTCCTTACCGTTTGTCAGACTTTGAGTGGATACGGAGAAACAACCCTAGAGTCTACTATGCTTTAGAAGGATTTTCAGGACAAGTTGACCGTCATTATGGATCAACCAAATGGACCTCTTCTTTTCCCAAACTCTAGTGGACTCCCCCCATCCTTTTTTCCATCAATCCACTCCCCAAGACAGTAAATGTCTTCACAGATGGAGGAAAAGAAGGGTCAGCAGTTGTAGTTTTTCACCCATCCTCAGGCCAAAGGACACAATACTTTGAAGCAGTTACTAGTTCTGCTCAATTTAAAGAATTATATGCTGTTGCATTAGCCTTGACCCATGTCCAAGAGCCTATGAATCTTTTCTCAGATAGTTTATATGTAATTAACCTATTTCCTACTCTAAATGCATCATATATAAAGATAGATAATAATCCTCTAACCCCTCTGATGATTCAGGTTCGATCCCTGTTAAAGGGATGTAATGAGCCTATTTTCCTCCAACATCTTAGGGGTCATCAAGGCTTATCTGGGCCCCTCTCTGAGGGAAATCAGGCCGCTGACTGTTTGGCCACCACAGGTGTATTAACAGTTACAGTCCCATATCAACAAGACCTTCAGTTAGCCCAAGGTCTTCACGACCTTACTCATTTAAATTGGAGAGGACTTCATCATAAATTTCCTTTAGTTCCTATAAAAGTTTTTAAAAAAAAAGATTATAAGGACATGTAAGTCCTATTTGCCCTTCTTACAGGTCCCACCTCTCCAGTCCCCTGGGGTAAATCCCAGAGGCCTACGGCCCAACGCTGTCTGGCAGACTGATGTAACCCATTATGCACCATTTGGAAAATTAAAATATATATTTATGTCCATAGATACTTATTCACATGCTTGTTGGGCCACGGCACACTCTGGAGAAAGGGCTAAACATGCTAAAAGTCACTTTTTTACAATGCTTTGCTATTCTTGGATTGCCAAAACAGGTTAAAACCGATAATGGACCCTGTTTTATGAGCAAATCATTACAAAAGTTCTTCCAAACTTGGCATATTAAACATACCACAGGGATCCCATATAGCCCAAAAGGACAAGCCATCATAGAAAGACATAATAAAACCCTAAAGGACCAATTAATAAAACAAAATGGGGGAAACAACCCCCATGACCAGTTAAAGACAGCTATGCTTACCTTAAATATTTTAAATTTTTCCAAACAGCAGCCTCTGTCTGTGTTTCAAAGACACTGGTCTAACCAAACGCCTTATGTAAAGGTTGAGGTCAGATGGAAAGACCCATTAACTGGATTCTGGAGAGGTCCGATCCGTTAATAAGTGCTGGCAGAGGTTTTGGATGTGTCTTCCCAATGGGAGAACAAAACCCTATATGGGTGCCTGCCAGAGATCTCAAATACTGACAATCCGACCAAAATGACTACCCAGGAGCACAAGCTCTTGAGGGGTGATCCTTTCTTTTTTCCACAGAAATGAGAAGAAAGAAAAAACACCATGACAAATCTCCTGTCCTGTTGTGATTAAACTTCTCATCACATCCATTCCAAAATTCATCAAAAACACTGTCTTGGACTCCTTCTTTGTCAGTATCTGAACCCTCTGCGATGAGAGAAGAGGGACTGTGCCATTCCTGTGACAATTGTCTGGACCTTGTGCTAGACGGCTTCCTTGGGACTCTGAGGGACTGTGCCATTCCTGTGACAATTGTCTGGACTTTCTGCTAGACGGCTTCCTTTGGACTCTGAGAGAAGAGCGCTATATCTGTGACAATTGTCCGGACTTTATGCTAGAGAGAAGAATGCTATTCCTGTGACAATTGTCCGGACTTTATGCCAAATGGCTTCCTTTAGACTGAACTGTATGAGTGGACTTTCTCCCTTTGGTGAAATCCCTGATTGTCATTGTCTTTGTGTTCACTTTTGGGCCCTATATAACTAACCAGATTGATACAGCTGGGTGGTCTGCTGTCATGCTGAGCTAAAGCCCTACAGGCTTGGCCATGGTCCTTAACAAGATGTGGAGGTTTGCCATCCAGTCAAGCCTTCCCAAAGGTGACTGTCCTGTCCTGTGTCCTTCCCCTGGCCACTTGCTGGCCCTGGGTGTGTCCACCTGAAGTGCTAGGGTGGTAGCCAATGACGGGTAAGATTTTTCCCAGAGAGGAAAAACAACCTAAACAGGCACACTCTCTAGTGAGATGGACACCCTAATTTTCGAAATACAGGATGGGACATCCCATTTTTGAAATATAAAATGGAGAGGCCCCATTTTGAAAAAAATGAAAAAGGAGAATTGTTGGGAATTTCCTGATGCTGTCTGCCAAGGGGATGAGCTCTGGTTGCTTACCACGCCCTTTGGAGGACTGGGGCTAAGCAAGGGGGTGTGGCTATGACATATCGTGAGAGCCGGAACCGCCCTGCTGGTCAAGGATTGGTTATTTTTAGGCCTATATAAGCACAGTTCACTTTTTTAATAAACCGAGTTTTTGGCATTGCTTTCTACCAAAACTCCCCGGGTGTGGCGTGGTGTCCGTCAATCAGGCGGGGATAAAGACACTCGGCGACTTTTGCCCGCTAAGCCTATCTTCGCCAGGTAAGCTACTTTAACTCTTTCTGCTGGCAGAAAGAACCCCCTTTTAGGGCCCATAAAGGGGGGTAGCTTTAGACCTCGGCCCCATTAATAAGTAACACAGCAGTCCCGGCAGACATGGAGGAAGATCATTAGTGGAGACTTCATTGAATTTTCTTCACTCAGGGGATTGCCCAAACTTTTACTAGTCCACTTCTGATGGCTCATAGGAGACAGGGAAATCCCAAGATTCAAGAATTTGTGGTTTCCATTCTTCCTGAATCATGTCCCAACCTTGACATTAATGTCTTATTTGGCTGTGAATTTAATCTTCTTTGAATGTTGCCTATTTATACAATTAAGTCCTGCCTGGGTCTCTGATCCTCAGCTTCCTCTGCCATCCAAACTGTACTAGAGCTTTCTGTACGCAAACAATGAATCCCTTTTTCTTTCACACTTTAGCTCTTAATTGCTGGTTAATTATTCTCAGCTTAAAAATATACTTATAATAAAATCAACAACATTCTCCCCCACCCCCAATTTCAATTGAGCTTAAGGGTAACCTCCTAATTTCACTGTCTTTGTAGTTAAAAATCTCTTCGCTATTTCTCTAAGGTGGGGTCTGTTTCATCAGCAGGAGCATTCCCTCCTACCAGGATACCACTGTAGTTCAACACAGTGAGAGTCAACAACTGAAGTGTAACTTGTTAGAAGCTCTCTGGCCTAGCCTTACCTTCTGTAACAGGGAGAGCAGTCTCCTTGTCAGCTGGGTGATGGATGATCCAGTTCTAAGGTCTCATCTCCATGGCTACTTTCTTGGATAACTCATGGCACCAACTGTTACACTTTGGGTTTTCTATAAGCAGACATTGGAGATGACATGTAGCAGGAGATAACAAGTAGCAGGTTTTGGGGGAATACATTACCAGCATCAGCAGCTGTAGAAAAAGGGGAAAGAAGCAAAATTGGTCAGAAGGAAAATGTGAAATCCAATGCATTCTCTACAGAAGTCTTAGTCTATTGAGAGGAGGCCTCTGAAAATGAGATGATCCTTTGAAACTTTGCCCAGTTACAAGGAAGCCAGGCCTTAATGTCCCTATGGACATCAGTTACAGGCTGTAGGGAACTCTGGAAGGCCTCTGAAGGCAGCTGACAGCTAAGAGCCTATGGCTCTTTCTGCAGCTATGGTACTAAGTCCTTCATTTCAGAAGAGGGATTTGGATGGCATTTTACAGCATTCACCACACTGGGAGACATTGATAAAATAAGCAGAAAACAAAATCAGTAAGGATATAGAAGATTGGAATGACATGATTAACACTATTGATCTAATTGATAACAATAAAGCCCTGCATGTAACTGCAGAACAAACATTTTTTTCCAAGTGCTTTCAGAACATTTACTCATATTGATTTAACCATCTTGTTTAAATGCTGGGCAATAAGGCACATTTTTACAAATTTCAAAACACTCAGATACAAGTTTGTAAAAATTGTACAGAGCTGAAATTATACAGAGTATGTTCTCTGACCACAGTGGAATTAGTGACAAATTAAAAACAATCAAAACCAAAAAAATCCCATATGTTAGGATATTAAGCACATATTTCTAAATAAATTATAGACCAAAGAATGAATTATATAAAATTGGAAGTTTTATTTTTTACTAATTATAGTGAAAATAGGACACATCCCAAATTATAAGATGCCTCTAAAACCATTCTTTTTGGGAAATTTTCAGTTAAATGTAAATATGAGGGAAAAAAAATCAGATGTGCCCATCTAAAGAGGTTAGAAAAAGAAGAGCAAATTAAATTCAACTTTGGTGATGATAATATTGTGCTTATGTTACACATAGCCTTTTGTGTTGTAGAGATATGTACTGAAATACTTATAAATATGGTACTATGATTATGATTCCTTAGATTTGCTATAAAATAATTCAGAGGGAGTAGGGAGAGTGGTTTTTATAAAAGTATGTGTAGAGAAATATGGATGATGTAAGATAGACCATATTTAAGTTGATTGGTGGAAGTGTGGGGTTTCATATAATGTTCTCTCTACATATTTAAATTTTTTTTTAATAAAAAGGTTAAAAAAAAACCATACAACTCCAATTCTTAACTTCTAATAAGACAGAAACATTAATAGAAAAAAGTCAAAAAGTACAAATAAGTAGTCAAATTACAGCATATCACTTTATCAGTTAGAACAGCATCAGTTGGAACACTTAGCAAATGTGTTTTGATAGTTTGTGTGTCTCAAAACTAAATTGTCAGTTTCTTAAAAACAGGAAAGTTGCATTTATTTGCAAAATAGTAATTGTTGGGTGATATTTGTTTGACAAATGTTCCTGTCCAATGGATCTTTAGAAGAAATTGTTGATAGCAATGGGTGGTTCTGTGCCTTTGCTGGAGTGGGGTGTGATGGATCTAGTCTCAGAGCCAGAGACCTCTTGACTCATTGCACCCCAGCATGAATAGCAGTGTCTACATTTCCAGTCTCGTTAAGTGATGTTTATGTTGGAGGGGATTCTCAGCCAAAGACCTCCCTTTATCATTTTTTTTGTTGTTGTTGTTGTTTCCCATATGCCTTCTTCAAGCTGATAGAAATTGGGCATATTCATTTTATTGGAAAAATTTTAAAAATGCTTAGACAAAATGTACATCTCTATAATGAATAGAATTTAAATCATTGAAAGTCATTTAATTACTCTGCCTCCTTGGATAATTTTCCATTTACATTTCTCCTCTAAATCAAATAACTAAACATGTCCTGCTTACAGGGATGTTTTTCTATAAACCTGACAAACAGCTGTGAGTGTTCTCTTCTGAAGTTTCTCTCTCTAAAATATGAAGTTAAAAGTTAATCACAAACTAGAGTACTATAATTTTTCATGATCACAGCAGAAAACAACATCACAAATACATATAAAATTCTTAACTCTGGTCTAGAAATGAATTATTTAAAATTCATTTTATGCTGATAGGATAAAGGTAATAATATTTGTGTTTCCTGGGCCATGGAATGACTGACAAAATGGCTGTAATACATGACTATTCTCAAGTCAAAAACAAAACTTGCTTCATACTCAGAAAACTCCAAGATTTTAAGCCTTTGTAGCAAGACTCATAATATTAACAATTCAAGTAGTATCAGAAGCTTGAACTTGGAGCCTGTAGCAAACTCGAAAATAAAAATTAATGCCTTACTGTAGGCTATATTTCTCCTAAGTCATAATCCATGGCTAGAGCTCTTTTGTTTAAGTAAATATTTTTAGAACATATCATAAAATATTTCCTAGTAGTGAAGCCAGAATTAGACAAGCAGTCAGTATAGATAGGTAAATTGAGCCAGGTTGGATCAAGGAGGACAATTTTGAGTGAGTCAGGGAAGTTGGAGACTGTCCCCTGAGGGATTGAAATACTAATTCCTTCTGAGCCCTTCCTCCACCCTTATCAGGAACCTGCCCCTGCTCCAACCTGCTGCTAAGGTAACCTGTTCCAGGAATTGTCCCTCCCTACAGGGAGCTATAAGGTTGTTAATTAATGTGTCCTAGGCTGTACCATCCTGCCCTTCCCCCCTTCAGCCCACCAATTTCCCACCTTTTGGCCAGCCCACTGAGCATTCTTGGGCCTGGTCACCTACACAGGAAGGAGAGAGATAAGGGGAAGAGAGTAGGAGAACAAAGGAAGCCTAGGACATATAAAAAGGGCAGAACACCTCGCTTCTTGGGATACCAGGATACCAGCTATGGCCCCCTTCTCTTTCCTGGGAGAAGTCTATGTTACCCCTTTTTAAATAAACCCTGCTTTATATGCGTGCCTTGGCGTCCTTCTCTAACGTTCAAACTTCAACATGTGAGGAAGCAGAACTCATCACAGATAACCGGTGGTATCAGTATCATTTAACAATAAATAAATTGCACTATTTAGATTTGGAAAACCTGGGTTCAAGTTGGGTTCTGCCATTTATTGGCTGCTGAGCTTCTGGCAGAATTCAACCCCTCAGACCTCCACCACCTAATCTCTAAAGTGGGTGTTGCTGATGATACACATGCCCAAGTCACAGGATCACCATGAACACACAAAAATTTTTCATTATGAAGCTGCATGGACTGTAAAATGTTCTAAGTACATTAGTATCACACTTTTTCTCATATTTTTTTCTCCTCAAATTCCCAAATTATAGATTGTATGACAGAGATGTTTAAATGTGTTTATTGACTGTTTTTGCTCAGAGGGTTGTACATGGTAGAATGAGTTTGTAAATGTCATCATTTGAAGTGGTATATGGTCTCTGAAAAAAATAAATCATGCAGCACCTTATCACTATTGATTACTTTTTGACCAATACTATGAATTATTGCAGCTCATTTATTCATCCTTTTTATCATTCATCCAACAAATTTTTATTAAAGTTTATGTTGTGTTCCAGGTATTGGCTTATATGAATAAGAAAAGAAATTCTCTAAACTCAAAAGGGACATAATTTATCGGGGGAGAAAGATAAGTAAACAACAACTAAAATGAGTGTGATAAGAGCTAGGCATAAGTGATAGAGGATACTGTGAGAGGATGGCTTTTCACCACTACGAAGTGCAGGTCTAGCTGCAGAACTGAGGTTTCTGAAGTGGCAGCAGGTAAAATTAGCTAAGCAAAACAGTATGTGTGTGTGTGTTGGGAGTAATAATCAGGAGGTGATCTCAAGACAGGAAACTGTGTGCTTGCCAGAGAGAAGAGCCCACATGGCTGTAGAAATAGCAAGATACAGTGCATCTTAGCAAAACCACTGTAATGCTCACCTGTACGTTTCTCTTCCCTGTACAGTGGGGGAGGGAAGAGTACATACTGGAACCCAAGAAAATTCAGTGTGGTTAGAGTACAGGATGAAAGTCCCAGTGTGGCTTGAGCGAGACTGGGGAGAGAGGCAGAGAACAGATTGTGAAGTGCTGTATGTTCTGGGCTGAGGAGCTCAGATTTTTTTCTCCTGAAGGCTATGGATAGCTATTGAAGAATTTTAAGCAGCGCTGAGACTTGACTGGGTTTGGATTTAATAAGTCTTAAAATCTGATGGTGACTCATAGAGTGGATTGACCAGTGCTAAAAGTGGAGATTGATACAATAAGCTAGAGGAGTCGATTGATTTGCCAATGGAGACAAACTTCAGAGAATCTCAGAGAGTAAGCATCATCTCCCTTCTTAAGAACTACCAGTGATTTTTCAGTTCCAATAAAAACAATATCCAAACTCCTTATCATGTCCTTTAAGTCCCTGCAAAACCTGCTTCTGATCTAAGTGACAATAGATGGCAATATAACACATTGCCAATAGATTCAGCCTATCTGGATTGAAATCTCAATTTATCGCTTAGGTAGTACCTGTGTGATTTGGTACAAATTATTTGACTTCTTTGTGACTTGGCTTTCTAATTCTCAAAACAGGGATAAAAATCATGAGGAAAATATGAGTGAAAAATATGATAATGAAACTTCATGCATAATGATTGGGTCATGGAAAGCACTTAGCAAATGCTAGCTAAGAAACACATGATATGTCCCCTTGACATTCATTGACCTTCTGATGGACCATGGAATGGACTCTCCACTTCTGGAGGGTTGAACCTTTTTGATATTTATCCCAGAATACTCTTTTTACAATGGGTTGGTTCCCTCATAAACGTTAATGCTTGTCTTAAAGACCATCTCCTCAAAAATTGTCTTTAAACACTGTGAAATATATACCCTACCATTAGTCTCCATCACAACAACTTGTTTATAGTATTCATAGCTCTTAGCAGAAGCTCTAATGATTTTATTTGCTTATTTGTTTACTGTATGTCTCCCCAGCTGGATCATAAGTTTCATGAGAATTCTCTGTTCTCTATGTAACTTTGTATCTAGTGAACCTAGATACAAACCTACCTCACTTTCTGGTACTTAGTAGGTTTCAATAAATAAAATGTTAAATAACAAACAAATAAAGAAGAATACATAGATCTGGTGAGTGATCCCATACTCTCAAATGGTAAGGGAGAAGTTATCAAGCAAATATGAGAGGAGAAATAATTCTGGGTGTGAAGGTAGATCAGCCTTCCATATTTAGACACATTTGTGAACACAAGTGTATCTCTAGAGAAGGCATTTGGAGGCTGGGGCTGGTTCTCAGAAGGGAGGTTTTAATTCAAGTTTCCGTCAGTAGACAGCCGTGGGTGTAACTATGGAAACAGATGCATTCACCTGGAAAGAGCTTATGCAGTGAACAGAGACAGGTGCGTGGTAAGGAACCCCAAGAGCACCACTGTTGAAATGCAGGTGAAAGAAGACTAAAAGGGAGGAAGACTGATAGGAGAGCTAGGGGAAAGTAACCAACCGAACAAAACAGGTGTGAGTGCTATTATGGAAGCCCTGGGAGAAGTTGTTTCACTCTTCAAAGATGGCCTGATATTTCAGGTTTTTAGCTCTTTTGGTATGTCTTAGAGATGCAGCAGCTCCATCACAATTTTCCCCGGCTGCCACCCTGCCCTCAAGCAGGCATGTCCTCTTAGGCGTTTGACTGCCTTGGTCCCTGGGCTCCCCTGGACCCTGTCTTTCCCTAGTTATTCTTTCCCTAGTTCTCCTTTTCCCATTTTTAATATTATGAAGATTTAGTTATATGGTGCAGGAACTTTACTTTTAACTCTGAAGTTTACTTCACTCTGAGCCTGCAGAAAGTCTTCAGACCACACAGCAAAAGGTGCCAGAGAGGCCTTCATTCAGGGCTGAGTTCCTCAGGGGGTGTCTGAAAATTGGCTCTGAGTTCTGACGCTCGTGACCTGTCACTAAGTCTGATCACACAGGCTCCTCCACATAGTGCGTGCAAATCAAAGGACTTCCTTGATGGTTTGAGCTCTGCAAACATGGATCATGACCTGGAGAAGTTGGCAAGAGGTGAACCAGTGCGGACAGCAGGATTGCTGAAAACTGGAAAGGCTGTTCTGTTAGGAAACTTTCCTGACTGTGGGGGATGAATGTAGTCTTAAAATAAAGTTGAAACAGATTGTGAGAAAATAAGGGAGGGCTATTCTCTGGTGGTTTATCGACTTGAGAATAAAGACATTCTCAGAAATGTATGAACAGAGAATCTGAAGTGTGATTTTGGTTGATCCTGGTGGAACAGAAGATTGTTTTCTAGTGAAAACAACCCCAGCCCCTATACTGCCTCTCCTATTCTACATGTGCTGAGTATTTCTTCATATTCCATCACTTGAATCATTACATGGTAATTCTTTGCCTTCTGAATGGTTTTTGAGCATCATATATACAAGAAATGTATGACAATAGCCAAAAACAGCATGTGATGACTCAGCTGGTTCCAACACGAATCTGTCTTCCTTCTTGGAATTCCAGCTCAATCTGCCTAATTAAATGACTGAAGGAATTAGCTGGAGTACCATTGAAAGAGCCAAGTAACTAAATAACTCTACACAATTATGACAATTCCTACTTAAACCAAGCTTTTTGTTGTTGTCGTTCTTCCCAATTCCTCGTTTCACTTCCCACTCTTCTGAATCATTGTGAGATGCTTAATGCTAACAAATCAAATTGCAGGAAATGAGTGTGTGTGACACTCATGTAGGAGGAGTAGAATTAGAGGAAAGTGGAGAGTGACCAAATAAATTGCATATACGGCATTTTAAAAATGATAAGATCAAGTAAAATACCTTACATTTATCATGGTGTGAAACCAGAAGACAATTTTTGACCCAGCCAACAAGAGAGTAGACACAAGATTCAGGTATTATTAATGTGACTTTCATACTTGAATCCAAGATCATTGTAATGAAAGCCAGCTCTCTGCTCCTCCCAGGTTTCTAGCTTTTATGACGTTCTCATTGAGCTGCCCCTCCAGTCGTTTTAGTCATTCATTCTGATAGTCCAAGGCAGCACAGAGGCCACATTACAAGGTACAGTCTTTCTGCTTCTGTAAATGAGTTCAAGCACTTCAAAAGCCACTCCCTTTGTTCCTTGATTTCTTTTTGAGCTCCTAGCAACCACCATTGTGTCAGAATCTAAATTTAGATGCATTTCATACATCTTTCTGAATTTCCAAATTATACTTCATCAGTGCACAACTGAGATTAAACTTTGGGCTCTTTAGTCTGGGTAGGGCTAACTACTGTACATGCATTACTTTATGCATGGAAGCCTGACTCCAGTAGATGCACAGGAAGAAAAAGGTGAAGCTGAAATCTATTGCAAATGGTGGTGCTACTAACTTAGTCCTGACTTTATGAACATTCTTTTTTCTCCTCCTCTGTCATGTAATCCTCACAGTCAATTCCAAAACTCCATGCTTGATTTCTCACCTCCTCCTTTGCAAATAAGTTCTAGTTAGATTGGTTCATGCAAACTAGTAATTTAAGTCAGGTAAGCTCTTTCTGGAAAAATGTTAAGACAGAGGCAAAGGGTCTACATAGGATTATTGAAGAAGCACTCTTCAGCATTTAAAACTATAGAAGGATGATGCCAGTTTTTGGTAGGTATCACCTCTTCTGTCTGCATTTTTACAGTCCCCTTGGAGAGAGGTGGGGAGGCAGCTGAGTTAAGAACCTGAAGACATTGGTATGTGCCATGCCAGCCGAGGCCTTAAAGGCAGATGCTGGGAGGGAGAGCCTTCATGTGCTGCTGCACTCTGATGATGTCTTGCAGTAATGGCGTTCATTATTATCTTAACTCCCTTTTAAACTTACATACTAGAAAGGATTTTTTAAAGGCCATCACTATCTTCTTACTCTGAATAAACTATGACAATTTAATATCTGCCAGGCAGGAGTTTCTCTTGTTATTAAAGATAACCAAGGAATAAATTCTTACTCCTTTAATAAGAATTAGTCCAGTGTTCCTACATTCAGATGAACAGGCAACTCACAAGTAATTTCTTAGATTATCTTATTTGAGCAAGTAGTCATGAAGCAAAGGTTAAGAATAAATTTTCTGGAAACCTGGAAGTGTAGCCTTTAGAAATCAACAACGACAGCAATAGAACTCCTCTTTTCTATTGCTGTAAGTACATTTTTTTTTTGTTCTTGTTAGTTGCTCTGAGAATTCATAATGTGCAGCATATAGCAGATAGTCAGTAAACATGTACTGGCTGAAGGAATTATGAAGTAAGTGCTCGTTGAGTATTAAGTCAACCAGGGCCCCTTTATGGATGTACAGGCAGCCCAAGTTTTACTTCCTACCTTTAACTGTCTCAGTTGATGCTAGCTTTCAGGTTGGTATCAGGTCCAGTAATTTCTTGCACCTTCAACATTATATCCTCCTATGACCTATATTCTCAATCTAATGGCCATAGTAACTGTTTTCATTTTTCTCTATTCAGTATATACATCATCGTGTTCATGGTATATGCCTGAACTTTACTGGGGTCTGTGGAAAGGCAAAAATTATGCCTACAAGTACATCATAGCCTAACTGTAAAATGTATATGTAAAGAAATATAGTGATTGCAGCAAAACTAATGACACTGAACACTTGGCATTCTTGTGTTTATCATCCATAATTTCAATTATTATAAATTGTTGCCTAAGCTGATGTCATGGAAGAAAGCATTTTTTTAAGACATTGATTTGACTTTGAGCTTTGTAAGCCTGGCATGAAGAAGCTAGTTAAGTATGAAACATAGCTGGCTCCATCTTGCATCTGCATTTCGAAGAGTTTTGCTTATTGTGGTGATCATGAATTCGTACATATACAGGAATTCTCTGCAATTGTGTCTTTGAGAATTAGGCATCTTGGTGAGGGATAATTTTTAAGAGCCTGTATTAAATATTTCAGTTGACTCAATGATGGAGAAGAGGAATTTCTGTCAGTGAAGCATGGTCAAGCTTTAAGGAGGGATGATAATCAGGCTGCATCTTCGAGGATCAGTAGGGCCTTTCCAAATACTGGATGGGGACGAATAGCCAAGTTACAAGGAAGTCAAGTAATTTGTACCTAATCACATAGGTACTACCTAAGCTATAAACTGAGATTTCAATCCAGATAGGCTGAGTCTATTGGTGATGTGTTATATTGCCATCTATTGTCACTTAGATCAGAAGCAGGTTTTGCAGGGACTTAAAAGACATGATAAGGAGTTTGGATATTATTTTTATTGGAATTGAAAAATCACTGGTAGTTCTTAAGAAGGGAGATGATGCTTATTTTCTGAGATTCTCTGGCAATTCTCTGGCAATTAAAAGACATGGAAGCATGAAATCTCCCAGTGGATTACATGTAAGTTGCTTACTAAGGCTGAAACTCAGGGTGAGTGTAGAATATATACCTGAGGATGGACTTCACATGGTAGGTTGAGAGGAAACTATTGCTGAATTTCAAGTTCAGAAGCAACAGGATTATATGTGCATTTAGTGTCAGTTGTGTCTTTTGTTGGGACTGTAAATTACTGCAATTTCTATGGAAATCAGTACAGAGGTTCTTCAAAAGACTAAGACTGGAACAACTATCTGACTCAGCTATTCCACTCCTTGGTATTTATTCAGAAGAATTAAGGTCAGTATACTATAGTGATACATGCATGTATCTATGTCTATGTTTATAGCAGCACAATCACAATAGCTAAGTTATAGAACTAGTTTAAGTGTCTATCAACAGAAAAATGGTTAGAGGAAAAACTGTGGTATGTATACAAAATGGAGTTCTATTCAGCCAAAAAGAATGAAATTATGTAATTTGCAGGAAGATAGAACAGAGAGCATCATGTTAAGTGAGATAAGCCAGATTTATAAAGGCAAAGATCATGTGTTTTTTTTTTCTCATGTGGAAACTTGAGAGACAAAAGGAGAAAAGGAATCTCATGAAAACTGAAGAGAGATGCACAGAATAGAGGAAGAGGATGGAGGGGAAGGAAAAGGGGAGTTACTGGGGAATAAAACTGATCAAATTAAGTGAATTTATGAATTTATCACAATGAATCCCACTATTGTATATAGTTATATGTGCCGATAAAAATATAAAGGAAAAAAAAAACTTTGTTGGTGCTGGGTGTGGTAGTACATACTTGTATTCCCAGTGACTCAGGATTCTGAGGCAGGAGGATTCCAAGTTCAAGGTCAGCCTGGGCAATTTAGCAAGGCCCTGTCTCAAAATAAGAATAAAAAATAAAAAGTCTGAGAATGTAGCTCTGTGGTAGAGTACTTCCCTCATATATGCAAGGCCTTGAGTTTGTTCCCCAGTACTAGGCATTGGGGGAAGAACTCTTTGCCAGAATGTGTATTATATTTTTGAGGAATTTCTTTGTCTTGGTTTCACCGAGAAGCTGATCCTAAAGTAAGGCTTTGAATAAAAGGAGATTTTCTTTCTTTTTTTTCCCCTCTATTTTTTAGGTGATCCTAGGACAGTGAAACAGGGAAGGCAAGGCAGTCAAGTTTATCATGAAATACCCCTTTGAGTACAAGTAGACTAACCCTACTTGGGAAGTCTGAGTCAGTGTAAAATCCACATTTAAGAGTTCTACCCAGAGAACACAAAATTCTGGCTTCCCAAGTAGATAACAAAGTCAACTCTGATGGCCAGAGGAAAAAACCTGTAAAAAGTAAACGTGAGTGCTGTCAGATGGATATCACTGAAGTGGTAAGGGTGAAAGGGTCCGGTCACCAATGTCATCTGATATCAAGAAGATTCCCAGGATACACTGACAGAAACAAAACTGCTTATAGTCTTACAAATCTGTCACCAAACAAGAACACTACCTGTGGATACACATGAGAGCGTCATTATGCTTTGAATGCTATGTTGCTCTACAAAGTCCCCTAAATTGCTGAGCTATTACTATTTTACAGAGTTTTAACATGTATAATTTTATTTGATTTATTTTGTTTTAATTAAATTTATTTGATTGCATTTCATTTGCTATAACCTCTGGACATGTGTAAGGCTGAGAGACTCATTCCTGTGTTACAGATGAGGAGACTAAGCCCAAAGAAATTGGTTACCCATTTGGGTTATCTAACTATGGCAAAACCAAATCTTATCATTACCACTGGTTTTTCCATTTATCTACAGCAAAACAACATTTGGTTTGTCTATATAGATCTCAGTGGTGATTCATTTATAAATTAAATTTATTTTTATTGCAATTCACCACCAATTCAAATATTTATCATTACCAATTATTTTTCTATTAAGTAGGAAAATGGCATGCAGAGAATTATATCCTTTTCTGACTGGGGATGTAAAAAGTCATGAATCATATATATAGGACAGAGGGCAAACGCATGAGGGCTATAGTTAGAGTTGAGTCATGCTGGGTAGGGTCTCTAACTTGAGAGTATGGCAGGTGATTATTATGGAAATTAGAGTTGGGCTTCAATTGGTACTCTAAGTGTTGAAGAATTAATAAGTAAATCAGGGTTGATTGCAACCAGATGGTCAGGAATATTGAAGAGAAGAGTTTAATCAGTGCGTCAAAAACTAGATAGGCAAACTGGAACAAGAAGACATATTACAAATATGAGATAGATGATCAAAGTGTTGATGCATAAAAAATAAATCAAAATATGCCAAAAATGCATGACAGACAAGAGGGCCAGTCATTTAGATAACTAGTCTGGACAGCAGGAAATGACATTACATTGCAGGAGGAATCAGAATCTGGGAAGGTAGTATGGTCATTGGCTATAAAACCATAGGATTTAAGATTCTCAAGTTTCATCATATTTAGGAAGCTTCTTAAAAGGTCTTCCTGCTCTAGCAGGAACTAGTGGTATTTAGGAAGAAAACTATTAGCAATCTAAAATTTATGAATTTTCTGTTTCATTGGACAGGTCATATAGAAAAGAAATGGACTTAAAATTATTTTCATCAGTTGCAAACATGCATTATATTTTTTATAAGGAGAGAAGATATAGGCAATGTTTTACAAAGTCATTATGAGCAAGGAAACACTCAGGGCAGACCTAAGCTCCAGCAAGGGGCTTTTATCTGTAGAACTGGCAGACAGTTGCAAGTCTTATGAAGTAAGCATTCTGAGACAAGTGTCTCTAAGTTGGTCTGTCTATTCTGACTACCATCAGGGTTTTGGCTGAAACTACTTATGACTTGTTTCAGCTCAAATACAGTGTGCATGCACCATCTATACACGCATGTATATGTTTATATATATAACCAAAGAAGAAAAAAACTTTAACTTAGGTCTTAAGAAAAGGTAACAGAATTATTTGAAAATTACTTAAAATAAATTGTTCATAGTTCATGTATCAGGTACTTTACACATGAAAAAGCAATAAGTCATAATGAACATTGACCTTGATCCTGAAGCTGACCTGCACTCTATCAGGGAGTTGGTGGAACCTTCAGGCACTTGGTGATAAATGTTCCTGTCTTCTTTTTTTGGTCTAGTTGGAGCATCAACTCCTGCTTCCTTTGGCCTGCCTCTTGGCTCTTCATGGATTCTTGTGTGTCCACCACACAGTCTGTCCCATCTGTGTTAGGATATTCATGCCAGTTTTAATTTGAATTTCTAATGATTATAAACAACTGTTGGTGCCTGTGTATAAATTGCTCACAGGTCATTCATAGCTCTCCTCTTCCACTCTATGTCAGCCTCCTTTTCTCTCCCTTACTAGTGTGGGTTTCACTGCTCCCCTCCCATTGTCACTGTGCATCCCCCACTTCCTGTTACTGGTGTTTGTGGGAGGCAAGACAGTCAAAATGCACACAGAAAAAAAACCTTTCCATCCACTGGATTTTTAAGCTGCTGATATTTTTTCTTCTGATTTTATTTCTTTCTATATCCTCTGAAAAATGTCTTAAACATAGGATTATTAAACATAAATGTGTCATATGTACCTTGCAAAAATCTGCATATGAATTGCATAGCAGTGTTAGAAAAAGATTTGATATGGTATGAAAACTTCTTTCCATTTTTCATGACGCCTTGTAATTTTTTAGAAATAACATCATAAATCCATACTCTCCCACCTCTTCCTCCTTAATTAGCTCAAGACTCTATTCTTTGGTTCAGTTTGTGTGAACTGTGAGTTTTCATGGAAGACAGGGACTTACGCATTTCATTGATTTCCAAATTATTCTTGGTTAATAGAGATGCCTCGCCTCACTTAGAAGTAGCTACATTTTAAGGGAAAAGTTCAAATTCAGTTTAGTTTGAAACTGACAAAAACGGTTTGTCTTCAGTTATGTCATTACTTGAAAACAAAAAGAACTATATTCATAGCTAAATGAAAGATCTTTTCTTCATAACACTTCAAATTTCAGTGGAGCCTTGATGGTGTAGATCTGATAAAACCAACACAAGGATCAATGTTTTTAGAAAACTTATTTCTCAGTTAAGAGTATAGAGTGAGTGGTTCCTTGGCATTATTAGTGGGAAAATTGTAGGCTGGTTATTCAGTCAGAGGGCTAAATATATCTGTTAGTTTTAAAATGTACATGGGTTGTTATACTAAAAATCTTGTTTCAGGTTACAGTACCAATATATAAATATCTCTGGATATTATGTTATTTGTACTTTTTCTCCACAGCCTGAAGGCATATCTCATGAAGTTCAGAGTAATTTTCTCAGTGATTTTTTTCCAAGGTTATCTTCAGCTTCCAGATTCAGTCTAGACCCACATTCCATATTTCCTACCCCCAGGCCCAACGTGGCAAAATCCTTTCTCTTAGATTTCCCGTCATGGATATGACACAAAGTAAATGACCTATTCTCCCCCCCTTTACCTCCATTTCTTTTCTGGGATTATTTCATCCTATTTCTACTATCTCATTCTTCTCTGTATTAGTGAAGACAAAACAACTGAAAAACAGGATTTGGCTACTTTCATATATTCAGAAGTGCCTTTGAGGTTAAGCATTCAAGTCAAAACTCTGACATATTTGAATAAGGAAGAAACAAATTAGAAAGAAGTCAAAGAATAAAAAAGTCTAGTGCAAATAAATGTGAGTAGGTGTATTTTGAAAGTATAAATGCTCTGAGCTCATGCAAAGTGCAGGAGAGAAAAGTAAACTTCCTGGTATGAGTTAAGAGATCATTTAAGGAACTTGATTTTCATTTTAAATGTAACTAAACAATAAAATATGAAGCCTAAACAAAAAGCTGTGGTGAGGAAAACAGATAACTGAAAAATAAATGTTTTTGACCTGTCTCTCAAAAAGCCTTCAAGTAGCTATGATGCCTTCCAAATATTGTCTTAAAAAATGTCTGTGAAGGAAAAAAATTTGCACACTATTATTTTGATGAAAGTATCTTTTTAATATTTCAATAGTTTAAGTATCAGGTTCGACTTCAGTTATTATTACCTATAGCATCTTTCTGATAATTTATTCTTTCTTGGTCTGTTTATAACCCAAACTATGTATTCAAAATGCAGCCAGTAGAAGCTCAATCATAAATCATTCCTGGTACATTGTGTATCCCAAAGCTTAAAGCCAATTAAATAAGAGCATGTATGTAGGTGCATTTGTGGAAGGGGTAATGTATGGGAGAACATAACAGATTCTATTTCAGTACTAATTGCTTTTAAAATTTAAATTATCAAGGACACACTTTGTAGTAAAACCAAGAAGTCAGCAAGGACTATTAATGTGAAACAGTAAGTAAGTCAGTAGGTCAAAGTGGGGAAATTCTAGCATGTCCTTCTTGGCCCTCCAGATCCCCTCTCTGCTCTTTCTCACTCTGCTGTCCATGGATATTGACCTGTTTGGACTCACCAAACCACCAGCTTGGCCCTTGTGGTGTACACACAGGAATTCCAAGGGCAGGGAGAAGTGAAGTCAGTGTCCTTAATTTCCTAGCCCCTCTCTGCAGGGGCCCAGAGGCTGGCTGTTTCCCATTACAGATGGTCTTAATTCTTACCAGTGTTGATAAAAATCTTTTTTGTCCTGTCTGCCTCCAAGTTCTGGTCACATTCTTCCTCTCTTCTCCACTCTATGGAGAAGCTTGTTACTAGTCCCAGGTAATGTCCTTGTAATTTCTCTATACTTGCCCACAGGTAATTCCTTAAATTACCTTGTTTGAACAGGCCATCTCTTTCTTACCAAGATCCTGAAGGATATAGAAAATATTGGGCAGAATAAAGTAGAAACACTCCCATTTCAAGTTATCAGCTATGTGCACTTTAAGGAAATGGCTTGGAATCTTTAAGCCTCACGTTTCTCATGTGCTAGTGAGCATAATCATTCCTTTGTTTGGTTGGCAGCATAATTGACCCTCAAAAGCATCTGTTTCTAATCCCCAGAATTTGTGAATTCAAGGGTAAATTAAGAGTGAATTTAGGTTTAAAGATGCTAACCAGCTGACTTTAAGTAAGGACATTATCCTAGATTATCCAGATTTTTCCGAGGTAATCATGAGCAAACTTAAATGTGGAAGACAGAGGCAGAAGAGTTAGTGTCTAAGAGAAGTGAGGAAAGAAAGACTTGACTCACCATTTCTGGTTTTGAGGTTTGAAGAGGGCTATACGCCAAGAAATACAGGCAGCAAGGAAACATATTCTCCCCCAGAGCCACCAAAGGAGCAAGCCCTGCTGACATTTCCATCTTAGCACATCCAGACCCATTTTGGACTTCTGATTCCCCAGAAAGGTAAGATGATACATTTTTGTTGATTTGAGCCACCAATTTTCTGGTAATTTGTTACAGTAGCAAACAAACACTAATACACTATTTTACTGGTTTATTTTGAGAATTGGATGAAATGATATAAAGCTCAATGTTTCCAAACATGAACACTGGCATTAGATTTGGGTTTTGAGCTTCTCTGTTTCAAAATAGTAACTCCCACCTGATTGAGTGACTCAACATATACAGTACTGGTTTTCATAAAGCCACTATTATTTATTTAGGAACTAAACACATTCTAAAAATGATTTTTGTTTCTATGAATGTTGACCACTTTCTCAGATTAGCATTAATATTTCTTTCAATTTGGCCTGACAAAAAATGTGTTCCAAAAGATAATTTTTACAATGTAACAGAAAATGCCTGGTGTAGTTTTGACCAGTTCTCTTGGTGCTGGCTGCCTTCAGACTTAGAATTATCCCTCTCATTACAGAATTGGCAACAAGGAAGACAGACAAAGCCTGTTGGATGTGGACACTTGTGATAATTGCCACACTTCAAATTATTTACATAGGACCAGGTTCATTCAAATGGACTTTTTAATTGCCAAGCAATGAATATAGACTAGAAAACCCATTGTGATTTATGGCCATAGATGGCAGTTGACTTAGGGTTTTTGTTTATAAATGTACATTTCTTCCACAGCAAGCAGGATGAGCAGACATGTAGGAGGTCTAACCAGCTGCTGCAAACTTGGACCCTCCGGGCCTGATTACAGAGGCTGGATGGACTTGCCTACTACAGGCAGGTCCAGCTCCTGCTTGGCTCCCTGTGCTGAAGTCACTATCATTTGGGCTGGCATCCAAGTTTGGCATCATTTATCTACATGAACAGGTGCTCCCATAAAATGAGCTGCATAAAAAGCAAACGCTATGGCAGAGCTCAATGATTTCTCACTTGTTGTTTGTGTAGAGGGTGTGTTTGGAGACAGGCACGGTTTCTCCACAGTCTTAAGAAACTGAACAGAAAAAAATACAGACATTAACATTTTCCAGTGCAGAATAGCTTAGAAATCCAGCAGATTTTATTTTAAATAATTTCTTTCAAAACATACTAATTCCCCCCATTTTTTTTTTTAATGTAAGTCATCGTATATTTCCTGGGGTCAGAAGTTGTGTTAATATGCAGCTGATATTTGGTACGGTATTACAATAAAAAGGATAGCTGGTAGAATGTACTCAAAGGTGATTAGAGTGGGACAAAGAGAACAGAGAAAAGGCCTGAGTGGGGTGAAGTTGAGATTTCTTCTAAAAGGAAAGCAACATATTTAATTCAAATAAAATGTTCCTGGCGTTCTCATTATTGTCAAGGTACTGGGTGACTATTGAAGATATAAATCTCTAGAAAATGTTCAGAAGATTGGGGAAACATTTAAAAGGAAATGAGGTTGCAGAGTTTAGCTAATAAAATAGAACAGCAGTCTATATTTTTTTGTCTAAACTTCAGGACTTCAGATTGTTTCAACTTTCTAATTAATTTTAAAACCCAGAAATTTCTATGGATTGCAGATTTGAGGAAGAGCACTTTAAAGTTTTTTATGAGAAATCTGTTATGACTTTTTGAGGACTGAAGGACCATAGTAGAGTACCTATCTAATGTGAATAAATACTCACTTTCCAAGACATTTCCTGTTCATCTTAGTACTCCATTTTAGAAGGCTGGAGTGCATCAAACTCTAAGAGGACAATGTAGTGTTTCAGGGACAAGGGACACTTAGAAAGTGGTAGGTGTAATACTCTGATGGTATCAATTCCTCATGTAGTTATCAGAAAATCAAAATATTACCTCTTAGCAGGTGAAAAACCAAACAAGAACTGCCAGATTCCTTAGAAATACATTACCAAAGTTTATTATTTAAAATATTTAGGTTTTAGGTTGACTAAAGAAAATATAAAACGAAACTCTTAAAGTTAGAAGATATATTTCTACTTTTTCTACTTATAGCATTCATTAAATAACATGTCCTGGTGTCAGTAGACCATATTCCAGACACATGACTTCATTTTGAAATTTATGGTAGTATGGTAAAATTTGATGCTTTAAAAGAAGTATGCAGTTTTTCTTTTCAGTTACATGGTATACCAGGTGGTTGAATCTATTTTATATCTCCTAATTAGAAAAGATTTTATATCTCCTAATTTTGAAAAGCTGATGCTGATATTGACGTGTGTTATATAAATTGAATATCTGGTGTTACATCTTCAGTCTTGTTAAATCAACCTGAACTAGAAAGACATTTTATTTTATACAATTATTCCATTCATAAAATACGTTATGATTAGAAAAGTGAGATGTAGTTTCATGTTTTCTTTCCTTTTTTTTTTGGGGGGGGGTATCGGGGATTGAACTCAGGGGTACTCAGCCACTAAGCCACATCCCCAGCCCTATTTTGTATTTTATTTAGAGACAGGGTCTTACTGAGTTGCTTAGTGCCTCACTTTTGCTGAGGCTGGCTTTGAACTCATGATCCTCCCACCTCAGCCTCCTGAGCTGCTAGGATTACAGACTTATGCCACCATGCCTGGCTCATTTTTTTTTTTTTTTTTTCTAAAAGGTGAAAATAGATTTTTTTAAAAAAAGATTTATCCCAGCTGGGCGCGGTGGCGCACGCCTGTAATCCCAGCACTTTGGGAGGCTGAGGCAGGAGGATCGCGAGTTCAAAGCCAGCCTCAGCAATGGGGAGGCACTTAGCAACTCAGTGAGACCCTGTCTCTAAACAAAATACAAAAAAGGTCTGGGGATGTGACCCAGTGGTCGAGTGCCCCTGAGTTCAATCCCTGGTACCACAAAAAAAAAAAAAAAAAAAAAAAAAAAGATTTATCCCAGATACCACCTGTTCCCATTCCCTCTGGATTCTTCCTGATGTTTTCTTTTTAATTTTTCCACATTTTTATTGGTGCATTATAATTTTACATAATGATGAGATTTGTTACATATTCATACATGCACACAATGTAACAATGTAAGATTTGAAGAAGAACTGACATGTTGGTGTTGTTCATGTCTAAGTGCAAGAAGCCTCATAGCAGCTTCATATGTAATACACTAAAAGTGATAGTATGTGCTTTGATGGCTCATTATACAGTTGGTTGTGAAAAATCATCACCATCTAAGGAAACATAATACATTTACTGAACATCTTTTCATCATAATCATTCTTTATATGCATTAAATTATCAACAAGATAATTTTACTCTGGCGATCTGTCTCTGGTATATTATTTAATGTGGTCAATGAATTGAAACTTCATAGTTTATATTTCTAACGAAGCTTGCTTCTTTTTCCAACTTTGCTGTATTTCTAACAAGCACATGAAGATTATTAAAATTCCAATTATTAATATGAACAAAACAAAATAAAGCATCTTAAAAATTAAAATTCACTGAAAAATTGAATCCTATAACAGAGTATTCATTTATATTCAAAGAATGCTAATAATCTTCAGTCTTTGTGCATGAGATCTAAAATTCAATCAGTAAATCCCCTTAACAACAGAATCCAAAATTGTAAAAGGCAAATAGATTTTCTGAAGATAACCACTTGCTGCTACTGATCAAAGCTTGATCTAGTTTATATACTATTGACAAGCTGCAGTTGGAATTTTATGGATTTATCATTGTGAATATTTTGGTAACACTGCCTAATGTCTGTCACTCTTGGTTGCAACATGAGCACACATAACTATTTCTTTCTCTGTGAGGATAATCATGCTCCAAAGAATGAGCACCTTTAGGCAAGGAGGTGATTTATGTCTTTGTTTATTTGCCAGACAAATGCATCTCTTTGGCTAACATGAAGTTCATTGATACTTTTTGCTCTATTACTTAGTTAAAGCTAGTTTCATTACCATTCATAGTCAACATTATATGTATCAGGCTTGATATTTATTATAAATATTATTTCAGATAGAAAGCTGTCAAAATATAATGATGTTTGAAACTATTATTTTATTAAAAGTAGGGTTATTACTCTTCATAGTTTTTATACATGTGAATTTTTTAAAATCTTAAATAAGCTGACAAAAGACTAAATTTTAAAAATTCACAGTTTCCTGTGAGGCCTACACACAATTCCCTCCCTGAGACCTCAGTATGGCTGCATGGGAAGATGGATCCTGATTTCTTTAGCTCCAATGGTTTCCAAAGGCAAATTCCATAGATACACATAACCCATATTCTAAGTCATATCACCGCAGGGATAATTACTATATTTGGTTAAAATTAACCTACCATTTCTTATGTGATAGGTAGTATAAAACATTTATATACATTATTATTTTTATCAGAAACATTTCATGGGCTTCCTTAGGAAATAAACCAAAGTCAGATACTTAGTGTAACTTCCGGGTAACCATATGTGGAAAGAGCATTTCCTCAAAGCTAGGAAGCTGGAGTCCCAAGCAGCCTTGCCTGGAGCATTCTATGGCACTGGTTAGACCTCAGCCTCCTCCCTGCCAAAGGGAACATTGGCTCAGATGTCGAGTTAGGTGCCCCCTGATTAATCCCAGAACAATTTTTCAAAAGTTTTTTTAACTCTTTTTTTTTTTTTTTTTTTTGCCAAGAATATGGTTAAGGGAAATTTAGTCTTTTGTCAGCTTATTTAAGATTTTAAAAAATTCACGTCCTGAACCTGGGATGGGTCCTGCTTCAAGCTTTGTTTATTGTTGGTTGTAGCTGCCTGACGTACAGCCACAATACCGCGGGAGGAGATTCAGTGGCAGGAATCTATTATTCTTAGTCTCTGTCTTTCTCTTTATCTCTTCTTCTCTTCTTAGCTAAACTCTTTTTCTTTCTTAGTCTCATTTCTTTCTTAGTCTCTGTCTCATTTCTTTCTTAGTCTCTGTAGCTAAACTCTTGTCCTTATACTCTGACTCTTATTTCTTCTTCTGACTACGTTCTGGCCGCTCTGACTCTTTTCTTCTCCAACCCGAACTCTTCTTCCGACCGACTGAGCGACTGAAACGACTGACTGAATGCCGCTTCTGACCGCTTTCACCTGGTTATATACCTTTAGCTTTGCGGGTGCGTCACGTGCATTTACAGGTGCGTCACGTGCATATGATTATTATCAGGTGGAACTTATGGCTTCCGGCTAACCGCAACAGCCATCTCCCTGATTGGGGCTGCTTCAGTTGGTTTGTAAATATATGAACGATAACAAAATATTCCATGGTTAAGTATAGTCTACTTCCAGATTATTCATGAATTTTGATATGATCATAAACATGTTGTTATGATGGTTTATGAGGTGAAGGCAACAGTAAGTTATAATGGAAAAAAAAATCAACCAGCTTGAAAGAGAGAAGTGGTAGTATTTCAACAAAAACATAAATACGTAAAAAAATACATATAACTACATGCATTGTTTGGTGGTGAGTTGTAGAGGTCATTAAAGAGGAATTGACTGGAAATAAAGTCCTGAAGTTTTCAGTTGTATGTACTTCCTTTCCAGTTCATAGTCAGGAGAAAGAGGAGATAGGTAGTAGGGCTTTGGTCAGTATTGAGGAGAGGCTAATATGAAACCTGGAGACTCTCGGGGACATAGGTGGACATAATCATAGTGAAAGGTATCTTTTCCCCTCTTGCTGGATCACGGAAGTCTCTGTTAGTCTTGGAGTTTTGGATTTGCCTCCTTTACTCAGCTTCTTGAATGTTGCCAGCATGGTTGAACAACAGCCATAAGAATGCTGGCTAGCAGAGTGATGATGTCCTTAAGTCACCACAGTTATTTTTGTCTTACATCTGTCTTGGAAAAAAATATATGGTGAGAGAATGTTCGTGTCTGATTTTCTCACATTTCATACATACCAAATGGCAGGTAAAAGAAAATATTGCTTAAGTTCCATGCTATTAAAATTCACCTTTTTGCCTCTTATGTAGGAAACCATGCATAGCATACACTCCGCATAAAAATACTCAAGCTTTGCTTAGGTCTGAGGTTAGAATTATATTGGTTTTGGCCAAAAGCCTAAGCAAAACTTTTAGAACAAAGAGAAAATCAATTTTAATCTTTAAGATCAATTATAAGTTCAAAGCAGATTAGAGTACTAGTGAGTTTATGAATCTGTGGATGTGCAATGCAGCAGTGTAAATTTTATCAAATAAATACATTTTTATCAAAAGTAGCTATTTTTAGCCGGGCGCGGTGGCGCACGCCTGTAATCCCAGCACTTTGGGCGGCTGAGGCAGGAGGATCGCGAGTTCAAAGCCAGCCTCAGCAATGGCGAGGCACTTAGCAACTCAGTGAGACCCTGTCTCTAAATAAAATACAAAAAAGGTCTGGGGATGTGGCCCAGTGGTCGAGTAAGCCTGAGTTCAATCCCCGGTACCACAAAACAAAACAAAACAAAACAAAACAAAACAAAAAAGCTATTTTGGAAGCAGTTTGGGGAAAGCATGATTATGGATATGTATGTTATAAATAATTTGTGACTATTCTGAAATTATTATTGATAAATATTGGCTAAAATAGCCTCCCAGGGAACATGAAATGGTTTAAATATAATAGAACAAAAATGAAAACTACAATGGGAAGTCCTACAAGTCTTGAGTTCTATAAATACAGATTCACAGAGACTGATGCCATCTACCTTTGACTTGAAAACAAATTATTGAAATGGTGAGTATGAAATCGGAAATGATAAAACTTGGTAGGTTAATAATCGACTATGATCACTTTTAATTATTAATATTGTTGAGAAATTTTCCTTTTCTCCAATATAGACAGAAATTTTAATCTAATGCATGATCCTGAAGATCAGTATAATACTGTCTTTTATTTAGAATGGAATCAATGTAAAGAACTTTAAGGTTCCTGTAAACCCAATTTACACAATTTACTATTGTTTGTAGTACAATTTTGAAGATTCTTAAAATATTTAAGTGTATATGTAAATATTTTTTAAGAATATTGTGGTTATATGAAATCATTGAAGGAGATTCTTTTCCTGCCACTGAATAAGAGCGAAAAAAGGAAATTTTTCTGAAGAAAAATCTTACAAGGTTTCTAGAACTGCCATTAATTCACCTATCCATCCATCCATCCATCCATCCATCCATTTGTTCAGTGTTCACTTAATTATTAGACACTGCTATTTGTGTGTCATCCTCTCATAACATGGAGGATTTTGGGTTATTAAACAGGTTTTAAGACGAGTCAAGTGGCTACCTTTTGATTAGCTAAATACTTAAGAAAACTATTTGTATATTTCTATTCTATTGAAAAATCTTAAGATTTTTCTCTGTGTTTTCAGTATTCTTATAAAATGTGAGAAGCAGTTTTTAGTCTAAGAAATCATGCTGACTATGGGCAACTTAATCAGATCCCCTGGTGCATTAATGTCCTCTTATTTAAAAATTCTTGACTAGTTAAATTTATATTAAAGGTAACATTTTCTGAGCTCATATGATATAATTTAATTATTTTAACTTGGCTTTAAGACATTTTGAAGAAGTTACAATATTTAGAAATGAATTTCAAGTTTAAAAGGAACAATAGGAGTTAAAAAGCTTCACACGTTCTCCTTAACCACTTGTCATTTTGTAGTTTAATGTCAGTTCAACCTTGGTATTTTAATTTCTGTGAACTTACACAGAGAGATTAATGAGAACTAAAATCACTCTCATTTCCCTTATTCAAAATATGAAACTTGATTTTACAGGTCAATTATTAATTAATTTTTGAGAAACATTTAAAAGTAGACCTAGAAGCCAGGCATGGTGGCTCATGCCTGTAATCCCAGCACTTGGGAGGCTCAAGAGTTCAAAGCCAACCTCAGCAATGATGAGGCACTTAGCAACTCAGTGAGACCCTGACTCTAATAAAATACAAAAAAAAAAAAAAAAAAAAAAAAGGGCTGGGCCCAGTGGTTGAATACCCCTGAGTTGAATCCCCGGTACCAAAAAAAAAAAGACCTGGAACTATTAACTAAATCCCTGTGATTGATTATATAACTCTTTGTAAAAACAAACAAACAAAAAATTTTAAAAAAACACCAGAAATTTTGGTAAAAATCAAGTTTTATCATGGGGATAAGCAAAATATTTAGGCATTGTCATTTGGATATTGTTTACAAAGGCAGAATAGTGTTGAAAAGATTACATATAAAATTGGGGTTTTGAACCACTTTGCAAAGTTACCTTTAAAGTTCAATATTTAACACATATTTTACTCATGTCTCTGTCATTGTCTGGGAAATGCATTTTCCCAGAGCTTAGAGGAGAGAAGGGTCCTGTCATTATTTTCATTGCTGCAAGCCCCTACCTGGATTGTTGCATCTTCTCTTCCAGGACAGGGCTTCCTTCCTGGTTGTATAGTGTATGTGGACGTTGGTTAGTCATTTCTCTGCAAGTGGCATAAAGAAGCATTATACTTAGCAATACCTAGTCCTGTGTTCCCATGGGGGATGCTCAGGGGCTTGGTAGTACTACCATCTGGGTGGACAGAATATAACTTTCCAATGGCAGAAACAGAAGATATGCTGTTGCTGGGGTTTGTCTCCCTTGCTTCAGCACCCTGACCAAATACGTTTTATGATTTGGGTGATGAGGTTCATGTTGTGGGAGAACTAAAGATAGGCAGCATGGGCACTCTATGTGTTGTTTTGACTGTGTGCCATGGGCTAAAGTACACTCTAATCATCCTGCAGTTGAACAGCCAGGCACACTTAGCAGGGAGAATGAGGAAGCCATACCATCTCTTTTCCTGGAGTGGGGCAGTGAAAAGCGGAGAAGCTCTTGCCAATTGCTACAGGGATATGGGTTTTGTCAGGCCAAGAGGATTACTCAAAACTGAATCGGAATCCAAACATACATATATCTAACCCCTGAGCTAAGTGGTCCCATTTCCAAAGCAAAGATAAAATGTACCCTGAGTCTAAGATTTGATCACTTAAGGGATTAGGGTCAGAAAATCCAAAGGGTGGTCCAAAGTAAGTTAAGTCCAAATAGGAATGAATAACAGATCTGGGGTCAGGCTGGGCAGCCGAAGGTAATGGAGGCCAATGAACTGCAGCCATGCTCGTTGCCTCCTACTTATATTCCTTCTTAAAGCCATGAGTGGAGCTTCACATAATGAAGGATTGACTAGGCTGGAGGAGAAACAAAAGTTGCAGACTTTGTCAAGCTCTGTCTAGTTTCTTGCCATGACATACATCTTTTACTGAAAAGTAGAGGCATTCAGCTTCCACTGGCAGGTTCAAATCAACCTTGTCCCTGGAACCAATCCTGTCTTTAGAGAGGAACAATGAATTAATAAACCAAGACTTAGAATCAAGTCATCCAAACTCTGAGTCAAACCTTTATTTTATTTCAAGCTCTGTATTGGAATTGTGATTTATTTAGCAGATCCCAAACGAGCTTTTCTTCAGCTTTAGCATCACTATGCTTTTTCCCCAGTGATAAAGTGTGTCTGGGCTCTTACCCAACATTGAAGCCTTTTTTAGCACTAGGGCCTTCTCTGCCTAGGTTAAAGACTGAGAGGCATGCCTCTAAATGCCAGTGCAGTGGCCAGAAAATTGTTGACAGAGCTTAAAGGTGCAGGCATTATGCTGACAGAGATTTACAGAATGTTATCTGGCTCCATATTTCCCACATGAAGAATGCCAATGCCAATGAATTACCTTGGTTTATATTTGGAAGTTGTGTGTAGTCTATCAGCCTGGAGTTTCTCCCAGCATCTGTACCAACTCCACCAACTGCATTCAGTTCCACTTCATGGCTTTTCCAACTGGCGACATTCCATTAGGACGAGTCTGAGCATTCCATTCATGTAAGATATAGCATGATGCCATTCTATTTATTTGCCCTTTATATAAACCTGAGGACGGCATCACTTTGAAATAACTAAAAATGGCTGTTATTTGGATGGCATGATAAATAATGGAATTTATTACATTGCTATTCATAAACTTTATTGAAAACCAATTGTATGATTGATGATGGGGATAAAAAGGTAAATTTGGATATACTTAAATTGTTGTGGAAGAGTTTTAGAAACAATGATGTTGCAGTGTGACAAATGTTTAGCAAAGTGGTATATAGATGCTATATAACTGCAAAAGGGGCGCCAGTTTCTGTTTGGAGGGATCATACCAATAAATGTTGATCATCTTAACATTTCTGCCCAGTGCTGCTTTTTTATTTCAGGATAACAAATGAATTAAAGAAGAATCCTTCCACGACACCACACATTTCTTTTTATGTCTAAACCTATTTCCTTGCCAAGTTTTTAAAGGTATTTCATATTTTCTAAAATTACACGGTAGGCTTTCTTTTGCTTGCAATATTCCAGTAATCCTCTCAGTTTTAAATATGCCTTTATCAAATATGATTTCCGTGCCTTCTGATGTTTTTGAGACCATAACCAACACTAATGTCCTCAAATTTGATGTAATTAGTGGATGAGATATTTATGGAAAAACAACATGATGAACTTGTGCATGTTTTAGCCACTCTGCTTCACATTGGAAAGGATTTATCAGAATAGCACTTTCTGAATCAAGTTGATACAGTACTTTCCCCCTAACCTTTTCAAAATTGCTGTACTTCTTAAAAAAGTTTTCTTGCACTTCAGGAAGATAGGTAACTGTGTGAAGTCATCTTGGGAGCAGACTGAAAACCTCATCCTAAGCAAGGAGCCTGGTGACCTGAGTTAATTGGATACCCATCCTGAGATCTCTGAACAGTGAGATGTGTTAATTGCCTTGTCTTATCACAACATAATGATGCAATTAACTTGCATCACCAATATGGACTGTTTGTTAACACACATTTTATTTCAAAGATATCAATACCCCTGAAGACCAGCACGTATTCTGTCTAGCAGGATTTGACATATAATTGTGCTGAAATGTGCTTTTTAGTGTCTCTTCAACCTCTAGTGACCATGATATTTGAAAAAGAAATGTTCTCAGCATGAGGAGAAAAGAAAGGAAAATGACTCTGTCTTGAAAAATTTAACCAATTTGCATACTTCTTTCTTCCTCAGCAATTTTACATTAAGTGATCCTAGTTCAGCAAAGCCTTTGCTTCCCTCTTCATACAAGCTTGCTTTCAAGCTCCTGTCTGACTTTCCTTCCTTTGCAAGTTATTGTTATCCAGGTAATTAGCTGGAGGTCTTTGAATTATTTTAGCAGAAACTCTAGAGAAAATAAACAGCAATATTCTCTATTTGTATGGATAGTGAATTTCCCATAATTCCCGTGGCCTGGATATCACATCTCTGTTTTAAAACACAGATGGAAAACAAGCAAAACCTGCTCTCAGTTTTTCATGTTGACAAAAACATCTGTATACTCATTATACCCATAGAATTGAGTCACCAATAGAAGTTGCCATTATCATGAAATTAAGGAGCAAGATTAAGGGGCCATATGGATTGTTACTGTAATGTTCTTCCCCTATTGTTTTAAAAGCTTGGTTTAGTTATACAAATGAATAAGTTATAGCACTCTGTTGTACAGTATAGTGTCTAGAGTTAGCAGTACATGTTGTACACATTAAACATGTTAACAGAATAGATCTTGTGTTAAGTGTTCTTACCACAACTAAACAAAACAAAACAAAACAAAAAACACAAAAGAACCAAAAGGATATTTTTGGAAAAGAAGAATACGTTTACTATCTTCATTGTGGTGATGCTATCATGAACAAATGCATATGTCCAAATTCATCAAAATGTATACACTAAATATGTCCAACATTTTCTATTTTAATTACACCTCAATAAAACTTTTAAGAGATCAATGTTTGGTGTTGATAGTAGTGCTAAAGCTGGCAATGAAATATTTGAAGATAACATTTCTTTGATGCTGCAGATGTGAAGGAAAATTCTGAATACACACATATGCCTACATGCCCACCTGTGTCTTCTTGGCTTTGCAAAAAGCAATTAGAAAATTTAAACAAGTACATTATGCATTTTCCTCTCTCCTGACAATATCACTATGCTTTATTTTAATATAATTATGTTGCTATACAAAAGTGAGTACCTCTCCCATCTGTTTTTTACAATGACTGTGCACTCAGAAAATAGTCATGGGTAGGTGAAAGAGCTCAGTATCTGCTTCACAAATAAGGCTTCCCAGATGCCTGCAAATATCCAGGTGTAAGGCATTTTCTACCTCCTTTCATCTATTAAAAATTTACACAGGCTTTCCTTTTAGGCCATTTAGATTCAATTTTTAGGAGCCTGTAAGTTTTGAAACTTATTCAACCAATTTTTAATTTTTGATTATAAAGAACATTTAAAATTGGTTTTGTAATTTCCGTGGTCATTCCAGTCTAATTTTGGCAGGGGCCAGTAACTAGGGATTGAACCCAGGAGTGCTTAGCCACTGAGTCACATTCTCAACCCTATTTTTTTACGTTTTGAGACATGGTCTTACTAAGTTGCTTAGGGACTTGCTAAGTTGCTTAGGTTGGCTTTGAACTTGTGATCCTCCTACCTCAGGCTCCTGAGCTGCTGGTATTACAGGCGTATGCCACAATGCCCAGCTCCAGTCTAATTTTATTGTAGGTGTTCTGAGAAGGCTTGTGCTGGGATCACTTTTTTCATTTCATCCTATCTGCACTATACTCCATACCCTGTGAAGTACACTGTTTTATGAATAGTATTAGAATAAAAGACAGCCTTTTGAGAATAGATGCGATAAATTCATTAAACATTATTCTGAAACCCATTATGTAATTTTATCCTGATATCATAAATAATTAAAAGTAAATAATTAAAGAAGGGAAATTATTTCCCTCCCTATCGTACTTTGTTACAGTGCATACATAATTTCATAATGAGTTTTATTTGTTTCTGTTCCCGAGCACTTATGACATAGTAAGATACTCTATTTTACAGTCACAATCAAGGGACCATCTAATTATCAAAGAGCTATAATAAGCATCTTGAATCAAGATGTTATGACTTGATTTTGGAATAAAATGAATTTGTATGGTGAGTAGTTCACATTTTCCCTAATGCAACAGAAGTACCATTTTGTGCAAAGAAATGCACAAAACATTTGCTGCCTTCTATGTTAAGGACTCCTGGGAAGAGGTGAGTTTTTCCTCTCAAAAGGAGGTGGGCGCTCCACTGGATTTTGAAAAGTCTCTCTCTAGATTTCTAGGAGACAGAGACACAGTATAGCCAATGAGAAGTGAAGAAAATTAATGATGGTTTTGTTCTGCAAAACTTAGAAAACACTGTCAATATTTATTAATGCTACCTGCTAAATCTGCTTTTGTCTTTTTCAAACATCGTTCATTGACTGACAATATGAAGATATTGATTTCTTATAATCTTCAAAGCAACACTGAGATCAAGAGATTTAAAAAATGATCAAAGACTATATTTGTATTGGCTCAGGCATATGGTCTGGGCAGTAGTCTGAAGAATTGTTTTTTAAATTTAAATTAATTTTTAATTGATATATAAAAACATAAAAAATTGTTCATTTCAATGTAGTTTCATGTGATGATTTGATACATGTAAACATTGTTTAACCAGATTAAGCAAATCTATCCCTTCAAACACTTATTATTTCTTTATGGTCAAAACTTTTAAAATCCTTTATTCTAGAGCTGGGCACCGAGGCGCACACCTGTCATTCCAGCACTTGGGAGGCTGAGGCAGGAGGATTGCGAGTTCAAAGCCAGCCTCAGCAATGGTGAGGCACTTAGCAACTCAGTAAGACCCTGTCTCTAAATAAAATACAAGAAAGGGCTGGGGATGTGACCCAGTGGTCAAATGCCCCTGAGTTCAATCCCCGGTACCAAAAAAAAAAAAAAAAAAAAAAAAAAAAAAAAAAAAAAAATCCTTCATTCTAGCTTGTTGTTGTTGTTGTTGTTTTGTGGTTCTAGGGATTGAACCCAAGGCTGCTCTACCTCAGAGCTACATCCCCAATCTTTTTTTTTTTTTTTTTTTTGACACAGGGTCTCACTAATTTATGGAGGCTGGCCTTGAAATTCCCTTTCTTCTGCTTCAGCCTCCTGAGTTGCTGGGATCATAGGCATGTGCCATTGGCGGCTTCTAGCTTTATGAAATGTACAGTCCATTGTCGTTATTTATAGTCACCCTACTGTGTAACAGCACCCAGAGCCTCTTACTCCTATTTTACTCTAACCTAGTACCCACTGATCAGCCTGAATGCCTGTTAGTAGCATCATCTGCATCATGATCCGTGGGACCCTACGTATATCCATGTTTGTATCTATACATCATCTATATTAATATCTATATCTGAATTTTCATGTTGTCTCAGAATTGATGAGTTGAATGGCTGAATGTGTACTTCTCCCTTGCTTTCCCCAGTTATATGCCTATAGCTATGTCACCAACTGCGTCATGTTTGCTTAAGGAGAAGCTTCCTCAAATGCCTGCTTAACTATCACTAAATATCACACAGGGAAAGACATGTTACATACAAAACAAAAATGTAGTTGTGCTTATCTATGTCACTACCTTGATCAATACAAGTTAGTAAGTGTCCTAGCTTACCACGTAAACATTTTATTTATGATTAGTGTTTTTCAATTTTATTATTGGTTCCTACCTTGACTTTTTCTTTTCAGCCCCTATTCTTGTGCTTTGCGAGTTGATAACCTGGTCTTAATATTCACATTCTCCACTCCTTCATTTTACCATATACAAAATATTAACCCTTCTAAATTCATTAATATTTACTATGATACCATAATCATATATATGATGATTAACTTCCCAGAGCTTCTTTAAAATTATAACTATACAAATGCAACACACAGAGAGAAGGAATAGATGGAAATAGCATAAGAGATCATATAAAACAGTAAAACACTAATTTGGTTCATGGGAAAATTGAGTGTATACTCTTAGTCCATAGGCTTGTGTTAGTCTTTGGCAGATATTTAGTAGCATAGTTTCCTTATCCAAATGAATGCCTTTACAATATATCCAGTGTGTAATTAAATAAAAAAAAAAAACTGACAACCAAGTTGTCATGCCTTTAACTTTTCCTCAGCCTGTGGAAAATTTCTTTTATGCTGTAAATTTCTGATTCCCTTAAATTTGTTTTGGCACATTCACCTCCTTATCTATCCTAAAATACTTATTTCAATCCACTTTTTGCCTCCTCTTTAGTTCATCATTTTTGTTTTTATAAAACTTGTATGAGAGATATTGGTAAATGCATTCTTCATATTTTTTGGCTCCCTAGGGCTCTGCATACTATTCTTCATCACAAAGTCTCAGAATAGCTTTCATCTCAAACTTTGGTCCCTAGGGAAGGCAGAGGTCTGTCTGATGTGTACAACATGTTCTGTCAATTTCACTCTTGTAATATTTCTTGCGTATCTTCTCCTATTTCCAGTGCTTGATCTTAAAACTATCAGTCAAACTAAGTAACACCTTGGGTTTCCAGACCCTTCTTTCTTATTCCTATCTTACATTCTGATAGCAGAGTAATCATTCAAAAGCACATGTTTAAGACTTTCCCAAATAGAAAAAGAATATTCCTTTCAGAATAAAACCTAAACTCATACATCTTACATTTAATATCCTTTACGATTTGGAATGGATTCTACTTTAAAAATTAATTAGAATAACTTCTTTTCTTCTATCAGTTTATGCTATTCCCTATGGGATCTGTGCAGTTTCCTGCACTGGTTTCCTTTATCTCTTCTCAGTTTGAACTTCTCCTGTCTTCCAACGTTCAACCTTAGGGCACCCCTAACACACAAAAAACTTTTAACTGTGTCTCTCTTAAGCACATACAACTTCCCCACTTGGATTATAGTTATTTATGTACATGAGCGATTTCTCCTCTTAAACAGTAACCTCTTAGAAACAATCTGCCCATGAACACCTTTGTATACCCAGTATAGCACTTTGAAATTAATGAGCCCTCAATAATTGCTTTAATAAAACAAACTGGTGATGCAGGTGATACAAGTGCTCTCCAGTGGTCCATATCCAGAGTGGCTCTCACTGATCAGAAGTGAGATATGTAAACCGGGCATGGTGGTGCACACCTGTAATTCCAGCATTTGGGAGGCTGAGGCAGGAGGATCATGAGTTCAAATCCAGCCTCAGCAATGGCGAGGCACTTAGCAACTTAGTGAGACCCTGTCTCTAATAAAATACAAAAATGGGCTGAGGATGTGGCCCAGTGGTCAAGTGCCCCTGAGTTCAATCCCTGGTACCAAAAAAAAAAAAAAAAAAAAAAAAAAAAAGAAGTGAGATATATGTGGAAGGACCAGCCTTCAAGCTTTTCAGGACAGTTTATCATAGAAAGAATTATAAATTCTTCTGATATCTTCAAGGGTCTCTCATTCTAGTTGGGAAGATGTGGCAACATATGGCATAGGAACCAACAACAGAATACCATCTAGGATGGGCCAGTACTGGTGTGGACACAAGGGCTATAAAAGCATGCCTCTAAGGCCTCACATGGTTGCAAGTTGAGTGGGTCACGCACAATTGATAGCATTTTAATTGACAGATGTAGGGATTACATTTATAATGTGTTTATGGTTAGAAATGGCTTTGACGAAGGAAAAATAGAAGCCAGTGGTAAAAACAAACAAACAAACAAACAAACAAAAAACAAAAAAACACATAGAGTTCCAGATCCTGTTCCTCCAGTAGGGAATACTCAAGGTCTGGAATGTTGCTGGGTTTGAATAAGGAAACAATGTTGTTTGCATCCTTCTGTTCAAGCTACTTTCAAGGACTGGTAGTTCAACATATGGAGAAATGTTCACTCATTTTGAGCATAAAATAAAATATCTAGAATTAGAACTTATGTGGTGCTTTTACTTCTGCTACAAACAAAAATTCAAAATAGGCATCAATTCATCCTTGTAAGACAGCCAATGTCAACAACTGCCCTAATCAACAGGCTATTGCCCCTTAACCCAAGAAAGATGGTATTTATTCCAGCAACTTGTTTCCTCTGTGTCAAGCCAATCCCTTCTTAATCCAGACTTTTCCTATTTTAAAAACATCTGTGTTATATAAATTCTAAATGATATTAATAACCCAGCACATGAATAATTGATTGCTTACTATACTTAACATTTTCAGTGAATTTCCATGGTCCTCAAGGAGATCAGTATTAAATGTGCTTAAAGTGCTAAAGAAAATGGTGAAGTTTCTGCAATTTGATTAATTGATACCCTAAGGATATGACCTATTCACCTACTGATATGCTAACTATGCTAAGGTGAGAGTGTATGAGAGCACAATTATAATTACCTGGGCTTGGGCCAAGAAAGAGTTCACTACCTAATTTAATGGTACATTCAATAGCTTACTATGGGATCAACGTTTGCAGACTTTTAAAAAATGATTAATTTTGATGTGATTTATACAATTTATAGTTTTTCTAATGATATAACAGTTAAAATTATTACATTGAAACCTCAGTGAAAAAAGGTCTGTTTCCATATTTTAATAGGATAAAGATTTCCACCATTCCCTTTACACTTCAATATTTGCTTTATAGCTTACTCTTTTATTTTTTTAAATAAACTTCAAAGGTCTTATTCTGGCTCGCATATTCCCTGTCCAGATCCCAACCATCCTCTAGGTCCTAGTGGAAATTCCACCTAACCATGAACTTGTCATCTTGTTTGGAAGTCAACTCTCTCCTCTCAGAAGTCCCTACAGATTTGATCTTTTCTCTTTTATCTTCTTGTGTTTGTATTGTGTGTTCGTCAGTTAGCAGCATTCTTAATTAATTGCAGTTTTTAAAAGTTATCAACTCTAATATAAATTATTTAGTTTTGATAACTGTTCGATGATTATGTAACATGTTCACATAAAGGAAGCTGAATAAAGGTTAGACATGGACTCTATGATTTTTGCAACTTTTTGGGGAGTTAAAGTTTTTTTTTTTTTTTACTTTTTTAAAATTTCCTAATAGAATGGATGAGTAGTTATTATACTTGAGTGGTATGTTTGAGGTTGGTCAAAAAGATGGTGTCACATAATTGTTGATCTGCAGGTGCATACAAATAAGAGGATGAATGCTAGACTGCAAACCAGAGATCATCTCATCTTTCCTTGAAGCACTAAAATAAAGGCGGGATGATAAAAAGATATGAAAGACTCCAAAAGAGATAAATCTCTCATTCCAATGTTCTGTTAACTCAGAACTTTCTTAAAATCATTTGCTGACTAAAGCCCTTTCTCAAGTACTTTTTTTTTTTTTTTTTAGCTTAAATTTAAGGCACTCTACTCTGATCTTCACTGATAGAAGGTAACTATTTACTAATAGATTGTTAAAAAGGGCAAAAAAGGAATTTTCCCTCAACGAGTCTCTGTTGCCTTAACTTTTAACTTGTAAGAAATGTCTTTTAAAGAGAAGTGAGTGCACTTTTTTAAAAAAAGATCAACTGAAAGAAAACCTGAAAAAATTATAAATTCCACATATACAGACAAAATAATCTGACATCTGCAGTTGATCCATTCATTAAAATAAGACAGTCTGTGCAGCTATTTCTGCAACTCTTTTGCAGACTGGCTTAACTTTTCATTCTCATAAAATTGGAGATGGGCTGTTTGGTTTATTGGTAATTGCAGCAGAAGCAAAATGGTCCTATGTTTGCCAGTCCACAAACCCCGTAGATGTTTATCCTCTCACGGCAGTGCCAGCCTGCTGCATTATTTCAGCTAGCAACGTTCCTTGATGAAAAAACAGCAGCTGCTCATTCAAAATAAACTTGTTTCTGTTTATGCTGTCAGCAGAAAGCTGTTTTAAAAAAATCATTAGATGCCTCATGCTGTTGCAGGATGTTAAATTGTGGAGCATAAAGAAACATCTCTGAAAGACAAACACCACGTCGCCTCCATGCCTTCATCACATGGTGTTGCTTTTTTTCCTGAATAATTCAAATGCAGGTAAGATTGGTGATCTCAGGTGTTCATGCATAATGTTAATGAAGGCAAGATCCTGCATTACACAAAGGAAAACTTGTGTAAACCACCACAGGAAGATCAGAAAGCCAGGAATTTATGCTGGATCTGCCAGCCACAATCATACAACTTTGGATTCCTCTTGATCAGTCTGAGCTGCACTTTTCCTATCTGTTCTAAATGTGCTCTTAAGAACTTCATACATAATCATGCAATGTTTTTACTGTTAGCCTTTTTCATTAATTGTGAGAGTATACATGGCTGATATATATTTATTTTGACCCTGGGTAAATTACAAAATGCATTATCTTACAAAAGCAGCCAATAAAGATATCTTCATTTGTCAACTTTAAATATCTGAAAGTGGACTTTGAATTTTTTTCCAACTTTGGACATTGGTAAAATAAATTATGGTGCATTTATAAGATAAATTACCAAATCATAAGCATGGTATTCATTAAGATGCGATTTCATTGCACTCATTAGAATAGTGTAGGAAGTAACATAGAGCATCAGAAAACATTGTTAAAAGAAAACAAGTAGAGAGCCGGACGCAGTGGCGCAAGCCTGTAATCCCAGCACTTGGGAGGCTGAGGCAAGAGGATCATGAGTTCAAGGCCAGCCTCAGCAATGGCGAGGCACTTAGCAACCAGTGAGACCCTGTCTCCCTGTCTCTAATAAATACAAAAAAAAGGACTGGAGACGTGGCCTAGTGGTCAAGTGACCCTGAGTTCAATCCCCAGTACCAAAAAAAAAAAAAAAAAAAAAAAAAGAAAGAAAGAAAAAAGAAAAGAAAACAAGTAGAAAAGTATGTTAGGTCTAGCTTGTCCAATTTCTGTAAAATAAAACTATGCATGTGTCTGGAATACATGTGTGTGTATGTGTAGGCACATACATGTATATATCTATAAATATACCTCATACACAAAATATCCTGAAGTTGTAACAGACTATTTTTTTAATACCAAATTTTTTAAATTTTAACTTTTTATTCATGTTTAGAGAGTACATTTCATTTCATATTACATATAAAGAGCACAATTTCTCAAGTTGCTGGTTTTATATTAAGTATTTATTTTTAAATTTGGCTTTCTCTTAGAGGAAATGATAATATAGTACATCTTCATTATTTTGATTTATAGCATTTTTAAAATTTGAAAGTTTATTGTCAGCATTTCTTACTTTTATAATCAGGACTGAAACATTAAATATTTTAGTGAGAATGTGATCATATCATCAATGGTTTTGAGGTGTAATTTTAAGTATATATTTTGATAAATGTGTGCCTTGTGTTGTCATCACCCTGAGAAGTCCTCTTAGGCCCTTAGTAATTAATCTTTCCATGTGACTCTTTGACAACCACCGACCTTATGTCTTTATTAATTTTACTGTCTTAAACTTTAGCAGAAATGGAATCATACAGTAGCCTCCTTGGATCTGTCTTCTCATCAATATATTAATTTTTTGATTCATCCATCTGTGGTATGAATCACAAGTTTGTCCCTTTTTATTGATGACTACATTATAGAACTATCCCACCATTTTTTCCCCATTACTTCCTTGGTGGATATTTCTATTATGTCCAGGTTTTTACCACTATGTATAAAGCTGCTGTAAACATCAATATACATATATTTTTATGGGCAAATGCTTTATTTCTCCTGGGTTTCTACCCAGAACCAGAATGGTGGGATTATAGGGTAGAGAAGTATGTTCAACCTTACAAGAAACTGCTGAAGAGTTTCCCAACGTTGTACCACTTTTTCATTTCAGAAATGTGTGAGTTACAGTTGCTCTATATATTTTGCAACATTTGATATTGCCAGCTTTTTGCATTTTAGTTATTTCTAAGAGTACCTATTGATATCTCTTTAGAGTTTGAGTTTTATTTCTCTACTAATGGATGGCCATCCTTTCACATGTTTATTTACATATTTTTCTTCTTTTGTGAATTATTGGTTCAAATTGCCCATTTAAAAAAAGTCAGTTGCTTATTTTTTATTTCTCAGTTGTCAGAGCTCTTATTTTTTCAGCTGTGTATGTATTGCAAACATTTTCTCCTTGCATTTGGATTGTTTTTTATTTTGTTAGCAATAGCTCAAGTCGTTGAACATTTTATTTTATTACTTATTTTTGAGAAGGGGACTCCATGCGTTGTCCAGATTTGAACTCCTGGGCTAAGTGATCCTCCTGCCTCAGCTTCCAGAGCAGCTGGAACTACAGAAGTGCCTCACTGTGTCTGCTTACACATTTTATTTTTGATGAGCTCCATTTTTTCATTTTCTTTTAGGGATAGTGCTAAATTGTGTTTTAAGGTTGTATTGTAGAAAGTCTTTGCCTACCCAAAGGTTGTAAAGATTATCTTTTATGTTTTCTCCCAGAAGTTTTATCTTTTAAGTTTTTATGTGTAGGTCTTTTTAGTTTTATAATAAAAAATGCATTATAGTATTTTTAGTGAAATATGGTACTTTTAACATAAAAAGTAGAATTTTACAATCTGCTTCCAAATTCATCTCCCAATAGTATTTTCAAAATTCTGATTTATAAGATGGGATAGATTTCTGGGTCCAAAGAAGAAAGCTTTATTTAATGTTTTGTCTTCAGCTTGCTTGTGGATGAGGAGGTGTTTTATTGTTATTATTATTATTATTATTATTATTAATTTTTTGGCTTGATTTTGTTTGGCTTCAGTATTCATCATTTCATTTAAAAACATGCTTGGTATAATAAGTTTTGTTTGGCAGTGCTTATATAGTCGCTTAATTAGTGTTAAATAGAAACATCTTCTGAATTGTTATAACTTGCTAGTTGCTTGAAATATGTTATCCTGTAGGATTTAGTCTATGCTATGAAAAAGTGAGGGTAAATATAAGAGATGGTTATAGTGTACCTTATAAAGGGAGGACCAGGAGAAGTTATTTGTAGTCATAGTAGGGACCAAGGAAAGGGGCCTCCTGGGATGGGCTTCAGCATCCAAGTAGTGATTGATTTCATATTCTTGTGAAGATCATGCTATTTTGTAAAAGTGGGGCTGAAGGAAAAGTGATTTTTACTTACCATGTTCTCAGTTTATTTTTCTCCTCCATCTTGAGCTGATAGAAAGGTCCTTATGGGTAATAAATCAATCTCCCTGTAACCCAGTGCTTCTGAAACTTTTTATGTTTCTGAGTCTCACAGGACAAATGGATCCATTATAGGCTCTCTCCCAGCAAGAGCGCCCTGTGAGTGAACACACAGCTTCTGCTTCAGTTCCACTTTCCTGCTAGGAGTGGTATTTGCTCATCTCCTCTTCACTTTAGCTGAAGTCTTGAACTCAAGCTAAAGAATACTGTTTATCTCTATTTGTTATGTAGCTGGTTTTAACAGGGTCAGATATGTTTGGAAATTGTGCTTTCCTCAGTATATTGGCGCTAGAATTAAATTGGTCACATACATGAATAAAGTCTTTGGAAGTCTTCTATTTTATAAATTTAGTCTTACTAATTCACTTAACACTTATTTATCTAGCACTTACATTGTATCAAGAACTATGCTCAGTGCTGGGAGCTATACTGTGAATAGAATAAAAAAAAATAGCTGCTAACCATACTAAACTGACAGTGAAGTGGGAATGGATGGAATTGACCATTTAATTAGAGGTACAATGAGTAGAGGAAAGGGGGAATGGCCAATGAGTGGGCTGCTGGCAGTATTTATGTCAATGATTTCAAGCGTTATGAAAAATAGTTGGAAAACAACTTGAAGGTTTTAAGCATGGAGATAATGTAATAGTTCATATACATATAATGTATAATTATATATGATATATAAATATAAATAATGACTTCTACAATAAACAAAAAATGAGAAATAATATTTTTTCTCCAACATAAAAAAGGGAGCAATAGATAACAGAAGAAAAACATTTATGAGGTTTTGGTTGTAATGTACATGAGATGGACCAGCTGGGGTAGAAAACTGTGGTTATGCTGTATGTATACTTAGTAACTAACATCACTATGAATTGGTGATAACAGTTGTCAGATGAAGGAGAGGGGACATAGAGGTTGATGCTGAGGATTCTAGTTTGGACAACTGACTATGCAAAAGAATGATTCATTAAGATGGAACTACATAGGAGTTAGTTAGCAAGGTGGTGTGTCTGGGATATACTGAGTTTGAGATGTCTGTAAAATGTTCAAGTAGAGGTATCTGGTTGTCAGTATAAATAAGGAATTCAGGGGGGGAGGCAGAACTGGAAATAGAACATTAATTGTATGCAGTATGAAATTGGTATCAAATGCACAGCGGTGGATGAGATCATCTATGAGGGTAGAAATGTAAAAGAGTGTGCTTAAGGACATCAAGCTTCAGGATTTGGGGGAGGAGGAGTTTCTAACTAAGGTAATAAGAAAATGACTCTGAGAAATTGGAGAAAAATCAGTGGAATATTGTGCTGTGAAAGCAAGAGAAATTTTCTAAGAAGAGGGAGCAGTCACCTGTATCAAATACTTCTGAGAATTCCAGCATACCAGGGAAGAAGAGTGATCATTGGATTTGGTGATATAAAATGGTGCTTTTGGAGAGAATGGTTTTGGTGGAATAGTGTCACAATCCAGGGTAGACTACTCAGTAGATAATAGGGAAAAGAAAAACCAGAAGGAGAAAGTATTAGATTTGGCTATAGGTAGCTTTGTTCATATTTTATACTAAAGAAAATGTTTCTTTGTTTTAAAATATTTATGCTTGCTTCAGTACATATTTTGTACCATGGCAAAGACTTCTTTGTTCTTAAATTTTCATGCTTGAAATGGTAAGATATTAATAAATCACCAAAAGAGTAGGACATGAAAAAGTAAAATAAAAATGCAGTGTCTACTTTGGATCCACATTAAATATGTTAAACGCCTAACTTTCTTCCATTAATTAGTTTTTATGCCATTAAGTCATAATATAGACATTGTTTGATAACATGTAACCAAAAGAATATCACATCAAAAATAAAACCAGCACGTTTTACCACTATAGTACTTCTTTAGAAACTTTAGCCTGTTTGGACTCCTAAGTTGATATTCTAACAGAAGATGATTAAGGAGATTCCTTCAGCCATTAGAAAGTATATCTGATAGCGCCACACAAAAGACTCTGGCATTAGGCTAGATTGCTGAAGTGTGGACTATGAATGAAAGAGAACGAAGGTGAAAGCATTATCATTTATCAAGGTACTTTGTAGATGACTGGTCATTGGACATACCATTCATATGCCCTTTCATTTAGTTTCCTATGAAAAAAGTATCAGGTAGGGTGAATTAGCATACTAGAAATAAGATAAATTGTACCTTATACTTAGAACCGATTCCAATACAACTCCTTGTGAATTTGTGGATGATGAAAAATTTCATTAGAAAAATAATATATGCTGAGTAGGAAAGTATTAGTATGTTTTCCTATTTTTTAAAATCAAAGTCATTTTACTAAATAAGAAAACATGTTAAGTATTATCTAATGAAGGCCTTTAAATGGAATATAATGATATATATTAGGTGAGATGACCTTGATTTTGGAATTGACAAGTCAATTATAAATGTTTCAATAATTTCAACTGAACAATAGTCCATAACTTATTTACCTTTATTCTTCTCTCTTTATCCACTGATGTGCCAGACTGATGAATGGTATACATGACTGGCAGGTACCCTGCAGCATACAAAATAGCCAAAAGAGCCTATAAAATTAATCTTATGATTTAGCACATTTTTAAATATCATTTAGAAGGATTATTAAAATGGTTTATCTAGGGTCAATTCCATCCATGTTCTTTCTTTGATAGTGCTAATTGTGTTTAAAATTTCCTTTTCTTTTCTTTGTGGTAATTTTTATGCTTTGAATATTGTCATTGTGTCCAGGGATACATACTGTGTTGCCCATCAAACAAAAACAGTAGTGCATTTATGAAGTTCTCAGTCTGAATGTATCCCAACACTAAATGAAAGATCAAGTCACAGTTCCACTTTGATAGTTGTGTTCTCAGACCTTCCAATGAACTGGAAATTTCTATTTGTAGGTTGTTTTGCAGGAAAGGTGAAATTAAGAATAACATGTTAAATAAGTATCTTATCAAATTATCTTTTTTTTAATGTAGTATGATTAATTATTACAAAGTCACAGAATTTTAAGTGCCTGTCTCAGGTTTGGTCTATTTCACCATAATTGAAAAATCCTCATTGATGTGACTTTCAATTGTCTTAAGTGGTTCTAAAAAGAGATAGCAGTGATCCTCAAGCTTTCTTTAAGAAATATAGGAGGACTTGTTTTATGGTTATTTATTCAGCAAGTCTGTCATTAAATATTCATCGAGAGTCTGTTTAATGCTAGTTATTGTACTGTATATTCTATTCTTTTTGCTTTTTACAAATACAAGCTTCACTGATTTTTAACCTATCTCTTTGCTATATCTTCTTTTGGTTTGTTCCCCAGGCAGCCCTATAACCCTGTTCCTTATGATATTCCCTGGAAGTCTCTATTGGACCCTCACTTTTTCTTCCTCAATGTTCACAGGTGACTGTATCTGTTCTCATCTGTTTTTTTTTTTTTGAGGGGGGGAGTGTAGGGAAGAAACAGCATGATAGGTGAGTCTCAAGGTTTGGAGTCCTGCAGGGTTTGGGATTGGGGATGTATATCCATCATTAGCTGAGCAATATGTGGGAAGTTAATGGGAATATCTTAGCTTCCCCATTTCTTCATTTGTATAATAAGGAACTACTTACCTTATAGTATGATTGTGAGGGTTAAATGTGCTTCCATGCTAGCCTGCATTTTTGTGTCATTGCATAGCACATAGTATTAGTGCTTCATTGTCTGTGTCTCCCTCAACACCTTGTGCTCTAGGTGTTATGGTGACAAGAGCCATTTATATTTTTCACCATTTAATTCCTGGTACTTTGCTCAATTCCGCAGCATAGTAGGTACTTGATAAGTGTTTATTGAATTGATGGTGATAGATGATCACAAAAGGGTACTTACTGCCTCTAAAGAGCTCACAGTACAAGAGAAGAAATGGGTAAACAGATAACTATAATTCTGTGAAGATATTTTAATACAAATATGAACAACATATGCCAACTTAGGCTGGGTAAGAGTTCTGGGCATGCCTGGCCCTGGTGGCTGCTGAATATGATATGGCTTGAGGTTCTTCAGCAGCTAGTTTCAGTGTATAAGCACCTATCAGAGTCCCAGAGAAGTGTGTAGCTCTTTGTAAGTTGATATTTGAGCTGATTTAGTACAAAAAAGTGGCAGTTTATGAGATGGGGATGTTAGGAACGAAGACACAGCATATATGGGGATACTCAGACTTGGAACATCACCCACTTGAAGGCTGATAGTTAATTTTTTGCTGTGGCTAGATTATATGAGTCGCAAGCAGTAAAATCATGTATAGCTGCAAAACTAGGCTATGATAGAAATTTGAACTTGATCTCATGGGCAGCATAAGCCTCTTAGCATGCAAATGAAATAAAGACTGGTAAATATAGGAGTGACATCGTGAGGAAGTGCTGAGTCCTAGCCACACAGTTGTGGAGAGATGCCTATCTTATTCCACTTGTAAGGTGTAATCCAGCCTTCAGAAGGGAAACTGTCAAGGGAAGACAGATGACTGCTCTCAAATTTTAACTTAACTCAACTAGGTGAGCAAAGAGCTTTTCCTAGCTTCATGTTAAATCAATTTCAATGATAGAAGCTTTGGAGTTAATCAGCTTTAGCCCTAATTACCTAGGAAAGGACAGATCTTGCTCTGAAAGCATAATGTAATACATGGAGAAGGTAGATTTCAGGGGAGGATGAATAAGCTTACTGATGCATAGTGATTGTCCTTGTAGCCGTCTTATGCATGAATTATAGTCTATTATAGTCTATGCCCTCCCACCTTCCTCTTCAAGGGTCATTTTAAAAAAAAACTGAATTGTTTTATTTTATTTAGCCTTTAGAATATTTTTCTTAATTAACACATAATTGTTTTTGACCAACAGGCAGACATTTTATAAGGCTTTTCAAAACTAGTGCATTTCTTCATTTCAATAGCAGTAGGAATTTATTGGCTAGCTGTTGTTATTGCTTGATTTCCTCCTTCTTTTATATATTCCTTTGTACAAATATTTCCTCTCATTTTAAGTAACTGTGGGAGAATTAATTATCAAGGTGCCAGGTCTCTTCTGGCCAGTAGGTAGAACCTGAAGATCAATGGATCACAGTATTCCTGATATCTGGATATTTAGTGAAGTGAAACAAGGGGAGGGAATGTTGAATATGATTAATACCAACCATGGAGACCTGAAAAGACTCCGTTGTTCCTGCTTCCTGTGTTCCTAGGTCTACTTGATCCCTCAGCTTCCCTAGTGTGTTTTTCATCTTTTCTTTCAATGCTGTGAGCTATTTCATCCAAATACTTTCATAAAATTATCTAGGCTATCCATTATCAAGAATTGTTTCTGCCTCTCTTGCCCTCTCCTGTTAATGGCAGACAGTGGCTGCTAAGTGGAACATGGATATCTCCCCTGCCTCCCGTTTTCTGCGCCTCATTTCCAAAGCTCTCCAGCATGTCTGTGGTTCCACCTAATCATACACAGACAGGGTGGCCCTGGAGGGTGGGGGGTAGGGTCACCCAGTTTGGCTACAAGTACATCCAGGAGCCAAGCCCCTCACCCTGTAATGCACCATCAACCTGTATCCTCTCAGCAATTACACTTTCTGTTAAAATAAATAAATAAATAAATAAAAGCCCCTCTATGAGAAGGAAAGCTCTGTTGTAGCCAGATTTTAGCCCATGAGGGAGGAATTTAATAAAATTGCAATGAGAAGAACTGTAGAAGGGGTTCTGAGTCTACACGAGCCCTGGTTACCCCATGTGTTACTGCTACAGCTAGGACAACATTCTTCAAATTACCTGGTGGTGAATTTAACCTAGGAGAAGATGAAGTTGAAGGACTAATGTTTAATGACATCAAGGTGGAGTCCTGCAAGACTGGGTCATTGATGACTGCATTGGTAACTGGTGGAGACCAAATTTTGAACCTCTTCAGTATCTCTGTATTCCTGAGCACATTACAAAGCCTAAGGCACATAAGAAGTTGTTTCTGGTTCAACTTTAAGAGAAAGCAATGTTTGTAGTTGTTATGGTTTGGATGTAAGGTGTCCTCCAAACGCTCACATGTGACACAATGCAAGAAGGTTCAGAGGAGAAATGATTGGGTTGTAAGAGTCTTAACCAAATCAGTGGTTTAATCCCATGATAGGGATTAACTGAGTGGTAATTGAAGTGGTAGGGTGTGGCTGGAGGAGGTGGGAATTGGGGCTTGACTTTGGGCATTTATTTGTATCTAGCCAGTGGAGTCTCTGCTTCCTGATCGTGACATGAACCATTTGCCTCTGCAACTTCCCTTCCATGATGTTCTGCCTCACGTTGAGTATGGAGAAATGGAGTCTGCTGTCAATGGCTTGAGACCTCTGAAACCATGAGCTGTCAAATAAACCTTTCTTCCTCTACAGTTGTTCTGGTTGTGTCCTTTAGTGGCAGCAGTGAAAAGGCTAAAACAGCAGTCCCTAAAAATTATAAGTTGGTAGTTGCACCATTGTTCTAATTGTATGATCATGAACCAGGATATGGGCACATCATTTCTAGTCTCCCTCAGCTGTTGAGCAGGTTCAATTTTATATGCAGCTGAATACCTTTGGCAGAGGAAAAGTAAAAGAAACCGTCTCTGTGAGTACAGCTATACATGGTATAGAAGAATAAACATCTTAGCAAAGATTTCTTGGCTTTATCTCTTTCCTAACCCCTAAATTGTCATCTACTTTCTGTTGTTTGAATGGTAATGTTAATATGAGAAACTGGAGAGTAGTGTCAACAAATATGACAATGTTTATTTACTTTTGGTTCCATTCATACTTTTTTGCACAACATTAAAGAAAGCAAACTTCAAAAAGAGGAATTTATTTTTCATTATTGAAAGTAAAAAAATCACTATTATTTTTGTCAAGGATTGTTCAAAACAAAAAAATCTTCAATCTTGCTTTTAATGAGGCATGGAACAATTTCTATTTTCAAAGGAACAATTCATTTTTAATAAACATATGGATTTTCATGTGAAGATGCAGAAAGTTGTTGAGTGAGTGACAAAGTCTCAGAGTGATTTTGAGCTTGAAAAGTAGTGTGGTTTAGTAGCTGCAAATGCTGGCTCTCTTGTTCTCATGTTAGGATGATATCCTGGCTCCACCATTAGCAGTGCTACAAACTTGGATATCTTTCTTAGCATCTAAATTCCTCCATTTCTTCATCCACTGTTTTGGTTTGGATATGAAGTGTCCCCCCAAAAGCTCCTGGATGAATGTAGGAATGTTCAGAGGTGAAATGATTAGATTATGAGAACTGTACCCTACAGTGGATTAATCTATCAATGGGCTAATAATTTGAATGGACTAACTGGGTGGTAACTATAGGCAGATGGGGCATGGCTGAGGAATTAGGTCACTGGTGGTGTGCCTTTAGGGTTTATATTTTGTCCCTTGTACCTCTCTCTGCTTCCCAGCTGCTGTAAACTGAGCAGATTTCCTCTGCCACACCCTTCCACTACAGTGTTCTTCCTCACCTCAAGCTCAGAACAGTGGAGGTGACCCACCATGGACTGAACTCCTGAAGCTGAGTGCAAACTAAATTTTTCCTTCTCTAGTTGCACTTTTCAGGTATTTTGATAACAATGACAATAAGCTAACAACACACCTATAAAAAAGGCAGAGGAGAATTCATGTGATGTGTTCAAAGCAGTGCTTAGCTCACAGCAAGAACTCAACAAGTGAATGTTAGCTGCATACTTTAGCTGTGCTGCTGTTCTATGTCAAAATTCAATATTGAGCTTCTTGTAAACAGAGACCTTAATTTATTCATTTTAATATTTCCATGTCTGAGTCTATGAAGTGCTCCTTTCTCATGGCTCCTGACATTGGGGATTTGTTTTTATATGTGTGTTATGTTGAATTCATATTCATGCAAAAATCTGCTATCAATGACAACATTATTGAAAACCTGAAAGAGTCCAAACTTGCAAGCCTTTTCCTGATCTCTATAAGAAATGGCTTTAAATGTTTATAAACTCCTGAAACAATGTTTCATTTACATAATGGCTTTTTCATTATGCAATAATTTTCTCAGCTAATTATGTTAGGATACCTCAGTGGAACGATTAAGATGACCAGTGGTTCCTGACCTTGGCTGCATATTAAAACCACCTGGACAGTTTTCAAACCCTGATTCTAGATCACTACCCCCAGATTAATAAAATTAGATTCCTTGGGGGATGTAACCTGGATATCAGCATTTTTTCTGAGTTTCCAGGTGCACTCAGTACTGAATCATTGCTACATGAACTCTGTTCACAATACCAGTAAGAAGTCAGAAGCACTGAAATGTATAGCAAGCCTTTTTTCTTCTGATTAACACACATAATGTTAAATTATTGAAATTTTGTCTGAATAATTTGACAATAGTTTGCTTGTAATGTTAAAAACACGGTAATATAGCTGAAGAAAAAGGCTGTTCTATTGTTCTTTTACTTCTGTTGTTCTTCCTTTGATTCATCTAATTATAACTCTCTCAAAGTGTGTGTGTGTGTATATACACACATATACATGTATATATACACACATATACATGTATATATATATGTTTTTTAAGAGAAACTGGAATTGGGGGAGGGTGCTTGAGAATTCACTTTAGTTTTGGAATTTATGATGTCTGTGTGACTACCTTAGCCTCTAAAAAGGTCAGGATGTGTATATTATCTGATTCTTTGTTAAGTTTTCAGATATTTGATTCCAGCTTTAATCCCACTTTCAGGTTTTCACTTCTCTAGAATAAACATGGGCAGTTCTATACATAATGTAGTTTCTTGAACATCCCATATGCTTATATCTTAGTTATTAATAGTAACTGACATTAATCAAATATCCACTATGTGTTAGGAACTGTTCTCAGGGCTGAATATGTACTAAATCATTTAATCCCCACAGAAACCCTATTGAGAGAGAAGTTAACATTTTTATACACAAGGAAACTGACCACAGGTATGTTAATACATGTTTATAAACTTGTCCTAGGTCAGACAGTTACTAGTGGTGGATCTTATATTAAAATTCTAGCAATTCTGTTTCTTCAGCCTCAATCACTACACCATAATGATTTGTATTTTATCTAGCAATATATAATTGAATCTGTAAAAATGCAACCAAGCTACTAACCCATTGGAGGGCATAGGTAAGGAAAAGAGATTTTTTTAAATTAGTTAAAAATAACTTGTTTTGGTCTGCTGTATAAAACAAGATTTGTTTTGTTTTGGTTTGTTTGTTTTGCCTGAACAATTTATGGAAATTTTTGCTATTATGTATTTTGAATATAGTGACTGGAACTATGAATTAAATAGAAAAATTTACAGAATCTTTTATGGTCTATGATATGATGTCATATACATACACTTTATAATCCCCTAGGAATGGTTAAAACTACTTACATAATATAAATTTCATTTTGATCTGGTTCATGCATGTCATCTTTAAAAGGCAATGTTTCAAGAAGTGACATCTAATGTAAGAGTCCCCAGTGTTCATAATACCTGCAGGTTAATCTTTTCTTTAATACCTTCAGTACTCATAGGCAATGAGGCGGGATAAATATATCAATCCCAGAACATCTGAAGTAACAGGCAGGGAAAGTCTGAGCTCAGTGGTGCAATGTGTTAGAGAAGCTAAGTCTACCAGAATGTGCACCACTGAATTTGGGCCGCTGGCCAATATTTAACACTGCCAGAGAAGTGCAATTTTATTTTAATCATCTATTCTATGTCAAGGCCAAGAGCAGCATTTATACCAGCTTAGACTTACCCATCAGTTACAACAATATGTACTACAGAGCTCTTAATGCAGGGAAGCTGAATTTGCATATTAGTAGGGCAGAAAAATGTATTTTTTTCTTTCATCTTAGGAAGGTGGGACATAGAGATAAACAGAAGTAAAGACTAGACACTTTTAAGCCTTTCAGTTCTAAAATACACTAGCCTAGACAGACAAATTTGAATCATGAGCTCAAAATATAGCAAAACAATGAGGTATTTTAGAATCAGCAGTTTAAAGGAACAAATTATCAAGGAACTTTTTAAAAATAAAGATGAACTTTTTTTGTATGCAGCCTACACTCTGAAGATTGAAACACAAAGATTTGCCATGCACTTTCCAAAATAATTAACAAAGGTGGCATCAATAGTAAAAAATAGGAGCTGAAACTATCAAATCTATAATTTTGGTGGCACTAATCCACCACATCTCTGTACTTTTTGAGCTCTTTTCATAGACTTTTCTTAATAGGGTTATTTATACATGTGTTTATGTGGACATAAAGGTAACAAAGCATAATTCAAAGAGCAACTCTATCACAGTCAGCAAAATTTTCAAGAGAATGGGGAAAAATATATATTGACATTTTCTCAATTCCATCATAATCTTTGCATAATTCTGTTCTCCCCACTCTGACATTCTATATCACATGCATAGTTCAGATTTTTCATCCAAAGTCATCTTTGATCTTCCTGTTCCACATTCTCAGGTTCTGAAAGAAATTTCTTCTAATAGATCTTTTCCAAGTAATGCTACTCTTTTTGATTTTTTTTCTGAGACTATGCTTTATTCAGATATTTTTATAATAACTCTGGTGTCAGTTTATTGTGTCATCTTTTTTGCTTTTTTATTTATAGTTTTTAAAATTAGAGCTTTATAGATATACATAAAGGTGAACTTCACTGTGACATATTAATTTAGGTACTTAGCATAACTTCATCAATTTTATTCTACTGTTCCTCCCTTTTCTTGTTCCTTCTCTCTTTGCCTCAATCTGCTTCCTCTCTACTCCACTGATCTCATTTCTGTTTTCATTGGATTACCCTTTCTTCCCCATTTTCTTTTTACCTTTATTTAGGCTATCTTCCGCATATGAGAGAAAATATTCAACCCTTGACTTTTTGAGTGTGGCTTCTTTTACCTAGTGTGATGTTCTCCATTTTCACCCATTCACCAGTAAATGCCATGATTTCATTCTTCTTTATGGTTTAGTAAAATTCCTTTGTGTACATATATCACATTTTCTTTATCCATTCATCTGTTAATGGGCACCTGAGGAGGTTTCATAAATTGGCTACTGTCTAGTAATTCCCAAAGAGTGATTTAGTTAGAATAAAAAGAAAACTTCCAGTTCTACACTGATATTCATGGATCTAATTATACAAAAAACTGAGGGGTTCTTTATTTTACCTAAGTCACACTGGTCTATACTAACTTCATGACCATTTTGCTTCTTTGTAGCACTTACTAAAGAAAGTTATGCCTGTGGAGAATCTTCAATGTACACTTTTTAGTTGAATTGGGTTTCTGTTCAGGTGTTTTAAATTATATACATTCACTTTTTAATTAAGTATATAAATGCAATTGCTCAGAGACATTTTTTATTTTAATGGTAGTTTTAATTGAGTATCCAATGTACCAAGCTGGTGTGGCATTTCCCAAGTCAAGTTCAAAAGGATTGTGTATTAGAAGAAAAAATAAATCACATTGCCAAAAAGTTTTTGAAACATTGCATAACCATTGGGATATTTCCAATGCATGTAAACACAATAAAGCCCTCTGGTAAAAAAAAAAAAAAAAAAAATTGAGTTTTTCAGAAATATTTGATTTTGTAGAATTTTTGTTTTGCCTGAAAAACCTATTGATATCTCACAGAACACTAATACTCTAAGGAACATAGCTCAGGAAACTAGCATAGGGTAGTATCTACTCATGGATAGCTGTCGGTGTTCTGTTTCTGTCTTTTGTTTATTTATTTTTTCCTGTTTTTATTACTAAGCTTTAATATTCCATTGAAGAATTATATTTAAAATACAGGAAATATCTGAATCACTCTGGCTTACTGAAAATTCCCAAGGTAGTTTAGATATAAGCTGTGTTCTCAAATTATTATTTTCTTCATGATAACAATTGTTAGTTTCTTGTGGCTGTAGACACTGATTACCACAAATATAGTGGCAGAAACAACACAGATTTATTACTTTTCAGTTCTGGAGTCAAAAGTCTGACTGGCAGCATTTCTTTTGGAGGCTCCAGTAGTTTGAAATAAATATGCAGGATAATGGGTCCTCAAATATGTCTGTGTCCTGATCCTTGGAGCCTATGAGTATGTGATAGCACATGGCGAAGGCTAATTAAGATTGCAGATGGAATGAAGGTGCTAGTTCATTGAAATTGAAATAGGACGTTTATCCTGCCTTATTTTGGTAGGCCTAATGGTCCATGAAAAGGAAAGCAGGAGGCTGAGGAAGAGTTAGTGTCTGTTTCATGCAGTGTAAGAAAGACAACCGGCCATTTTTGACTTTGAAGAGAAGAGGGAGTCACAAGCCCAGAAATGCAGGCAACCTACAGAATCTGACAAAACAAGAAGAGGGTTCTTTCCTGGTGCCTCCATGAGGAATTTACTGCAGCTGTTACCTGGGATTTAGCCCAGTGAAACTCACTTAGAATTCTGACCTCCAGATATATAAGGTAATGTCGATGGTTAATTTTATACGCAACTTAACTAAGTCATGGAACTCAGACATTGGTCACAAGTCAATAACTGTTCCTGCACAGTTCATGTTTTGTGGATAAGATTGACACTTAAATCAGAACATTTAAGTAAAGGACAGTATCCTACATAATGTAGGTGAGTCTCCTCCAATCAATTGGAAGACTTAAGCAAAACACTGGCCTCCCCCACTTGGGAGAGATTTCTGTCTCTGCCTTCTTACTGGAGCTGCAACAGGACCCCTGCTTGGTTCTTCAGCCTGTCTGCTGCCCTGCACATTTGGGACTTTGCAGGCCTCTGCAATCATGTGAACCAATCCTCAAGACAAATCTCTCCACCTTTTCCCCCTGCCACTCCCGGCTCCTTCCCCTCCTTCTCTCCACACAGATATACCTCTTATTGATTCAGTTTCTCTGGAGAACTCTGATTGATGCAACAATAACTTTTTTAAGTCACCAAGTTTATAGTAATTTGTTATAACACTAATAGGCAACTAACACAGTGATAAGCCATTTCCTTGTCTTTTCTTTATAATTTGGTATAATCTCTCTATTTTAAGGTCATCTGATTAGCAACCTCGATTCTATCTGCAATCTTAGTTCTCTTTTATCTTGTCACATAACATACTCATTGATTCTGGGAATTAAGATGTGGTTATCTTTGGGGGTACATTATTCTTCCTTCCATGACAACCATTATGTCAAAACATGAAATTACTAACCTTGTTATTTGAAAGCAAATCAATTAAGTGTTGATAAATTTTTGGTACATGGAATTTTTCTTGCCTTTAAATTATTCTTCGTTTTCAAACATTGAGTATTTCTTGGATGGCTCCTAGCCCCAGTGGTTTGGGATTCTAACTCAGAATGATGGATAGAAGGACATATTACTTTATATTTCCTAAGATTAATGTCACTGAAGTTATTTCAGAGAGAAAACATTGGTGCTAAAGCTCTGTAATCACTGTTGGTTAAATCAGTTAAGTTCATTTTTTATCTATTATTACCTCTATGTAGAAGTTAATGTAACATTTTAGTCCTTGCTCTAAATCTTAGAATAAATTTTGCCTTTTAAAATAAAATGTTAGTTCAGGCATTACCTAGAAATAACATTTTAATAGTTAACTTTTGTGGGGATAGTTGTTTTGTTAAATAAGCATAGTCTTAACATCATATTAAATCTGTCATTAGTCACAAGTCCAATAAACATATTTAAATATATAGGATATTAAATGTACACTTTGGTTTTGGAATATACAAAAAAGGTTCAATTAAGCTTCTTATTTGATTTGTGTAGCTTTTAAAAACTACATTACAAAGACAATAAAGCATGTTTTTCTTTCCCAAGGTCAAAATATTGTTGAGATACTGACAGTCCCTCTGCAGCTTCAGGCTTTTGACAAGAACTTTGGCAACGAAAAACCAAAAGCGGTTTGAGTTCAAGAGCAGATGAGTGAGTAGCAGAAAACACACTGGAATTCTCAGAGGCTCCTGCAACAACTGGGTAAGTGGGTCCCACTTCCCATCAGACTTTCTAGCTTATAAATCCCAGAAAACAAGTATTACATGCAATTTACTCTAGAACATTTAACTAGGGCTGTTACAAAGGATTTATGCTTGCATGAGATAACTATCAGCAGTAAATATTTGGATTGCCATTCTAACGTAAAAGAACAGAAAATCATTTTGATTAACCAGGATGTAGGCCACAATAGGACCTTGAGGTAAAAGTTATGACAGCATACTTAGGTCTTATTTGGCACTCCATTGGTCTTTGTCGTTAAGAAAATCACTGAACTTCTTCCCTACTTTTCCTCCTTTGTAAAACGAACAACCTTAACTATACATCTCCAAGGTCTCTGCTAGTTCTTAGATTCCATAATTCTATTGCAAGTAATTTCTCTAATTCCTATGAAAGTATGCTTATCTGTCATCACTTGTTGATATTATCTTGTATATTCTTATAATCATTCCTGTTTGTTAGTCATCTGTCCCTGGCAAGAATATAAATGTTTTCTTGTACAAGGACTATATTTCACACTTCTTTGTATTCACTATAGCAATAAAAAATTACTGGGAATAATAGACAATTCTCATTAAAACGAAGTAAACTTGTTTCAAATATCTCATGCATGACTATGTGAATTATTTTAAGATATGCTAAATATTATAGATTATACATTTTAATTTTCTATGTGGAATGCTTCTCAGAGATCTAGAAATATTCATCATTTTGATTGTTTACAATTAGCTAATAGGCTTATCAAAACTTAAAGTCATGACTTTCCATAATGCTTTTGGCAATTAATAGGAACTATATGCTCTGTCTCCCAGTTTCTCATTACTTATCTTTTACTGGAAGTACTGTTGGACCTGGAATTATTTGAGATGTGAAGTCAGTTTCAAGGGACAGGACAATTTGGCCACTGAAAGGCAAATGCTAGAGATGTCTATTATTAGGTAACCTGGGAGATCATTTATGGCTGCAGCACTGACAAAGAGAGATGAAAGAGGAAGGGAAAGAATGATCACTCTTTAGTCAAGAACCCCTACGTGACCAAGCTGTGTTTAGGATTTGGGTTTAGGATCAACACATAGATGTTGAGGTTCCCAGGACAGGAGTCTGAATCAGGCCTTTAGAAAATGTGTTGATCATGGAAGATTCATTTGCAGTTAATATTTCCTACAGCATCAGCTCTAGAGATTGCTGCCTAATAATTAAGTTGATTAAAAAAGACAGAGAGGAAAAGATAATATTCTGTTTGTAGACTACAAATACTTTAAGGAAACAGAAATGTAAAGATTAGCAAAGGTAAGTTGAAAAGAAATCCATACGTGTGCTGATTTTTCCTTGGTAAAAGAAAGATGTAACTAAAATAACCCAGAACACCTTTTCAATAAGCAGAGTTTGGACAGAACAGGCAGCTGATGTGAAAATTTTTACTTGCTTAAGTAACATTAGGAAAAAAGAGAACAAATGTCAAATACAAACACATGTTCTATCAAGAAGTGACATGGAACAATTTTAAAAGAATCAGAACCCTGCATCACAGCTGAAATCAAGAAAGGAATCCTCATAATGCCATTTCTGACTGTAGAAAACTAATAATAGGAGAAAATCTCCAGATGAAATTAGAATTGCTTCGGAAATATAGTGAAGGGAAACAAACCATTAAAACAACACCCACATGTATCATGTCAATTTTTGAAAGGTCAAGAACTCTCAAGAAGGAAAATTAGATAGTAAAATTTCCTGTGTTTTGAAAATCATCACCCTGGCTTCATTGCTAATAAATCCACAGATGCAACACATATTTTTTACTATATTTTCTGAACTTAGATAACCAGGACAAATGAAAATGACAACTTAAAATTAAATCACTGATAGCAATGAGAAATGAAACTTTTCAATATCAAGCTTTTTAAAAATACTTACTAAATAAGCTGTCATATTGTTTTCTACTTTGCATTTTGAAGCTGAATCTATCTGCTATCAAATTAAGTGCACAGTCATCAAATTAGAATAGAATTAGTGTATGTATTAAGATAAAAATACATTAAAATCAATTGTTAGATCAAAGTTAGGAATTCCTACTATACTATATTTTCCTTATGCCCTTCTAAATTCACATATATAATGCCAATAGCACAAAGATATGAAAGTAGTAATATTCATATGGCTCAATATTTTTACAAAGTTAAAAGTAAGTTTTCTATTATATTTATGCTAATATTGTCATACTTTCATTTTCTATCATATTTTAATTTATAAAAGCAGAAGAGTTTATAACTTTTTCCAAAATTTATTTTAAGATATAGGAGATTTAAATATATGCATTTTACCATTCTCATAATTTTAACAGTCTGAAATAAATATTTTATAATTTATAATTTAATATGTTGTTCTTGAAGTTATTTTTTCTGCTGCTGGAGAAAGTGGAAATTCTAAAATATGTCACCCTGTATACAGAAAATAAAATGTTAGTAAATATAGATCTAAAATAACATTTACTTGGGAATTATTTTCAGTGATTACATAATAGCATATGATTCAAACTAGGGTGAATCAATAAATTTTTAAATATTTGTCAACTGTATGAAGTAATAGATTAAAAATGGATAGGTATAGTTTTTAAAATAATACACATGCAAAGTCATTCATTTACTGTCTAAGACTGAACTCCTAGTTGTGTGTAAAGGACTTAAGTCATAAAGTTGAATAACAAAGGCTTGCTAAACTTTAATAATTACTTAGAAATGTTTGTGTACATAAAGTTACTTTTCAATATTTTTCATCCCTACTATCCTAAATATAGGTAATAAATTATTTTATTAGAACATTATACTAATATACTAACATTATGGTAGCAAACATCAAAATGGACTATGAAAAAGGACATTTCACAAATAAAAAAGTAAAAATCATTTGGGAATAACTGTGTTTTTCCTCCCCTTCTTCATCATATCTCCACTTTCCTGATGTTCTTGCTTTCTTACTTTCTATACTTTTTAAAGAATAGAACCTGCCACACATCCAGGAAGGGTAGCTGCTAAACAAACGGACACAGGTTAACACTTGGGCTTACTTGACATGTGAGCACTATGGAGTTATTGGCCCTCTGAAGAACTTTAATAAAGAAATTTGCTGTGAACTCTGTAGTAGCACATTTGTCTCATCATTGTCCTGTAAGGGGAGATAGTCTCTCCATTAGACTGTCACTTAAAATTACCAGGAACATTTTATGTGATAGCTATGTCATCTTCGATTCTTCTTAGGCTCAACTAAATTTAAAGTAGGACAAAACCAAGAGAAAAGAGGAATTCAGGAGCACTAGTAGAACCCATGGAGAAGGAACACGTGAAAAGTATGTAAGAGATAAAGATGATATTTGCAATTAGTATCTCCTATAAATTTTATTTATATACAAATCATCTAGTTTATCATTTCAGCACTATCAATTGAGGTGGTTAACAATTATGTTCAAAATCACGGTCACATAAGTAGAAGTAATTTTTTTAAACATCTTTATACAACGTCTGAGATCCTTAATGGATGTGTGAAAATTGAATATTTATAAATGGACACATACTTTACCATTGGCATATATTAGAGTTGAAGCAAATTTCTTCCATTCTGTCAACAACACTGTTTGTATTGTTCCTTAATATTGAACTCTAAAAATTTTCATTTCTCCAGATTTTCTGACAAGTACCTAGTGATTTTCAAGCAAATATTTCATTTCAAAGCTTCTTATATAAAGGGATTATTTTTGTAAGGCATCAAGTGAATATTAAATTCTCAAATTAACCTTTTTATTTTGGAATTATGTATATTGAGTTCTCTTTTGGCAAGACTATGCACTTGTAACTGAGCATGAGAGTTTAATAAAAATTCTTCCTTGTGACTAGTGAAATATTTCCTGAAAGATACAAAGAAGCTTTAGTATGATAAATACAAAAGATTGGCAACTATTACGAAGTTATTAAACAATTTGTCAGAGAATATAAAAGCCATAGTAACAACAATAGTGTACTCTTGATACTAACCCAAATACCAAAGAGTATGATTAGCTGTAATTTTGCCTTCTGGTATTATTTTCTAAGCATAAGCTATGTAAATTCAACATGCCTCCATTATTTAAATGAGTAAAGTGTAGAAATGCACTCTGGGGTTTATACACTATTAAATATGTAGTTTAATTAAAAACTTTCATTCACCAGAAAATTTTAATATGTAAAATACTTGAGATTATTAGAAGTCACCAAAGTATGCATTTCGTTCATTTACTCATTTGCTCAAAATCTATCTTATGTTCCTGTTGCTTCTGTAACAAATTACCACAGACTTGGTTGTGTCTTGCAGGCCTGGAGGTCAGCCTTCTAAAATGTGGGTTAGAGTCAAGGTATTGTGGAGTTCTGTTCTTTCTGGGGGCTTTAGGGAAGAATTGGCTTCCTTTCTGTCTTCAGCTTCTAGAGGTCATTTGCCTTCTTCTCTCATGACTTGTCCTTCCATTTGCAAAGCTGATTACTCTAGTCTCTGTTTCTGTTTGCAAATATGTTCTCTAACTCTGACCCTCTTGTCCTCTTCTTACATCATGATTACTATGTACCAGACCATATGTATATGGGTATATATTGTTGGTGAGAAAGACTTAGTTCATGCAGCTGGAGCTGTATTTGGTTTGGAGATCCAGATTAAGAAGTGTAGGGTAAGCACATTTATCCACTGCACTTAGATGTTCTTTTCTACTATTCATCTCAATTTCATGAATCCCTGAAGATAGTTTTAACTGTCAAATTTATCTCTGCAAATTTTGTTTTAAAAGTGATTCATTGTCTTTTCAGTAAATGTGAATTCTTTTCAACTTCTTCCCTTCCATTTCTTCCTAACAAGGTGACTAGAATAGACAATGGGGCTTCATTACTTCCTTGAAGTAGTAGATCCTTGAATCCAATTGATATCCACTCTTGCCTTGCTAATCCCTGCTGAGCCTATCTGGTCAAGTTCCTAGAATCATTGAATTAATTTAAACAGGTGAGGCTGCTCAATCTATCTTTGGTTTTCTAAAAGAATCTCAAAGCTCAATGGTTTTGTTTCATCATTCAACCAACCAATTTTTGACTCTTTAAGATACTCCATATTCTGAAGATGCCTCAGATGTCTTACACCTGGATAGGAGTTAGTCTGTCCACCTTGCAGCTACTGGGGATCATCATGCCCAAAGAAGTCCTATTGACTATCTGCATTATGTCTGGAGTATGACGTAATTTCTGAGTCCCTTTAAGACACTTGAAAGTTTAAGAAGTCTCAAAACCTGTTCTTTCTTCCTTTCTCTATCTAACCATGCCAAGATGTCATCATTTAGTGTTTGGATTGGCATATGACCTTCTAAGTTAGCAAAGTTCCTTTGAGAAGATAAGACAAAATTCCTTTTGCTTTTGGCTTTTTCATCAACCAATATAACACTTTCTTCTTCAAGCTGATTTTCCTTTGAGAAGGGAATCCTAACTCATTTCCTTGCCCTGTTCTCTTTTCTTCTTTCCACATTGAGGAAGACGAAATCTTCATTTGGCTTGTTACAAGTCCTAACATGTCTGTAAGGGCTGGCTCTTGATGTTTTAACAGGAATGAAGATTTAGAAACTTTTCTTTAGATTACTTTAATGGCAATTTTTCATTATGAATTTTAAAATAAATTGTCTTTGAAATAGAAAGTTGAAATATGAGCCCTATATCCTCAGTAGCATCAACTTACAATTCCCACCAGTGATTTGATAAGTGGGAAGCTATAGGGCAAAAAGATTTCCATGACTTGAAAATGTTAAGGGACCAGCATAGATTATTCTTGATTATCTTACTGTATAAAATATTTACTCATTGTCATTAGTTAAGGGGCTTATGTACAGGATCACAAAATGTTACTAATTTTACATAGGCAACCGAAGAACAACTTTTCTAAAGAGTGAGAATCAAGCACTTATGGTGGAAACTTTTCTGGACCCAGCTTGATTTAAAAAAGAAGTGGTACAGACTAAAATAATAAGACATAACAAAGATGAGCCACATTTATAGTAAGTTGCTTCTTGGTGATGAAAACATGAGTATTGTGAGCACCCAGATGGTGTTGGTTTTGATCAGCTGGACAAAATTCCTATACACAATCCTCTCTTCAAGACATTTCTGTTAACTTTGAACATGCCCTTGGCTATTTCTCCTGCCAGAGCACAGAAACAAAGCAATCAAAAATCTTTAATCTAGGAAAACTCCCATCATTCAACAGTGTATAACCAGACTGAAGGTAATTCAAAAGAAATATGAAAATGAAAAAAGGCATATAATTAACATTCATTTCTAAAATATTTCTGAAGACTGCCAGTTTTGAAGAAATAAATTTATCTTTATTAAATTCAAAATGTTAGTAGTCAAGAGTTCAGAGCAGAGATACAAGATCTCAAAGTAATTACACTGTCACAACAGGACTGAAGCAATAAGTGAGCAGACAAGTCAGCAGAAAAAGGGGAGAGTTGCTAAAATGGGAATCATCCCCACAAAACGGAAAAATATTGCAGAAAGCATTGCCAAGGAGATCAGGGTTTAGTAAAACAAGCACAATTATGTCAAAATGACAGAAAGGAAATGGATGAAAATTATGGATATGTAAGCCAGAACAGTTTGTATATATGTAATTATTCTTGAAGAAAAGATAAAAAATATTATAATAGAAAAATATTGTTTTTAATTGACAAAGTAAAATGCTTTGTACACTGAAAAGTATGTAAAGCTTGTTTTATCTTTTAAATTTCATAATTTTAGTAAGATGTATCTCATTTTTAAATATTATTTGCTTTACAAAATTGACAGACTATTTAACAATGAGATATATTTTACTAAAATTATAGGATTTAAAAAACAAAACAAAAATCTTTGGTAGTCAAGCAAAGTGAATATTAAATGAGTGTAAAGGCGTCAGTTTGTCCTCATCCTTCTCTATTATACTGTTTGGTAGTAGAAGAATTTGAACAATGCTTATAACATCTTGAGGGAAATTGTATATGTGACTGAAATGCTATTTTATATCAAAGGCATAAAAAACAAGTATTTTGACCTGAACATGCAAGAACTCTAGGGCCTAGGTTTTTGACCACCTTTTGAAAACAAAACTATGATATAAATCTCATTCTAGAAGATAGTACCAGAGAGCTCCTGTCCAAAGGAATAAAAAATGAGCATGATATTTACTTAACTGTGGGACTGAAATATACTTTGATGTGGGAATTAAGTCTCTGAAGATAAATATACATATTGGAAATGTTGATAATGTATGGATAAGTAACAAATATTTCAAGAAGATATTTAGAGAAAGTAAGAGTGACACTAATTTCCCCATCTATTATTGTTAGTGGTTTAAATAGTTTTTAAAAACCTGATAAAGAATGGTGATAGTAAAAAGACCAAAGGATAAGCTAAAACTAAGAAAAATTATATAATCAACTGAAATTGAAATAAAGATTGTAGAAGGAAAATAATGAAAAAGAGGCAGATAAACTAATTCTTTTTTTTCTCATATAGGAGGAAGTATATTAGTTAATTCTAAAATTAATTGCTAAAACAAAAGGATCCATTCATTGATGTTTAGTTTTATGTGTTAACTTGACTGGGCTAATGAATACCCAGACAGCTGGCAAAATGTTGCCACTGTGTATGTCTGTGAGAGGGTGTTTCTAGAAGAGATTAGTGTTTGAATGGTAGACTGACTAAAGAAGGTCACTCTCACCAACGTGGATGGGTCTCCAATCTATCAGGGCCCAAGTAGAACAAAAGATGAAGGAAGAACAAGTGTACTCTTTGCTTGATCTGGGACATTCTTCCTTCCCTGCCCCTGGACATCAATGTTTCTGATTCTCAGGCTTCAAAACTATCATTGGCTCCCTGGCTCTCAGCATCAAATAGGAACCTGCAGTCCACAGGCTGTCCTTAGTCTACAGCCTGCAAATGAGGGTTTTGGTATTGTAGAACTTACCAGCCAATAATTTAAGATAACTATCTTTACATTTATAGTCCCCTGTTGGTTCTGTTTCTCTAGATAATCCTAATGTATCTCTGAATTTTCAAGTGCATATAAACAAAACATACCAAATATGGTGATTATAGTTGATTATAAATTTAATGAAAATTTTATAGAGCAGAAAAGAAAGAAGATATAGGAACTGAGAATGTATTTGTCATGATTGTGTGTTAGGACATATGTGAGAGTAGGTTCACATGCTATAATTCATGTGTCAAATTTGGTGTGCTGTATGACTTTGTAAATTATTTTATTGTGTCACACACTGATACGGTTGAGATGAGAGATGTTCCCCAAAAGCTCATGCATGAGACAATGCAAAAATGTTCAGAGGTGAAATGACTGGGTGATGAGAGTCTTAACCTAATCAGTGAATTGATCCTCTGGTAAAGATTAACTGGATGGTAACTGTAGGAAGACAGGTTGTTGTTGGACGAGGTGGTCACTGGGGGAGTGACTTTGGAGTATATATTTTGTTCTTGGTGAGCAGAGCTGTCTCTCTGCTTCCTGATTTCCATGTTCTGAGCCAATTTCCTCTGATACACATTTCTGCCATGATGTTCTGCCTCACCTTGGGCCCAGAGCAATGGAGCCAGCCATCTATGGACTGAGACCTCTGAAACCCTGAAACCATGAGCCCCCTAATAAATTTTTCGTTCTCTAACTATTCCTGTCAGATCTTTTGGTCACAACAATTGAAAAGCTAACTGAGAGAAACATAATCATTTTTTATGTATAGTCTAAGGCTGGTTTAGTGCTTAAAGTCAAAGCTGAATCACTTAGAGTGAATAGGGATAACTGGATCATATGTGTGTAATTCTGCTTAGTGTTGCTATGGCCAAAAAATCTGACAAGAACATTTAGAGTAGGAAAAGTTTGATTTGGCTCATGGTCTCAGAGTTTCAGTCCATGATCATGTGACTATATTGCTTTGGGCCTGAGGTGCAGTGGAACACCATAGTGTAAGGGCTGCAGCAGAGGAAAATCTGCCCACCTCTTGGTAGCAAGGAAGCAGTTAGAGCCAGGAAGAAACTGCAGAGAAGACAAACTCTTCCAGGCCATGCACACAGTGTCCTGTCCTTCCAGCCATGCCCACCTACATTTCACCTCTGAACATTTCTGCATTGACACAGGCGATTTTGCGGGACACCTTATAATCAAACCACAACAATATGGTAGGTCTATTTTTTAATTTTGTAAGGCATCTCCATACAGTATTCTGTTGTGGCTGCATTAACTTTCATTTCCACAAACAGCATATTAGAGCTCTGTTTTTTTTCTACATCCTCTATAGCATTTATAGTTTTGTATTTTTTGAAAATAGTCATTCTAACTGGGTTAAGACGATATGTCATTGTGGTTTTGATTTGCAGTAACTTGATGGCTAATAAAATTTGTAAAGCATTTCCTCAAAACGTTTTGGATCATTTGAATTTCTTCTTATGAAAGGTATCTATCTATTCATATGGTGTTCATTTTTAATTGGATCATTTGTTTTTCAAAATTGAGGTTTTTAAAATTTTTATCTATTTTGGATATTAATCCTTTGTCAGAAAAATAGTTTGCAAGACTGTTTTCCCATTATACAGGTTGTAACTTCACTCTGTTTAATATTTCCTTTGGTATGCAGAGGCTTGATATAGTCCAATTTGTCTATTTTTGATTTTTTATCCCAGTGCTTTTGGGGTCTTATTCAAAAATTTTTTTATTCATACTGATGTGTTAAAGTGTTTTTTCTATATTTTTCTTCTAGTAGTTTCATATCTTATACTTATGTCTTTAATCCATTTTGTGTTATTTTTTGCATGGGATAAGACAAGGGGGTTAAGTTCCCTTCTTCTACATGTGAGTATCAACTTTTCTCAGCACAATTTATTGAAGCAGTGAAGGAGCCCCAATTAGGAAGGGCCTTTGCGGCTAGCTGGAAGCCATAAGTTCCACCTGATATGTATGTGACGCACCTGTAAATGCACGTGAGGCACCTGCAAAGCTAAAGGTATATAACTGGGTGAAAGGGGTCCGAGTTAGGAGAATGGAGAATTCATTCAGTCAGTCGTGCAGTCGCTCGGACGGTCAGAAGAAGAGTTCGGGTTGGAGAATCAGAGCGGCCAGAACGTAGGCAGAGCGGTTACAGAAGAGAAACCAGATAGAAGAAGTAATGGCTGGTCAGAGTTAGGCCGAGGCTCCCGAGGAAGAAAGAAGAAAGAAGAAAGAAGCTCTAAAAAATAACCTTTCTCTAAGCTAAGCTAAGACAAGAAGAAAAGCTCTCTCTAATCTTTCTCTCTAAAAATCTTTCTTTCCCTCTCTAAGCTCTCTCTAAGAAAGTAGAAGTAAAAGTAGTAATAGCTTTACTCTGCCTCTGAGTTTTTCTCCCGCAGCGGTCTGTGGCTGGCCATGACAGGCAGCTTACAAAGCAGTTTTCCTTTCTCAGTACGTTTATGGAATCTTTGTCAAGAATCAGTTGGTTGTTAACTCATGGTGGTATTTCTGAGTATGCTGGTCTGTTTCATTGATCTGTATTCTGGTTTTATCTCCTTACCTTGCTATTTTGATTACTCTATCTTTGTGGTGTATTTTGAAGTCAGGTCGTATGATGCCTCAAACTTTGTTCTTTTTGCTTAAGATTGCTTTTTCTATTTGGGATCTTCTTTTTTTTGCTTCTGCTACTTGGGGTTGAATCTGTAATTTACTTAGGGTAGAGTAGACATTTTAGGAATGTTAATTCTTGCAATCCATGATAATGTGAGGTACTTCCATTTTTTGGTACTTTCTTCGAATTTTTTCATCAGAGTTATAATTTTCATTAAAGAGTTATTTTATTTTCTGAGATTAATTTATTCCTAGTATTTTTTTAACCTTTTGATAGATATTGAGAATGGGTTTCTTTCATGATTCTATCTCAGTAATATTATTATTGGAGTATAAAAACTGTTTTATTTTTTTTCATGTTGATTTTGTGTTCTGCAACTTCAGTGCTTTTGTTCATCAGTTCTAACAGGTTTTTTTTTTTTATGATGAAGTCTTTAGGTTTTTCTATATATATGGAATCATGTCATCTTCTATCAGGAGTAATTTGACATCCTCCCTTCTTATCCATATGCCTTTTACCTAATTGCTGTGGATGTGACTTCCAGTGGTATGTTGAAATCTTTTCCTGTTCCAAATCTTAGAGTAAAAACTTTTAGCTTTATTGTATTCAATATGATGTTGGCTATGGGTTTATTATATATTACCTTTATTATGTTGTGGTATGTTCCTTCCATACCTAGTTTGTTCAGAGTTTTTATCATGAAAATATGTTGTATTTTGTTGAATTCTGTTTCTGAAGCTATTTGCATAATCATGATTTTTGCCTTTTATTTTGTTGATAGAATGTATTACATTTATTGATTGGCATGTTATGAACTATTCTTGAATCCTTGGGAAAAATCCCATGTGATCATGATGAGTGATCTTTGTGATATGCAGTTTGATTCTTTTACTAATATTATGCTGAGAATTTTTGCATCTATTTTCAAAGTTTGTTACTGACAATGCACGTTTGAGTCTTATTTTGGGTCTATTCAGTTAGTCTGTAATTTTTAGTTGGGGAATTTGGTACATTTACATTCAAGATCATTTTAAAAAAAATTTGTTCTAATTAGTTATACATGACAGGACAATGCACTTGACATATCATATATAAATGGAATATAATTTTTCATTCTTCTGGTTGTACATGATATAGAATCAAACGGGTCATGTAGTCATATATGTACATAGGGTAATAGTGTCTGATTCATTCTAATATCTTTCCTAACCCCAAGCTCCCTCCCCTCCTTTCACCTCTTTACCTAATCCAAAGTAACTTTATTGTTCTCTAGGCCCCCACTCCTTATTGTGAATTATCATTTGCATGTCAGAGAAAACATTTGGCCTTTGGCTTTTTGAGAATGGTTTATTTCACTTAGGATGATATTCTCTAGCTCCATCCATTTACTGGCAAATGCCATAATTTCATTCTCCTTTAAGGCTAAGTAATATTCCATTGTGTATATATACCACATTTTCTTTATCCATTCATCTGTTGAAGGACACATAGTTTGGCTCCATAGCTTAGCTATTGTGAGTTGAGCTGCTATAAACATTGGTGTGGGTGCATCACTATAGTATGCTGATTTTAAGTCCTTTGGGTATAAAGCAAGGAGTGAGATAGCTGGGTCAAATGGTGGTTCCATTCCAAATTTTCTGAGGAAACTCCATATTGCTTTCCATAATGGTTGTACCAATCTGAGGTCCACCAGCAATCTATGAGTCTACCTTTTACTCACATCATCACCAACATTTATTGTTGCTTGTATTCTTGATAATTTCCATTCTGACTGTAGTGAGAGGAAATCTTAAAGTAGTTTTGATTTGAATTTCCGTAATTGCTAGAGATGTTTAACATTTTTTATATACTTGTTGATTGAATGTATTTCTTCTTCTGTGGAATGTCTGTTCAGTTCCATAGCCCATTTATTGACTGGGTTATTTGTTTTTCTGCTGTTAAGTTTTTTGAGTTCTGTATATATTCTGGAGATTAATGCTCTGAGTTGCATGTAGAAAAGATTTTTATCCCACAAAGAGGAGAGAGAAAACTGAAATTACTAACATACATGATGAAAAAGGAAATATCACAACAGACACTACAGAAATACAGAAGATAATTAGAAAGTATTTTGAAAATTTGTACTCCAACAAAATACAAAATATCAAAGATATTGACAAATTTCTAGAGTCATATGATTTGCCCAAATTGAAGCAGGATGATATATACAATTTAAACAGATCAATTTTTCAAGCGATGAAATAGAAGATGCCATCAGAAGCCTACCAACCAAGAAAAGCCGAGGACCAGATGAATACACAGCCAAGTTTTACAAGACCTTTAAAGAAGAACTAATACCAATACTCTTCAATTTATTTCAGGAATAGATAAAGAGGGAGTACTTTCAAACTCATTTTATAAGGCCAATATCACCCTGATTCCAAAACCAGGCAAAGACACATCAAAGAAAGAAAACTTTAGACCAATATCTCTAATGAACATAGATGCAAAAATTCTCAATAAAATTCTGGCAAATCAAATACAAAAAGATAGTACACCAAGATCAAGTGGGTTTCATTCCAGGGAAGCAAGGTTGGTTCAACATGCAGAAATCAATAAATGTAATTCATCACATCAATAGACTTAAAGATAAGAACCATATTATTATCTCAAAAGGTGCAGAAAAAGTATTCAACAAAATACAGCATCCTGTCATGTTCAAAACACTAGAAAAACTAGGAATAAAAGGCACATATTTTAATATCATAAAAGTTATCTGTGCTAAGCCTCAGGCCAACATCATTCTAAATGGAGAAAAATTAAACTCATTCTCTCTAAAAACTGGAATGAGATAGGGATGTCCTCTTTCACCACTTTTATTTAACATAGTTTTTGAAACACTGGCCAGACCAATAAGACAGATGAAAGAAATTAAAAGGATAAAGATAGGTAAAGTAGAACTCAAATTATCATTATTCATTGATGATATGACTCTATATCTAGAAGAACCAAAAAATCCAACAAGAAAACTTCTAGAACTCAAATGAATTCAGCAAAGTAGCAGGATACAAAATCAACACCCATAAATCAAAGACATTTTTATATATCAGTGACAAATACTCTGAAAGGGAAATAAGAAAAACTACCCCATTTACAATAGCATCAAAAATAAATAAATAAATAAATAAATAAATAAATAAATAAATAAATAAACTTGGGAATCAACTTAATGAAAGAGGTGAAAGACCTCTATAATGAAAACTACAGAACACTAAAGAAATTAAAGAAGACCTTAGAAGATGGAAGGATCTACCTTGTTCTTAGAGAGGCAGAATTAATATTGTCAAAATGACCATACTACCAAAAGCACTATACAGATTTAATGTGATTCCAATCATAATCCCAATGACATTCCTCATAGAAGTAGAAAAAGCAGTCATGAAATTCATCTGGAAAAATAAGAGACCCAGAATAGCTAAAGAAAACCTTAACAAGAAGAGTGAAGCAGGTGGCATCACTTTACCAGACCTTAAATTATACTACAGAGCATTAGTAACAAAAAGAGCATGGTATTGGCAAAAAAGAAAAAAAAAAATAGGCTGGTAGACCAATAGAACAGAATAGAGGACACAGAGACTAATGCATATAATTACAGTTATCTTATATTAGACAAAGTCACCAAAAATGTACATTGGAAGCCTGGAGTGGTAGCACATGCCTGTAATCCTAGCACTTGGGAGGCTGAGGCAGGAGGATTGCAAGTTCAAAGCCAGCCTCAGCAATGGTGAGGCACTTAGCAACTCAGTGAGACCCTGTCTCTAATAAAATACAAAAAAAGGGCTGGGGATGTGGTCGAGTGCCCCCAAGTTCAATCTTCAACAAATGGTGCTAGGAAAACTGGAAATCCATATGCAACAAAATGAAATTAAACCTCTATCTCTCACCATGCACAAAACTCAACTCAAAGTGGATCAAGGATCTAGGAATTAGTCCAGAGACACTAAGCCTATTAGAAGAAAAATTAAGCCCTAACCTCCAACACGTTGAATTAGGCCCCCAACCTCCTTAATAAGACTCCTGTAGTGCAAGAATTAATATCTAGAATCAATAAATGGGATACATTCAAACTAAAAAGCTTCTTCTCAGTAAAATAAATAATCAATGAGGTGAATAGAGAGCCTACTAATTGGGAACAAATTTTTTACCACATTCACATCAGATAGAGCACTAATCTCTAGAATATATAAAGAACTCAAAAATCTTAACACCAGAAAAACAAATAACCCAATCAATAAATGGGCCAAGGATCTGAAAAGACACTTCTCAGAAAAGATATGCAATTCATCAACAAATACATTAAAAAATGTTCAACATCTCTGGCAATTAGAGAAATGCAAGTCAAAACTACTCTAAGATTTCATTTCATTCCAGTCAGAGTGGCAACTATTAAGAACACAAACAACAATAAATGTTGGATAGAATGTGGGGGAAAAGGCACACTCATACGTTGCTGGTGGGACTGCAAAATGGTACAGATATATGGAAAGCAGTATGGAGATTCCTTAGAAAACTGGGATTGGAACTACCTTATGACCCAGCTATCCCACTCCTTGGTCTATACCCAAATGAATTAAAATAGCATACTCTAGAGACACAGCCACATCAATGTCATAGCAGATCAATTCACAATAGCTAAACTGTGGAACCAACCTAAATGCCCTTCAATAGATGAATGGATAAAGAAAACGTGGTATATATACACAATAGGATATTACTAAGTAATAACAGGGAATAAAATAATGGCATTTACAGTTAAATAGATGAAGTTGGAGAATATAATGTTAAGTAAAGTTAGCCAATCCTCAACATCCAAATGACGAATGTTTTCTCTGAAAAAAGGAGGCTGATTCACAGTGGGGTTGGGACAGGGAGTGTAGGAGGATTAGAGGAACACTAGAAAGCCAATGGGGAGGGAGAGGAAGGGAGGGGGGGGGGAAAGGGTAAATAATAATAAAAAAAAAGATGATAGAATGAGATGGATATCATTACTCTAAGTGCATATAGACACTAATGGTGTGAATATACTTTGTATAGAACCAGAGATATGTAAAAATGTGCTCTATAAGTATAATATGAATTGCAATGCATTCTGCTGTCATATATAACAACTTAAAGGGAAAACCTTGCAGTTAATCAAAATCCATTAATAGGTGATTGAATAAAATAAATTATTATGCATACATGCAAAAAAAAAGATTTTTCTCCCATTTTGTAGGCTATCTCTTCATGTTATTGATTGTTTCTTTTGCTGAGAACAAGCTTTTTAGTTTTATTACATTCCATTTATTGATTCTTGATTTTGTTTCTTCTGCTTTAGGAAGTCAGATCCTAGGCCAACACGATGAAAATTTGGGCCTACTTTTTCTTCTATTTGGTACAGGGTCTCTGTTCTAGTGCATAAGTCTTTGATCCACTTTGAGTTGAATTTTACTCAGGGTGTGAGATAGGATGTGTAAATTCATTACATGTGGATTTTCAATTTTCCCAACACCATTTATTGAATTGGCTATCTTTTCTCCAAATTTGGCACATTTGTCTAGTATGAGATAATTTTATTTATGTAGGTTTGTCTCTGTCTTCTATTTGGTACCATTGGTTTACATGTCTGTTTTGGTGCCAATACCATGCTGTTTTTGTTACTATGTCTCTGTAGTAAAGTTTAAGGGATAGTGTGATGCCTCCTGCTATGCTTTTCTTGCTCAGGATTGTTTTGGCTACTCTGGGTCTCTTATTTTTCTAAATGAATTTCATGATTGCTTTTTCTTAGTTCTATGAAAAACGTCATTAAAGAGAGAAAACAGAGGAAGTGAAAGGTCAGTTCAATAAAGAGGCAGAGATTCTGAAAAACAAAAACAAAAAAGGCAGAAATTCTCGAAATGAAGGAATCAATAAACCAAACTAAAAATTCAATGGAAAGCATCAACAGTAGACTAGACCACCTGGAAGACAGAATACCAGACAATCAAGACAAAACATATAATCCTGAAAATAAAGTTGACCACACAGAAAAGATGTTAAGAAACCATGAACAGAACCTCCAAGAATTATGGAATAGCATGAAAAAAAAACAAATGTAAGATTTATTGGGATAGATGAAGGAGCAGAGATACAAACTAAAGGAATACACAATCTTTTCAATGAAATAATATCAGAAAATTTCCCAAACCTAAAGAATTAAGTGAAAATTCAACTACAAGAGGCTTACAAGACCCCAAATGTACAAAATTAAAATAGACTCATAACAAGGCAAATTATAAAGAGAATGACTAACATACAGAAGTAGGATAGAATTTTAAAGGCCTTAAGAGAAAAAATTCAAATTACATATAGGGGGAAAACAATTTGCATTTCAGCTGATTTCTCAACCCAGACCCTTAAAACTAGAAGGTCCTGTAATAATATATATCAAGTTATGAAAGAAAATGGATGCCAGCCAAGAATTTTATATCCATCGACATTAAGCTTTAGATTTGAAGAAGAAATGAGAACCTTTCATGAGAAACAAAAGTTAAAAGAATTTACAACTAGAATTCCTGCATTATAGAACATTCTCAACAAAATATTCCATGAGGATGAAATGAAAAAATAAAAATAAAAAAACAGCAAAGGGAAGAACTACCCAAAAATAATCAAAGGAGAAACTCAGTCAAATTAAAAACCAGGAATGTACCAAAATATTCAGGAATACAAATGAGATCTCAATAATAACTTTGAAATTTAATGGCCTAAGCTCATCAATCAAAAGACATAGACTGGCAGATTGAATTAGAAATAAGACCCAACAATATACTGTCTACAAGAGATTCACCTCATAGGCATAGACATCCACAGACCAAAGGTGAAAGGCTAGGAAAAAACATATCTCTCACATGGATCACATAGACAAGTAGGGGTTTCTATCCTCATATCAGATAAAGTGGACTTCAAGCCAAAGATAATCAGAAGGGATAATGAAGGACATTTCATACTGCTTAAAGGAATTATACATCAACAAGACATAGCAATCATCAATATTTATGCCCCAAACAATGGAGCATTAACATACACCAAAAATCCCTTCTCAATTTCAAGAATCAAATAGACCACAACACAACAATACTGGGTGACTTTAATATACTTTTCTCACTACTTGATAGATCCTGCAAACAAAACCTAAATCAAAAAACTATAGACTAAAATAAAGCAATAAAAAATTTAGACTTAACAGACATATATAGAAATATTTTATCCATTAATGAGTGAATATACTTCCTTCTTGGAAGCCCACAAATCCTTCTCCAAAATAGGTCATATCTTATACCACAAAACAACTTTTGGTAAATACTAAAAAAAATAAATAAATAAAAATAAAAAGATATAATATTCTGCATTCTAGCAGAGTATAAGGGAATGAAATTAGAAATCAATGATAAAATAAAAAACAGAAGCTACTCTAGTACCTGGAAACTAGATAATACATTATTGAATGATGAATGGCTAGCAGCAGAAATTGGGATGAAATTAAAAATAAATGCTTAGTGGCAAATTAGAATATCAATACAACATATCAAAATCTCTGGGACACTATGAAGGTGATTCTAAGAGAAACTTTATAGAACTGACCACATTCATAAAAAGAATATAAAGTCACCAAATAAATAACATTATATCACAAAGCCCTAGATAAAGAACAATAAATCAACACTAAAAGCAGTAGAAAACAGGAAATAATTAAAATCAGAGCCAAAATCAATGAAATTGAAACGAAAAAATTTCATAAGATCAAAGAAACAAAAGTTGGTTCTGCAAATAGACATCATGAAAAAACAGGGGAGGAAAATATCCCAAACAAACCAGGATTCTACAATAACAAAACCCATGCTTAGCGAAGTTGAAGAAATGTCAGAGAAGGAGTTCAGAAGGTTCATAATTAAAATGATCTGTGAATCAAAGAATGACCTAAATGAGCAAATACAGGCAAAAATTGACCACTATAACAAAGATATAAGAGAGCAAATACAGGTAGCAAAAGATTACTTCAAAAAAGAGATAGAAACTCTGCAAAAAAAACCAGTCAGAAATCCTTGAAATGAAGGAAACAATTAACCAAATAAAAAACACAATTGAAGGCATCACCAACGCACTAGATCAACTGGAAAAAAGAACTTCAGACGATGAAGACAAAGCAGATAATCTTGAAAATAAAGTTGACCACACAATGAAGATAGTAAGAAACCATGAACAGAACATCAAAGTATTATGGGACAGCATCAAAAGACCAAATATAAGAATAATTGGGATAGAGGAAGGCACAGAGTTTCAAACCAAAGGAATGCACACCTCTTCAATGAGATAATATCGGAAAATTTCCCAAGCATGAAGAATGAATTGGAAAACCAAATACAAGAGGCCTATAGGACACCAAATATACAAAATTACAACAGACCTGATCTCCAAACCAGGCAAACACACATTCAAAAAAGAAAACTTCAGACCCATATCTTTAATGAACACAGATGCAAAAATCTCAATAAAATTGTAGCAAAATGGATATAAAAATATATCAAAAATATAATGCACCACAATCAAGTGGGGTTCATTCCAGGGATGCAAGGATGGTTCAATATATGGAAAACAAAAAATGTAATTTATCACGTCAACAGACTCAAAGATAAGAACCATATGATTATCTCAATAGATGCAGAAAAAGCATTTGACAAAATATAGCACCCCTTCTTGCTCAAAACACTAGAAAAATTAGGGATAACAGGAACACATCTCAATATCATAAAAGATATATATGCTAATCCCTAGGCCAACATTATTCAAAATGGAGAAAAATTGAAAGCATTCCCTCTAAAAACTGGAACAAGACAAGGATGCCCTCTTTCACCACTTCTATTCAACATAGTAATTGAAATTCTAGCCAGAGCAATAAGACAGATGAAAGAAATTAAAGGGATACAGATAGGTAAAGTAGAACTCAAATTATCATTTTTTGCTGATGATATGATTTTATACCTAGAAGACCCAAAAAATTCCACCAGAAAACTTCTAGAACTCATAAATGAATTCAGCAAAGTAGCAAGATACAAAATCAACACCCATAAATCTAAGGCATTTCTATATATCAGTGACAAATCCTCTGAAAGGGAAATGAGGAAAACTACCCCATTTACAATAGCATAAAAAAAATACTTAGGAATCAACTTAACCAAAGACATAAAAGACCTCTACAATGAAAACTACAGAACACTAAAGAAAGAAATTATGGAAGACCTTAGAAGATGCAAAGATCTACCCTGTTCTTGGATAGGCAGAACTAATATTGTCAAAATGACCATACTACCAAAATCACTATACAGATTTAATGCAATGCCAATCAAACTCCCAATGATGTTCCTCATAGAAATATAAAAAGTAGTCATGAAATTCATCTGGAAAAATAAGAGAGCCAGAATAGCTAAAGCAATCCTTAGTAAGAGGAGTGAAGCAGGTGGCATCACTATACCACACCTTAAATTATACTATAGAGCAATAGTAACAAAAAACAGCATGGTATTGGCATCAAAATACCATTGGTAGACCAATGGTACAGAATAGGGAACACAGAGACTAACACATATAATTTCAGTTATCTTATATTAGACAAAGGTGCCAAAAATGTACATTGGAGAAAAGATAGCCTCTTCAACAAATGGTACTGGGAAAACTGGAAATCCATATGCAAGAAAATGAAATTAAAACTCTATCTATCACCATGCACAAAATTCAACTCAAAGTGGATCAAGGATCTAGGAATTAGACCAGAGACACTACACCTAATAGAAGAAAAAGTAAGCTCTAATCTCCAACATGTTGGATTAGGCCCCAAGTTCCTTAATAAGAATCCTGTAGCACAAGAATTAATACCAAGAATCAATAAATGGGATAGACTCAAATTACAAAGCTTCTTCTCAGCAAAAGAAACAATCAGTGAGGTGAACAGAGAGCCTACTAATTGGGATCAAATTTTTACCACATGTACGTCAGATAGAACACTAATCTCTAGAATATATAAAGAACTCAAAAATCTTAACACCAAAAAAACAAATAACCCAATCAACAAATGGGCCAAGGAACTGAACAGACACTTCTCAGAAAAAGATATACAATCAATCAACAAATACATGAAAAAATGCTCAACCTCTCTGGCAATTAGAGAAATGCAAATCAAAACCACTCTAAGATTTCATCTCACACCTGTCAGAATGGCAGCTATAAGAACACAAACAACAATAAATGTTGGGGAGGATATGGAGAAAAAGGCACACTCATACATTGTTGGTGGGACTGCAAAATGGTGCAGCCAATATGGAAAGCAGTATGGAGATACCTTGGAAAACTTGGAATGGAACCACCTTATGACCCAGCTATCCCACTCCCTGCTCTTTACTCAAAAGACTTGAAAACACCATACTACAGGGACACAGCCACATCAATGTTTATAGCAGCATAATTCACAATTGCTAAACTGTGGAACCAACATAGATGCCCTTCAGTAGATGAATGGATAAAGAAAATGTGGTATATACACACATGGAGTATTACTCAGCAATAAGAGAGAATAAAATCATGGCATTTGCAGGTAAATGGATGGAGTTAGAGAATATAATTCTAAGTAAAGTTAGCCAATCCCAAAAAGCCAAATGCCAAATGTTTTCTCTGATATAAGGAGGCCAATTCACAGTGGGGTTGGGATGGGGAGCATAGGAGGATTAGAGTAACACTAGAATGGCCAATAGGGAGGGAGAGAAAGGGATGGGGCAAAAGGGTGAAGAAAAAAAAAGATGGTAGAATGAGATGGATATCATTACCCTAAGTGCATGTATGAAGTCACAAATGGTGTGAATATACTTTGCATACAACTAGAGATATGTAAAAATGTGCTCTATATGTGTAATATGAAATGTAATGCATCTGCTGTCATTTATAACAACTTAGAATAAATATATTTATTTACTATGAAAAAAACTCATTGAATATATTTATGATAATCTCATTTTTTCAGATTATTTTATGACAGTTTTATTTTTATATTTTGGCTACTTATTGATTTTTTTGAACACAATATAATTCTAATATGTTTAAATATTGTGGTATTGGTGTCATTAAATTTTCTGTTCCAATAAAAAAAAGTTGGTTCTATGAAAAGATAAACAAAATTGATAAACCCTTGTCCATGCTATCCAAGAGAAAGAGGGATTAACTCAGATTTCTAAGATTTGTGATGAAAAAGGAAATATCACATTGAACAGTACTACAATACGTATGACAATCAGAAACTATTTTGAAAACTTTACTTCAATTAAATGGAAAATTTGGAAGATATTGACAAATTTCTAGAAACATGACCTACCCATATTGAATCAGGGGATATAAAAAAAATTTGAACAGATCAATTTAAGGCAAGAAATTAAAGATACTATCAAAAGCCTACTAACAAAGAAAAGCCCAGGCCTGGATAGATTCTTGGCTAAGTTCTACTAGACCTTCAAAGAAAAATGCACACTAATCCTCCTTCATTCTATGAAGCTATTATCACTCAGATACCAAAACCAGACTAAGACACATCAAGGGAGGAAAACTTCAGACCAATATCCCTTATGAACATAGATGCAAAAATGTTTAATAAAATCCTGGCAAATTATGTTCAAAAATACATTAAGAAGATAGTGCACCATGATCAAGTGGGTTTCATCCCAGGGATGAAAGGTTGGTTCAATGTTTGAAAATCTACATATGTCACTGACCACATCAATAGACAGGAATCACATGATTATCTCAATAGATACAGAAAAAAATCATTTGACAACAAATCAATATCCATTCATGCTCAAAACATGAGAAAAATTAGGCAGTGTAGGAAAACACCCCAACATTGTAAAAAGCCATATATGATAAACCCAAAGCCAATGTCATTCTAAATGGAGAAAAATTGAAAGCATTCCTTCTAAAAACTGGAACAAACACAGATGCCCTCTATCACCACTTCCATTCAACATAGTCCTTGAAACTGTAGCCAGAGAAATTAGGTTAAAGAAAGAAATTAAAAAGATATGAATATGAAAAGAAGAGCTGAAGACATGATTCTATATTTAGAAGACCCAAAAAACTCCATCAAAAAACTTTTAGAACTCATAAACAAATTCATCAAAGAACAAAATATAAAAGTAACACCCATAAATTAATTGTGTTCCTGTACAGCAGCAATGAACCAGGTAAAACAGAAATTAGGAAAACTATGGCATTCACAATAGCCTTAAGAAAATAAAAGGAAAAAGACCTGGCAGTCAGTCCACCAAAAGAGGTGAAAGCCCTTTACAATGAAAAACCACAGAACACTAAACAAATTGACGAAGGTCTTTGAAAATTGAAAGATCTCCAATGTTCTTTTATAGGCAGAATTAATATTGTCAAAATGTCCATCCTACCAAAAGCATTATACAGATTTAATGCAATTCCTATTAATGTTCCAATGTTTTTCATAGAAATAGAAAAAGCAGTCATGAAATTCATTTGGAAAAAATAAGAGGCCCCAAATAGCCAAAGCAATCCTCAGCAAGAAAAGTGAAGTAGGAGGAATCACAATACCAGACTTTAAATTATGCTATAGAGCTATAGTTAAAAAATAACCAACAAAAAAAACCCAGTACCACCAAAACAAAACAAACAAACAAACAAAAAACCAGCATGGTGTTGGCACTGAAACAGACACAAAGACCAATGGTACAGAATAGAAGACACAAAGACAAACCTACATAAGTACAGCTATTTCATACTAGACAAAGGCACCATAAATGTACATTGGAGAAAAGATAGCCTCTTCAATAAATGGTACTGGGAAAAATGGAAATCTATATGTAGCAAAATGAAATTAGACCCCTATCTCACACCCTGCACAAAACTCAACTCTAAGTGGATTAAGGACCTAAGAATTAGACAATAGAAACTGCACCTACTGGAAAGAAAATGAGGCCCAAATCTCCATCATGTCATCCTAGGAAAAGTATTCCTCACAAGACCCCTAAAGCATAGTAAGTAAAATCAAGAATTAATAAATGGGATGGATTCAAACTAAAACGCATCTTCACAGTGAAGGAAACAATCAAGAATCTGAAGAGAGAACCTTCAGAATGGGAGAAAATATTTGCACCTGCATCTCAGAGCATTAATCTCCAGGATATATGAAAAACTCAAAAAACTTAACACCAAAAAACAAGTCCATTGCATTGAACTCATTCATCAAAAGAATAAAAAGTCAATGAATAAAAAACCTAATATTACATCTCAAAGCACTAGAAAAATTGGAAAAAAATCAACATAAAAACAGTAGAAGATATGAAATAATTAAAATCAGAGCTGAAATCAATGAAATTGAAACAAAAGAAACAATTCAAAAAATTCACAAATAAAAAGTGGTTCTTTGAAAAAATAAATATAATTGATAAACCCCTAGCCACACTAAGGAAGCAAATGAGAAAACTCAAATTACTAAAATACTTGAAGAGAAAGGAAATATCACAATGGACACAACTGAAATCCAGAAGATAATTAGAAATTATTTTGGAAATTTATACTCTTATAAAATAGAAAATCTTGAAGACATCAATAAATTTCTAGAGATATATGAACTACACAAACCGAATCAGGAGGACATACATGATTTAAACAGATCAATTCAAAGCAATTAAATAAATATGCCATCAAAAGCCTACCAATCAAGAAAAGCCCAGGACCAGAAGGATTCACAGCTGAGTTCTACAAGACCGTCAAAGAAGAATTAACACCAACACTTCTTAAATCATTCCATGAAATAGAATAGAAGGGAACCTTTTCAAACTCCCTGATACCCAAACCAGTCAAAGACAAATCAAGGAAAGAAAACTTTAGATCAATATCCCTGATGTATATAGATGCAAAAATTCTCAATAAAATTCTGGCAATTTACATACAAAAACATATTAAAAAGATAGTGCACCATGTTCAAGTGGGGTTCATTCCAGGGGTGCAAGGTTGGTTCAACATACAGAAGTTAATAAACATAATTCATCACATCAATATACTTAAGAACAAGAATCATATGATTATCTCAATAGATGCAGAAAAAGCATTTGACAAAACACACACACTCCCTTCATGTTCAAAACACTAGAAAAACTAGGGAATACACCTCAACATTGTAAAAGATATCTATGCTAAACCTAAGGCCATCATTTTAAATGATCTCCATCATTCCAATTGGAGAACAATTGAATGCAGTCCCTCTAAAACCTGGAACAAGACAAGAATGTCCTCTTTCACCACTTCTATTCAACATCATCCCTTAACCTCTAGACAGAGCAATTGGGAGAAAGAAATTAAAGAGATATGAATAGGAAAAAAAAGAACTCAAGTTATCACTACTTGCTGAGAACATAAAAGATCCAAAAATTCCACCAGAAAACTTCTAGAAGTAATAAATGAATTCAGCATAGTAGCAGGATATAAAATCAACACCCATAAATCAAATGTGTTCCTATACATTAGTGTTGAATCTAATGAAAGAGAAATTAAGACAACTACCCCATTCACAATAGACTAAAAGGAAAAAAAAATCTTGGGGATCAATCTAACAAAAGAGGTGAAAGACCTCTATAATAAAACTATACAACACTCAAGAAAGAAATTGAAGGAGACCTTAGAACATGGAAAGACTTCTTATGCTTCTGAAGAAGAAGAATTAATATTGTCAAAATGACCATACTACCAAAAGTGTTATACAGATTCAATGCAATTCTTATTAAAATCCCAATGACATTCTTCAAGGTCACCATTTATAAGGACTTACTTCTGTCATTTCCTTAGCTCTGTTCCATTTGTTTTGAATATCATTAGTTGTATTCTTCTGTTATTAATCTTTGTGGCTTGGTGGTTTTTGTATTGATAAGGTTTGATCCTCTTCTGTTTCTCTTTTATGTATCTGCTCTTCCTATGGGTTTTATACTTTCATGATTTTAGTCATCTTTCTTTTGCTTCTGAATATATGATTCACTTAAACATCTTTCTAAAAGCCAGTCTAGTCTGGTGGTGCTGAGTTCCCTGTTTTTGCCTTTATTGAAAAGTCTTTATTTCTTTTTCATTTCAAGAATAGATTTTTATGGGTAAAGTATTGTTGGTTAATACAATTTTTCCTTTTAATTTTTAGAACCTGCAATATATAATTCCATGCCTTCTTGGCCTATAAGTTTTCAACTAAGAAATCTGGGGTTAGTCTAACAGGGATACCTTTAAATGTGACTTGGTTCTTCTCTCTTGTAGTTTTTTTCCCCTATATATTTGAAAGTTTTACTATAAACTGCCATGTAAGGATGTTTTATGTTCTTGTCCATTTAGAGTCCTATGTTCTCCTATAATGGGTGTCCATAGATTACTCAAGATTGGGGAAGTTTCCAGCTATTATTCACTGAATATATTTTCTAAACTTTCCCCCTTTTCTTTAAATTCAGTTGCCTCAAAAATGCACATGTTAGTTCATTTAATGGTATCCTAAAAGTTTCAGAGAATTTTATCATTTTTGCTTATTATTTTTCTTCTGACCTACTGGGATATTTCAAAAGACCTGTCTTCAAGTTGTGGTATTCTTTCTTCTGCCTGAAGTAGGTAGTTATTTAGGATTTTGACTTCATTTTTTCACTTGATTTAGTGAGATTTCCATTTCCAAGATTTTTTTTTTAGTACTTTTCAATGATCTCCATTTCTTTGCTTAATTTCTTATTCATGTAATTGTTTTCTAATTTTCATTAAACTTTCTAGCTATATTCTCTTGACTTTCACTCAGTTTCCTTGTAATCATTCTTTTAAACATTTTATCAGATATTTTGTCAGTATTGTCTGCTTTAGGATCTATTGCCAGAGAATAATTGTGTTCCTTTGGAGTCATCATGTTATTTTTTAATATTTTTATATATCTTCTTACCCCACATGGACAAAAACTTTGCACATCTGGTGAATCAATGATCTCTACCACTTTTCCAAGGTAACTTTCCTAGTAAACAGTTTTCTCTTGAAGATATCTCTTGAAGTCTCAGTGTGATATGTAATGTTGGCTTTGATTCCATCTGGGCACCGTAGTCTTCTTGCTAGAGCTTCTGGGGGAAGTTCTATTCCCTACCAGGTCTTTAGAACTAGAAACTCTAGCTTTGGTAGTGGGCCTAAATTATGCACCTGTGGCTGTCCACAGGGTGGGCAGCAGTAGGGAACTGTGACATCTAGCACCCACTTTCAGTTTTGGTGTTGGCATCTACTGTTTCTTAAGTTTGAAGAAAATATCCATTCAGAAAGAGCACTGACTACAGATTTTTTCCTTGCTCTGTGTCCCCACTAAGCATAACTAGTGATATTTTGTTTCTATATTTCTAATATTTAATGTATGATAAAGATAAAAATGGCCGGGTGCAGTGGTGCACGCCTGTAATCCCAGCACTTTGGGAGGCTGAGGCAGGAGAATCATCAGTTCAAAGCCAGCCTCAGCAATGGTGAGGCACTTAGCAACTCAGTGAGACCCTGTCTCTAATAAAAACACAAAAAAAGGGCTGGGGATGTGGCCCAGTGGTCAAGTGCCCCTGAGTTCAATACCTGGTACCACAAAAAAAAAAAAAAAAAAAAAAAAAAAAAAAAAAAGATAGAATGACACAATAATATATGTGCCAATTGTCTATTTCTGTGCAACAACGTACTATAATACTTAGTGGCTCAAAACAATAATCTAATATATTGCTGTCTAAATTCTAGTTTGGGCAGTGTTTGAAAGAGATGCCTTTTCCCTGATCTATGCATTCCCTTTACTGGAGTGGAACGACTCAGCCAGAAGATACACTTCCAAAATGGCCTTTTTACATATCTAGTGAATGTGTTGGCCATTGTCTCATGTGGGACTGTCAGCTGGGGTAGCAAAGCTATGATTCATCTCCATTGTCATAGCATCATGACTGATTTAATACAGCAAGTATTCCAATAGACCAGAGAAGAAACACCAATGATTTCTTTTTTGGCCTGGCCTCAGAAGTCCCACAGTATCATTTCTCCCATGTTCTGTTGGTTAAGTCATTTACTGAGGCCCCAATTCAAAGTAAGTGAAATTGGATTTCAACTCTAAATGAGAAGAGAAGGAAGAATGTATAGCAACCTCTCACCAGCAACCTGCGCTGACGAGATGAACTGGGTTCAAAGGATGTGGCTGCAAAGTTAAACAAAGAAAACGGTGAAGAAACCACGTAACACATGGACATGAGTTTCTTAGATTGAGGGTGAGAATGCTCTGAGACCTTAAGGGTCAGCTTTCGTGCTGGAAGGCACTGGAAAAAGAGAGCGTGCACCCAGAATATATTTCTATAGGGGGCACACACAAAGGATTTTCGACAGAATATTCTACACCAAATAAGGCAGGGGATAAGGTTTCAAAGGTAGAGTCTTGCTTCGTGAGTCTTGTGGTCAGCAGATTGATTGACATCTTGGCAAGTCATACCCATTAGATCACAGGCAGAGTGAGAGGAGAGGCGACTTGCATTGCACAGCCCAATCACCATGCAGTGCCAGACCTGTCCCCTCATATAGCTACAATGTGCATAGCTCACACACAGAGCCCATGGATGGCTTGCGACAGTAATCTTTAATCTAGCATAGTATATAAATGCCAGTAACAATAATTTTATCAATATGTGGTTTATATTTTTATACTTCAGAAATTATTACAGAGTTGGTATGATCACTTTTACTGAAATTGAATGACAATGTGAATATTTCTGCTCCACCATCAAAAATTGTAATTGTCAGTAATTGATTATTTTATAGTAACCTTAGAGATTATTTTATGCACATTAAAACACATCACATATTCACCTCTCTTGTGAACAGTTTAAGTGATAAGATTTACAGAAAAAAAAAGAAAGACATTAGGCATATTTGTGATGCTGGGATTGTACTTTCCTTTCTAATGACCTTGAAAATTATACTTTTTATACCTCAGGTAGGAGATTTCCAGTAATTGAATATTCATGCAATGTTTACATTCCTGCAGACACATGTGGAAGTTTTCTGATTTTAATTGGCTATACAGTAATGGTAAATTTGAAATAATGATAAAAATGTAATCACACTCTTTGCTCTTAAAGATGAAAATTATAATTTTCTTATTATATCAGTAATTGTGACTACTAACAAACATATCTTAGAACAATTTTCTATGTTTAAGATTTTTATATAACATTTATTTAATAAGGTGAACAGAAAGTACTTGTTTTCCAAAATAATTTTCTTTGATTTATCCATTATAAAGTTTTAAATATCTGAACACATTTCATAAGTACCTCAAATATTATTTATGATTTGTAGTTCTGTATATCATATTAATAGGATGCAAAGGTAGCAAATAGAGATATGAGCAAGTATTTAGTGTTTGATCTTAGTATGTGAATTTAAAGAAAGAAGAAATTTTCCTCAAAATCAAATTTTAAAATTACTGCACTGTTCCTTTTCAAAATCACATCTTCAATGTCCTCTCCTTCATGATGTTCTCCTGCTTCCCCTACTTAAGAATAAACCCACCTATCTGAACTTTCTTTTACTGTAAAACCCTCAAATGCTGATTCATGGTGTCATCAGTTTACAATTTTCAATGTTTGTCTATAAATATCAATAAACCTTCAAACCAATATATGTTAAAGAGTGATTTTGTATACATACTTGATTTTTAAGCTGTGTTCAGCTCCCTTATTATTTGCATGGTTAGTTCATATAACGTGCAACTGTCTTCAATACCCTATATCTACCCCATTTACTTTAATAAAAAGAAACTTGTCTTAAACTTCTCTTTCTGTCCTTTTTCACAGCAGTCCTTAAATTGTGGTCAGTGTACAGCTGTGGGTCACTGAGACACTTTCTGGGTCTATGAGATCAAAAGTCTTTTTACAATAATTTCAAGGCACCTTTGGGTTTTCACAGTGTGTGTATTTGCAATGATGGTAGAAGAGTAATGACTGGTGGTTCCTTAGCAAACGCAGCAGCAATGGCACCAAACTGTGATGCTAGTCAGCAGGTCTTCCATGACCTGTATTTATATCCAAAGGGGGAAAAATATGCCAGTTTAACTTAAGAATGTTTTTATTTTATTCCATTTCTTCTGCTACAAGAAAATATTACTGACTGGGTAACTTATAAGTAGTATAGTACAAATCTACTTCCAATTCTGGATGTTGAGAAGGTCAAGATCCAAGGCACTGACAGAGTTGGTGTCTGGTGAGATCTGCATTCTGCTTAGAAGATGGTGCCTTTTTCTGCACCCTCCATCAGTGGAAAGTGTCCAAAGAGAGAAGTCTGTGTCCTCAAAGGACTCAAGGAGACTGGGGTACTCCTTTGAAGGGCTCTTTATAAAGTCACCAGTCCCATTCCTAAATGCTCACCAGTATGACACAATCATCTCCTAAAGTCCCTCTCTTTATATTATTCCCTTGGAGATTAAGATTCAACACATGTACATTGATGAGCATTCAGACTATAGCAAGCTTTGATAAGCCAGTAAAAAATTGTTGATCTTATTAAATCTCAGCCCTAGAGTATACCTTTTAAAATATTCTAAGAAATGGAAATGGCAAATACACAGAAAGTACTTGTGCTACATATGAAATAAGGTTTTTTCTTTTCCCTTGGGGAAAAGAATTTGTGTGATTGGTGTTGGAAAATGAAAAAGTCTCCTCTTTTTTTTTTTTTAATGGAACGATTATTACTCCACAAAACAACTGATAAACAAAGTAAGGCTATTTGGACTTCAGTATTTGGCAGATATTTTCACAAAAATAAACAAAGTGGGTTTTTAACTTCAGGGAAACAATTGACAATATTTTTTCCAATGAAAAAAATGTGAATATTCAAGTAAAAACTGTTTAGACAATTTCTGTTTTCTGGTATGGTATTAACAACTTCCCAAACTTACTTTTCTTGTAAATTTATTATAATATTCATGAGTGTATTTGTTTTTATATTGTGTAATGAATCCATAATATCAAATGCATTATGCTACAAAATGATACATAGGTAAACTGATGCATTTAAAGTGCATATAAACTGATGGGTTTAATATAAAGGAGTATGAAAAAGTTCATTAATGGAGTTTCAGATTCAGCATTGTAATTAACATTTAGGAAATTAACATTTGATGAGTTTTAATGACATATAAAGAAGACCACCCACAAATATATGAAAAGATTATTAAAATTTGCCTCTAGGTACCACAGTGTAGCACCCCAGAGACAGTACTGTGTTCACAGCATTCTCCTAGATCTTTGGATATAATGTTGAACTAGACAGATATGATATTTCTGCTCACTCAATATATGAAATTATTCCTTAATGTGTTTTTGGAGCGTAGGACAAATACTTATCTTATAATTATTGATTTGATTTTATAAATGCTTTGTTTTCTGGTTAGAAGTTCTCAATTGTTTTTGCTGATTTTTCCTTCACTGTTTTCTACCTTTCTTTAGGGTACTTTTTTTTTTTTTTCTTTCTTTCTATACTTTCTCTTTCTGGGCACTTGTTCACTGAAATATGTTTACCTGCCACCTATGTGCTCTTAACTCTCAAATATATATATATATATATATATATATATACATATATATATGTGCATATATATATACATACACATATACATATACATAAACACACATACATACATATATTTTTTAGTTTGGGTATATATATATATATATATATATATATATATATATACATATATACATACATATATTTCTAGTTTGGGGTCACTACTGTAAGCTTCAAAAACTTAAAACTTGAATTTATAATTAGCAGCTTTCCTACCTTGTCAATAAATAGCAACAATTCTTCAAAACCAAGATTTGTTAAAACAAATTAATTTCTCTATCCCTACTCCTAGTTCATAAAAAAGTCTTCTTTTTTAGTAGAAAGTCTATTTGGATTGGTGAACCAGATACATTACTTGAGGCTATTAGGACCCTATTATTTCATATCAAAACTGAGTAGCACAGTCTGATTTATATATACTTATTATTTTATTGTATTTTTTTTTTTGTACCAGGGATTGAACTCAGGGGCACTCAACCACTGGGCCACATCCCCAGCTCTTTTTTGTATTTTATTAGAGACAGGGTCTCACTGAGTTTCTAAGTGCCTCGTCATTGCTGAGGCTGGCTTTGAACTCGAGATCCTCTTGCCTCAGCCTCCCAAGTGCTGGAATTACAGGTGTGCACCACCACACCCGGCTATACTTATGTTTACATATGATATTAGTTACATTATTACCATTCTACTTTTATGTTACATTTATTGTACTTTTTTCCTCTTTCATACTTTTATTTTCAAATAATTTGTATTTAGGTGGAATTCATATAGAACAAAATTAACCATTTAAAGAGACAGTACATAGTGTTGTGCAATTATTACTGTATGTAAGTCAAAATATTTTCATTACTTCAAAAGGAAACCCTGTGCCTATTAAGCAATTATTTCCCATTCCCTCCTTCTCCTATCCTCTGAAACTGCTAGTCTTCTTGCTGTTAGGTGGATTTACTCATTCTGTATACTTTATAAAAACATGTAATGCATTATTTCACTTACATAACATTTTTAAGAATCTGTACATTGACACATGTATCAGTATTCCATGTTTAACTCATTTTCATATTTATTTTTATTCATTTTAAAGTAATTTTTTGACAAAAATCCAAATTCATGATGGAACTTCAGAAACCTTAGTAGAAATAATTTGAGGGCCTCAGGATTTGGTGATAAGTGTCTACCTTAGAATATAAATAGTAAAAAGCAGACACAATCCCTCATAAAATGGGCAACTAAACTGTGTTCATAAATAACTTAAGATATCTCAGTCAGTGTTATCATTGGAGACTTGGGAGACATTGAATCCAACAAAAAGGATCAAATGTATCCTCAGACTAAGGGAAGATGGACTTTATTCAATTGTGTTGTAATCTTGTCTTCAGAAATAGTGATGTGGTAAGCATCATTAATGCATAATGGAAAAGCAGATGGAAAGAATTTGTAAATATTTAGTCAACATAATCCCAAGAAAAGAGAAACATGTCTGACAGAGACGGACATTTAACCCATAAGGGAAATCTATGTTGTGAAGAGAAAGGAGTTCATCAAGTGTCTCTGTAGACAGGTTGAAATATCACTCGAGACAATCCAATTCTCTTTGCTCTGATTCTTTGCTCGTCAAGAGAATTTGAAGCGATTTGTTTGGAAGTTTGATACTGGTAGGAACTTCTGTAGATAATGGACATGAGTATTTCCATTTTGAAATAGACACACTGGCATTCTGGTATATACCAGGAGTCTGTTTCACACTGATCAGGTTATAGCACCTAACAATTTTTAACATTAAACATGCTCAGTAAATGTGAACTAAATTAACTAATAAGTGGAAAAAGCACCTATGATACTTTGTTGTGCTTAATCTTGACATAGACAGAATAAGCTGATAAAATATTTCTTTGTTATTCATATCTATCTTTTCTCCATTGTAAATCATTTGAAAATGTGGGTTATTGGAATGTTTAATCATGTAGTACATTTCTGGGTAGAAAAGAACAAATGAATTAACAAGTTGCCTAATGTAATTAAAATGAAGAAATAATTCAATTGGGAATTTAATATTATTTGTATAGATTTTGGTATGGTGAACAATCAGTAGACATAAAGGATGATTTTTTTTTTTTGGCAAGTTATTACTATTCAGAGATAGAATACTGGCTTCCTAAGAATGACTCAGATACTCAGTGTATACAAGGACTCTCAACATTCCACTCTGGAAAATACTTTTCACTTGGAGAAATTGCTGATATAATTAACTTTGGAAAGCATGAGATCCCATGGGCTTCTGTTTTGATAAGAAATCTCAGAGATAATTGAAAGTGCATTTTTAATAAGATAGATTGCTGATTAGTTTGTTTTTTCAAGGTTACATTTTTATAATTTTTAATTTGAAGACATTTCTTCTGTATGATACCAATATTGCAACTTGCTCAAAATGCAGCAGGTTTTGCCCTCCAAGGGACTTAACTGCCTTAGTGTATCATTCTTATTATTAAATCTTTCAATTGTGCTGAATCTATTCTATATCAGTGTTTATTGAAAGTTTTCCTTTTTTTCTTACCTTTGTAGTAATTTCAATAAAGACTACTATTACATCAAGAGGTTTATAAAATAGTTTTATGATCATATTGCTGTTAAGGCTTATGACAGTGTTCAGAGTTATTTTACTTGGATATCTTAGTCAATTAAAGTGAATGCTACTTGCAGCGAATCTGAGGGGATTAAGGGAAAAAAAATGGTCAGGCACGGAATTTTCTACATGTGCAAAGTACTTGATAATATCCTCCAAAATCCAACAAGTACTTCATAGTACAGCTCCAAAAAGGGCTAGTAACCCTGTCTTAATACTCTTATGTTTTATTTTCTAAAAAAATGATCCTTTATTTTTTTGCACATCTGAAGTATTGAGCAGAAATTTCCTCAATGTAAAAACAAACAAACAAAAAAAAAACCCTAAATTTCAAGGAAATCTAAGCATTAACTCAAAAAGAAATGTTAGCGTTGACCAAAGTCAAGAACTCTTTTTATGACACACCATAATGTAAGAGGAATTATTTTAAGAATGTAAAAATTTTAAGGTCAAAATGTAAATTCTCAGAAGAAAGAAATGATTATCTTTTCCTAAGTTTTGGATATACTCTTCAATTGAATTTAGTTGGTTCTTTCTTCTATGTGTGAGAGGATGCTGTGTTTCTCTAGAGGAATCCAGTATGACGATTATCCCTTGTTCCTGATTAAAGAAGATTGTACAGCTGCATTCCAGAGGGCTGACTCTGTTTCTAAAATGCATAAATGTTGAATCTTAGTATTGAAGTTTTTATCACCTTTAAGCAGGTAAATTTGGAAACTCACCAAGGCTGAGGACTACCATATACCTTTACTATTTCTTGAGTGATTTATAACCATTTATTATTTATAAAATATTTTAAAATTACATATGTAGATATACATATGTACACATATATGTCTACACACACATGCACACACACATATGTTGGAAAATATTTGGTCTTTGGTTTTTCAAGTACAACCAAATTTCCTTGCTCTCCATGATTTGATAAACTCATAAGTTCCTCTTTATGATATAATTAAGTTAGCTTAAGTTACTGACAATTGGAACCAAGATATACCTGTAACTAATCAAATGAAAAGTGGTTTATTGGGTACAATTCTGTTCATCTAGTCCATAAACTTTTATAGATCCTCTACCGGAGCCAGATCCTGCTGGAACAAATTCACATGTGCTCTATCTAGATTTAATGTTGCAGTGCAGATACATGAAGAGTTGGTGCCACAGAAGGATATACCTACAAGGACCTAGAAAGTCTTCATGAGGAGGAAATGTTTGAGGAAGCACTTGAAATGAAATAGATACCTGGTAAAGACCAGAAAATGAAATTATTTCAGGTACATGCAGAAGCTGGGGTGCAGGGAAGGGGAGAAGTCTATGAAGCTTGTGAAAACACAGTGGATTCAGAGATCTGGGTGCCTTTGAGAGGAACAGAAGTTTAGAGTTTACATTTTAGGTGAGAGAAGAGCCCAAGTAAAACAGGATAAAGGTTATATCATAGAAAGTTGTATAGTCTTCTCAGTGACTTAGAACTTTGTGTTAATACATGAGCCAGCACCACAGTGTTTTAAGTAGTCAATTTGTATGTTTAGAAATGTCATTCCCTAGGCATGTGAAAGATGGATTAGTGTAGAGAACCCAGAATTAGTTAGGAAGCTGCTGGTATTGTCCAGAGAAGAGATGATGAATTAAGTATGGGAGGAGCACAGAAGGAAGGAAAGACACAATCAGGATGATGTTTAGCTTGATGTTCAATACTATACTGAATACAAAAAACTTTCCTCCCTAATGAGATTTAAATGTATCTCATATTTGTGTGTGCTAAGTATCCTTAAGATTTAGTCGCTTAACAAATTTTATTATGTATTTAGTAGTTGCGAAACAGGGAAGAAAACTGATAAAACTATTACAAAATGAGTGAATGTGTTAACAACATAATTTGATAAAAACATATACAATAGCTATTTGGTAATTTGCTTCATTTATTAATAAATCCATACATCAAAGGTATGACTCAGTAGCTAGAAAATACTTGTGATATTTTCTAACCTCCCTTGTGGTCTGTACTTCCATTGATTTCCTTCTGTAGAAATAAAAGATACTGCTTTCTTTATAAAATAGCATAGGGTAGTGCCAAGGGATTAATGGATGAGCATGATTTAGAGGAAAAGTTAAAGAGATTTTGGTAGAAGTCAGCATTAGTTCTGGTGCAGTGTGTGGTAGGAGCTGATATGTTGTTCGTAAAGGGCAGGAAGATAATGATTTGGGAAAAGCAGAGCAGTTATGTAGATGGAATAAAGTTTAGATGATAAGGGATTTATCCCATATTGTGGAAGATCATGAATGCCTGGAATTCATGCATTAACTGAAAGACTCATGCTTTAAGTCAACATAATTGTACCATTCTAATGTGGCTATTCTATTTCCATGTAGTTTATTTGTTCACATACTCAGAACTTCTAATTTCAGTACACTTGTACACATCTACATATAATAGTTTTAGAATCTGGCTAATGAATACATTGTGTTTCCTTCTTACCATTCTTTTCTCCTTCTTTAATTGTTTTAAAACAAAAGAACACACCAGACTGTTTTTCCTAACACTCTGGATTTGTTACCAATTTAATAAGCAAATTCCTATATATGTTCATTACAAATGAATAAAACATTTAGTTATACAAATATACAATACCTCTTTAATTGTTTATTTTCAGAATACAGACAAAATCTACAGTTTGAATTATTTTTTACTGTGACTTGTGTTTTTAATACTAAATCTAGTTTCACTAAAAGTACTTTGTGAAAATGGGGAAAAATTCTTTGCACACAGATCTAAATAGTACAGATCTAAGTATCATGTTTATTATGTAACGATCATAAAAGGAGGCCAGTACAGAATGTACATAGGAAGTATGGCTAAAATCCAAAGTTAGCATTTGTGTACTCATTTAAAAACATCAACTTATTTTCATTTTTTTGAGATATAACTGACAAATTAATATTGTATATAGTCAAGATATACAACATACTATTTTGGTGTACGTTGTGATAATTACCACAATCAAGCTAATAAATGTATCTGACCCCTTGTATTTGTGTGTGTGTTAAGTATCCTTCAGCTTTAACCCAGTGGCTCTGGAGGCTGAGGCAGGAGGATTGCAAATTCAAAATGAATCTCAGCAACTTAGTAAGGCCCTAAGCAACTCAGACCCTGTCTCTAAATAAAATACAGAAAAGCTTTGGGGATGTGGCTCAGTTCTTAAATGCTTGTGGGTTCAACCCTCAGTACAAAAAAAAAAAAAAAAAAAAAAAAAAAAGAAGAAGAAGAAGAAGAAATAAACAGATTTATTCTCTTAGCAAAATTTAAACAGAAAATATTATTAATTGTAGTCACCATGTAATACATGTAGGTGTCCAGATTTTATTCATTTTAAAACTGAAAATTTGTACCCTTGGACTAATATCTCCCACTTTCTCCATCCTCCCCACCTCGTACCTGGTGACCACCTTTCTGCTGTGTTGCTATGAGTTAAACTTTTTTAGATTACATAAATAGGAATCTAAAATTCATGACACATTTCATTCAATATTTTTGTGTCTGGCTTATATCTCTTAACATAATATTATCCACCTTCATCTATGACATTGTAATTGGCAAAATTTTCTTCTTTTTTAAGGCTGAATTATATTCCATACATAGCACATTATCTTTATCCATTCATTCATCTGTTGAGGTTGATTCCTCATCTTGGCTATTATGAATAATGCTTCAATCAATATGGGAATGTCAATATCCCTTCCAGATACTGGTTACATTTCCTTTTGATATATTCCCAGTAGAGGGATTACTAGATCATATGATAACCTTATCTTTACATTTTGAGGAAACTCCATACTGTTCTCAGTAATGGCTATATTAATTTAATTTACGTTCTCACCCACAGAGTGCAAGTGTTCCTTATTTCCAACATCCTTACCAAAATATGATATTGTTTAAATTTTTGATACCATTCTATTAGATATGAACTGATAAAGCAATTTCAATTTGCATCTGATGGTTAGTAATGTGGAGCACATTTTCATATGCATGTTCTTTTTGAAAACTGTATATTCAAGTCCATGTTTTTAACTGATTTATTTTCTTGCTAATGAGTTGTATGAATTCCTTAGATAATTTAGATATTAATCCCTTATCAGACAGTTTTAAAAATATTTTCTCCCATCCCATGGTTCCCTTTGCACTGTTTATTGTTTCCTTTTTGTGCAGAAACTTTTAAGTGTGATGTAATACCACTGTTGATCTTTTCCTTTGTTGCCTCTACTTTTGGTGTCCTATCCCAAACTCATTGCCAAGATCAATACCAGAGAGCTTTCCCTCTATGTTTTCTTCTAGTAGTTTTAGTTTCAAATATGGTTTAAGTCTTTGTCTATTTTATGTTGATTTTTGTACATGGTATAAGATATTGGTCTGATTTTATACTGCCACATATCAAGATCCTGGTATCACTATAGAAGAGATTGTCCTTTTCCCATTATGTGTTTTTGACAACTTTGTAAAAAATCAACTGTCTATAATAACCATGTGGATTTATTTCTGGGTTCCAGTCTGTTCTGTTGGTCTATGTGTCTGTTTTTATGGCAGTACTTTTGCTGTTTTGATTACTCTAACTTTGTAGTATATTTTGTAATAAGAATTGTGATGTCTTTCTGCTTTGCTATTTTTGCTGAAGTTTATGTTGGTTATTGTATTAGTCAGCTTGTCTTTGCTGTCTATGTATGACAAAAACACTTGATAAAAACAACTTAGAGGAGGAAATGCATATTTTTCTCTCATGGTTTTAGAGGTTTCAGTCCATGTTCAATTGACTCCATAGCTCTGGGTCTGAGGTGACATAGAATATCATGGTGCTCAGAAAGCTGCTCAGTTGATGGTAGGTGAGGAAGAAAGAGAAAGAGGGAGAAGGGAGAGAAGAAAAGGCCAAATATAGTTCGCCAGGTCATACCTCCAGTGACCTAATTCCTTTAGCCATTCCCTACCTACCTATAGTTTTCATCACCTACCAGTAAATCCATTCTCATTATTTGTCCATCAAATTGATTAATCCACTGATGAAGCTGAGCCCTTATGAGGCAATTATTGTCTGAAAGCCCCACTTCCAAATGCAAAAAAGATCATTGCATTGGGAACCATGCTTTTAACACATGAGCATTTTATGAGCATTCCATATCCAAATCATAAAAGTTACTCAGGGTATCTGTGATTCCATGTGCATTTTAGGATTGTTTTCTCTATTTATGTGAAAAAATGGAACACAGGATATTGGACATCCAGGAATACAGGATATTGGATAATTTTCCATTTTCTGTGTTTTCATTTCTTTCAACAGTATTTTATAGTTTTCAGTGTACAGATCTTTCATTTACTTGGTTTAATTTATTTCTAAGGTGTTTATTTAATTATTTTTTCTAGTAACAGGAATTGAATCTTGGGGCATTCAATCACTGAGTCACATTCCCAGCCCTTTTTATTTTTTATTTTGAGACAGGGTCTCACTAAGTTGCTTAGGGTCTTGCTAAATTGCTGAGGCTGTCTTTGAACTTACGATTCTCCTGACATAGCCTCCAGAGTCACTAGGATTACATTGAGCCCAGCTCTAAGTTTTTTTTTTTTTTTCCCTTATACTATTGTTTTTTTTTTTTTTTTTTAATTTCTTTTTGGATAGTTTATTGTTGCTGAATGAAAATGCAACTTTTTTTTTTTTTTTTTTTGTGGTACCGGGGATTGAACTCAGGGGCACTCGACCACTGGGCCACATCCCCAGCCCTTTTTTGTATTTTATTAGAGACAGGGTCTCACTGAGTTGCTAAGTGCCTCGCCATTGCTGAGGCTGGCTTTGAACTCGCGATCCTCCTGCCTCAGCCTCCCAAAGTGCTGGGATTACAGGCGTGCGCCACCGCGCCCGGCGCAACTAATTTTTGCATGTTGATTTTGTATCCTGCAATTTTACTTAATTTGTTTATTAGTTCTGATTTAAAAAAATCGTTGTGTAGTCTTGACTATTTTCTGTGTATTTGATTTTTGTCATATGCAGTGGAGGACACTTTGCTTCTTCCATTCTGATTTGGATGCCTTTTATTTCTTTCCCATTACTAATATTCCTGCCTAAGACTTGTAGTATGTTTAACAAGATTGTCAAGAGTGAGTGTCCTTGAATTATTTCTGACCTTAGAGTAAAAACCTTAAACTTTTCAACACTGATCATAATGATAGTTTTCTATTGGTTTGTCATATCTGGCCTTTACTGTGTATAGTGAAATACATCTTTTCTATCTCTAATTGGTTGAGAATTTTTATGAAAGAAGTTGAATTTTGTTAAATGCTTTTATTGCATCCACTGTGATGATCATCTGTTGTTTGTCTTTCATTCTCTTAAAGTGATGTCTTACATTTATTGATTTTCCTAATTTGAGCCATCTTTACATGCCACAGATAAATCACATTTTATCCATTTTTATGTTTTCCCATAGTCTGGAGCTTGCCTATTTATTTTCTTAATGATGCTATTTGATAAACAGCTTATTTTCTCCCCTAAATTTTGGATAAGTCTAATTAATTAAAAAATTTTTAATGATTCTTTGAATATCTAGTTTTAGAAATATTTTATCTAAGTCATAGGGCTACATTTCAATTTTCTTATCTATATTTTATGTCTTTGTCTTTAAGATTAGGTGTGTGATCATCTTTAAATAATTTTTGCATGTTGTGACTTATAGTCCATTAATATAGTTATTAATATTTTTATATTTACATCTATCATGTCACAATTATATTTGTCTTATATTTTTTTAAAAGATTGTTTCTCTGTTTCTTTTTTTTTTTTCTTACTTTCTTGGCTTTATAAAATTTTTTTTTACTTTGTTTTAATTCCTCTACTGGATTTTTTTTTTTTTTAATTTGTTCTTTTTTAGTTATACATGATAGTTGTGTTTGTACATGGTGGATGTTTAGCTATAATTTCATATTAATATTTTAGTGGCTTTTATACATACTAATCTTATCAGTCTCCTTAGAATTAATACTTAAATCATGTGATCTAAGATCTTTCAATGGGAAAATTTTATTGATCTTCTTTAGTCTTTTGCACTATTATTGCCATGTATGCATATATATCATATATATTATAAAAGCTACAATAATTTTAATTTATAATTTAAAGTTATATGTTCTTTTATTCTGGGTGTGGTGGACACGTGCCTGTAATCCCAGCCACTTGGGAGACTGAGGCAGGAGGATAGCAAGTCCAAAGGCAGCCTCAGCAAATTAGAGAGGACCTAGGTAGTTTAGTGAGATCCTAGCTCAAAAAAAAAACAAACAAACAAACAAAAAAAAAGTGCTGGGGATCTTGCTCATTCGTTAAATGCCTGATTTAGTCAGTTTTTTGTTGTTGTTATTGTTGTTTTTTGTTTGTTTGTTTTTTTGCTACTGCAACTAAAAGACCTGACCAGCACAATTACAGAAGAGGAAGAGATTATTTGAGTGCTCAGTTTCTAAGGTCTTGGTCCATAGAAGGCTGGCTCCACTCCTTGGGGCTCCAGGTGAGGCAGAACATCATGGTGGAAGAGTATGGCAGAGCAAAGCATATCACATGATGATCAGAAAGCAGAGAGAGAGATTCCACTCTCCTGAACAAAATATATTCCCCATAACCATGCCCCCAACGAACTACTTCCTCCAGCCAGACTCTCTACCTGCTTCCAGTTACCACTCAGTTAATTCCATCAGGGATTAATTCACTGATTAGATTAAAGCTACAACCCAATCATTTCTCCTCCAAACCTTCTTGCATTGTCTCATACACGAGTTTTAAGGGCTAATTCATCTAAACCATAACATTCCATCCCTGGCCCCCAAAGCTCACACTCATCTGACAATGCAAAATACATTTAATCCATTCCTAAGAGTCCCTATAGTCTCAACAGTTTGAAGATTGCTCAAAGTTTAAGTCCAAAGTCTTCTGAAACTTAAGGCAATCTTACATTGTGAGCTAGTGTAAAATTAAAAGCAATTTACAAATATCTAATATACAAAGGTATACACCATGTCCAACTGCACCTTATTCTTGATATTAAATCTATAAAAATTGTTATTAAAATTTAATTTATGTACAAATTTACAAGTATAGTGTCATAATTCAACAAATATATCTAGTGTGTAATGACCACATTTGTGTGGTTAAGATTTCCCTCTCCTTAAACATTTTTTTCTGTTAAGTTTTGGCTCTCTTCTTTATATTAATCACCTTTTTCTCTGTTCTTCATATTTTCTCATTTCCACTGGTCTTTTCAATTTTATTGGTCCATTCATCTGTTGTCAAACACATCCAGAAAATTTTATATTTAATTTCCTTTTTTCTATTTCCCATGTCTAAATTTATATTTGGTTCTTTTTCATAGTTTATCATTTGTTAAGATTTCAAATTTCTCTAGGCATTATGACAATATTTTTCATAAATTGTTGACTGTATTTTAAGTAGCTGCTTTAAAAATCTTGATTGCTAATTCTGACACCAGTCATTTCAGGGCTCACTCAATTTACTGCTTATACTCCTGATTATAAGTTACATTTATGTTTTTAATTTGTTTAATGTTTGGATTTAAAAAATTGCATCTTGGACATTGGTATGTCACAGAGTTCTATCATAGTGCAATTCTGATATTGATTATTAATGTTTCATTCTAGTAGGCAGATAGCTTGGTTGGGCTCAAACTCTAAATTCCATTGCCTGTGTTGTAGGCAGCAATCAACATAGCTGCTTTTTTTTGCCTTAGGCCTCTGGTTACTGCCTCTTTTGGAGTCTCTCCTGGGTATGCAATGTCCAGAGGTAAACAGGGTTGGGGGCATTTACAGAAAGGTTAGCATGTACCTCATTCTTGATATTTAAGTTCTAGTGTTTTATAGTCACTTTCAGCCTGGTCTGGTATGTTCAAATTCCAACTTCCCATTCCTAATTTCTCAAGATAGTGAGACTGGGACTTTCTGATTGATTTCCTGCCTGTATCATTCCCTTTTGGTGTAGATTAGAACATGCTTCTAGACTAAACAAAACAAAAAACAAAGCAAAGAAAAACAAAACAAAATAAAAAACCAAAAAAAAAAAAAAAAAAAAAAAAAAAAGAAAAAGAAAGAAAGAAAAAAGAAAAATAAACACCCCAAAAACCATTAATGCAAATGTCACCAAGTGCGGTTTGTCTGTTTTGAGTTGACTCTCCCTCCATTCCCTATCTGTCTTTAATCATTTGTACAGTACTTTTAAATGCAATCAGTTCTGCTCTAAGTATAAACATTGTGTTTGTAAAATTATTATGATATGCAAAATAATACAAATAAAACCATAGAGCTTGTAGGAAAACAATGTTAGATTAAGTACATGACACTCAAAAACATTACCAGTGATATAAAAAGAAGAGTCTTTATAAAAAGGGAGTCTAGTTTTATATATATTACATGGTTAAGAAATACATATATACAACAATAAATGTGCCACCTTTCCTAGTAAAATACTTGAAAAATTTTTATGGAAGTGGATGTTGGACGTACTGTAGCATGTGTGTTATTTTGAAGTCATACAAAGTGATTAATAGCAGACATAGAAGGGTGTGGTTTGTAATACAAGGGAAGACCTGAGTTACAATCAATGTGAGGGGTGTGTGAGTGTGTTCTTATGTAATTAGGTTTGGTTAGATGCTGTTTTCTGCATTTACTTAATATTTTTCATAGATGAAATTGGGCATAAACAAATTTGAAATTTGAGTTATATTTGAATTATTTCTTAATTTATCAACTGCTTTGGAACAGATTTACAGTATCAAAATAAATATTATATCAGTAGTTCTTTTTAATTATATCAAAATTATAACTCTTATTTACAGAATTGATCTAAACAAGATATTTTTCTGTTACTGAAAACAGAACCTCAATTTTTTCACGTGAACTTCATGTTTACTTTCTGTCTGGCATCTTTGGCTTAGCATCATTTGTAAAATTGGTTGTTTGAATTGGAAATATTTAAAATTATTATTGCTACATATTATTCTCTTTTATAAATATACACAATTCATGTTAACCATTTTAGTTTCTAGTTTTTTTTCTATTTTGACTAAAGCTGGTCTGAATACTTTTTATGGATTCATATATTGGTCTATATGTGTAAGAGTTGCTAGGTCCTAGTGTATATGTACATTAATCTGTAATAGACACTGATAAATGGTTTTCCCAATGAGGTGTAGCAATTTATACCCATGAGCATTGTTAATAATTTGGATTGCTCCAAATACTATTAACTATTTAAAGTAATTTAAATTTGAATACTTTATAGAATGTTGTCCTTATCTATAAACTAATGTATACATATTCCTATGAGAAGAGAATTGGTTTTTAAATATTATTGTAAGGAAAGAAGGTATTTATTAACAATGAATAACTCAATGAAATAATGGTAGTTAAAATAATTAACTGGTGAAATACTGTCTCAGAGAATCTCTAAATTTCAGTTTCATAATTTTTGGTGACTTCATATTTCAGGTCAAATGACCTTAACTCATTGGGTCACTGTGGATCCATTAGAGTTTTATTTAGTTTAGTTTTTTTTTTTTTTTTTTTTTTTTTTTTTTTAGTAGAAGAATGAAGTATCAGTAATGTTTTAGTTCGCTTTTTCACTGTTCTGACCAAGAAACCTGACAAGAAAAATTTTAGAGGAGGAAAATTTGGTGGGGGGCACAATTTCAACAATCTGTAGATGGCCAACTCCATTGCTCTTGGTCTGAAGTATGGCAGAACATCATGGTGGAAGTATATGGCAGAGAAAAACATCTGGGAATATGGCATTGAGAAGCTCAGAGAGAGAGAGAAAGAGAGAGAGAGAGAGAGAGAGAGGGCTTTCCACTCACTGAGGACAAAGTATATACCCTGAAGGCATGCCCCCAGGGACCCACCTCCTCTAGCCACATCCTACCTACCTACAGTTACCACACAGTTAATCTCTATCAGAGGATTAATGTACTGATTAGGTTAATGCTGTCATAACCCAGTCATTTCACCTCTCAACTTTCTTGCATTGTCTCACAGGTGAGCTTTTTTGGGGAATACCTCATATCTAAACCATAACAAGAAACTTCAGATAAAAATTACTGAGTAGTCATAATTTTTAAATGAAGGAAGTTTCCATCAATTGTTCTAGGTATAACTTCTGGTAATGAAATTGCAGCTTGAAATTCGTTCTGGTTTTATCACAAATCTGTATGTATCCTGAAATAAGATTGCTTAAGATAATTATTAAATAAAATTTAATACTAGAAAATATGCCTGATGAGGAGAAGGAAATTTGGGGAAATGAGTACATTGTATGAGTAGCTATTTGGATTTTCTTTCTAATGTTTGTGAACCAAAATAATTTGTAGATAAGGTTCTAAATTTCTGTAGCTTCTATGCTAAAGAAAGGAAGAACGGTGATAGAAAACTTTTTCACAAAGTCCTTGGGAGAACTTCCTTAGTTTCCCAAGGTTGCTGAAGTAAATAGGAAATAGGCACAGTCAGCATTTAATTATAAGGAACCTCAGGGGAAATACAGATAAATGAAACCCAAATTAATTTTCAGCTCAGGCATTTGTTTTTTCCCTGTTGGTCATCAATGACCAGGAATTTGACCTGACATTTGTTTTTCAATCCATTTAATGGCCTTTCCTTATCTCTTTTTGTGAAAATGGCAAGAAAATGGGAAGAAATCTAAATAATCACAAGAATTAGATAAGTGAGAAATAGCCTACATTCTTTGCTTATTAGCTCTTCTATGTAAAAGCATGTACAAAGTGAGCAAATAATTTAAAAAAATAATTTTATTAATAGGGTATCCAGGAATGTCACCCAATTTCTTTAGAATTTCTAAGATAATATTCTGCTTTCAGTGCTAATTATTAAATTTATGACTCCACAGACATTTCTTCATAAGTACATGAAACACATTCAAATTGAAAACAATAATATGATAGAGTACATGTCTGTATGTGTATGTATACCTTTTGTGCGTGCGTGTGTGTGTGTGTGTGTGTGTGTGTGTGTGTGTGTTTTATATTTCAATGTAATCTCAGCGAAGAGGAGTTTCACTGCACTTCAAGGAGAGAAATAAGTAGAGATGACTCAAGAAAGTGCTTGATGGATTATGTTTCAGAAGATTTGACAGGAGAGAAAAAGGCAATTGTGGGATGAAATCACTGTTCTGGGGAGGAGAAAGAAGTGAAGCTATTAAATTCAGACACATCATCAGTGGCCAGATTATTGCTCAGTGGTTAAGAAGAGAGAAAGAATAATAAAAAAGAAAGGGATAATGGGATTTTAAAATACTTAGTTTGAAAAGACTGGGAATAGGTACTTTAAGTGTCTATTGATTTTACTGGAAATAATGAAGTGGTGGCCCCAAACTGAGGACAACATATTTCTTTAACAGAAGGCATATTTGAATATATATCCGGAGTAAAGCAGTCCAGTGGATCTAGGTTTCACGAATGCCATAGTTTTTTTAAAAGGTTTAATGATCCCCCATTTTGAGATGAAGAAATGTAGTCCATATTATGTATATAGGTATTTGTTCTAAAACTTCAGATTTTTTTTTCTCTTTTGCTATCATTCAAAGTTAACTTTATCAATGCAAACTCTTATAATGTCTATGACTGTTTTTTGATATAATTTATAAATTATCTTGAATAATGAAAAAATGTACTTGTTTAACACCATTATAGTAAATGATTTTATTAAATGTTGAAGCTTTTGCTGTAGAGAAATCTAGATGAAAAATTTTTTTAACATTGCTATTTTTTTAATTTAAAAAATTTATTCATTTTTTAAAATTCAAAGTTGTATTAATAAAAGTAGCATGTATTACAATTCATAATACACATATAGAACATCTTTTTACATAACACTGTATACAAAGTATATTCATACTATTCAAGTCTTCAATCATGCATTTAGGATAATAATATCCATCTTATTCTACCAACTTCTTGTTTTTTTTTTCTTCTCCCCTCCACAGGTTACTATTATAAGCCTAGATAACTTTTTGCTTGTTACTATTTAGTTGTGTTAAAATTAGCTTTGTGGATTTTTCTTCATATTTATCATACTTTTTATATTACCTTGAAATCTGGACAGCAAAAATGTCATGCCTTAAATTAAAATCATACACTTTAGCTATAAAAATTAATAAAATCAGTTGCTTTTGAAAAACTAAAGCATAATTCAATTAATAGCTGTAACAGAATAAAATATAATAAAAAATTGAGAGAGAAGTTTTGTGTCTTCAAGATAGCAATTATAAACTTGTTTTATTGTTTCTATCCCCTTGCCCCTTTCCCTCCCATCCCCCCTTTTTTCTATTCAACATTCCTTCATTCCTCTCATCCCCCCTCCCTTGCCACTATAATTCAGTATCATCCTAGCAAAGGAATTAATCGACCTTTGGTTTTCTGGGATTGGCTGACTTAACTTAGCATTATTTTCTCCAACTCCATTCATTTACCTGCAAATGCCATAATTTTATTCTCTTTTAGTGCTGAGTAATGTTCCATTGTGTATATATACCAAAGTTTCCCTATCCATTCATCTATTGATGAGCATTGGGGTTGTTTCTACACTCTATTGTGAATTGTGCTGCTATGAATGTTGATGTGGCTGTGTCACTGTAGTGTGCTTTTTTAAAGTCCTTTGGGTATAGACGAGGAGTGGGATAGCTGGGTCAAATGATGGTTCCATTCCAAGTTTTCCTAGGAATCACCATACTGCTTTCCAGAATGGTTGCACCAATTTGCAGCCCCACCAGCAATGTAAGAGTGTGCCCTTTTCCCCACATCCTGGTCAGCATTTATTGTTATTTGTGTTTTTGATAGCTGTTGTTCTGACTGGAGTAAGATGAAATCTTAGAGAAGTTTTTTATTTGCATTTCTCTAATTGCTAAAGATGTTGAATGGAAAGATTTAGTCTTATATTAACAACAGATATTTCCTTTTGTTAGCCCCTTTGGTGAGCTGGCTAACCATGATTGTTCTAAATACTCTCTCAATTCTGTTCAAAATGGACCCACTGCCATTGTTTATTATTACTACTACTACTATTATTTTGCAAATAGATGTAGTGTTGACCAAAATAATATTTTAAAAATTAACAAAAATATAAAATAAATATGCATTGTTCACCTCTATTTTTACTGTTTTAAAAGGGTTCCTACTTATGGTTTTAGGTGATGGGTTTAGTTTGTCAAATATATCCAAAATGTAAGAATGGGAATGCTTAGTAGAGGGAATTGAATTTGTAATGAGATGCAAGAAATGGTATTTTAAACTGAATTAATATAAATGTCAACATCTTGCTTTATTAATTTTTTTTTCTAAAACCAAGTACTCCACAGAAAATCTTAAATGTGAATGTGAACCTTACCTTAGGTATTGTTCGTCAGTAGCCAAATTTTTCTTCCCAGACGTATCAGCATGATTGAGAAATTAGGAATGGCAGACTTAAATTTTTGCATATTCCAAAATAAGTGCTATTTTTACTATTTCAAAATATAAATTCTTCTAGACAGCCAAGAGTGGGATTTATGTGTCACATTAGTGACTACTGAAAACTTTGTTATCCTTTTGAGCTCACAAACTTGCATTCATTGCTAGACACTGCACTAGAAATAAAAATTATGCATAATCTAGTAGGAACAATTACTCAGTATGAACACTGTGTAATTTAGTAGGGAATTTATCAAATATTAAGCAACAATGTGTGACTTGAGTTTCAATATACATTGTGGAAAATTATTGCGCATCAGAAGAAAAGGTTGATTCTTCAAATAGGTTTCCAACCAAACGCTCTCTTTCATGTCCATTTGATTTCCTAAGATTTAAAACTCTTTTCTAAATCAAAATTTAGTACAGAATTCTGAAAAGCTCTTTTTAAAATTTTTGATGTTGGCAAAAACATAAAGCTTTATTTACAAAAAAAGTATGATTGAAGTAAAATCAATATATAAAAAATTGAACATATTTAAAATGTGTAATTTGGTAAGTTTCCACATGCGTATGTATCTTTGAAACCATCATCACTTTAAAAACAATGAACGTGCCTCTGGTGCTCCTCCCACCTGTCTTTTCCCACCTCCTTTCCCGGGGTCATTGCTGATCTGCCTTCTGTCACTGTAGATTAGTTTGCATTTTCTAAATTTTATATAGTGAAATCAAACTTTATGTGTTCATTCTGTCTGGTTTCCTTTCCACAACAATTTTCAAAGATTTATCTGTGTTTTTCTATGTTGAATTTCTTTTATTGCAGAATATTATTCCATGGTAAGGATATACCACAATTTGTCTATCCATTACTTATTGATGATGGACTTTCAGGTTGTTTCCAAATTTATAACTATTAAAATAGAGTACTTTCTATGCACACTCTGAAACAAAACTTTGTATAGATGTATGTTTTAATTTCTAGGAAAATAGGAGTGGAAAGCCTGGGTCATGTGTTGCTTTGTGTTTAAAATTTTACAAAAATGGTAAAAACTGTTTTCCAAAGTGGTAGTACAGTTTTAAATTCCCACCAGCAGCATATAAGAGTTCAGTGTTGCCATGCACAGTGGTACCCACCTGTAATCCCAGTGGCTTGGGAGGTTGATGCAGGAGGATCTCAAGGTCAAGCTCAGCAAAAGCAAGGTGCTAAGCAACTTGGTGAGACCCCATCTCTAAATAAAATGCGAAATAGGGCTGGAGATGTGGCTCAGTGGTTGAGTGCCCCTGAGTTCAATCCCCAATACCCAAGAAAGAGTTCAGTGTTCTTTTATTTCTGCAGCATTTTATAGTTTTGAGTACATGGACTTTATAAGATTTATCTGCAAGTAGCCTCCATATATATTATTTTAAATAATAATCTTTTAAAATTATGATTACTCATTATTAGTATATGGATATAAAGTCGTTTTTTGTGTATCTTTATGCTGAGACCTTTGCAATCTTATTAGTTATCATACCTGTCTTTTCTCCTTTCCCTTCCTTTGTGGTCGATTCCATGAGATTTCCCATGCAGATGTTCATGAGAATAACTTTTTAATTTGGATGACTGTTGTTTTGCTTTCTTGTCATTGCTCTAATACCTCCTGCACATTGTTAAACAGAAGTGGGTGATTAGTGGATCTTATTACCTTATTCTTTGTGTTTGTTTTTCAGGTGACAGTCTTTAATAGGTAAATATGAGGTTAGCTGTAGGTCATTTATAATTCAATTTATCAGGTAAAGCAACTATTTTTTTCTTATATTTTTTTTTTTTTTTTTGTACCAGGGATTGAACTCAGTGGCACTTGACCACTGAGCCACATCACCAGCCCTATTTTGTATTTTATTTAGTGACAGAGTTTCACCAAGTTGCTGAGGCTAGCTTTGAACTCTCTTTTTTTTTTTTTTTTTTAGTTCCAGGGATTGAACTCAGGGGCACTCGACCACTGGGCCACATCCCTAGCCCTTTTTTTGTATTTTATTAGAGACAGGGTCTCACTGAGTTGCTAAGTGACCTGCCATTGATGAGTCTGGCTTTGAACTTGGGATCCTCCTGCCTCAGCCTCCCAAGTGCTGGGATTACAGGTGTGTGCCACCACGCCCAGCTGGCTTTGAACTCTGGATCCTCCTGCCTCAGCCTCCTGATCCTGTGAGATCACATGCATGTGCCACCATGCCCAGCTCAAGCAACATTTTGTTTTAACTTATGTGTTACCTACTGGATTTTGTTTGGGGGTATGATTAAGTTACACAAAAATTTTATAATTATCTTTAAGCATTCATAAGCAATTCTAGAACAGATTTAATTTAAAACTGATATTTGTCAACTTTTGAGAGAAACCTCTTGAGAATTCTATCTAGTGTCATGTGAATTATGTGGTTTTCTGTTGTGTGGTGAAAACAGTTACTGTTCTCATCCTTGTGAGTTTCAGGGACATTGCCTGCATTATGGTTGTTTCAAGACAAGACATTCTTGTCTTCAAGTAAATCTCCTCACCTACCTGTGCTAATCAGCACTCAGTGGAGAAGTTGGTGGTGGCACACAAGTCAGCTTAGTTCCCTCTCTCTGCAGTCTTCTTCTCCAGGGAGTCTGTCCTCCTTTGCCTCCCATGGTCCCAGCTCAGTCTCTTCAAAGACAGAATACAAACGTCTACCTGGTTCCTACTGCTCATGCACCACCACCTGGAAATTGGTTCTATACAGTATGGCAGAGCAATTGTACTGCTCACCTTCTTTCTTTGCCATCTCTCAAAGATGCCTGATGTACTATCTGATGTAATTGTTGTTTCTGATTTTTTTTTTTACAGTTTTTAAAAATTGTTTCAAGAAAATATATAAATCTGGTCCCTGTTTTTCCTGTCTTGGTTGAAAGCAGAATAAAATGTATTATTTTACTGAATTTTCTCAAGTGTGTGATAGATTCAACTTACATCAAGTAAGCAATAGATTTCAGAATCACAGGTCAAGGAGGGGTGCCTATGTGTTTGCTTCAGATTCTTTTGATTTCCTTTTATATTCCTGGGTCTTTCTTTATTTCTTTCTTTGGGGGTAGGTGGCTACCAGTGCCTGGTAAGCAAGTTGGAAAGACTGCATACATGATAAAGAAATAGACTCTTCTTAAGTAAGAAAGGATATAAGGCACTGAGATGATATTAAAGGTTGGCTTTGTTTCATCATGGGTTTTATCTAATTCTTCCTTTCCATCTGTATTTCTCAGGAAACTCTTGATGAACAAATTACAATTGTACCAAACCCTGAAACCCAGGTAAACTTGTCCATTTTTGATTAATGGCTCTATCATCCACTGCCAGCCAGGATTCTACAGACATTAATTTTAGTAGGAACAGCTGGTTCTGGAATACAGGTGCAGGCTGTTCCTGCCACATGATCTACCTGTGATATATTAATAAAAGAGTGATGGTTTCAATTTTTTTTCAGATGCTATTAAAAAGTCAATGCTTTCATGAAAGAGAAAGGATAAATGAATCGTAATTTTGTTTGTATTGTTACTTAATATTATATTTTAATCCCAGGTTCCTCATGCTTTCAATCATACCATTATTTAGTTTTATGAAAGGAAAAGGAGGGCCAGTTAAGATGACTTTAGTGAAAACATTTATTGCTTTCAAATGGAAGCCTCAAATTAGTAATCATTGCTATAAATAGCTCTCAGTAAGGTATTCATCTTTGGGACGTGTAAATAACTCTTTTCTGATTTTCTTTTTTTTAAATATTTATTTATTTGCTTTAGTTGTACACAATGTGTTTATTTATGTGGTGCTGAGGATCGAACCCAGGCCGTGCATGTGCTAGGTCAGCGCTGTACCGCTAAGCCACAACCCAGCCCCTCTTTGCTGATTTTCAATAGAAAATATCACTTTAACCAGGCATGGTGGCACACACCTGTAATCCCAATGGCTAGAGAGGCTGAGGCAGGAGGATTGGGAGTTCAAAGCCAGCCTCAGCAAAAGCAAGGTGCCAAGCAACTCAGTGAGAGTTGCTATTTCTTTATCATGTATGCAGTCTTTCCAACTTGCTTACCAGGCACTGGTAGCCACCTACCCCCAAAGAAAGAAAGAAAGAAAGACCCAGGAATATAAAAGGAAATCAAAACTCTAAATAAAATATCTAAATAAAATATCTAAATAAAATACAAAATAGGGCTGGGATGTGGCTCAGTGGTCGAGTACCCTTGAGTTCAATACCCAGTACCTCCCCCCAAAAAAAATTAAAAAAAGAAAATATCACTTTATATTATCAACCTAAAATCACACTTTTCTCATTTGTGAATTGGAAATTCATACCAGGTTTGTTAATTATTTATATCTTTATTTTCATCATCATTGGCTTAGATAATATACTTTTAAAAAATATTTTCTTAGTTGTCAATGGACTTTATTTATTTATATGTGGTGCTGAGAATTGAGCCCAGTGCCTCACACATGCTAGGCCAGTGCTCTACCACTGAGCCACAATCCCAGCCCTAGATAACATACTTTTTTTGGATAGTGCAATATAGAAATGAAACTGGACTATGTATTAAACATACATCTGGTCATACACTGCTTAATAAGGTATTAAATATAGAACCAAAAAGAAAGAAAAAGAATAAATTTTAAAAAATACTGTATAGGATTTTTACACTCATTATAAAGATGTTATATTTAAGATCAAAACATTCAACAGAAATTTTAAGATAGCATGGTATGGAGGAAAGCATAAACCCAATGAAGCTAAAAGCCTTATGTTCATGTACTGAGTACCAAAGAATAATAATAATTTAATGAATCTGATATTAACTTAGTGTTTGTGTGGAAATAGTGCTTAATGCTATAAGTGTCATGAATATGTCCTGCCTTGTCACACTGTGACATGCACAGTGAGTGTCCATGGCAACGCCTGAAAGAGACCCCGCGTGTGTAACCCTGATAACAGAGTGCATGACCCTGATATGTCACTATGAGTGACGTAAGGGCCTAGCTAGAAATAGTATATAAACCGAGTCCCCAGCTCACTGAAGCGAAGCGCCTTCAAGACGACCGGACCCCGTCACGCTTCCCGTCGGAGTGACCTGCTGATGGTGCCGGCTGCTTGCTGAGTTCCCGGACCAGACTTCATCTGATCCAGCGAGCGGCTAAGAAGACGTCCCTTGGTGAGCCCCCCTGGGACTCGGGAGATAGAGGCTAAGTTAGGACTGTGTGAATCTAGCTTTGAATTTGGTTGTGAATAAACCTTGGCATTGCAAAGACATATCTGCCTCTGTCTACTTAATGTGCTCGGGACAGTTGGCGTAGTCGGCAGGATTGTTAACTTAAGGATGAAGGGTCGAAGAGTCTGAAACCCCAAAAGGCACCCGCTGAAAGGTGGAAAGACCGGCAAGGACATTGGGTTAGCCCGAAAGGCACCTGCTTCTTCGGAGGTAGTAAGACCGACAAGGGAGTTTCTCCCACGGTGCGAGCCCAGTCCAAGGTGGCGGATGACCACGACCCAAACTCCTGACCATTAGCAGTTCAGTCCGATGAAAAATTGGCTAGCAAAACGAGCCTACAATAAGGCAGAGGTTATTCTCAACCAAATTGTAGTTGAAGGATTAAGGTGGAGCGCTCCAAAATTTTACTTTAAAAAGAAGGAAGCTAAGGCTTGGCTGTATATAGCAAGAGCACTTGCTTAAGGCTCCTGCCCTAAAAATGGGTCTGATAGAAAAATTTAAGAAATTGAACTTATTCAAGAAACAGCCAAGTAAGGAACTAAAACCTCAGTCAGACTGGAGGACTTGTGAAAGAATAGTACAAGAAAAATTGCCCAAATTCCAGAAAGGAACTACAATGGATATTCCATTGACCAATGCTGAAGTATTGCAACCCATCCTGGCTAGGGCCCCCAGGACGGAGATACCAGCATTGCTCATTAAGACCATAGATGACCTAGATCAAGATAGAATGAAGGGCAAAAGACTAGTCAGAAATGCGCTGCAGCGAAACAGCAACAATCCTTTCTTACAAAATATTATTGACGAGGAGGTTAAAGCGAGGAGTAGTAAACAGGCGTTTCCGGCCACAATGACGCGCTTATCAATGACACCCAGTCGGGGCAATCGAACAGAGTCGCCCGACAGACATGAGGAAGTGCCCGAAATAACTGTAGAGCAGAGGGATTTAACTCGGGCAGAAATTCAACAATACAAACAGGAATTTGCACAAAAGGAAAGTAAGGACATAGAATATCTTTTAAAATTATGGGATAAAGGAGCAAACACCATTATGCTCAATGCCCGTGAGATGAACTCATTGAAAAGTATTATAGAAAATCCACATGTCTACCAGGCCCTTGAGGCTATAATAGAAGTAAATAATGATCATGAAACTTCTTTAATGAATTGGGTAGCCAAAGCCTGGATAAATGCTTTTCCAACGCTGGATTGGACTCAATTTGAGTCCTCCGCTAGATGGGACAACTTGGAACAGGCAATTAACATCTTAAGGAAACTTGGAGTGACAGCTATGATGTATACAGATGCTAAAACTCCCAAGGCTGCACAGCTTACCCCTGCTATGAAAAAAAAATAATTATTTCAGGGGCACCACCACACATGAAAATGACCATCATGTCTGCCTTAGCAAACATCAAAACTGTTAATGAGGCAATAGAATATTTCAGACAAGCAAGGGAAATGCAAGGGGGTAAGGTGTTAACTTTCATGGCACAAAAACCTAAGCCAATAACAAGAGTAGCACCCACCTTTTTGACTCAGGTTAAAAACAGAACATTCCCTAATAGGAATCCTGGACCTAACAGGATTCCACAAAAATATAAACCACCATTCTCTACCATAACCAGAAATCAACAGAATTACTCATGGCAAAATGCAATCATGAGGCCAAAAAACGTATATCGGGGGGCCACAAGGCCCCCAATCAGACCCTATATCCAGAGACCCCCGTTAGGAGCCAACTTCAGGGGAACAAGAACCAGATTCAGACCACAGGCAAATCAAATGCGCAATGTACGCATGTACGCATAATATGGGATGATCATGATAATAGACCTTATGTCCAATTAGTTATAAGAATAAAAAATGCAGAAAAGAGGGAAAATTTTTTAATAGATACAGGAAGTCAAGTTACCATCTGTAACAGTATAGCCAAAGACCCCAATGCTAAAAATTGGGTAAAAATTGAAGGAATAATAGGGGATATTTTGGCAGAACAAACTAAAATGCAAATACTTAACTACAATAGACCCACATTAGAAGGAAAAGTATTATTAGCAGAAACCCCATGTAACATTTTAGGGATGGATTGGATCCCCATGATTTTCCAAAATTGGCTACCCTTAAGAAAAAATAAAAGTGACCCATTAGAAATGCATTTCTGTGCCCTAACAGCAGTAAAGATGGAACCTGTAGTTTTGCCCAGAATTCCCCCTTCATTCACTAAACAGTACCCCTTAAAGGGAGGCCACACTGATGTAACTAAAATCATTGAAAAACTGCTACAAGAAAACATAATTGAGAGAACAGCCTCATTCAATTACAATAGTCCAGTTTGGCCAGTGTTAAAACCTAATGGGGCCTACAGATTTACAGTAGATTACAGGAAAATCAATGAACTTTCACCACAAATGCCTGGACACCTACCAGAAGTAGAGACCATCTTTTCAGAGATCAGAAATGCAGAACCCAAGGTTTTTGCAGCAATAGACTTATCAGACATGTTTTTTGCCATCCCGCTGGCTGAAGAATCTAGGGAAATTACCACTTTTACCTGGAATAGTAAACAATACAGGTTCAAAAGACTACCACAAGGATATAGAAACAGCCCTATCATAGCCCATATGGCAATATCTCAATCCATTCCATGGAAAGAAATTCCAAAGGAGGTGTTAGTGCATTCATATATAGATGACATCATTATAGCAGGACAAGAAATATCTTTAGTCCAAAAGACACTAGACTTAATGGTGTCAACACTAAGAAATAAAGGATGGACTATAAATGAAGACAAAATACAAGGTCCCAAAGACACTATCAAATTTTTAGGAGTATTCTGGAATGCCACCGGACCACAAATTCCAGAAGGGACAATCTCAAAGATCAAAGGACTCAAGGCCCCCTCCAACAAAAAAGAAGCACAACAGTTAATAGGACTTTTTGGATATTGGAGACAACACCTTCCATACATGCAAAACCTGCTTGCGCCGATCTATAAGGTTACTAGGAAAGCCGCTGACTTTGAATGGGCACAACCACAGAAAGAAGCTTTTAGAAAATTGATTGAATATATAGAATTGTATAGACAATTGTTTGTACCTGTGCGTTCAGACACCTTAATAGTTGATGTACTGTACATAAATGGATATGGAAATTGGGGAATTTTTGTTAAAAGGGAAGGTAAAACCATACCTGTTGGCTTCTATTGCAAACGCTTTCCTTACTCTGAGATAAAATATTCTAAATTTGAAAAACTCATTTGGAATTTATTTGAGGCATTAAAGGTCATCTCTTTGATCAGGAAGGACCAATGTCTAATAGTCCGCACGCCTATTCCTATAATGGAATGGCTTAAAATGACTCCAGACGAAATCAACGGCCTACCAATGGAACAAAGAGTTCTAAAATGGAAATGGTACATTGAAGGGGTGCTTGTGAACAAGCTGGAATCACATAACTCCAAATTCATGGAGGATGTGACAAATCAGCCCCTGGTACCAACACCGGTAGAGCCACTTGATGAAACAACAAAACCCATAGGAGTATGGGGACCTGAATTCAAAGAACAAACCAATGCTTGGTTTACAGATGGATCTGGAGTCATAAAAGCAGGGAAGCTGCACTGGAAATGTGCAGCCTACAGACCCTCGGACAAGACAATCCTAACTGATCAGGGGGTGGATAAAACAGCTCAACACGCAGAGCTTATGGCAGTCAAATTAGCAATTGAAAAATCAATACAAGAAAAAAGAAAAACCATATATATTTATTCAGATTCTTGGGCAGTTTGCAATGGTATAGCCATATGGTCTGGTAAATGGAAAATTACTGATTGGAAAATTAATGGAAAGGATGTTTGGTCCAAAGAATGTTGGGAATGGATCGCAAAACAGGACATAAAAATATATATCAAACATGTAGATGCTCATACTAATAGAGAAAGTAAGGAGGCCAAAGGAAACCAAATGGCCGATAATCTAGCCAGTGTAAACATGATAAGGCTGAAAGGAAAATGGACATGTAAGGAAACAGGCCCAACCAAGTTAACGTTACAACGGAAATGGCATATACAGAAGGAACCTCTAGACTCACCAATAACATTGGACGAATTATTAAATGTACATAAAACATTAGGCCATATTGGCACTCATGGATTATATGATTGGTTTAGGAAAAGGAACCTAAAAGTAACCTGGCTAAAATGCAAACAGGCCATAACCAGATGCACAGAATGTCCAAAACTTTCACTTACATTCAACACTCATAGACAACAGGACACCCCCATAACTAGACATTTTAATGAAAGAATACAGATAGACTATATAGGTCCTTTGAAAGATTTTGGTGATAAATGGGTATGTACAATGGTCGATGTGCATTCTGGCCTAGGACTGGCACTGCATACTAACAATGCAACCCAACATCATACTATAGAAACTGTATGGGAATGGTGTAGTAGTTATGGAATGCCTAAAGTCATAGAGTCAGACCAAGGTACTCATTTTACAGGAAAAATAATACAAAAAGTGGTCAAAGACTTAGGCATTCATTGGGATTTTCACACTACATATAACCCAACAGCGGCAGGTAATATTGAAAGATGGAATGGCTTATTAAAAACTTCATTATGGCATCTAAAGGATTTACCTATCCAAAAGGCATTACGCAGAGTTGTATTCGAACTAAACTCAAGACCCAGACTGCATCGCAAATCACCATTTGAAGAAGTATTCCCATTAACTGATGATGTATTTCGCATTACAGACTCTGAACCTACTAACAAACCACCCACACCTCATAAAGTACTGATCAGAGATCCCAAGGACAATTCTATCAGAAAAGGAGAGATAATTGCACCGGCAGGAAACAATACCTCCTGGACAACATCTGGCAAAGGTGAGCTGATGATCACCAAAGACAAGAACATTGCACATATATTAGGACATGACTGACACAATTAAGGTACTCTACAAGACAATCAAAGCAATCACCTTGACCATCGGAATATTACTCATACTCAAGTTAATACTACACTACCAGGTGTGTTCACCAAGGCATTGTCCAACAAACGTGACTCCTCAAAACACATCAGCCTTGTGTAATAGGCTTACAAATTACACAGTATGTCTACTGGACTCCATGTGGACCTAAATCTCTGGCCACACTTTTTAGACATAATTGCTGTTCTACAACAACTTAAAATTGAAGATGTCCACAAACTACTCAAGATTTTGGTTAAAACTTACAGTGTGGACGTTATTTCATGTAGTAACACCCATACCAAAGCCAGCAAACAAAACAGATACTACAACTATTGCCACCACAACCATTCCCACATTTAAACCCATCGTCTGGGCAGAACACCACTTTAATGCTATTGAGCATAGACACATCTACACATACTTGAACCCTGAAGGAAAAGTTGCTGGATACTGGTTACAAACACCATTTTTTCAAAACATCTCTCAAACAGCAGAATTATTTTGGACTAAATATGCTTACTGTACAAACAAATATGCTTCACAGAATTGTACAGACTACTGGAATGCAAAGAGTTTTTGGTCACACATATATAAAGACATAATAGACAATGAACATGAAGTAGTGCCCAACACGGAGCAAAACCCACTCAGATGCCAAGGATCAGAACTCATCACCACCATATGGGCAAATTCACCAGTATATTTATATCACTAAAATCAGCTACCGCGAACCAAGTGTTAGATACTCAGTAACATCGATGACCCTAGGCAACACAAACCACAATGTGACTTTTGTCCTAGAAAAAGACGCAGAACCATTGTTCTATTGCTCACACATAGAAAAGTTCAATTTCCTGGCCAGCCAATTGCTTTTCTGGGACACATCTGCCATTGGAGGAGGAAAAGGTTATGCTTCTTATGACTATGACACTCATGAGTTTAATTATGATGATGAGAAAGACACTGGTGAAGCACCTGAACCAACCACAGATACTCCTACTATAGGACCAACAACAAGAGCATACAATTGGATGACAAATGATGACACCAGCCTCCTAAAACCAAAATTTGATAAACTAGGGAGAACTCTAAGTATAGCAAAACCATTAGAGGAACCTTTTGGTGTTGATTGCTCCTGGGTAATCAACGATGATGTGAACAAAACCCTGAATCAAATTCTGAAAGAACGTAACCTTGGATATGGAAATACAACTATTTTATGTGTTAATAACTTTCCAAATTTACCCATATATGGAGCATTTGAAATGCTAAATGCCCACAGGACTGATCTCCACATAAAAAAATGTTTCGTACCCACCCATACCCTGGTGGTCCAAAGTAACAACCTTGGGAGTAAAAAGATATAGATACCCAGTAGTTATCACAGATCCACTACCACAACCATATCCATCTTTAAGGAAATACCATGTGCCTAGGAGAGGATGCTCCCAAACCTTTATGGGAGCAGTTTGCCAACTGTTGTTGGTACATCACAAAGATCTATTCCACAAACCTTTTGATCATTTCAAGTGGAATGCAAATGCAACAGCAGCATGGCCTGCCATTGTATGTTGGAAAGAAAGTGCTACAGACACTTCACTCCCACAAATGAAGGAAAATAATGCAGAATGGTTGAAAGTATTCAACATAGAAAACTACCTATGGGCAGGTAACTTCACAACTAACCAAACAGGATGGATAAACAAGCAAGTCAGAAAAGGTGACATTATTAATGTCAACACTGCACTACCATACATAGTAATGCGAATACACCCTACAGACTACAATTTTAATTCACCCTGGGAAATGTTTAACAAACATGAGGATGCAAATTTCACAGCTATAACCATCCATCATCCAATGAGGAATCAAAGATTGCCATACAACATCTCTATCAATGCCACAATGGGGATAGCATTGAATTTTACAGGACAAAACACATTCCAATGCATCCCAAATCCCAATAGCTACATTTATGAACACATACGGATTCTACATCATCCACCTGGACTTACACAAAAAGGAAAAAATAAATGTCAGTGTAGTATACACTGGGAATGGCACAGAATGGAATCAACATAGAAACAGACTAAAGGATGGACTTTTCAAACACTTGATGCTCATGATGAAAATGCCCAAGCAAAAGTTGAATCCAAATAACTCTACATTGGTACATTGGATACCACCAGGAGGAATGAAATGCAAGAACCAACAAGTAATAAAACCACTCTTCTATGTCTGCTATGCATCAAAACAATTTTTTGGAAGCCAGTTATGGGATGTACCTCTGGATATTTACAACCACTCAACACTCAATACAACCCATCTCATTGAACATGATAAAGAACTCCCACTAAAACCAGCTGTCACACAACTAGGATATATGGAACCCAATATAACCTTCACAACTTTTGTGTCAGAACAATGCACCTGGACACCAGAAGACTCTGAAGTCCATTATCACCTAAAGGAAGCTGACAACAAATCAATCAACTTCTGGATGACAGCAGGTATGGACATACAATTTCCAGAGAAGTATTTTGGGAAAAAAACCCATACATGTTTTACATGTTAGGATTCCAGAACCAGAAATGGACAGTTATGGACTTAGTAGCACATGAAGTAGTTAGAAACTACACTTCATTTATGATGAACACAGAAGAATGGCTCAAGGTATACGAGTTTCCTATATCACATGAAGACTGCTACATTAAACCCTCATCAATGACACCATGTATCATAGACAGAGGTGGATTCAATGAAACTCACAGACTCATTACTCTACACTATAAAACCCCAGTGATTTTCCCACCATGGGAAGAAATGGTCACAACAGAAGCTCCAGGCTTTGTTCCAGCAACTATTTACCCATATAAGGTGTTATATAAACCACAGGTGGAGAAGATACAACTCAGATGGAACTTTAAAAACATATATCCACCAGATATGAAGATTTGTGGACAACACCAATTTCTACCTAACCTGGAACTCACTTATGGAGCCTCAACTTCACTACGAAGGCCTCTCCAATTGGCAGCGGTAGGAGCTTTCATCGCAGGGACCGCAATCGGTGCCCTAATCGCGGCAGCAATGACAGAAGAGCTGAGAGCTAAAATTGATGTGTTATACAACATGAACCAACATCAGAATAAGGCAATACAAGCTATATCTAATTCATTGCACACCGCAAGCACCATGATACACAAGATAATGATTGAGCAAGAGATAATGCAGAAAGAAATAGAAGAAACTGTGAAAGACACAGACCGCAAACTTGCAGTTCTTGAATCAATGATCTTAAATTTAAGAAGAGACCAGGAATGCCAACACATCGAAAGAATGCTGGACCAAGCATTTACGGAAGTAAGAGAACTCTTTCTAGTAGGGAGAACTACAGAACATGCTGGACAAATATCTATTTTGGACCCTACTAAATTTTCATACTGCACAGGTGGACTTTGTGAAATAAACTTATTGAGAGTCTCTACCGCCTACAGCTATGCTGCATACAAGACTATTGCTTTCCCTAAAAGATTGGGAAAGGACTGGATTCTACCTTTAGGCTCATACCTTTGGATTAAGGAATTGAATAGCTATATTAACATTGAAGATACTTACCCCCTAAGTCCAAACACAGTGTTCACAACAGAATTATATCATAAGCAGTTACAAACATCAGAAGTAAGACTTGTATCTGCACCCACCAGACTAGTAGACCTAGGCACTTACAGAATTGGACATTGTCATAATGGAACACATGGGATATATAGGCACCAAAACACCTCATACAAGGACTTTTTGCAACTAGATGCTGGATGCTATATGCACAGTAATATTTTGAAACTAGAAATCCTAAACCATGCCAACCAGACTGAACAAGCGATCTTAACTTCACTTCAGTATGTCTCCAATCATACATTTGGACTTAACAGTTTCTGGTTACCACAATCAACAGATGAAGAACTATTAAGAAAGTCCAGAGAAGCTACCCAACACCTAAATGAAATCATCCAACAAAACAGGAAGGTACTTACAAACATACATAGTCATGTACAGGAGGACATGAAACATTTTGATGCTTCAGTTACATGCGAAGACTCAACTCCAAAAGAAGAAGAGCACTCAAAAGAAAAATTTACAAAGAACTTTGGAATCACATTCAAATATGTACCTCTATAAAGTCTATTGAACTCCCTAAACCCTTCAATTGCATATGGAAAAAACAAAATTTATTCCTTAGACAATTTCTGAGCTGTGACCTGCACATACTCAAACATATGCTACGCATTACTAATCCTGATGTCTGCGCTTTATGCTCAACAATCTTCAGCCCTGCAATGGCTTTGCTTATTGACCCAGCAGAAACATTAAATCACTTCTTATTTCATAACTGGTTGAACCAATCTCATTGTAAACCCAATACTATTGAATCATTCCTCTCAGAGTTAACTAATGTATTACACCTAATAGTACACAATGTAGGGCATCCCTGCTCAGGCTTACCTGAACAATTTGGAGCCAGATCATTAAGACACATTATGGCTACAAATTATGCTACGCATATAGGCCCATGGAACAAAACCATTACGGATAGCCCTCTTTGTCTAACCAAACAACCACTTTTTTCCCCTAGAACATTATGGAACACCGTATGTGTTTCCATGCTGAAACATATCCTTTTACAGGCTTACCCTGTATGGGCACACCATTCTTTTACCTGCATACGTATGTATAAGCATAATGACCCTCTTTATAAATTTCTGGCAAAGAAAGGTATTCTTACCATTCAATACAATAACCCTGATCAATGTCAAATCATAACTCCAAATTAATTATGTATTTTGTTTCTTTCTATAAACCTCTCTGACATCAACAATTACCTTTTTATCTTGTATCTTTTATATCTTTATATCAGATGTGTATCTCGCTTTTAACCGATATGTGGAAGAAGCTCAACTTCTGTTGTTCACTTAAACCTTTTGGACACTATGCGGATTGTACAATGAAAGGATATGTAATGTTACACCCTCCTGTATGTAATACCGACGAATATTATACTTTGTACCCCTAACTAACGATTCCCTCAAAGACCTGGATACCCCAGACCTTTTTGGAATCGGGGGGTGGAATGTACTGAGTACCAAAGAATAATAATAATTTAATGAATCTGATATTAACTTAGTGTTTGTGTGGAAATAGTGCTTAATGCTATAAGTGTCATGAATATGTCCTGCCTTGTCACACTGTGACATGCACAGTGAGTGTCCATGGCAACGCCTGAAAGAGACCCCGCGTGTGTAACCCTGATAACAGAGTGCATGACCCTGATATGTCACTATGAGTGACGTAAGGGCCTAGCTAGAAATAGTATATAAACCGAGTCCCCAGCTCACTGAAGCGAAGCGCCTTCAAGACGACCGGACCCCGTCACGCTTCCCGTCGGAGTGACCTGCTGATGGTGCCGGCTGCTTGCTGAGTTCCCGGACCAGACTTCATCTGATCCAGCGAGCGGCTAAGAAGACGTCCCTTGGTGAGCCCCCCTGGGACTCGGGGAGATAGAGGCTAAGTTAGGACTGTGTGAATCTAGCTTTGAATTTGGTTGTGAATAAACCTTGGCATTGCAAAGACATATCTGCCTCTGTCTACTTAATGTGCTCGGGACAGTTCAATTCCAAGTTCTACTATTTATCACATAGTGGTTGAGTCATTATCTGCATTTTCAAATTCCTGTAATTCTTTTGTCAGGGTTGATTTTTCTAACTCAGAGTTGTTTTGAGGGGTAACAAGGGAATATGTGTGCAGTACTTTTAAATAATTTTCACCTACCAAGTCTTATCTTCTTTCTTTATACCAAATAGAATAAGTAAATATGCCTTATTTTCTATTAATATCCAGGTATATATCTTACCATGAATTTTTATGATAATTATTTTCTTTTTGTGAATTTTTCCATGGCATAATAATTGCAATGTGCCTATGCCTGCATTTAATAAAGTGACATTATTAAAATCAATTGAATTCTGGAATGTTTCAGAAACCTAAGGTGTGTGTTAAACATAAATGTAAATTCATGGTAATTAGAATAAGAAGAATGTGTTCAAATCCTGCTTTATCATTTTCCAGCTGAGCAGTCCCTTGTCCAAATGATGTAACATTCAATAGTCTAGTAACATTATTACTTTGCCATTTGGGGAAAATGTTAAATATTGCATCTATTTCTGACTGTAAAAAGATTGTTTTCTCTAAATTTTGTAGGAAAATTAGGTAATATCTGTGTGAGAAGTACCTCATCAATAGTGGATTGCTTTATGAACTTTCCTTTTATTGTAAGAATACATGCTAGAGAATTTATTTGCATAACTTCTAGCTTGAAGATCCAATTCATAAACATTTTGTTCTGAGCATGAAAACTTATTGTTTCCTTAACATATTTTATGGTTTTTGTTGGTATGGAAACAAGATGACTTTAGAAACACTTGATGGTGAGATGCCGACAGGGATCAGAGCAGGTATAACTCTTCAGAAAGAAAGTTTGTTTTTTCTTATCTCCTTACTTGCAAATAGGGCTTTGCTGCTGCTTTAAACCTTTCTCTTCGTAGGAAGGGCTATACTTAATTGGCACATCAGATCCAGAATGAGAGGCAGAGAGCTTTCCAACAGACCTCTGCTGGCAAGCGGTACTTAGGCTAATTTATCCTTCCGTGGCAATTACTCTGATAGCGCTGAAACTTCAGGGATTGCCAGCTGATGATACCCGCCAGCCTACACCTGTAGACACCTGCTGGCTGAAGCAGGAATACTTTGCAAAGTGGGCCTGTGGAGAAGAGCACATCGATTCTCTCTACTTTGGGTCTAACTTGTTTTTTATTTCATTCCACTTCCGATGTTCTTGACCTATTTCTTATGGTGCATTTTCTGTGTACTGAGAAAATATAAATGAAAATAGAACATTGGGAGATCACTGAGCAGCAGCCTGAAGCTTCTCTTTCCAAGTTTAAGGAATTTTTAAGTGTGCTGGAAAATGAATATGGTAACAGGATGACTTTTTGTATCAGAAGATAGATAGCTAGATACACAAAAAAGCTCTTTCTTCATGTAGATAGTTGACTAGAAATAGTGACGATGGTGAGAAGCTCTAGTATTGGCTGTTTTCTCGGGCTTTACCTTGACACAATTTGAAACCAAAGTGGTTCATACCAAAGTTCCTTAAGTGTAATTTTTAAATCTAACAAGCTTCCGTGAATTAATAAACTTATCTTTTGAAAGTTACTGTTTATTTATTTCATAGATGTAAAAGAGAGAACAATTCAAACTTTAGGGCTCTTAAATGGAATGATGATATAATTTAACTTAATTGGAACCTCAACACTATCCTAAAGATAATGGTATTTTAGTTAATTATAACAACCAGTAAAAGGAAGTAATGAAAGGACAATTCCTTCCATTCAAAAGTTCTCTGTCCTGACTTATCAGTTGCCTAACCATTAATCAGTAAATTACATTAACTAGAAAAGGAGCATTATGAAAAATTTTCTACCTTTAAAAGCAAATATGTCAGCATGTAATTTCCTATCCAAAAATATGGTTGCCACACTAAGTGATGTTTTATTTCTCTAAAGTGTATAATTTTAAAAAGAGAGAGAATATACTCCATGTATTTTTTTTGAGGGGTTAATATTTCAGATGACTTCAGAAGAAGAATGTGGCACATGAAGTTTTAATACAATAGAAGTGACAAGAACTAGTCAAGTCTAACATCTGGGGCATGAACCATAACGATAGCCTGAGTGACTGAAGATAACTGCTTTCTTTTTGATTTCTTAAATAGTAAATGGTAGAATTTAAAGTCTGTGAGGTCAGCCTGTTGGACTGAATAACTCTGCCACTTACTAGTGGTGTCATCTCAGATTATTTAAACTCTTTGCGCCTCACATGTTTCATCCACAGAATGGGGATGTTGAAAAGACTGAACTACTTAATAAATGAAAAGAACTTAGAACAGTGCTTGTCATAAAACCAGTGCTGCATTATTATAGCCACTACAGCTACTACTTCCATGGAGAAACTAATTCCAGTGTAGTCAGAGCCCAGTGAGCTGGACAATCCTGGGGACTGTTTCAGGGAAACAGTACATGTCCATCAAAAGTCAGATCCCCAGGTCAAGGGTAATGCTGAACATATTTTTGTTCCCTTTAAAACTTAAGGCATGTAAAAGAAATAACAGAAGAAAAATGAGCTTGAATCTCTAAAACTGTCTTTGCCTGATGCTATGGTTTTGATTATATTTCCCCCAAATGTCTCTGTGTTAAAGGATTTGTTTCTGGGGTGGCACTATTGGCAGGTGGTTCAAGGCCCTTGAAGGAGGTCCTTATGTCATTGAGACCATGCCCTTGAAGGGGATTGGGGAACCCATGAGCCAACATAAACTTTTTTTTAAATTTACATGTTAATTAATTGTTTCAAGTACTTCATTATGGAAAGCTGATGGATAACCCTGAATTTACAAAGGCAATTCAGGTGTGGGATTGGTAAACTCTCTAAAAGGCCAAGGCTGAAGTAAAACTGAGAATGTTTCTGAAGTGGAAATACCCTTTCTTGTAACAGCATTGTAGCATTTAGTTGGGTGCATGAAGGGTGTGTCCTGTAGATTCTAATTTATAAGGCTTTTTTTTTTTTTTTCCTACAAAGCTAGTTTGAGCCAGGTGCAGTGTCTCATACCTGTAATCCAGTGGCTTGGGAGGCTGAAGCAGAGGGGGGTGCAAATTCAAAGTGAGTCTCAGCAATTTAGCAATGCCCTAGGCAATTTAGTGAGACCTTGTCTCAAAATAAATAGTAAAAATGGGCTGGGGATTGTGGCTCAGTTGTAAAGTGCCCCTGGGTTTAATCACCAGTACCAAAAACAAAACAATAAGTTCAGGGAATGGTAATTTCTTTCCTTGCTGGTGCTTAGACAGGCTGATAAAAGTTTTATCCAATTAGAATTATTTGGCCCTTAACAAAAAAATCTTATTTGGCGTGAAAAAGTTGATGCATTTATGTATTTCTATACAGAGACATTTCATTGTTTCTGTGTTATATTTTCTTCCTCCAAAATTATATAAAGATTTATGTTTTGCATTTGGCATATCATAAGTGAATTCTGGCTTTCCTGTTAGTAGTCAAATTGTACATGTACCTTAGATTATACCAACATAACGAATTTGAAGAATAATAAAAGGTTCAACAAGTGACCATTAACTATTTAAGAAAACATTTTTACCTTCAAGATAGTATTATCTTGATTTAAAAGGGTTATAGTGACAAAATGCTAAATGGGTCATTGTTTAGATAGCATTATTATTATTAATATTATTATTAGGTTCCAGGGTTTGAACCCAGGGGAGCTTAACCACTGAGCCACATTCCCAGCCCTTTTTATGTTTTTTTTTTTTTTTTTTTTTTTAAATTATTATTTTGAGACAGGGTCTCATTAAATTGCTGGGGCCTTTTGAAGTTGCTGAGGCTGGCTTTGAACTTGGGATCCTCTTGCTTCAGCCTCCCAAATGGCTGGGATTACAGGTGTGCACCACTGTGCCTCACATAGATAGTGCACAAAGGTGTTATTTTTTTTTTTTTTTTTTTGTCAACTTAGAGCTATTTAGATTATAAAGGGATGAAGCATAAAGGAAATTAAAGTAAGATGATACAACATCAATCTTTACCTAGAATATACTACAAAAAGTCAGGGGGCATGGTAAGTAATATGGTAGATGGTTGGACATTTTAAAATACCTGCATTGGTTGAGTTGTGGAGTAAACCATCACTGGATAAAATATTTCATTAGATGAATGAGATGCTTAGGATGCTCAGGTTTGTTATCACTAATGAATGTGGTGGGTTGCAATTCAACTCCATTTTACCACTGTACCAGTGAGCCTCTATTGTGTAGAGACTAGAAAGCTAACAACAATGACATTTTCTGGGCTCTTTGGCTACTGGAGTTACAGATGCAAGCATAGGTTGGCCACTTAAATGCACTTACATGTGATTTAGAAGATAGAAATGACATGGGGGGAAGGAAGGGGCAATAAGTATCCACCCAGTCATTATAGATAACATCAAGCAACTACTGATTGGGAACCCTGCAACTGTAGTCACTTTCTGAGATTGGAAGCTTTATGATTAATGTCTAGAGCATATAGCTTCCTGATACAGGACTACTGTATACTGCAAGAACTTGCTAAAATCTTATAATCTATATTTTCAGTATTCTGCAAATATTAATTTATTTAAGAATGCAATATGTTAGTGGATAGTTTTTCATCATCAGGGAAATTCAGTTGGATGCTGAATGATCTCTAACACGGATGTCATTGAAGAAATTATACATGTGGGTGGCATGGGGAGAATTGGATTAGTTGGTTTCTAAGGTTCCTTTCAATTTTGAGATTCTGCCTAAATGAGCTTCTTTTGATGAGTCTCACAGTAAGTCCATGCTAGTTCACTGAAGTTTTCTGCTGTGAAGTGATTTGTGGAGTGATTTAATCCTCAAGAGTAGTGATGAAAACAAAATCTTTAATTAAAAGACCAACAGTCTTCAGAGCAAGCATATTTGAAAAATTCCATATTCAATTTAATTTTTCTTCTCTTTTCTTTTATTATTTCAGAAGATTTCAAATTTTTATTATGATGAGTTTAAAGAAATACAGTAGTGTTAAATTGTGTGTATGTATATACATATATATTTTATATATATAAAACTCACACACACACATATATATGTATATATATGTATATATATATATGTATATATATGTATATATATATATACAGGCCTGAGAAAATTGATTGGGTTTATCTCTCTATGCCAACAGAATTACCCCTTTTTAAATAAAAATATTCATCCAGTCTTGTAATTATGTTTTCCTCAACACATGCATCTTTAAATATGGTAGCATGAATGTAGTATTTGTTTTATTTTTAATATTAATCATTTACCTGCCCACTGATTGTAACTCATATTAAGTTACAACTTACAGCCCTTTTTATTAGATAGCTGTTTTGTTGAATTTAAAACAATGATTCTCCTGTAAATTAATGCTTTTTCATTTATGATTTGTTATTTGACAGAATTTTAATTTTCTATTTAAAACCATTTTATAAAGCAACTTGTTTGACTTCAATTTCTGAAATCTCACATGATTTATTTGCTGATCAAATACAGCAGTGAATTTTTTATACCAGTTTGATAAATAAGAGTGTTACACATGGATATGAATTGATATATGTAAAAGTTCTTTATAAACTGCAAATAGTGTAAAAGATTGATATGTGCAAGACATATGACCTTTTAAAAATTATATCTATCAAAAATAGAAATGAAATATTAGGAGTTAACAAATTCTAGTTTTTCCTTTAAAGTCATATCTTGTATAGGACTATCTACCACAGCAGTCATTCATCATTGAACTGAAAGTACTTAAGCATTTAAACATACAAGAAAAGAAAAATGGGTTTTACATGTATACACATGAATGGGAGAAGCAATATTATAATTATTTATGAGTGGCAGAAGTCTTTCTAGAAAATCAAATGCTAGAAAATAATGAAAAAAAAAAAACACCCTTTTAAAACATTAGAACTGAATGACCAGTTCAATCAACATTCAGGTGTTGAGGTGATCAATTAGGAGAGGAGCCTAACTGGAAGTAACAATCTGCTTTCTTATATATATTTACTGCAACATTGCAAGAGATAGGCAAAAACGGCAAGCTGCCTCCTAGTGTTTTAACTTTTCTCCACAGAATGAAAATGGGTGAGGGTCAGGCTGATGCAATACAGATAGGTTGAATTGCCTTACTGCCAACCAGCCCCAAACTAGTCTTCTGCCTCTGTATGGACACGTGGATCTGACCAAGAGGGACAGAGAAAAGGGTTAGGAGGCAGAGCGGAGAGAAGGACCCACCCAGGGGTGCCACTAAGAAGATCTTGGTGGTAGCACCAGGGAAATGCCTTGGCAGAGTCTCCAATAAAGAGGCTTTTAAAGGAGGTACCTGGACTAAGAATGCAGATGTGGAAGAACATGATTGGACTAAGAATCAGGGCCTGGGTCCTTGACTTCAGCTCCCTCCAGAAAACTGTTAATGCACTGGCTGTATATACCAAGTATGGTGTGGTGGGGCCTACTACCCCTCCTGACACCTGCCAGGCAAAACTTATTGTCCATGATTAGTCATGAAAGATCATACTGAAGATTTTGGAACTGAATCTAGGTTGCTCAGATACAAGTTAAACTATATATTATATGTCTGTGTAATTATTAGAAATTACAAAATGTTACTTCAGTCCAAATACTTGAATTAATACCTAAAAATAAACCAGAAATGTGCAGTATTCATCTAAAGAAAAATACATGATTTGTTGCAGGACATAAAATAAAGCCTAAATAATCAGGAAGTCATACAATATTTTTGGGTGGTAAGGCATCTCACACTGTAAAACTTCATTTCCCTAAATTTAATGTATAAACAATTTCAATAAAAAAATCCCAAAGAATGCTTTTGGAATATGATTGGTTAATTCAAAATTTCTCCGAAAGAGTATAATGTTTTAGGAAAACCCTCAGATTACTTTTTAAATTGTAAAAATGTGTTTAAATCTTGAGTACAGTTGATATTTTTTAAAATTTTTATTCTAATTTGTTATACATGCTTGCAGAGCGCAATTCATTTCATATTACATATAAAGTGCACAATTTTTCAAGTCGCTGGTTTTACATAAAGTATTTTCACAACAATTGTGTCTTCATACATGTACTTAGGGTAACAAGGTGGGGGTGGAGGGGAGGGGGCAAGGGATAGGAATAATGGTAGAATGAGTTAGACATCATTACCCTAAGTACTGTTGATATTTTTGATGTTTGGGATTTTGTTTTTTATGAATAAGTCTTTTGGAAGAATTCAAAGGACAAGCTACCTTGAAAGTAAAATTAAAGAATTGCATAATTATGACAAGGAGAAGAGAAAGAGATTAGGAATCAGTCTTAAAGTAATATGGAGGAGGTGGCTGTAGTTATGTATGCCTCTAATCCCAGTGGCACCAAAGGCTGAGACAGGAGGATCAACAGTTCGAGATCAGCGTCAGCAATTTAGTGAGGCCCTAAGCAACTGAGTGATACCCTGTCTCAAAATAAAAAGAAAAAAAAAAAAGCTCAGTGGTAAAGCAACCTGGGATTAAATCCCCAGTACCACACACACACACACACACATACAAAAAAAAAAAAAAAAAAAAAAAAGAAAGATGGAAATATGCAGGAGAAGTGAGATGATTTAACCATTGAGAAATGATAATAATTTATGGGTGATCAATGACCTGCTAGATATGCTAGGTATGATACAGTGACCATGAGACTTTTGTCAAACTTCATGTTTTTGGAAAAGTTAATTTTTAGGGTAGAAACTTGTCACTTGGTTGTGTTCAGTTTCATTCTCTATGTCAAGCTACTATATAAAGGAAAAGATGTACTATTTTAACATTTAATTATTTTATGTCTTCATTTTGAGATACTTAACATTCTGAAAAACCAATGAATATTAAGTTGAACACTCCTTCTCAACATTAAGAAATCTCAATGTTTTCTTCTTGATACACATTTTAAACTTAAAAAATCTTTTATTATTATGTAAGCATGTCTTTGCATGTACATTGTAGAAATAACATTCATGTACATGACAATAAATAAATTAAAACACAATTATATCACCTAAAGATGATTAGTGCTCTAAAGGTCTTATTGTAGAGATTTCCTTCTGTTTTTCAATGTAGGTATATAGAGTTGTTGTTGTTATTATTTTAGCAAAATGAGATCATCTTTTATATAATCTGTTATTTTTCAAATAATAGTTTTCATCTCTTTTTGAGGAATAAATCTTTGACAGTATTTTAATAGATGGTTTGTCTAAACCAATGTCTAATTAACAACTATATATTGCATCTTACCATCATGCCACCCAAGTCTCTTCTGATCTCACACGGTCCTCATTTTATTTATAAGAAAATATTATATATATGAATGTATACATATAAATACTTATATAAATATATCTGATGTATTTATATATTTTTATATAATAGAATCTATTTACAAATATATAACATACTAGTGTACAGATAGGAAGCAATAAGCCTAGTGAAGAACAAGGCAGGAGCAGGGAAGGGCAATCAGTTAACTACTAGTTATGATACAGTGACCTTGAGACTTCTTCGTAAGGAGAAAGCTATTCAACAGTTACCTCTATTATATTAATATCATGCGTTTTAGTTTTAATATTTCACATTTTACAGTTATAGGGTACTCATATTTTGATTTTTTCCAACCAAGGATATGTAATTCCATCTCTTAATATCAATAACTAATCTCATCAGATAGTCTTCCTAAAAACAGATTTTAACACATACGAGAAAGGATTACTATTAGCCTCCTGGGACTAATGTGTAGGAACATTGATTAGATTATCCTTGATTTACTTTGTGAAAGCACATTTCATTACTTTAAGAGGCTATATGTATCATTTTATGATTATAGAATAAATATCATGTAAGTCTCTTTCTATTGCATAGACCTATAAATGTGGTTTTAAAAGAGCAGTTTAAAATACTCTTAAATAAAAAGTTAAATATTTTAAATAGTAACATTTTTATATGTAGTACCTCAGTATTTCAAGGAATCAAAACCGAATTGCTCCTTTGCTTTATATAACAGTTTACTTATCAATGGGCCTGACACCTTGGAGTTAAAATGAGCTTGTAGTTTCATTCTCAATATCTGGTTGCCTTTAGCATCTTGTTCCTGATGAAATTGGATCAACTGAAATGAGATAAGTTTTTCCTAAGAAGCATTGCAAGACCTTTCCCTGGTCCTGTTTTGACATCTGTTTTTTCTTGGAGAGAGGGGGGGAAAAAATGAAAGTCAGGCCCCAGACACTAACATTCAAAGCTGGGTTAACATTACCTGCAGGGTATAGAGTCCTGCTTCCACAGAAATGAAATTCGATTGTTGAAAATAAGGAGACAGTCTTTAGAACCAGTATGTCCTGTCACTCGTGAAAAAATTGTGCAGATGTGTTTTCATGTTTGCAAGATGGATAATCCCTTCTGATGAGTTTTCCTTTGTGATCTAAATGTCTGTGGGGAGAAAATTAAACTTCCATAAATTTTGATTAGAGGAGTACAGGCTTTTAATCCACTAGCAATGACATAGAGGAACATAATGCTTCCTAAGAGGCCAGAAACTTGAAAGCTTTCTGTTTATTGCATTTGGATAGCTTTAATATACCTAGTCTACAATTTATTATTTAGTCTTTTGAGAAATTATAGAAAGCAGGCATTTTAAAACTTGAGTAGAAAAGTTTTCATCTCTTCAAGATTGAAATCAAACATTGAATATATATAGTCCTTATTTGATTGCTCATTTTAACCAGTTTAAATCAGAGAGAAAGCAATTTCAAATAATTTGTAAAAAGTTTAGTTCTGGGATTGCCCTCACATTTATAAGTACTTGCATTTCAAAACACAGTCTTATTAAAGTTTATTATTGGAGGATCAGATCACACATTTTTCTTTTAAGTGGTACTGGGGATGGAACCCAGGGTCTCGTGCATGCCAGAAAAGACCCTTTTCTGGCATGCACGAGACCCTGGGTTCCTTTAAATTATTTTTCCTTTTGAGACAGGGTCTTGCTAAGTTGCTTTGACTGACCTTAAATTTGTAATTCTCTTGTTTCAATTCTCTCTTGTACTCATCTTAGAAATACTAAAATGTCCTTTCTTCACTAATGCTTCTGATCTTCTTAAAGTAGTCATTGGCTATTAAGCTTTTAAAATATGCTATACATACAGGTGAGAATTTCAATGCCAATGAAACTGACAGCCAAGATGTAGGAGGAGAAATGGAAATAGCTCCTTAAGTGACATTTCTTCTTATCATACTTTGTTAGATGATCTTAGTATTTTACACATAGCCCTAAAGAAGCTAATCTCTACTTAGCTAATTAAAATTGTCTCTTGCCAATAATTCTCAAACATCCCAAAATGTGCCACTTATGCACTTATTCAACAAAAATAAATGAGCATATTCAAAACCATGGATGCATGATATAGTACTGGACAAGGCAAAGTCCCTGTCCTAATGGCCCTTATTTTATAATGGGTAGAGGGTCAAAGCACAATGAACAAATATATGACCAAATAAGAATTTTAAATTTTGATATATGGTAGTAAAGAAATAATTACAGGTTAATTGAATAAGAAGTAACTGGATTGAGAATGGGACTCTGGGATATGGGTCTCTCAAGAAGATGGCCTTTGAACAACACTGGAATAACGAGAAAGAGATAGCCCTGGATTGTAAGGGGAGGTTCTGGGAAAGAAAATTAGAAAGTAGAAGAAGTCCTGAGATTGCACAGTTGCCATATCCAAAAGAATGTAAAAGAGGTTATGTGACTGAAGTATGGGTAAGTCTGGAAAATTCAGAAAGACACTGGTGATGTAGATACAAGTATATAAGCCATGAACATCAGCATCAGCATGACTGAGAGCTTGTTTGTGATCCCCCTCCCAGAATTTTAAAATTAGAATAAATAGGGGTAGATCTGAGAATCTATGTTTAATCAAACTTTGCAGGTGATTTTTACACATCCTAGAGTTTGAATTAGTGCTTGCATTTATATGCTTTAAGGAGTGATTATTTAGATGATGGTATTGAGTTTGGAATTTAGTCTAATTTAAATGAGAAATCTTTGAGGAGGGATTATAGCAAGGAAATTATGTGATTTTTAAATGTACTCTTCTATCTTTAGAGAGGCATTATTGAAAGAAGAGAGGCCAGTTTGTAAGTAATTGCAGTATTATAATTGAAAAATTGACATGGACTGAATTGGATTCAGTGACAATAAAAATTTTATTCTTCTTGTAAAGATTGGAGGATGAATTAGATGTTAGGTAAGAAAAATGTTAAGAACATAGAATTGCTTAAGCAGTTGTGATTGATTGGCTCCTTTACCAAAATGATAAGAATTGAAAGATGTACAGATTTGATGGAGGAAATAAAGCAAATAATTACTAATTCACATATGGATATATTAAGTGTGAGATATATACAAGCATACAAATATAGTATATCTTTAATAGTACCTGAGATATAAAACATTCTTTTTTTTTTTTTTTTTTTTTTTTTGGTACCAGGGATTGAACTCAGGGGCACTCGACCACTGGGCCACATCCCCAGCCCTTTTTTTGTATTTTTATTAGAGGCAGGGTCTCACTGAGTTGCTAAGTGCCTTGCCATTGCTGAGGCTGGCTTTGAACCCGTGATCCTCCTGCCTCAGCCTCCCAAGTGCTGGGATCATAAAAACATTCTTATAACTCAATAACAAGAATTCTACAACTGACCTGATTTTCTAATGGGCAAAAGATCTGAATTGACATTTCACTAAAGAAATACATACATATTGTCAAAGAGATACAGGACACATGGAAGATGATGTTCAGAATCATTAGTGATTTGTTAAAGGTAAATATATACCAAATGATATGTCACTACCAACCCACTATAAAAACTAAAAAAATATTTCTAGAATGACAATGCTAGGTTTTGGTGAGGATATGGAGCAACTGGAATTTTAGTGTGGATAGAGAGCTTCCAGGGAGAAAAACTAAATTGTCTCCAAAAGAACAAAGCCAAAAATAGCATCAGACTTGTGATGAAGAGAGCTAGAAGAATTTGAAATAACTCCTTTTGTTTTGTGACTCAAAATCAAACATAAAATTTTATTATATTTGACCAAATAGTCAATGAAAAGTTCTGACCATCAAAAAGACTTTTTTTTTTTTTTTTTTTTTTACACATACAGGGATTCAGAAAATCTAGTATCCATGAACCTTTACTTGCAAAGAAAATAACCGCTGTAGTTCAGGAAAACAACAAAACTCCAAAAAGAGAAAGATGGGGTCTAAAAATGGTTAAATAGGCAAAGAGATAAAATTCTAGGATGACAGGCATGCAACAGGCTGAACTAAAATTAATTTTAATTCTGTAAAGAAGTCAAAAGGGCTCCAAAAGAATGTCATAAGGAAGAAAGTAAATGTTGTCGTCAAAAACTTGCATATTAGTAAGAAGATTGTGAACAAAGAAGTATAGGGTAAACCAGAGATTTTCCTTACAGTTTGATTAAAAGAAATGAACAAGCTTGAGAATTGAAAACTTCAGTTAATTGCATGATCAATAACACCAGTTGTTTTTTCTAGTAATATGTAAGTTAAAATAATAATAATTTAAATAGTTACTATGTGTTACCCTTCCTACTTTTCCTCCCTCAATATTTTAGTAATAATATCTCTTGAGTAGCATGCGCTTAATGACATTGTTAAGTGGAAATTTAGGCACATCGAAGTTATAAAGAATTTACTTGAGTAGACAGTGATTTTTGAATCAAGCAGCATCAAACCAAACATGGTGTGAATTCCACCAAGGATCACCAGGGAAAACCTTTTATAAGATGTTTGTGGAAGCAAGACAAAGAAAATATTTGATTGGTTAAAGTGGAATCTCCCTAGTTAGAGGTTAGTTCATGGATTCTGATTGGTAAATTCTCTAGTGAGAAGTTAGGTTGTAGTTTCTGATTGGATAAGTTTAAATTTTATTTTCCTAGGCTATAACCACTCACACTGAGTTAAGTTTTGATTTGGTCAATAATAAATCAAGGCAATGAATCTGCTCCAGTCTAATAGAATCCAGGTTAATGAGGTAACAACCTGAAATATCTTCCATTTTATGTGTTCAATCAGTACTAAACTCCATAGAAAATAACATATAATAGCAGTGTTTAAAATTTTTGAGCTAATTTATAGAGAAAAGTAGAAATTCAATTATACTTAGAAAATAATGTAGATGCTATAATAGAACAATAATAAAATAGGTATTAGTTAAGGACCAGCCAAAGAAGTAGGCCCATGCACATATATACATGTACATGCATATATTCTAGATGCATGCATATATAATATGTTAAGGGGCTTACTAAGTATGGTCAAAGTCCAGAGGGCAAAGAGGCAGGCAGGAAGTGCCGTTTATAAAACATCTGAAAGCCCATGAACAAGAGTTGGAGGTTGGAATTGCTCCAATGCATGCCAGTAAGAAAGAGGCTTACACATATATCTGTATCATAAAGTAACTGTGGTGGTATCATTGCATTATCTTTGCCAAATTCTATTGATTAAAAATGAAGGGGCTGGGGATGTGGCTCAGCAGTGGAGCACTCGCCTAGCACGTGCGTGGCCCGGGTTCAATCCTCAGCACCATGTAAAAATAAAAACGCATTGTGTACAACTAAAAGCAAATAAATAAATATTAAAAAAATGAAGCATGGCTGTGAGATATCTTTTGAAAGGAAACCATGAAATATGAAATCATTTGAAAATAAGTTTCTCTTTACAAAAAAAGTGTTAATTTTATAATCACTGGACTATGTCTCAATAGTTTAAAACAGAAAAAAAAAAAAAAAAAAAAAAAGAAGGCTGTATGATAGAAACTACCAGAGCAATTACTAATACTAAAAAGTAAGCACCGTAAAAGTATAGAAACCTAATTTTGCTATTGGAAAGACTCTTTAGCAGCTATTCATTCCTAATCAGCCTCAAGTTGTAATGAATAGAATAATAAGCACCATTAGAATAATTCACTATTCATCAAGAATAATAAACCACTTAGAATAACAAGGCTAAAATAATAAGCCAGTGTTTAAATCATGGAAAAGGATTGGTGGGGGTGGGGTTCTTAGAGGAGTTGAGCTTATTGGAGTGAGCTGCTGAACTCCCCTAATGTGTTGAATTGTGTATTGACCTCCTCAGAATCCCACCTCTGCATTATGCTCAGTAATGATGTGTGATTTGTGAATCATCAATAGTGGACACCTAGAGTGGAGAGAGAGAGAGAGAGAGAGACGGGGGTGCGGGGGTGGGGTGGGGGGGGAGACATTGACTTTCCAAGGCTCCATTTTATCTGGGATGATTCTTTATAAAATATTGTTCCACATTGATCCCGTTTTCTTCAGCTGTCCTTTCGACTTAGAATGGATTGATTTCCAACTTAACCCATCAAAAAATCTGCGTATCATTTAAGATTCAGATCTAAGCTATTGCCTTTTTAAAATCCTTCTCAAATCTAATTTCTTACCTACTTACCTTACCTGACAGAGGTGGGACTAGAACTCAGAAAATCTTTGAAACAAAGGAGACTTTAAAGATGACTTAATCCAACTTCCTTCTTTTAAAGTGAAAAATATAGAAGAGAAAAATCTTCCTTTCCAAAGAAGTCATGATGAAGTTGCTCTTAACAAGGGGGCTAAATAGACTATATATATATATATATATATATATATATATATATATATATATATATAATTGTACTGGGTTATTTTTATTGCTGTGTTATAGTAAGATGCTGGAAGAAACTGTAGGTTCTTTTCCTATCCATTGGTTATATGGATCACTGATTTTTTTTGGGGGGGGGGATATCAGGAATTGAACCCAGGGGGTTTTAACCACTGAGCCACATCCTAACCCTTTTTATGTTTTGTTTTGAGACAGGGTCTTGGTAAGTTGCTTAGGGTCTCACTAAGTTGCTGATGCTGGCTTCAAACTTGTGATCCTCCTGCCTCAGCCTCCCAAATTGTTGGGATTACAGGCATGCACCATCACACCTGCTTGGATTAATGATATTTTCAATTTAGGAATGGATCTCTCTCTCTCTCTCTCTCTCTCTCTCTCTCTCTCTCTCTCTCTCTTTTTTTGGGGGGGTACCTGGGATTGAACTCAGGGGCTCTCGACCACTGGGCCACATCCTCAGCCCCCTTTTTTAAAAAATATTTATTTATTTACTTTAGTTGTACACAATGCAATGCATTTATGTTTACATGGTGCTGAGGATCGAACCGGGCCGCACACGTGTGAGGCGAGCGCTCTGCTGCTGAGCCACAACCCCAGCCCCATCCTCAGCCCTTTTTTGTATTATATTTAGAGACAGGGTCTCACTGAGTTGCTAAGTGCCTTGCCATTGCTGAGGCTGGCTTTGAACTAACAATCCTCTTGCCTCAGCCTCACCAAATAGGAACGGATCTCTTTCAGCAACTGTGTGAGTCAATTGACTATTCTGTGGTCATCTAGCTTCTTAGGTTTCTCATATACTCAATCTGTGGGTATATAGATACCATATATGTGTAATAACTTAAGGAGACATTGCATAAATTAATGAGGTGATCTTTGTAAAGTATTTTGAAAAATGTGTTTGAATGTATAACTATGAAATATTAGGAAAATTAGTCTACCATACTCAAATATTTGAGTTTTTTTAAAATAAAACACTGTGGCAAAAATTAATTTGGTTAAGAATTTTTACCTTATTTGAATTATATCATGATTACATTCCTCAAGATGTAGGTGATTTAGAATTCCCTTGGGCTTTAATGCGATGTTTGAAAATTCAGTATTTGTATAATACTTGAGAACTGATGATCTTTTTCTTTAAAGGAAACCCATAGATAATTTTATTTGACTTAAAGAATGACCTTCTGAAAAAGATTTTTTTTTTTTTCAATATCTTTCACAGGGCTCACTATGCAGGACAGAGCACATTTACCAGATTATTTGACCTCTGGAAGCAGCTTTGATAGCAAAAGTGAACAGGTCCTTGGGATGGACTTAATGCATTAATCAATATTAATTTCTGCACAGTTTATCACATATTGTGCTACATTGGAAAAGGTTAGGGAAGGAAAAAAGCTTTTGGAAGTTCCAAATTAGGGAGATATTTCCATGTGCAAAACTATTGCAAATGCCAATCTTACTGGCATTTTATCTATCTCTTTTATCCATCTATTTTCTCTGTTCTTGGTAAGTTCATGCTTGATTGTGTTAGGAAAAAATATGTGTTTCCAATAATATTGTAGTGAGTACATAGATTTTGGAAAAGTTTTGGTGAAACATGAATTAGATATTAAATAACAGATACTCTCACTATTGGATATTAACATCATAATAAGCTAAAAAAGAGAACAATTATATTTTTACAGAAAATAGACTGAGTTTTAATTTTTTATCTACAAATTTTGCTTATTTCCTAAGAAATTCATTGATAGAAGCCCTGAACAACGTGGCTAAAAAGTTGTGCGTATAGCCAATGTAAAAACAGAAAATGTCAGCTCCCCATCTTTTCAATATCTGAATTCAGTTTCAGTTAAACAAGTCACTCTCATGATGAAAAGTACACACTGGGTAAAATTTATCTTTATTGCTTCCATATTATTAAGTAGTAGCTTTCATCTCTAGTAGCTTATATGGAAAATTCATAAGATGATGATTTTAGAAAATAAAATATCCAAAAATGCCCAGATGTATCTACAATTACAGACAAATCGAATAGGTGAACCCTGTTCTCCTCTCCTCTCCTCTCCCCTCCTCTCTTCTTCTTTCTTTCCTTCCTTCCTCCTTTCTACTGTGGAGTATTGTATATGCTAAATGATGCCAGTGGAAATGACAGGGCTCCAAGGAATAGAACCAGGACAATGAGAATACCAGGAGTTTGAGGAACAGTGACTATAGAACAGAGTCCTTTTGGAGAGTCAGTTAGGTTCAACTTTTCTGAGAACTATTTTGCCAATTCAAAGATGAAGCTTTAGGGGGAAATAAACTAAATCTGGGGTGTAAAATTCACTGGGAAGAACTGAGCTAGGCCTAGATAGATCAGAAGGAATTTGAAAAAAGGGAGACATAGGAAATTTTATCTGGAGAAATTATATTTTACAGTGCAGGAAAAGTATAAAGAAACTCTATATATAAAGTTGGCTGGAGTATTGGTAGTGTGGTGCAGAGTAGCAGATGAGGTAGCATCGAATTGGGAAGGATCTTGTATGTTCAGATGAAGACATTAGATTTTATCCTGTAAGTATTAGAGAACAAATAAACATCTTTAAGGAAGAAATTGATGATCTATAATAAGAGTATTTTTGTTAGCTAGGCAGTTTTTCCAATTCACTAGCAATAAATGATTAAAATAATAGTGGTACCATTTCTGTAACTGTTTTAAAAATAGTTCATTTACTTTGCTGGCCTTTGGGCTATAACAAGTGCTCAGCCTGGGATGCTTTAGTAGTCCCTGCTGTCCACTGCAGAGGCTGTGAGTGACCAGGAATGTTGGGAAGTGCTATATGCTGCTGTGGGTGCAATGTGAACTCACAGGAGGGAGGTGTGGCTTGTTCTTGTGGGGCTACAGAAGGCTTTTCAAGAAAGTCTCACGCACTTTGGCATCTCAGGATTGGCATGACTTGTTGCTTCTTGTTTATCTACCTACATATTTTTTTTGTGTGTGTCATAGTGATTATTGAATCCCTATCAACAACACCCACTCCCCACTTAAAAAATCTTTTTCATGTGTCAAGTGAAATAAACTCTCCAAGGCTTGCTATAGATAAATATATGAACAGCTAGGTTTTATAGTTAAGATTCTATTGCTTATTCTTATAAAGCCATATTTTTAGTACTACTTAGAAAACAGTATCTTAATGAGATTCATTCCCACTTGAATGGTCTCTATCTTGCAATCAATTTTCTCTGGCTTGTAAAGCATGCCTTTATGTTCACAATTTTGTATAAAAGGAGAGACATTGCTTTTTTGCCCTCTCTCCCTAGGAGGATTACTAAATGACCAAGTATTACATTTTCCCCTTCCAGAGTTAATTGAATTTTAATGAAGAATACACCCTTTCATATATAACTTAGAGCCATCCCTTGATGGCCCAACAGCAGGAATAATATAGAATATGTGAGAACAGGGAAGCTGTAATACTACCTACCCATCCTACTCCATTCTCTATTGTTCCATTAAGTATGCCACCATCAAGTGATTCTCTTCAAGTGAGTTTCAAATAATTTAAAAAATATCTAGAATCCAGGATAGGAACAATGTTCCTATTTCTCCAACTTTGACCCCAGCTGCCATCGTAGGTAATGGAGGCCACTGCAAGGGCAGAAGCACATAAGCCTGAATGGAATTCTCCTTTTGAGTAGGTCCTTCCAGTGACCTATGGAAGGAAAAGAAAGGAGACTCTATTGTGTCACCTTGGACACTAACAATTGTGAAGTAAAAAAACCAAAAAACTGTTTTAAGGACATGTTTGCTTCCATAACATGCAGGAATAACTTTAGAGGGTTCAAATGAGGAGAGTTTACCAAGGGAGTATTTACACAAATATTAGCTGGAGGAAACATTGAGGTCCTAACTAAAGTAGTCAGAGAAAAATAAATAATTATGCTTTCTTTCACCTTCTTCTTCTATTGAAGCCTATGTTGAGCTATCAACATTCCTAGAATTGAAAGAACAAGGGCGAGGAAATAGGGTTTTCAAAGACCAGAGAAAGAGGGAATCATGGAGGATAGACTGAAGGAACAGTTACCCTGAAATGCCGCAACACACATGGCTAAAGCTGGGGAGAAATGTCTACGTTTTCTCTCCCATTGCCCTCAAGTCTATAGATGCTTGTCTCTAGTCCATCGGGGAGCCAGGTGACAAGAGAGCCAGAGCATAGTTTGCATTGCCACTCTTCCAGGGTGGACAACTGGGAGATGGTGGTTTATTTTATGTGTCAACTTGACAGGGCCCTGGGTACCCAGATATTTGATTAAACATTATTCTGTGTCTGTGAAGATATTTCTGGAAGAGATTAGCATTTGAATCAGTAGACTTGAGAAAAGCAGATTTTCCTCAACAAGGTGAGTGGGCATTATCCATTCTGTTGAAGAATTGAATAGAAGGAGAAGATGGAAGAATGAATAATTATTTCTCTTTTCTCTGATGGCTTCCAATTGAACATTGATCTCCTCATGCCCTCAGACTGGAACTCATACCACTGGCCCTCTGGTTCTCAGGATTTGACTGAGAACTTACACCATACGCATATGTCATTGTACTTTGGATTTTGAATTTGGCTCTTTTCCTGGGCTAGTTATATGTGATAGGATTCATGATGCTTGGCAGCAGCAATGAGCCACAGCTCCCAGTCAGCCACATGATCATGAAGCCAAATAACCAATGCTCTGTAAACTATTGTGTTGCTGAGCTATGATGTCAGGAAGTTTAGGTGTATTAAATGCATTTTTGACCTATGATATTTTCAATTTATTAATTTTTAATTGGGATATAAAACCACTGAAGTCAAGGAACATTTGTGTGTGTGTGTGTGTGTGTGTGTGTGTGTGTGTGTGTGTGTATTCTCTGGAGAAATCTGAACAAAACAAGCCAATAAAATAGAGATGGAAACAGTCTTTTGGGGCTTTTAATGAATGATATGGGGAAAAGCTAGACTCTGCAAGAGATTGACTGATTATAGCTAACCTAGGGGAGGTGGATTTTGTGGCTGTGACCACATTTATAAGAAAGGGCTGCTGAAGCCTGTAATATTCTGGATATCTAATGTTTTTTCCTGAGAATAATAATTTGTAGCTCAGTAATGTCTGATGGAGTGGATGGCCCTTACCTACATATGGGAAAAGCCTCAGTACCTCTGCCCTCACGTATCTCCATTTACTCTGGGGATTTCTCTGAAGATTCCTAATGAGTGGAGACTGTCAGCTTCAGCCATGATGCCCTTATTTTCTACTCTGGCTCCACTTGCTCAACACTGTCTCCTGAAGTTCTCTTTGAAGAAGTGTCATTGTGGTGCAGAGTGCCAAGGTCATATGTCTCCCATGCTCCTGAAATTTCAAATCTTTTATGGGAACAAGAGGGAATTAAAGTTAGTGACATATTCTGTGCAGCAGTAGAATGGGGACATTGGTGCCACCATTAGTCTATGGCATCCTAAATAGCAACCTATAGCCATGGAGTCTCTCTACCTAATGGATGAGATTCCCAGGGTCTTGGTCCAGGCTATTATTCTCTCCTGCTGTCTCTGTCTTTTCCCCTTATTAAAATGTGCTTTCTCAATTTTTGTCTCTAAACAACAATGAAACAGCTTAGTTGATGCATGTGTGCATTATATGTGTATGTGTTGGAAGATAGGAGTTGCCTTTACCAAGAGAAGAAAAACCTTAACGTGCAATTATTTGGGGAATCCTTTGGGTTAGAAAGATTCATAAACCCAAGAACCTCAATGATGACTCATGTCAATTTTACTTGAGCTTTCCCCTCAGAAACCCAGTTTAGCACCATATGGAAGTACACTTACAACTTGTAAGAAAGGGAATTCTTTCAAACAAAATCTAGCAATCATGATGTACTAAGACTTAGTTCCTGTCTATCTTAAAATATAGGGTCCTAAAAAAAAAGGTCACTATATCTCTATGAATGGGCTACATCTGAAATATCAGATTTATCATTTACTTGTGAGTTACTCACTGTCCCTCTATGTCTCTCAACATGTAAATTATGGAAATTGTTGCAAGCAGAATAATAACTAAAAATATAATGCTTGCAATTATTGCACCAAATTATTGATAGATGTTATTTCTCTAACTTACATGGTAATCGTTATTTTAGCATTAAAGGATTTGCTTCAATCCATTGAGACCAGAGTTATTGTATCTTATTGGAAGAATAGGAGAGAAGTTGAAATGTTATTTCACTTTTTAAAAATTTGTTATTTTTAGCTATACATGACAGTAGAATATATTTTGACATATTTGTACAAACATGGAGTACATCTTATTCTAATTACAGTCCCAGTCTTGTGATTGAACATGATGTAGAGATTCACTGTAGCGGTGGTGTATTCATATATGTACAAAGGAAACTTGTCAGATTAATTCCACTTTCTTAATCTTGCCCCTCCCTTCCCTTCATTCCCTTTTGTCTAATCTACTGAACTTCTATTATTCCTCTCCCCCCTTGTTGTGTGTATCAGAGAGAATATTTGACCTTTGGTTTTTCTATGATTGGCTTATTTCACTTAGCATAATAATTTCCAGATCCACCCATATATCAGCAATGTCATAAAGTCATTCTTTTTGATGGTGGGGTAATATTCCATTGTGTATATATATACCACATTTTCTTTACCCATTCGTCTGTCATGGGGTATCTAGGTTGGTTTCATAGCTTAGCTATTGTGAATTGAGCTGCTATAAACATTGATGTGGCTGCATCACTGTAGCGTGCTGATTTTAAGTCTTTGGATATACACCAAGGAATGGGATAACTGGGTCAAATGGTGGCTCCATTCCAAGATTTCTGAGAAATCTCCATACTGCTTTCCAGAGTAGCCGCACCAAATTGCAGTCCCAACACCAATGTATGAGTATACCCTTTTCCCCACAGTCTTACTAACATTTATTGTTATATATATATATATATATATATATATATATATATATATATATATATATATATTTGCTTTAGCTGTACACAATGGGTTTATTTGTACATGGTGCTGAGGATAGAACCCGGGCCGCACACGTGCCAGGTGAGCACTCTACCGCTGAGCCACAACTCCAGCCTGTTACTTATATTTTTGATTGTTGCCATTATGACTGGGGTGAGATAAAATATCAATATAGTTTTAATTTGCATTTCTCTAATTGCTAGAGATGTTGAACATTTTTTCATGTATTTGTTGACCATTTGTATTTCTTCTGTGAAGTGTCTGTTCAGTTCCTTTGCATTTATTGATTGGATTATTTGATTTTTGGTGTTAACTTTTTTGAGTTTTTAATATATCCTGGAGATTAATGCTCTCTCTGAGGTGCAGATGCAAATATTTTCACCCATTCTGTAGGCTCTCTCTTCAGATATTTGATTGTTTCCTTTACTGTGAAGAGGCTTTTTAGTTGAAATCCATCCATCCCATTTATTGATTCTTGATTTTACTTACTGTGCTTTAGGGGTCTTGTTGAGGAACTCTGTTCCTAGGCTGACATGATGGAGATTTGGGCCTACTTTTTCTTCCAGTAGGTGCAGGTTCTATGGTCTAATGCCTAGGTCATTGATTCACTTTGAGTTGAATTTTGTGCAGGGTGAGATAGGGGTATAATATCATTTTGCTATGTATGGATTTCCAGTTTTCCTAGCACCATTTGTTAAAGGGGCTATCTTTTCTCCAATGTACATAAAATGGTGCCTTTGTCTAGTATGAGATAACAGTATTTATGTAGGTTTGTCTCTGTGTCATCTATTGTGTACCATTGGCCTTTACGTCTGTTTCAGTGCCAATACCATGTTTTTGTTTGTTTGTTTGTTTGTTTTTTACTACAGCTCTATAGTGTAATTTAAAATCTGGTATTGTGATGCCTCCTGCTTCACTTTTCTTGCTGAGGATTGCTTGGGCTATTTTGGGCCTATATTTTTCCAAATGAATTTCATGACTGCTTTTTCTATTTCTATGAAAAACATCATTAGAACCTTAATAGGAATTGCATTAAATCTGTATAACGCTTTTGGTAGAATGACCATTTTGACGATATTAATTCTGCCTATAAAAGAACATGGGAGATCTTTCCATTTTCTAAAGTCTCCTTCAATTTATTTTAGTGTTCTGTGGTTTTTCACTGTAGAGGGCTTCCACCCCTTTAGGTGAATTGACTGTCAGGTATTTTTTTTTTCTTAAGGCTATTGTGAATGTGATAGTTTTCCTAATTTATGTTTCACCTGCTTCATCATTGGTGTATAGGAACACAATTGATTTATGGGTGTTAATTTTATATATATTTTGTTCTTTGCTGAATTTGTTTATGAGTTATAAAATTTTTTGATGGAGTTTTTTGGGTCTTCTAAATATAGAATCATGTCTTCAGCAAATATGGAGAGTTTAAGCTCTTCTTTTCATATTCATATCCTTTTAATTTCTTTCTTTAACCTAATTCCTCTGGCTACAGTTTCAAGGACTATGTTGAATGGAAGTGGTGAGAGAGGGCATCTGTGTTTTTTCCAGTTTTAGGAAGGAATGCTTTCAATTTTTCTCCTTTTAGAAGGATATTGGCCTTGGGTTTAACATATATAGCTTTTACAATGTTGGAGTGTTTTCCTAATGTCCCTAAATTTTCTCATGTTTTGAGCATGAATAGATGCTGACTTTTGTCAAATGATTTTTTTCTATCTCTATTGAGATAATCATGTGATTCCTGTCTTTAAGTCTATTGATGTGGTGAATTACATATGTTGATTTCTGAATGTTGAACCAAATTTGCAACCCTGGGATGAAACCCACTTGATCATGGTATACTATCTTTTTAATGTGTTTTTGAACATGACTTGTCAGGATTTTATTAGAAATTTTTTTGTCTATGGTCATTAGGGATATTGGTCTGAAGCTTTCTTTCCTTGATGTTTCTTTGTCTGGTTTTGGTAACAGGGTGATAATAGCTTCATAGGATGATTTGGAAGGGTTCTCCCCTTTTTTATTTCACAGAATACTTTAAAGTGAAAAACACAAACAACAATAAATGCTGGCGAGGTTGTGGGGGAAAGGGCACACTCATACATTGCTGGTGGGGCTGCAAATTAGTGCAACCAATCTGGAAAGCATTATGGAGATTCCTAGGAAAACTTGGAATGAAACCATCATTTGACCCAGCTATCCCACTCCTTGGTCTATACCCAAAGGACTTAAAAACAGCTTACTACAGGGACACAGCCACATCAATGTTTATAGCAGCACGATTCACAATAGCTAGATTGTAGAAACAACCCCAATGCCCATCAATAGATGAATGAATAGTGAAACTTTGGTATATATACACAATGGAACACTACTCAGCACTAAAAGAGAATAAAATCATGGCATTTGCAGGTAAATGGATGGAGTTGGAGAAAATAATCCTAAGTGAAGTTAGCCAATCCCAAACAACCAAAGGTCAATTGATTCCTTTGTTATGATGATACTGAATTATAGTGGCAAGGGAGGGGGAATGAGAGGAATGAAGGAATGTTAAATAGAACAAAGGGGAAGGAGTGGAGGGGAGGGGGAAGGGGATAGGAATAATGGCAGAATGAGTTGGATATCAATACACTAGTGTATGTATAAAAACTCAAATGGTGTGAAAATACTTTGTGTAAAACCAATGACTTGAAAAACTGTGCTCTTTATATGTAATATGAAAGGAATTGCACTCTGCAAGCATGTATAGCAAATTAAATTAAATAAAAAAAGAATACTTTAACAACGTGGATTAGTGTGCATTTGTTGCTGGCTGAAGCGCTTGGAGCAACGGAGCTGCGGGAAGAACTTCAGAAGCAAACTGGAGACAAACAGCTTTTTATTCTGATAACTGTTCTCTCTGGTTCTAACAACGACTAACTCACGCCAAACACACCACTAAAATGGCGCTGACCCGATCAGCAATTTCGGCCAAGTCACTCGAGATCCCGCAACAAGTCTCGTGAGACTACGGGAGGAGACAATGCCCAAATCTCCACGGCTCATAGTCAACTGCAATTCAAGCCAATCCCCAAACAGGGCTCCTGCATGCATTTTTCTTTGAAGGTCTGGTAGAACTTTGCCAAGAATCTATCCAGGCCTGAGCTTTTCTTTGTTGGTAGACTTTTGTAAGCATCTTTAATTTCTTTCCTTGAAATTGATCTGTTTAAATTTTCTATGTCCCCTGATTCAATATGGGTAGGTCATATGTTTCTAGAAATTTGTCAATAACTTCCAAATTTTCCATTTTGTTGGAGTAAATTTTCAATATAGTTTCTGATTGTCATCCTTAGTTCAGTAGTATTCATTGTGATATTTCCTTTTTTATCACAAATCTTAGAAATTTGAGTTAATCCTTCTTTCTCTTGGTTAGTATGGCTAAGGGTTTATAAATTTTTAAAACTTTTCATTGAAACAACTTTTTCCTTCTTTGATTTTATGAAACTTTTTGGGTTCAATTTTATTGATTTTGGCTCTGATTTTAATTATTTCCTGTTTTTTTACTGCTTTTAGTGTCGATTTATTATTCTTTTTCTAGGGCTTTGAAATATGTTATTTGTTTGGTGACTTTCTATTCTTTTTATGAATGTGCTCAGTGCTATAAATTTTCTCTTAGAATCAACTTCATAGTGTCCCAGAGATTTTTATTTGTTTGTTGCTATTCTCATTTACTTCTAAGTATTTTTTTAATTTGACTCCTGATTTCCTCTGCTGTCAATTGGTCATTCAACAGTGTATGATTTAGTTTACAGGTGTTAGAGTAGCTTCTATTTTTTTTATTACATCATTAATATATTATTGATCATAACATTGTTATATAATTGATTTTTAATTTCCATTTAAAATTTTTTTTCTTTAGTTGTAGATGAACACAATGACTTTATTGTATTTATTTATTTTTATGTGGTACTGAGGATTGAACCCAGTGCCTCCTCACACATGCTAGGTGAGCACTCTACCACTGGGCCACAACCCCAGCCCTATTTCCATTATTGTCTGATAAAATGCAAGGTATTAGCTCTAATTTTTTGTATTTGCTAAACATTCCTTTGTGGCCTAAGATGTGGTTTAATTTAGAAAATGATCCGTGTGCTGCTGAGAAGAAAATGTATTCAGTCATTGATGGATGAAATATTCCATGTTTCTGTTTAGTCTAAATTATTAATTGTATTTTTTATAGCTATTAGTTTAGTTTTTTTCTTCTTCTTTTTTTTTTTTTTTTTTTTTTTGGATGCTTTATCCCACAATGAGGCATGTTAAAGTCATCCAGTATTATTGTGTTGTGGTCTATTTGATTCTTGAAATTGGGAAGGGTTTATTTGATGTGTGGTAATGTAACATTGTTAGGGGCATAAATATTTATGATCACTATTTCTTGTTGTTTCATAACTCTCCTCAACAGTATGACATGACCTTTTTTGTCCCTTATGTTTAACTTTGGCTTGAAGTCCACTTTATCTGATATGAGGATATAAATCCCTGCCTGTTTACAAGATCCATGTGAATGATTCGTTTTTTTTTCCCATTCTTTTACCTTCAGTCTGTGGATGTCTTTGCCTGTGATGTGAGTCTCTTGGAGAAAGCATATTTTTTGGGTATTGTTTTTTAATTTAATGTGTCAGTCTATGCCTTTTGATTGATGAGTTTAGGCCATTTACCTTCAATGTTATTATTGTGAAATAATTTTTATTCCCAGTCATTTTGATTTATTTATGGTTTTTAATTCAAATGAGTTTCCCCTTTGATCAATTATTCTTTTAGTGTAGGTCTTCCCATTTTTGCTTGTTTCAAATTTTGTTTTTCATTTCTTCTTCATGAAATATTTTATTGAGTCTTTTTTATAGTGTAGGCTTTTTAGTTGTGAATTATTTTAAATTTTGTTTATTGTGGCAGGTTTTTATTTCATCATCAATTCTGAACATTAATTTTCCTGGGCATAGTATTCTTGGTTGGCATGCATTTTCTTTTAGGGCTTCATATATATTATTCCAAAACCTCCTAGCTTTTAGGGTTTAGGTTGAGAAATCAGTTGAGATCTGAATTAGTTTCCCTCTAGTTATGACGTCTTGTTTATCTCTGGCTACCTTTTAATTTTTATCTTTATTCTCTGTGTTGGGCATTTTCATAATGATGTGCCTTGGTGTAGTTCTATTGTAATTTTGTATATTTAGAGTCCTATGAGCCTTCTGTATTTGATTTCCATTTCATTCTTTAGGTTTGGGAAATTTTATGATATTATTTTATTGAAAAGTTTGTGCATTCCTTTGGTTTCTATCTCTAAGACTTCATCTATCCCAATAAATCTTAAATTTGGTCTTTTCTTATTATCCCATATTTCTTGAAAGTTCTGTTTGTGTTTTCTTAACATCTTTTCTCCAGGGTCAGCTTTATTTTTGGTATTGTATATTTTGTCTTCATTGACTGAAACTCTGTCTTCCAAGTGGTCTAGTCTGCTTGTGATACTTTCCACTGAGTTTTTAATTTGGTTTATTGATTCCTTCATTTCAAGAATTTCTGATTGATTCTTGTTCAGGATTTCTATCTTTTCATCGAAGTGATCTTTCACTTCTTGTATTTCCTCTCTGATTTTATTGCTTAAATCATATTTTACCTTGCATATCAGTTTATGAACTTTCTAAATTCCTTCTCTGACATTTCCTGGACTGGGATATCATTGGATCTCTTAATGAGTTATTTTGATTTGTTTTGGATGGTTTTCCCTTGCTTTTTCATTCTGTTTGTATGTATACCCATTTTTCAGTAAGAATCTGAGGTGTCAGAGCTACAAATACAGTGTTCCTGAAGTTTTATAGTACCTCATTGATTAGGGGAAGACAAATAATAACAACAAGCAATGTAATCAATACACAGCATTAAACTAAATACTTAGTTCCTCTTTTGTCCTATAAACAGGAATGGTATAGTAAGAAATAGCCAATAATAGAGATTTTTTGTTTGCAAAAGGGTTTGTTATTTCGAAAAGGTGAAGCAGGAGAATGCAGTGGAGATGTAGAATGTAATAATCAAAAGAGAGAATGGAAAAGAGTACTAGTTAAGAGTTAAAGGAAGAATGAATGAACAATGGAATTTGAATGTTAGTAAAAGAAAAAAGGGAGGGAATAAAATGAAATAGGAGAAAAACAATACAAAACAAATTGATATAAAACAAAACCATGGCATACTAAAGCAAAAATCCCAGTCCTCAAAAGACAGAGTCAAGAAAATAACTACTTTCAGGAAATGCTAGAAAGAACAAGAGTGAGACAAATACGTATATGTGCAAATATCCATGTACTATTCAGCACACAAAAATTTTTAAAGATGTATTTGATGGAAGATTAAGGAATTGTTTTCTTTGCAATGGTCAAAAAATTGTCCACAATATTATATGTTGGTTTGTTGGTTGTCAGTTTTCAATTGTCTTTCTTTCTGGTTTTTTTTTTTTTTTTTTTTTTTTTTTTTTGGTATATATTGTACAAAAGAGTGGTAGTTGGGGGCTGTGAATTCCTTTTTCTTTTTGTGGAGTTAGTCAGGCTGCCTGTTCTATTTCCCTTCTTGGTAGCATTGGTTGCAATGGGTTGGAGGGTGTTGTCTACTCCACTCACAGTGAGGGGTATCTGCAGAGTTCTGTGAAAAGTGTTCCCAGATGAAGATCCTAGAGGCAGGGTTTGGGTCTAGCTACACCCATGGTGCTTTGTGGAATGACAGTTAGTGAAGATTTTAAATCAGCACAGCTGCAGAATCTAGCTGCTTCTGATCTGTGCTGGGTGTCTGTACCTCTGGAATCTCTCCTGGGTTCTGCTTGAGTAGCAGAGGATCCAGTCCTTCACCCCTCTCCACCTTCCATAGCTCCTTTATCTCAGCCTCCTGGGCTCAATCCCAAAGCGCACATTCACTGCCCCCTACACAATCAACTTCCCTTTTGTGCCAAGCTGGTCTTGCAAATTGTGAGACTAAAGAGTGAGAGGCACTCAGAATCTCTCAGGTGTTAGTATCCTGAATTCCCCTGGGTAGAGTTCTCTGCATGCCTAAATTTCACCTGGTTTTCTAGTCATACTCTGGGTCATGTGGTAAGACTCTGCCAGGTCAAGTTTTGGACCCCGCTGGAATTACACAGGGCTAGATGCCTGGGTTTGGACCCATAACTGCTGGCTACTGTAGCATAGTGGGAAAAGACAGCAGCTGCCCTGGCTCTCTGTGGTCTACTGGGAGATGCACCGTGTCTTTCTCATGTGAAAATAAATTGTAGCTCACTCACTGCATCAGATCGACAGTGTCCTTGATCAATAATTTCTTTCTTTGAAGATACACCATGGTGCCACCTAAAAGAGAAGATGTTTGTCAGCTTTTCTGGTCTCATGCCACAGCACAGCTTGAAATGTAAACTCCTCTACTACGCCATCTTTACCCCTCTCTTATCACACTTTTAAAATCTGCTTGCCATGAATTTTATGTTGAATCCCCATTATTATTTTTTAAATGTAAAATACATTATAAATCAAAGTAATTATGTATAAAATAAGGCTGATGCATTCCTAGTTTAATGCTAAACATATTAATATTTAAGACACAGGCTTAAATAGGAAAATTGTTCTACCCCAGAAAAAACTTTCTGGCATCACTTGAGGATGAATTTATTTTTTAATCTTATTGTGATTAACACTTATCATATATCTGCAGATCTAAACTATCTTCTAGGATGATCCCATTCATACCTTGTATCTGGACTGTTTCTGTGAATAACTCTCTTCATCTTGTTAGGTCCTCCTGAGCTATGGACCTATGGATATAGACTGAGGATGTGATATACCATATAACATTTGTAGCAGTTCTCACTGGTTTTTATTATTATTTTTTAAACAATTGCCCACAAAAATAAGTCTCAAAAAGAAAGGAGAAATTTTTTCTTTCCTTTACCACTACAGAAAAACAGATCCTATCCTATGTCATATAGCTAGTTATAAGTTTGTATCACTCGATTCCTAGACCAATAGATTGCTCTCCAAGTTCTGTTCTGTGATAACAATGTGTGACAAAATATATAACCACAGTCTGTTTTCTATTTCACCCTATTATTTGTTAAAAGGGATTTTTTTTACACACCTATATGTAAGAAATAAGTTGTCATGGAGACAATAACAGTAATGTTAAAGTATGGTTTTCTCATAATTTGTATTTACTGACATCTTTCTCAATGGTATTTAAATTAATATGTGGTTTTCTGAAAGTATACACTTTTGTAATTTGTTTCTATAAAGAAAAAAAATCCTTTCTTTTGTATGTAGCCATAAGAGTATATTATATAAATTATGAGTATATTGGGTGCCCTATTTTAACAAAGAGATTAAGAAGCTTTTTCTCATTTATATCAATAGTTTCTAATTGCTCACTTGCTGTCTTTACTTGGAAGTCTTAAATGTAGCCGTCGCATAACTTGTTCCAAAGTGAATCCTTCATCTTGTCCACAAACGTGGTTTTTCTTCAAATACTTTTCAAAGATTTTCTATTGCTCTTGAAATTAAAGAACCTGCAAACCTCCCTATTACCTCTCAAACCTTATCTTGTTCTGGTCACAGTCTTGCTTTACTTTCCCCAGGAATATTGGTCTACTTACCTTGTTCAAGCTTAGTACACTTCCTGTAGCTTCAGGAATTAGGTTTGCAAAGACTATTCTCTAAGCCTCATTTTTACTGCTTCGTTTTCTTACTGTGTATAATGTGTGGCCCATATGTGTCCCCTAAAATTCGTGTGTTGTAAACTTAATCTCTGATACAACAGTGTGTGGAGCTGGGGACTCTTTGGAGGTACTTAGGTCTTGAGACCTGATCCTCAGGCATAGATTAATGCTGTTAGGAGAGGACTTGGCAAAGGGATTTGGAACCCCTTTTTGCTTTTATGCCATGTGAAGACACAGTGTTCTTGCCTTCCAGAGGATGTAGCAAAATGTGCCATACTGATCTCAGAGGTGGCTTTTTGCTAAACTTCAAACCTGAATAGTGCCTTGATCTTGAACTCCCATTCTTCAGAACTGTAAGAAATAAATTTCTATTCTTTATAAATTTCCCAATGTCAGGTATTCTGTTGCAGGTGCACAGAGACTAAGATAAATACTTACTCTAAATTAAATGCTTCTATTTTTCTCTATGACATTTAAATATTTGTCTGATATTATCTTTTTCTCTCTAAAATATAATTTCTATGAAGGTTAAGTTTATGTTTCTCAATAAACTAGTTCAGTGGTTAAGCAATTAACAAAATTATTGAATGCACACACACACACAGACACACACACACAAAAAACCTCGTGAATAGTGCATATTACTGAGTCCACAGATTCTGGCCTTTGCTTGACACACTATTATTCTAAGAAAAGTAGAAGTCTTTTTCCTTAATTTTATTTCTTATGAACTTCTAAAATATATTCCAAATGGCTTAGTTTGCTGGATTCTGATGCCATGAGTTCAAAATATATTCACATGGATTTCTAAATCATTATCTTATTGGTGTATAAATAACGTATTATTTTAATTGCAAGTATACTGAGGTTAGGGGAGTGGAAGGAAAGCTCTACTATATAAGCATGATCACCATATTAGCTATAGATATATCATTGGATAACATTTGCTTAGTTTTGGTGGGCAAATGAATAAAAAGAGGCAGATGGTCCAACTTTTTCCTTCTATATAGACATCACTTACTGATATTTACAGTAACATGTTATAAAGTGTGTGATTACACCGTGGGCTAAACCTTCACATACCCAAGTAAAGGAAACATTTGGAAATTTTGCATGAAATTCATAAGTTAATAAATTTTTAAATTTTAAGGAATATTACAGATATGCCACCTGTTACCTTACAAATGAGGAGCCTGAGATCTGTGAGTAGTTAAACATCTTGTTGAAAGTTACCTGCTTTTAGTAACAGATGTCTAGTTCCAAGTCTCTAAGTGTTAGTCTTTCATTTTTCTTCACTGGACATTCTTCATATCTAAAATTCTAGTTGTGACAGAACAACATACACATTTGCTTTAATTTACTTTGTCAATTAATGAAGTCATAATAATTGTCTTCCTTAAATCAACAATTTGGTATACAAAGTTATAATCAGCAATTGGGAAATCCATCTTAATTTCTGACATAATAAGTTATTTCATAAAAAAATTGATGTTAATTTGCAGCATACAGTTGGAAGGGATTAAAAAATATGATACCAGAATTTAATGAGGAAAAAAACCCACAAATTTTCCATTCACAAGTACAGAAATTCTGAAAAAAATGAGTGTCAACTACATTTAGTTGCTAAATATGTGTTGTGATGGGCAAAGGTGAATTGATGCAGTTGAAGGGGAGAAATAAAGAATGTCCATGCTGCTTCTGCCCTTTTTAATGCTTTATTTACTCAAATCACTCAATATAAGTTTACTCGATAGGTTCTTAATCAAGAAAATGACAATTCTTAATGCTAGGCACTGCAATAGACATAATTAATTCACAGCAAACAATTCTAGATTAATTCTAAGCACTAAAAACATGCTTAATCATGACAGGTTCATGACAGACATTCCCTGTGTGTGCGAAACTCAAGTGTCAGATCTAAAGTCTCAAGCCTTAGGCTGTAAGTCCAGCAGATGCACACTCACTCAGACCACGGTGATCAGGTCAGGAATCGAGGCAGGCTTCTGCTGGGGTGGAGCTGATGGCAAGTTGAGGAGAGGGTCCTAGGGAGAAGTTGCAGTTCTCACCAGGGTCAAGATATGGCTGTAGAGTTTGAGAGCAGGGAGGAAGATGCAGAGGATCAGACAAATAATGAGAAGAGTTAGGATGTCATTCCAGGTCCTCATCAGGCTCTCTGGCATGTGGGCTGTGTCGGCTGGCTGAATGTCTGTTCATTTGCTCCATCATTTATACTAAATTTTTGGGCTTCTGACCACCCTTTCAATCCCTATCAGCTGCTGCCAGATTTCTTAGTGAAGTCATTACTCCTGAGATGGCATCTGGTCTGGTGGTCCCCACCCTGATTTTCTCTCCTCTTACCCTTTTTAGGGAAAGGGCAACATGACAGAGACCTCACTCTGAGTTTTGTCAGGGTGGTGAAAAATCACTTGTTTATGTCAGGCTATGCCTGATGAGCAATATATTGGAGGGCTGTGTAGGCATGCCTGGTGAGACTGCGGGTTCAAACTGGAGTTTTAAAATGGAGTTGCTTAGGCCATCCTTACACTATGCAGGGTATTAGACATTATTAAATGCTTAGGATATAAGATGAAAGATGAAATAAAGACAAAGCAAAAAGCAAAAAGCTTTTATGATTTGATAATAATATAATTACTAGAGCAACAATTTCTCTTCTGGCTGTTAGTTTTACCTTATGTGATGAAATGAATCATTAGGTTATATGTAGAATTTCCTATTATTTCTAACCTTATGGGTTTTTCTTATCATGTATATTCTTAAAGTAGATGTTAGGGTGTCTGGGGGGGAGAGAAATAGAGAGATTGGAAATTCAGGAATTAATTAAATAATAGCTTTAAAATATTTTGGCTTTTAAAAATTTTTACTCAGTCTTTTACAGCTATCTCATATAAATGAAGCACTAAATGTAATGACCATGACATTCTTCAGCTACATAGAAATAAGTCTGGTGATTAAATTAATATAGTTCACCAGAGTTTATTTATTGGTGATAATGAAAACAGTGGGCAAGACGTTGCTGAGTTATATCACATAGTGATTAAAGAGACATAGGTACCTATAAAGAAAGAAAACAAGCATATTTTCTAGTGCCTGTAGGTAGAAGCAGGTGATTCATTGCTAAAACGGATCTCTTTCCCTACGCCTTTTTAGAGACTCCATAATTCACCGCTGTATTTTTTAAGTAGCCAGCAACCAAATTAAAACAGCAAGCACTTCATGGGTTTCCTAGCCGGAGTCTAAACTAAGCAGCTCCATGCTGGCCCAGCTTTGTGAACAACCCTGTAGCTTATATTGCTGTCTGAGGGGTTTGGACCTTCCTATGGATTACTGAGTTTTTGACATAAAGAGACCTCATTATCTAAGCCAGAGTCAAGCCCCCATTAAAAACAAACAAACAAACAAAAAAACACATTTAAGAATTTTTTGCTTGACATTTTCAAAATACAGTGGAATTTTATTTCAATGAAAGTTCTATCCTGTTTTCTATAATATTTAATGAAGTCCTTTCCTTGAAAACAATCTTATAGATTATCCCATAACACATACACACACTCACACACACACACACACACACACAAACAAAATATGTATGTGTGTATATTCACGCAGATCTTGGGGCTTGCCTCCATGCGGTGGTGAGGTGTCCACAGGCCCTGTTGTCCCTTGACGTATCTGTGCCTGTGTTGAGTCCCAGATCCTGGTACCATTTGAGCAAGTGCAGAGAGCATGTGTCTGGACAGGAGCCGGTATTGGAATTTGAGGAGGTGAGGCTCATGGAAGGTATGTCTCCATGTGGTGAACACAGACTTCCTGGTTTGAATCTGAGCTTCAGCATTTCAGTCTGTGTGATTTGACCTTGTTTGTCTCTGTTTCTTCAGATTCCAAGCTAAAAACAAAATATAGACAATTGAGAGGAGACAATGGTGTGACTTAATGGAGGAAATTGTTAGTGGTTGACAGAAAATATCTCCCAAGAGACAGACTTTGGAAAATTTGAGAAAGTTTAGAGATATATGACTCAAGAAACAAACAACAACAACACAACAACAACACAACAACAAAACACACACACACAAAAGAAAACACTGGAAGCTTCACATTTTTTTTTATATGCATTTGGGATTTTAAATCCAAATAGGGAGTAATTACATTTGTATCCCAGGGAGTCTTGAGATGGCATTTTCTGATGCCCTCTGATCATTTTGCTCAGGCACTCTTCAACACTGGCTAAAGTTGCTACAAGAAAAAGCCTGTCCTTCAAAGGTGAGGGCTGCCATTGTTTTAATTTATTTCTGTGCATGTGTATTAGTTTGTTTCATGTCTGTTCTTTCATCTTTCTAGGACTCTGGTTAGGCAGATAAGGCTTAAGTATTTTAGGAGTACTCACTATCTTGTCCTACTCAACAATTCTTTTCTTAAATTCCTTTGTCTCTTAATCTTTGTCTACCTCCTTGCCCCCATCTCACTGGCAGCTGTGTTGCTATGTACAGCTGTTCAGTCTGTGCACTGCACTAAGGGACCAGGCCAAGAGAGCAACTAGAGGGTGAAATTCACCTGAATTCCTCTTAATAAAAATGTTCTCAGGGGTAGAGAAGGGGGAACATTTTTCTAAATGGCTCAAGTTAGATGGAGTAAAAATTACTTATGAGAGCTATCTTTTAAAATTGAGGTTGGAGATAATGATCATTAAATAACATTTCAAAATTAATGTTAAAAGGCAAGCCTAAAATTACAAAGCGTAGTTTGTATGTATGCTTATACATATATAACATATTTTCCAACTTTCATTCTTCCATTCTTTTTCTTATAAATGAACCAAGCAACCTGGGAAAAGACCAAAAATCACAGGTTCATTTTAGGTAATTCTCAATCTCTTGGGATCCATGCAGAATGTTACTTCTTATGCATATCTAGTGTTTGATGGACACCAGCAATACTTTTACAAAATTTTCAATCAGGCCTATGCATATGCTGTAATGGAAGTAAAATATTTAAATCTTGAGCTGGATGGTGAATTCTCTCTTCTTGAATTAACTGGTAGGAATCCCATAAAGATATTTCACATAGCCATAAAGAGATAAAAATTAGGCTTGAGCCATTTGATATTTTGAATTGTGGTATTTGGCTTGCAGAGAGGATCCTTTTTATTCAAGCCATGAAATCTTGTGCATAGACTCAAAGGCTAATATCTGAAATTCCTTTTCTATCTTTAGCTGAGTTTTAAGATTATTTTTTTTGGAGCAGCAGAGGCAAGCATATCAAGACTAATAGCTTTAGTGAGCGGGATTCATCATTCCTTCTTGATTCTGGTTTACAGGACACTTACCTCCAACTGCAAGCATAAAAGAGAATTTTAACCATAAAATGCTGAAAGTCAGACTCTTGCACTGAGATTATTGAAAATTTAATACCTATTTTTTTTCTCCTATATCATAGCCACCTTCATGGTTCTGATACTGAGACTTCAGAAAAATGGGTTACACTGATGAAGTAAATATGCTGGAAAAATTACAGCAGCCCTTTACTCTTTATTTCATAATCACTGATCGATCCTTGATGTGTTTAAAGCAGAGACTGGCCTCTCAGCTCTGAAACTGATTTTATGCTTTGTGATGCAGGTGGGGCAGAGATGAGTTTTGACAATGTTACTTTCCAATTAATATGACATTGTAAGACTGAGGAGATACCAAAGACTGAGGAATTTTTTCCAGGAAAATGCCAGACACTGAAATATTCAAATGACATGCATGTATCCACACACCTTCAAAAATTAAGGCAAGTAACTACATAATGCATCAATAATTTCCCTTTTAAAGAAAAGTTGTATTTGGGGGGATGAGAGGAGAAACTTCTCATTAATCATCTAAACCAAACTACTCATTATGTTATTGTGCAAAATTTCACAGCCTTCTACATTTATTGTGCTAATCACAGATTGTACTGCCAGTAAAGCATGCGTGCATATTTCATAAAAACAAAGAGAAATATTTTTACTTTTCTTGGCATGTTTCTGAAAACTGAAAATTAAAAATGTCTAGAATGGCTTTGGTTCATTTTTCTTTTAGTGTCTATTCCAGAGAAAGATAATGAATGCTTTGAAGAATCATTCATATGTATGCTATTTTATGAAGTGTACACATTGAGTTTTATTTTTTTCTGAAAATAAAATGCTACTTTCTTCCAGTTGAAATTGTCTATTTCTTAAGGAAACCCAAAGGACATCTGAAATTGTCAAAAAATGGGAGGTCCTCTCCCAATTTTTATTTCATAAAGAGAAAAAATGCCTGCTATTTATTTGAAAACATTTAAATATCAATACTTATAGTCATTAAAAATATAATAATAGAAACTGTGAAGTGATAGTGCTCAGTTATAACTAATAGATCTTTTATTGGTAGTTGTTGGGCAGCCATGTATCCACAGAAATCTGTTATGAACCTTTAAGAAAAAATCTAGATATGTGAGTACAAATGGTACAAAAGAATAAGCAAATAAATGAAGGCCCTCAGAGTAGCCAAGGTCCACAGCACTATACAAGATATATTGAATTTTTCATTTCATTACTATCAATTAGGTACAGTGCTCTCTTATTAAAAGGTTTTATGTGAAACTTCCTCTCCTCTATGTAAATTGTAAAAAAATCCTTGAGTCTGTACTAAATTCTCTAAATTTTATGGAATATTCTGACAGTTATTAGAAGAGCAACTTTCACAAAGTCTTCTGAGGAGTGAACAATTCCATTGTACTGAGAATACTGACTAATAATTTCCAGGTAGCCTTACAGAGAGTTAGGATTGGTGACTTGTGAAGTTCCTAAACAATATCTCAAATTGTGTACATGATTATGAAGAAAGTTTGATTCCTGTGTGTGATGAGGGCTTCTATGAACCCAATTCAGGATTTAAATGTTAAAAGTCCAAGCAAGTTTTCAAGAAAGGAATACTAAAATTTTAATATATATGGCCATATTAGCTAACTTGAATATTTACATTTGGCAGGTCAAGCATCAAAAGCAAGTTTAGTTGATAACAGATAGACTGGGGAGTTTACTCCCACATATACACAGCAAGAATTTTAAAAAATCAAGTCTTGTGATTCAATGATTTCAGCTAAATTTTATGTGCCAATTAATTTCAGCTGTTTTTGATTTTAGGTCCGTTAGGGTGGAAGTTCATGGAGATTGAACCCAAGGGTGTTTTATTGCTGAGCTACATTTCCAGTTATTCTTATTTTTTATTTTAGGTCAGATCTCACTAAGTTGCAAGGCTGGCCTCAAACTTGGCAATCCTTCTGCCTCAGCCTGCTAAGTCGCTGGAATTACAGGTATGCATCACCATACCCAGCCTACTTCCAGTATTTTTTTTTTTTTTTTTTGTACTGGGGATTGAACTCAGGGGTACTCAACCACTGAGCCACATCCAAGCCCTATTTTGTATTTATGTAGAGACAGGGTCTCACTGAATTGCTTAGCGCCTTGCTGTTGCTTAGGCTGGCTTGGAACTCATGATCCTCCTGTCTCAGGTCCAAAGCTGCTGGGATTACAGGTGTGTGCTTGGTGCCCGGCCTACTTCCAGTTTTTGTTGAAAAATTTTCATGACTACCTGTGATACACTGGGAAGATAAGAAGGGTTGGAAGAAGAAGAGAACAAAACCTAAACCTTTTCAAAACCACTTTTATTATGTTGGAATTGGTGTGAGTGTCTCTAAATTATGTGCATGCATATATGGCCATTAAGCACTGTCAGAGTTAGTGCAGCTGGGCTTAGTAACTGTGATTGCTTGTAATGAAGGAGGATATCAGTACCTTGAAATATACCTGGTGAGAAATATACCTGGTGAAAGGGTATGTTGGTCAGCTTTTCATCACTCTGACCAAAAGACCTGACAAGAAAGAACAACTTGGAGGAGGGAAAGTTTATTTTGACCCAAGGTTACAGAGATTTAATTCATTGTCATCTAAGTCTATTGCTGTGGCCTAAAGTGAGGCAGGACATCATGGTGGAAGGGCATTATGGAGGACAACTGCTCAGCTCATGGCAGTCAGGTAGCAGAGAGGGGAAGGGGCCATGGGGAAGATGAACCCCTCTAGGACATGCCCCCAGTGACCCACCTCCTCCAGCCATGCCCCACTGGCCTGCAGTTACCATCCAGTCCATTCAAACTAGGATGGAATGATTGTTACAACTCTCACAATTCAACCATTCCCCCTCCAAACATTTTTGCATTAGCACAGGAACTTTTTTTGGAGGGCACATCATATCCAAGGCATGACAAAAGGGTAGACCAATTTACACATTGGTTCAAAAGCTCTCATCCATTCTTTATGCTGAAACATGCTCCTTGTCTTCTACGAAGCCCCATTGGACTTTTAGAACTAATGGACTCTCCTAAGTAAATCCTATCTGTTAAACATCACAGCTGATATTTACTGTCTTTCCTAATTTATAATGCAACTTGTTCTTGTAGACACTAGGAGGTATATCACAGTTTTTCCTCAGAAGTTCCTAAATAAGACTGAGTTCCACTCAGGTCTTGAATAGCATGTAGTCTAGGGGTTCCATATCTATTTGTTGATTGATCAACATATTTTATCTTTCTCCAAATTAGGCTCATAAAAGAATTTTCTTAAAAATGGGATTTGAGAGTAGAAATTTCAAGAGGACAGAGTAATAAAAAAACTGTTGGTTACACCCTTGTCCTTTTGTATAAACATTAATTATTTTGCATGTGATTTTTCCCCCTCTCTCCATTTTCCTTCCTTTCTTTCTTCCTGTCTCCCTCCATTCCTGCCATCCTTTATGTTGGCTGGGTAGAAGTATCATGATTGTTTTTCTGCATGAAATAGAAAAAGATGAATCAATTCTGCATATAAATTTTTTCCCCAGTGTCCTTCCATCCTTACAAATGGCCTTAAGTCCATCACTTCAGGATTTTTGTTTGTTTAAGAAACATTCCAGTCTAAAACTCTTCAATAATTATAACTTTATGTATGATTCTTAAATATTTACAGTGTACATTGGAGAAGTCACTTCTGCCCTATTCTTCTTCCAAGGTTATTGTAATAATCAAAATGAGAAAAATTTTCATGCTAGTGCCATGCAAACTATAACATACTGTGCTCCCATCTAGTGTAATTATCCTTTCTTATTATTTCTCAATGGCATAGGCTATACTTGTGGCCATAAAATATCCTTCATCTAAGTATTAAAAACAATAAAGATCCATTACATTATAGTTATTTGCCACATTTAACACTTTCATTTTGTGTAGTTGTCTTTTTTTATTAGTTTCCTTGGAAACTATTGTATGAATCACTTGCATTAGGGTGTGAAAATAGAATTGCTATGGTTGGACCCAGAGTTTTGATTGGCATATGTTACCCAGTGCATGAGTTGCCTGTGCACAAAACAAGCCATACCTGAGGTCAGTTTCAGTATAAAAATGACATAGGAGCTTGGGTGCTATACCTAATATTCACACTGGAAAGGCTTGTTCAGTTGCTACAGAACACTTGTTCTGTAACTTAAATAAATGGAAACTCTTAATGGATTCTTAAATATAACTTTTTCTTGTTCAGAAATACTCAAGTTTTTTGCCTCTGAAATAGCAGAGTTATCTAAGAGGACACCACATACAGACCTGTGTGTGTTTTTCTTGACCTTCCTGGTGATGTACTGGATGTCTCTTAATCAAACCTGGGGTTGATATGTGTTTTGCAAACCAGAACCAAGAATAATTATCTAATTATTGAATACTAAGTAATTAACCCTGGGGGCCATTCTCAAACATTAAGGAGCTCTGTAAACTAGATATGATGTCAAAATTAGTTCAAAAATAAAGTTTTTTTTAAAGCAGTTTTGTTTTTTATCAAAGAAATTTATAGGATGCACAAGCTGCAGTCCTTTATGTGGCAAGAAATATATCTTCCTGCTAACAAGAGGAAGTCATTAAATTTTCAGGAATTTTATGAGTGAGTGGTCAAATAGTTTGTAATTTAAACATTTGTCTTGACCATGGAAATTGGCCAATTCTATCAATTAGGGCTTGTTTTAGTCAGCTTTTACACTGATGTGACCTGACCAGCACAATTGTATAGGATGAAAGGTTTATTTGAGGGCTCATGGTTTTAGAAGTCTTAGTCCCTAAAAGGCTGGCTCTGTTTCTCAGGGATTGAGATGAAGCTGTACCTAATGGAGGAGTGTGTGGCAGACGGAAGCAGCTCACATCATGGTGATCAAGAAGCAGAGAGACTCCACTCTCCAGATACAAATATATATGCCAAAGACATGCCCCAATTCCATGGTCAAGGCAAATTTCTTCCATCAGCCTACCACTTCAGTTCCCACTCAGTTAATTCCTATCAGGGGATTGATTCACTGATAGGGTTAAGAATCTCACAACCCCATCATTTTTCCAATGAACCATCTTGCATTGTCTCACACATGAGCTTTTGGGAGATATCTCACATCCAAATAATAACAGGGCTTTTTTTGTTTGTTTTTTTAGGTTTTTTTTGTTTTTGTTTTTGTTTGAATGGAATGTACGGTGATACTAGTTGTATGTTTTTCTGTTTTTGCACTTCTTGTTTCTGGAGATCTAGTCCTTGAGCTCATTCTACTTCTGTATCTGGATTCATTTTAAAATGAACAGGATAACTTGCTTTATAAATATACTTTAATGAAAGAAAATGTTTAGTTTTCAGGTACTTTGAATGAAAGGAAAGATGTTTACAGGCAAAAACTGCTGTGTTTAAGACATTGTCTGTTTTAGTCAGCTTTTTTTTGCTGCTGTGACTAAACAGCCCAACAAGAACAATTGCAGAGGAGGAAAAGTTTATTTGGGGGCTCATGGTTTCAAAGGTCTCAGTCCATATAAGGCTGGCTCCATTCCTCAGGGCTTGAGGTGAGGTAGAACATCATGGTGGAAGAGTGTGGCAGAAGGAAGTGGCTTACATAATGATCAGAAAGCAGAGAGATCTCAACTTGCCAGATACAAAATATATACCCCAAAGCCCTGCCCCCAATGCCCACCTCCTCCAGCCATACCCTATATGCCTTTAGTTACTACTCGGTTAATTCCTCCTATCAGGGGATTAATTCACTGATTGGGTTAAGACTCTCAGAACTCAATCATTTCTCCTCTGAACCTTCATGCATGTCTCAAACGTGAGTTTTTTGGGACACCTCAAATCCCAACTATAACATTATCTCTGTCCTACTCACTAAAAGTAGCATTAGCTTTTATCTCCCATGTTTCTATTTTCATGGAAATTTTGTTATCTTTATTTTCTAATTTTAGCTTTTGAATCCAGTTTATTTTGTTCTTAAAATATATTATACTAGAGAGAATATGGAATAATCCTTGCCTCTAATAAACCTATAATATAGGGGAAATAACAAAAATAACCACAGTTGTTTATTTACTTATAGGTACATCTTCATGGATAGAGATATGTGTGAATGACTTTATGCATATTTATTCTACTGTATATCAAAATCTGAGTTAAGATTGTTTAAGGGAATATATGTATTTCGTAGTTTTAATATAAAGAAAATAGCACCAGGCAGATAGTTTTGTTGTTAGTCTTATTGCTTTTGTTTTGGTGGTAAGGGTAACTCAGATAACAAATATCAGAAAAGGATGTAAACATTTAGTTTTGGCTCTAGGTCCATCTAGCAGCTCTAGATCCACACTCTTCAGGGACATAGACACCTTCTTTCTCAGTTCTCTGCTCTTCTGAACACACGGCTTTCATGTAATGGCTTAAGATGGTTGTTTGAGCTCCATCTTTCGTGTCTTACTCAGTATGAAGGAGAAATGGGGAAGAAAGTGCATGCATCCCCCATTTGAAGAGACTACTTGTAAATTCCTCAGAACACCTCTTCACGTAGTTCATTGATCAGAATTTGGTCACACTTAGCTGCTAGGAAATTGGAGAAGTATAATCTTTTAGCTGATGGCAATGTATAAAGTAAAAAATACTTTCTTCGTGTGATGAACAGAGAGAATGAATATAGAGTTGCTTTGGGGAATCACCTGTGTGTGTGAATTCTGCCATGGGACATAGAAGTCTGCTTACTTGGGACATCAAAATGATATAACACTTGAAATATGGGCATTCAGTCATGAAGTAGCATAAACTAAAATAAATATCAGAGAAAGGTTTTTTTTTTTTTTTTTTTTTTTTTGTCAGTGCTTGAGAAACACAGGTCTGCACAATGGCAGTGAAGAAGAGCTGGTCCTGCAGACCAATAGAACAAGTGGCACAACTGAGGTCACATTTTAGCAGGTTGATTGGTCTTACCAAGCACTGACAGACTCTAGCATTTGAGAGGCAGTAAGTGTGGTGTTTAATCAGAATGGGAAATTGAAATAATTTTAAACAAATTGGAAAAGGCAGTGGACAACAGCCTTTATCCAGATGGTCCAAGCTGATAAACTCATTTGAGAATATTTTGGCTATGAGGAAACAAACAGGTGTACAGGTAGGTCAGAACCTCAGGTAGATTTCTGGAAGATTCACTCACCAAAGAGATGTTAAGGGAGGGGTAGTCTTTCCCTATTTGCCAAGGAAGGGCTGAGTGAAATAAGTTGGGTTATCAAAGTTGATGTGATTTTGCTTGTACCTAAATGGGTGAAAACTGGATGTCTTATTATGGCAGAGTAAAACTCCACAAACTCTTTGATCCTTCTGTAGAGCACCAGAGAACATCCCTCTTTTGACTATTCTCTGTAATTTTCTCTTACTTTTTTAGTCTTACTTTAAATAGCAAACATGGTCAACTGAGATCGACAGTAATCTTGTCTTTTTAAAAATGTCAATGAACAGACAAAATCCCAGATTTTATCATCTATCTTTTCAATTAATAAGGTATTAATCAGAAACTATAAATTTCAGAAAGAAATTTGATTGAAAGTTTCATATTTTATTTTTCCAACTAAAAAATCCTGTACAAAAATCTAGTGCCCAATCTTAGTGTAAAAACAGTCTTCTATATACTATTGTGGATAGTTTTAAAGCACAGTAAAATATTCTCTATGTTTTACACATACATAGATAGATGTAGCTCAACGATTGTTAGCTTTCAATGAAGAAAGCCCTAAGTTTGAATTCCACTTGTCATACTCACTGGTAGTGTGATTAGAGACAAGTTGCTTAACTTATATCTTTCCTTCTCTGTAAAGTAAGAAAATATTATACAAATAGTACCCTGTGTAGTAATTTTCAAATAGATTCATTCACTTGTTTTTTTAGAATATTAATTGAGTGGCTGTTAGGTACAAGACATTTTTCTAGATGTTAAAGACACCTCAACAAATAGGAAAGTCAAACACCTGCCTGCATGATGTCTAGTTGAAGAAGATTAAATGAGATTACACTTACAGTGCTTCACATAATTCTTGGAGTTCAGTAAACCTTCCCTAAGAGTAACTTCCATTATTTCTATAATTTGTTTAATGACTAGATGATTCAGAAGGCACTTCATTAGAGTTTTGCAGTAGACATAACATCATATCTTCTTTGGGGTAACTGGTATATTCTATAGTTAATTCCAGGTATGATATTGCTCTACAAAAATGTAAGATACATTAAATTTAATTCCCTCTAATTATTATTTCTTATTTTTTATATTTAGTCTAAGTTCAAATATGTGCTAAAGTGGAATTTTTTTTTCAGCTGAAGGTAAGTTTAGGAAGCTTGAGTGACATGCACATCTCCCTGTCAAAACTACTTTGCTCTAAGTACTTAACTCAAGTGCCCTTCTTTTCATGATTTTGATTGTGGAGATGTTTTTTATTCATATTTCCATTAGCAGAAATTATATATTTTATTAGTTCTGGACTACATTTGTTATTATCAGAATTAGGTTCTTTTTTTAATTAAGTAATTTTATGTTAATATAATGATCTCAGTATATCAGGTATGTTAAAATTACAGTGTATCACATGACCTAACTTGATTTCTTTAATAATTAAAACCAGTATTGCCATTGTTTAATTTTTTTTTATTTCTGAGATTAGGAAGTAATATTGATTTACCACATAAGTGGTTTCTATTTATCTTAACATTAAAATAAAATTGATACATATGAACTGTAACATAGTATAGTATCTGGGTAAACCTCTTAAGAGAAAACAAAAATATACACAAGTAATATATGCACTTTATTACTTCTATGTAGAAAAATATTTTATCAGGACATTTTTGATGTCATGTCTTTGTAATCACAAAAAACAGAATCATGGTGTGTATAGCTCTGCATTTCATTGCTTAACACATTCCTCATAATTATAACAAAGCATACATTGAATGGAATATATGGATACCAATACCATTCTATTTTAAAATTTAAAAAGTATTTCATTAGGAAAATTGAAATGAAACTGCCTCCTTTCTCTTTCTATAGCAGGTGAGATGTGGGTGGTCTACTCTAACTGGGCTACTTGCTAACCTAGATTCACTACCCTTAGGAAGATCTACCATGGTTTGGTGAGCTGTCCCTTTTCTTTTTCTTTTTTTTCTTTTGGACTGTAAAACAGAATGAATTCAGAATATTTCACTAAGCATAATATGAATAGAATTTAATTACATATAACATAAAGCATTAAGTTTCAGTCTCATTTTCCCACTGTCTTCTTAACTACATGAATGCTAATAGCTTACAAGCTATTAAATACCCATCATGTATCTGAGTGCCTATTCATTGGCACCCAAGCAACATTTGCTATTTTCACTCTAGGTGATTTTAAATTAACAACACCTGCATGGAATTCTTTCAATAGGAAATTTAGAACAAAGAAATTGAACAGGAAACAAAACTAATAGTATACAATTTACAGTGTCTATTGATGTATTGATCTATTTGGTGCATGCATTACTGAGTATAATGTTTGCAATTTTGTGAGGTCTTTATTTAATCACCAATTCTGCCTTATTAAGGAATACCCATTCGGGAGATCAGCAAACAAAAAGAGAATCTGAGTCCTGGCTTTGGTCCCAAATCACTTTTCTTCTTTTTCATGGTTTTCTGGGTTTCACTCTTGGTTTTGGTTAAATTTCTGTGCTAAATGCAGGGATTTCCTCAGAGACTGCCTGCATTTACTTAAATAATTTGATAGTGTAGAATGCTTCCTGAATACACTGCTTTACTATTATTGCATTTCTGTTTTCCTAGTCTTTTATTCTTTGGAAGCAAACACAATAAGTGAGATATTCATTCTAATTATTTTTAGGTATGATGATATTGGTTACCCCCAGGTAAACCAAATCCCAAAAGTCAAATTTGAAATTATTTTATAATCTTTTATTTATTCTTTTAAACACTTCATTATTTTCAGGTTATTTATTTATTTTTATGTGGTGCTGAAGATCAAACCCAGTACCTCTCAGGTGCTAGGCAAGTGTTCTACCACTGAGCTACCACCCTAGTCCCTTTTATAATCTTTTAAATCCACCTGTCTTTTAAAAATATGACACTTATAAAAAATATAATAATTTAACACTTATTAATATTTAGGGGAAGATCAATTGTAATATATTGAGGCAAAAAAAAATTTATTGTGCAAGTGAGAATAATAGTCCAAAATACATTATCTGAGCATGTAGCTCAATGGTAGAACATTTAACTTGAGCAGCTTTCCTAGCCATGCCCTTCTGCCATGATGTGCTCATGTTGTCTCACTTTGGGCCCAGAATAATGAACTTGGCCATCTATAGACTGACAGCTTTGAAAATGTGAGCCCAAAGAAACTTTTCCTCCTCTAAATTTGTTCTTTTCAAGGAATTTTGTCAGTGTTGAAAAGCTGACTAAAACACACACACACACACACACACAAACACACACACACACACACACACACATTATAGTCAAGAATTTAATGAGTGGCCAGGTGTGGTGGCAAATGCTTCTAATCCTAGCACTTGGGAGGCTGAGGCAGGAGGATCACGAGTTCAAAGCCAGCCTCAGTAATGGCGAGGTACTTAGCAACTCAGTGAGACCCTGTCTGTAATAAAATACAAAAAAGGACTGGGGATGTGGCCAAGTGGTCGAGTGCCTCTGAGTTCAATCTCCAATACTAAAAAAAAAAAAAAAAAAAGAATTTAATGATTTAATGATAATTGAGGTTACATGTGCTATTGGAAATATTTAGTCTGTATCACATAATTAAATACTGAAAGATTAGGGACATTTATGCCTAACTTGCTCAATAATATCCACTGTTGTGGTGGGACAGGTTCATATGAATTTTCAGGAGTCAATTATACACATCCCTTTCCAATTCCACATTCAGTGACCTTATTTGTAGCTTCAAATCTGTCACACTGGGAATATTTACACCATAGAAATCAACAAATGCCTCGAATCACAGCTATCTTTCTCCTGGAAAGCTGACTACTAAATGTGCTAACAAGTCACTGGCAATATCCTAAGAAATAAAAATTGGAATGTATAACTATAAGGCACCTTTTAAAGCGAGCACATTGTTCTTGGGAAGATTCCAGAAGCACTGCTTCTGCTCTTTTTACTGTGTTGAAAAACCTCCTGCTTCCAACCCTAACATCTTTCCTGTCCTAGACACCAAAGGGAGTAAATCCAGGGAACTAGTATCCATTCAGGGCTATGAAGGATAAAAATTTTTTAATAGATAAACCCATCTTTTTTTTGTAATTACCTCCAATAATGTTTAGATGACTGGTTGGATGGGAATTTTAAGAAAATTAAAAGTACTACTAAAGCATACTATGAAAACCCAGGTCTCTTGGACTCTTGAGAATGCAGTCTCTGACCCCGACAATCAGGTTGGGGGATGGGAGGCACACAGGAAAAGAGACAACCCAAACCTATTGGGTTTTAGGTGCTCACTGTGCAGGAAATGGCGGGCTCTGTGAGTTTAAGTTGTTCAAACTGCACACATTCCAAAGAAAAGTCTGGCTCTTAATCAGTTTCTCAAGATAATCTATATATCTTGCCTGATAGGAATATATACCTGGGGCCATGGGTCACTGCAGAGCATTTGTGTTAACACTATGATTTATGGTGGGGGCCTTGAGCCATGTAGCATTAGTTTTACCTTTGGAGGGGCTGGAAATAGGTATTCAGGTCAGTCACACCAGCACTGCATATCTACAGGACCACTCTTCCCCACCACCCCGATTTTCCCTGGATAACACAGTTCCCTTGTTTCTAGTATTTTGTGCATGTTGTCACATTGCTGGGAGAATTTAATCCTGCTTGTATGATTCTATAGGGAGAAAACAGCAGAAAGCTCAGATCTGCTCTGATTGACTCTGCTATATACCTTTTTCCTTTGCTGATTTAATGTGTAATCTTTTATGTAATAAACCATAATTGTGATTATAACAGCTTTTCAGAATTTTGTAGGTTCTTTCAGCAACTCACTGAACCTGAGGGTGGTCTTGGGGATCCCTGATTCTGTGGTCTTCAGCAGGGAACACTGAGAGGGAGTCAGGAGTCCCTGATTCCACTCTGCCCTCTGTCCTGAGTACAACTCTGTGGCGCGGGCCTTCTGTTCCTTTTACTAGAATCCAGTTCCTTTATCTGTACAAAGTTCACCTATGTGATTTCTGATTTCAAATCCATATCTAGTATTCTGCAATTCTAAATATGCACTTATTTACCTTTTATGTTCCTATCTAAGACTCTAAGGAGAGGAACTCTCAAGGCCTGGATCTTTGAAAGTACACAGAGGCATGTGATAAAAACTTTATTTAGTGTCAGTGGCATCTCTGCTTTTGTTTTTGCTTTTCTCTTTCCTACCATCTGCCACTCAGCGGTGGCACTAGTTAAATAATTAGCAAAGTACCTTGCTCCCTCTATAAATATTACAGTGTTAGGCATAGTGAACAATGGGGGTACTTACATGAGGTCATAATTTTATTCTTTAGTGTCATTATTAGGAGTCATAAATTTTAAAATATTATTTTGCCCACATATGAACACTGTGAAATTTTCAAGAGATTAGGAAGTAGTTTCTAGCACAACTTTCAGAAATTTCAGAAACATATTTATTAGAATTACTACACTTGATGGGTGGTAAATAATCTCAGAATGGAGTGTGCGTTTTCTAGGTTTCTTTGTTAACTGATTCTTATAGTCAATACTAAAGTATAGGCAGGTGTTTGCATGTGACAGATCCATCATAAGTCTTATTAATAATTATTACCTTGTCACTACAGAGGCTTTTCAGTCTCACACAGCAAAGACAGTTTCTTTTACCCCAGGGGTAAAAAACAATGTACCAATAACACAACTAATAAACAAACAAAATCAGTTGTGCAAAAGAAATTAGCATGGCTGCTAATTTTTCTTATTGTTATTTTCTGTTTTTCTTTTCTTTTTTCTTTTTTGGTACCAGGGATTGAACCCAGGGCGCTTAGCAACTGAGCCACATTCCCTTTTTTATTTTGAGACAGGTCTCAATAAATTGCTGAGGTTGGCTTTGAACTTGTGTTCCTCCTGCCTCATCCCCCCAAGCCACTGGTATTACAGGCATGCACCACTGCTCCTGGTTTGTTCTTGTTTTAATAAGGTCATGCATCTAAAAAGCTAGGAGCTTCAAATATTTTCTTTTTTGAGTAATGAAAATATAGTATATTTCTTTTCTTTTTTTTTTTTTTTTTTGTAATTTCCCTTGAGATGTTAATAGTTTGGTTTAACTCTATTGGCAATTTCAGTCAGCATTAACATTTTCAATTCTAAGCCCATAAGCCTAAAAGCACAAATTTAATTAAAGCCTTTGCATTGTGCAAAATATGTCATTTTGCTTCTAAATATATCTTATATTTTGGGGAACTTAATGATAGATATAAGGAGAGGCAGCTAAGTGCCTCCTTTTACTTCAAGAGGGAATGCAGTGCATCTTTGTTTTTTAAATACAGCAAGGAAAGCAAGTAGTTATTAACAGCACATTAACAATTCTTCAGGAGAATAAGTTACAAGAAAGAATGTGATATAGGAAACTATAATTTATTATAATGGAGATTTTGCTGATTTAAAGTAAGCAGCTGCAAATATCATATATAAATTTAGTTCAAGATAAATAATAATGTCAAAAATAAAGGAATGAATGAATAAACAAAACAAAAAAGCATGATGAGATACTGTTTTCTGCCAGGCTGGGGCATTGACAGTTGAGGTTTAACCATTGTGCTAAGATGGATAATATGACCTTCATTGTTTTAGCATCTATGAGGAAAACCAAACAAACAAAAAAACAAGACAAACACAACTCTGTCTCTGGTCTCTGAAGCGGATGTCTCTGGATACTTTATGTAATGACATTGCATGTTGTGCCCGTTTCACACAGTTCTTGCTTGAGTCCCCTAGACACAAATTTCACACATTTTTGGATGATGAAACATCATGGCCTTGCTGAGGAAAGATGACATATTTCTACAGATTGTCATTGTGAAGCTAATGGGTGTGAGGTGTCAGTGGAGGGGTAACACAAGAACTGGTTGGTGGTCCCTGAGGCAGACAGGTCATCTGTGTTCACCAGCAAACTTCAGAACAAAGGCTGCCGGGAAGATTTAAGAGAATGGAAACACATGGTAGCTAATCTGCTTTGCTGTCCCTCTTCTCAGATCTCAAAACCTTTTCTTTCTTTTGTTTGTTCCAGGACACATTTTCCAATCTTTAGTCATGTGGACTGCATAGTTGAGGTCCTTACCTGAAACAGAGGATGGTTTGATGATCACTTTGTCAAAACTTCTTCCAGATCCTAACACAAACTCTGGCTCACAGAAGCTGATTGACAAATAAATATACTATTGAACCACAATGCAAAGAAAAAGCTCCAATTTTAAGCCAATTATTAAAGCAAGCTTATATTGTGTACACAAAGCAGCCAGCGGCTTCCTCATCCAAGATTACCGGGCCTGAGGACAGCACTCCAGCACCCCAGCTCTCCAGGAAAAAGATTTTATTGGACAAAAAGTTACAAAGTGTGTGTGTATGGTGGGGGCGTCTTGGGAACTTATAGCTAGCAGGATTATGGCAAGCATAATACAAAGGCAGATAGCAGGTTAATGATCTACATGGCTTAACATTTCAAGGTAGGGATTGAGATTCCAACATCAGAATTTCTGAGGGTCCGCTAAGGTTTTAGGGAGAGTTGTTATCTGGTCAAGGAAAGCCAGGCGTGGGTGAGTTTAGAGCACGGGCAGGAATTCCAAACAAGATTAACCCTCAGAGTATGGTCAGTACTGTCTTCCAAATAATTTCTATTTGAATAAAGTCATTTAAAAATAACTTCCTGATGTTATTATGTCACTGTTCCAAAGATCACTTTTAAATTGCTTTTTGCAACAATTAGGGTTGTGATTTCCCCCCTAAAATTCTTAAAATATTTAATTTCTTCATATATTTTTTAATACATCCATCTCCCCAAACAAAAGAATGCTGTCACAATTATTTTTACCTTCTACTAGGCTGGGATGTGAGGTATTGTAGAGAGAGAAGTAATCTCTCAAAGTGTAGTCCTCAGAGCAGGCTCAGGAGCATTCTAGCCTTAGCACATTGATAATGCATACAAGGGGACCCAACAGTGACATGAGCAATTTTGAAACACTTAGGAACTTACATGTAGGAGAATGCAAATAACAAGGAAGTTAATAATTTTTCACAGACAAAGACTTTACACAACTTAAAATAACATATCTTAGAATAAAATGGGACTCAGCAGTTCCTCTGAAACATTCAATTATTTTTGTAACTGAATGAGGTGGTTTTAGAATTAATACTTTTTTGATTGCTAGAAAAATACATATTACTCATTAGGTCATATGATCAAATCATGGGAATGATAGAAATGACTGCTATTGGCCTCAGGAACTTCCAGCATTCCCACCAGACAGTCAGCTTTGTTTCTAGTGCAACTGAGAAAAAGCTCTGCCTGACTTGGGTCAAAATTCCATCTCTAGTAGTGCTTCTTGAATTTTAATATACATAGAAGCACCTGGAAATTTTTTGAAAATGCATGTTCTGATTGTGAAAATTAGGTAGTTCTGGGGTAGAGTCTGAGATTCTGAATTTTTCACAAACTCCCAAATATGCTTGGTGATGCTGATTCTCAGAATTTAAAAAATAGCACTGATCCCTCTTTTGCTTAGTGCCATAGATTCTGATTTAATTGGTATGGAGTAGGATCTGGACATTTGGAGTTTTAAATTCTCTTCAAGGCAAAGTTTGAGAATCACTTTAGAGCAAGACATTTCAAAATTTCCTGATCAGAAGACTCACTACTACTTGCTACTTGCTTAAAAAAAAAAAAAAAAAAAAAAAAAAAAAAAAAAAAAAAAAAAAAAATCCAAGCCCCACCCCAGATTCACTGTATTTTAATTTCCAGGAGAAGATACATGGAAAGTTGTTAATGGGTGATTTCTCACATTAGGAGAATTTGAATAACAGAGGCCATGGATGTGAGGACTGCTCACCCTGGTGGACCATGAATCTACTCTTAGACAATCAGTTTGTACTAGGGAAGAGCATTGTGCAGCATGGGCTTTTAGACCTCATTTGAGGAGAGTTGATGGAGAGGAAAATTGGTTCTTCAAAAGGATAGGGAAATATAAATTGTCATTCTGGTAATTGTTGTAAGTTAGGTATCCTGACTATTAATTGGCACATACTTGAGTTACCTTTCAAAGCAGGCTTTTTTTTTTTTTTTTTCCTTCCTGTGGAACGGGGATTGAACCTAGGGGCATCCTACTACTAATATAAGCTATATTCCATTCCTTTACTTTTTTTTTTTTTTTTTTTTTTTGTACCAAAGATTGAGTCCAGGGGCACTTAACCACTAAGACACATTCTCAGCCCATTTTTTATTCTTTATTTTGAGACAGGGTCTTGCTAAGTTGCTAAGGGCCTAGCTACATTGCTGAGGCTGGCTTTGAATTTGCAATCCTTCTGCCACAGCCTTCCAAGCCTCTGGGATTACAGGCATGCACTACGTGGCTTGGCTTAAATCATGCTTTTTAATAGTCATATATTCAGTTAGTTTTGCAAGTAGATGGTATCTGTAGTGTTTGTTTATTTTTTAAATTTTACAATGTATATTTTAGGACATTTTTATTTTCCCGAGTATGATGCTCTATTTTATTTTATTCTTCAAATTGCTAAATTGTCCATCAAATTTATAGAAGGGTTTCTAACAAAGGTACTTTTAAAGAATTTAGCTGGTGATGTTGGTTTAAGTTTGTGTATATGTAGTATATAAATGTGGTTTCTTAGCAAGTGTCCTGGGATATTTTCAGCTAGAATGACAAAAGTATGCTAGGCTGCTAAAATTAAAAAGGTGTCTTAGTGTTCCTGTTAAGCAAAGACATATCATTGACCTGTATTGAATTCCAAGCACTGTTCTAAGGCACAAAACATGGACTTTTCCTGAAGATACTGGGTGGAGTGACTGGCCTTTTTATTCATCATTGTCCCTTTCAAATCACATTGATTCCTTAAAAGATACAGAAGAAGGAGACTCAGTTTGAGAGAAACATTAATTTTGTGGAAAATAATGTACTCCTTTTTTTTATTTTTCCTGATTATCCCTCTTCTTATACATTAGAGTAGGTATGAAGGATATTTTGCTAGTATAAAATATATTGGGGATAAAATTTTTATTTATTTAGGTACAATAAGACCAGGAGAGTAATTTACCATTTGATTTGCCTATTTCTTTGCAAGCATTGTCTGCTCAGGGGCAGTACTTGTGGTACTTAGAAAATGAAACAAAACAAAAGCTGCCTTTTCACCCCCATCTGGGTATTTTGTTTTATTTACCTCCATCTGAGTACACAGGAATTCATGGAGCAGGTAGCATTTCCCTGAGGGTCACAGAAAGAGTTTGTTTATACACTTTGTTGATAGTCATATCCAGATGTCTAAACAAGGTACCTAGAAGGAGCTGATGATTATTTCTTTAATGAACTGGGTCATACAATGTCCTTGCCTAAACTGAAGTAAACCTGTGGGAAAGGGGTTGTGGAATACTGTTTTATCCTTCCTTTAACCCATACTTATGACTTCATCATTTTCTTCAATTAACTGAAACTCCCCTCATTTGAAGTCTAAATGATCCTCCAATTTATGGTTTCAAGTAATTCTGTAGCTTCCAAACATACCTGTTTCCATTGTAATCATGATAATAAATTTTAGTTAGTCCACAAGAAACACTTCATTAATTCAGATTATGTATCTCACAGAATCTTTAGGATGGCCACATATTCAGATTTTTTTTTTTTTTTTTTTTTTTTTTTGTGGTACTGGGGATTGAACTCAGGGGCACTCGGCCTCTGGGCCACATCCCCAGCCCTTTTTTTTTTTGTATTTTATTTAGAGACAGGGTCTCACTGAGTTGCTAAATGCCTCGCCATTGCTGAGGCTGGCTTTGAACTCGCGATCCTCCTGCCTCAGCCTCCCAAAGTGCTGGGATTACAGATGTGCGCCACCGCGCCCGGCTCATATTCAGATTTTGATATAATTAAAATGTTACTACAGGTGGGTCCATAGTGTATAGTAATGTGGTACACTGGGAATCTTGGACAATTCTGAAAACTGAATACCACCTGCCACCCTTTCCACACCCTACTCTGGGGAGTAGCCTTCCACAAGTCTGTCTCCTCACAATCAAAGTTTCATACATGTGCTTCTGGTTGGCAGAGTCTGGATCATAAGGGCTGTACTTCACTTAAAGGATGCTGGGGAGGGGATGCTTGTCTGTCTTGGAGAGGCTGAGATCTATGATATGAAGAATTCCCAAGGATAGGGTGGGTGTTGAAAAAATTCTAAACAAACAGAATCCTCTAGAGAATAAATTTTGGAACTCCAGGTTAAACATAATCTAAGGCTCAGTGATTTTCTCAAAATAACAGAGCAAATGCTGATTTCAAACTCAATTCTATATGACTCCAAATATTGTTAGTGAGTTCACTACTTTTTCAACATTTCTTAATCTTTATTTCTATGCTAGGCAATGAGTTAGGTTTGGGGAATGTAAAGATAAAAATATAATCAGTGTTTTCAAAGAGTATGTAAAGCAGGAATTATTCATTTTTGTTGCATGTGTTAGTAAGGATTCTCCAGAGAAGCAAAATGGGGAGTGGGAAGGGGGATTTATTTTTAAAGAGTTGGCTCATGTGAGTATGGAAAGTCCAAGATTTGCAGAGTCAGGCTGGAGATCCAGAAAGAGCTAATGTTGTGTATCAAGTCTAAAATCTCTGCAGCTAAAGACAAAGAGAGGAGCTGATGCTACAGTTTATATCCTGACATCTTCTATTGGCAGAATTTTTTCTTGTTCTGGGGAGATCAGTCTTTTTTTTTTTTTTTTTTCTATTCAATGGGATGAGGCCCGCCCACCAAGCTTAGTAAAGCAATCTAGTTTATTAAGTCCACAAATATAACTGTGAATCTCATCCAAAAAGCCCCTCACAGAAATATTCAAAATTATGTTTAAGCACATATAAAGGCACCATGGCCCAGCTAATTTGGCACATAATATTAACCTTTACAATTCTTCATAAACTTTGTGATGTATTATTCTATGTCTTACTGAGATTGAAATCTCAAAAATTGCTCATCAGATAGGATAATTTTCAATATATCCATATCCATATCTTTTGGTTTGAATTTCACTTAACCAACTTTGAAGATGTGAAAAAAAACAAGGATTTAAATGTTATTGCCATAATTAAATTCATGGCAAATTTTGGGAGGAGAGTTGACTTTATCTTACCTCAAATAATTATTGATAATATTTAATAAATAAGTGTCACAATAACTATATACCACTGGAATTTGTTAGAGCATACATGCAGAACATCATTGGTTAATGTTCTTAATTTATTCATGCTGTTTCTGAGGTTCTTACTTCCAGAATAACAGAGTGCATCTTAAAATTGAAATGAAACTTATGTATCATGGGGAAAATGATAGAAATGTCTAGATGAGATGAATACCCTGCAATTATATCTTAATTACAAATAATCTCATATCTCTATCCTCAGAATTTTACAGTCTGTTGAATCAAATTATCTCAAATCAAACGTACATTGTACTCTAAATTAGCTGGCATGTATGTGTATTTGTACATATAGGTAGCTATCCATCCCTTTATAGTACATATACATACATTAAATAAATGTTCATATAGATGTAATCATCACTTTTAAAATGAATTTTGAATTCCTAAAGATGATATTTTCAAATAACAAAGTCTTTCTTACCAAATTTTCTTGAGCAAAATCCAATTTTCCTGAATTAATTTAACAAAAAAGATGAATCTATTTTAATTGGTACATATTTTAAAAGGTGCTTTTCCTGGAACAGTTATATTTAATGTAATTCATAAGATGGATTTTTAATGATCTATGAAGCCAAACATTTGCCAGATGTGAGTGAGAACAAAGATTGTTCCCTATGCACTACATTTTCATCAGATTTGAGTGGGAATTTGAGATTTCTTGCTAACAAAGTACTGTTTTAACATATTGGCATAGATTTAGGTAAGTACTTTTTGTTAAAGTAAATTATTCTAAGTGTGAGTAAAGTTATTGTAATAGACCTATTTCTTTAATAGTTACTGTTTATATTATGCCAACCATAAATAAGGCTCTTAAAGTGCTTGTGGTCCCCAAACTAGGATGACTTGACTTATGATTGATTTTTTGATTGTACAGTGGCACATTCAGGATAAACCATGCAAGGAAGTTTGAATTCTGATCTTCCCCTAGCTAGTGATTTGTGGTACCATACTCTCTTGCTATGCTGGGGAAGGGGCAGCTCTCTGCAGTCCTAACCAGTCACAGTCGTGGTCACCATCACCACAACAACAACAACAACAAAAAAAACACACAATTCTTCACAGTGTACTGTGATGCCAGTTTTTGGGTTTTTTTTTTTTTTTTTTTTGGATGTTGTGTTTTCACATCCTGTTATATCTACAAAATTTGCATCTGTATACATACAACTGCACTGTTTTTCACAATATTTTATTATGATGTGGACTTTATGCTACAAGATTTTCACATCAGTGTAAGTGTTCTGAGCTTGTTTAAGGTAGGCTGGACTAAGCTAGGATGTTTAGTAAGTCTATTAAAAGCACTTTCTATGATATTTTCAATGTAAAATGGGCTTATTGGGATATAGCTCTAGTTATAATATTTGAATATTATTATATAAAATATATTTGTTAAATGAAAAATGTGTTTATAACATTTAGGTGTGTGTTTTGGAAAAAAATCTTGATATATTTAATTTTATGCCAAATTTATTTGTAGGTGAGAATATAACTGATAGCAAACTTTGGTTAACTTCTAGAAAATTCTTCCCATAGTTTACCAGAGTAAGATTTTCTATACTTATAAAAGAGAATAAAACTGGGGCTGGGGATATATCTCAGTTGGTAGAGTGCTTGCCTTGTATGCACAAGGCCCTGGGTTCAATCCCCAGCAACAAAATAAGAAAAGAAAAAGAGAGAGAGAGAGAGAGAGAGAGAGAGAGAGAGAGAGAGAGAGAGAAAATAAAACTTAATACAATTCACACACATAAGTTGTTTATATTATATTATATCCAGTATAGGAATATTATATAATTATTGTATCATATAATATGTGGTAAATTAATGTATATTATGTTTTAGGCTAAAATTAAAATGTTCATGTTGTATATCTTACTTTTTCATGACTCGCTGATTTGACTGGATTTCAAATCAACTGACCAACAGTGTTTCTACTGTGTGTGTATTTTCATTTCAAAACTACAGCAGTATATAAACAATACTCTCATGTAGGGAATATAATGTGGTTAGCATGTTACATATTTGTAACTATTCCTCTTGTACACTAAAGAATTCTGAGGTACAGTTAAATTTTTTAGGCCTTCAGTAATTGTGTACTTGAATGACAAAACAGTTCTCATCTGACCAGAGAGTAGATGTGGTCTTACTAATTGTCTAAACATATTTCACTCTTCATTGTTAATTCAAATAATAATGAATACTAAACTGTTCACAGTTGGTCATTTACATAGAAATACATTTGCACTTTTTTCAAGTGGCATTAGACCTTCTTAAATATGAGAAATGAAATTCATTTATAAGTGAGTGTTTTTTTTTTTTCCCCACAGTCATAAAAGAATGAGATAAGAGATGTTTGTTAGTTTTGCATGAATTCTACCTGAAGGCAGCGATGTGGCTGTTTCACCCTGATCTAGCCTCATCTTCTAAGGATTGTAGTTTGCAGAATGGTGCTGGGCTTGAGGGAGGAGTGTTGCAGAACCTAGCCCCTTGGCTGAGCCTTTCCTGAAGAAGGAACATGTTGCCTTTCTAATTCTCAGATTTCTACTGTTTGCTGGGTGTTAGAGACCCATTGGGACTGCTTAAAATTGTAACATTCTCACTAATATCATTATTACTGAGGGAAATGGGAGTCACTTAGGTTTTTTCATCCAAGTGCCTACCATAGTACTACATATTACTCATGTGCTCTAGAAATAACAATATTCTTTAAAAGTATATTTATTTTTTTATATACACATACCTAGTGTTTCTGAAAAAAGTTTTACTATTTCTATTTCTTACTAATCTCAAGGCTTAAAAACATTCAATTTTTTGAGGTAGTATTAAAAAGATTATGTATTTTAGGTATACAGACTGATGATTTGATACATATGTATTGTGAAATACTGAGTACAATCACTTTAGTAGATACATCTACCACTTCACCTCACCTGGTTACCATTTTTTCTTTATTTATTTTATCTCATCGTGAAACACTGGAGATCTAGTCCCTTATTGAAATTTCAAGTATGTAATACAATATTGTCAACTCTGGCCATTATGTTAAACATTAGATCCCCAGAAATTCTCTTATAACTGAAAATTTGTAACTGTTGGACAGTATTTCCCCAACCCATTCCGCAGCTGCCTCTGGCAACCACCATTCTGTTTCTGAAATTTTAACTTTTTAAGATTCCACATATGAGTGAAATTGTTAAACATTTGTTTTACTCTGTCTGGGCTATTTCACTTAGCATAATTTTCAAAAGGTACATCTAAATTGTACTTCCTTCTAAGTCTGGATAATGTTCCAGTGTGTGTGTGGGGGGAGGGGATATATTCTTTGACATGTAGCATGGTTTTATTCATCCATCAGTAGGTGGATACTTAGGTTATTTCCATGTTGGCTGTTGTGAACAGTGCTTTAATGAACATGGGAGCACAAACATCTCTTCCAGAGACTCCTTCCATTTCTTTTGGATATAAACGTAGCAGTAGGTTAGCTGGATGATATCATAGTACCATTCTTAATATTTTGAGAGATATCCATACTGTTTTTCATAATAGCTGTACCAATTTGTATTCTCACCAACAGTGCAAAGGTGTATTTCTTATAGCTAAATTCTGAAGAGAAATTTCAGCAGTTTTTCATTGCATTTGTTCTTTTATGCTTTTACATTGAAGTACTTTTTTAGAACTCACATTAATAGCTTGAAAACAGAATTGAAACTCAGCATTTGCTTTCACATCATCTAATTGTCTAGAGAGATGCCATTTTAAGTATGGCTAAATTTATCTGACAGATATTTTCAAGATCTAATTCCCAGTTTTCCTGAAATGGGAATAGAGCAGATGAACAGATTACCATTGCAGTCTTTCATTTTCAAACCTAAATCCTTATGTTTTGTTCTTATTTATTATTTTACTGTGTACAGTTTTGATTTTTACTTGAAACTCTTAACTCCCAATTGCCTACTTATTAATTCATGCATACAACAAGAAACAATAACAATCACCCTGGAGTACAATGGTGATAAAACAGAATGTATTTCTATGAAAAAAAACAAACCCATATTTAAGTGGGATCATGTGTGTACATAATGCTTTTCTGATGATTTGTTCTGCCAATACCTGGTTTAAATTGCAAATGTCCTTTGGAGGACCAATGTTTTTTGTTTTTATACCACTTTGACTTTTATTTTCATATTTCTCTCTCCTTTAAAGTTACTAAAATTTGTATTTTGTGGCTCCTAACCTCCTGATATTCTAACTGATCATGTCTATGTGTAAAAAGATTAAAAAGTATACATACAAAAAATGCACAAAGACCAATTGGGAAGAAATTGCTTGTGTATTGTACATTTATCTTTGTTTCTGTAATGCTCTTTGTCAGAGTCCATTTACTTCATGCCATGCCTGTAATAACAGCATCAGCATCTCAATAGTCTTTCCAAATAAGCCCAGATCTAATCATAGAATATAACTGAGTAGGTAGTGAGTCTGCCAAGTAATTAAACCACTTACTGGTGCTAAAAACTTTGAAATTTAATTACCTGTGTCACTGGGAATATGATACCAGTTATGAGTCCAGTGAGGAGTAAGTTTTTTTTTTTTTTATCTTCAGATCTTTTCATTACTATTGTATTTTTAAATGACTGTATTGAGGAGGTTTTCTACTCTAGATTCTTTAAGTGATAATTTTTTTTAGGACACTGTGAGCTTTTTGATTGTCTTCTGCAAGGTTTTGAGTGAGCTCACTGACATAAGGCATGCAAACTATTTGGATTCTAGTTTGAGAAAAATATTGAATACAGAGAGCAGTAAACAGAAAGACCTTTGGTTCTCAAAAATCCTGTGTTAATAGTAAGTGCTATTGATATTGTGTGGTGCCCACCTCCCACTCTGTTTTTCTCTTGTATATTTACAGATTGGAGACTCAGTATTCTTCAGAAGAGAAAGCTAGTTCTAGCAAACAGTCTGAATTCATTTATCCAGCAAATGTTTACCAAAAATCTGCTATGTATCATGTACTGTGGAAATGTTGGAGAGATAACAAAGGCCAAACTCTTGAATTTTTACTTTTATGGAGATGACAGTTAGTTGAAAGATTTAGACATTAATCAATACCTGAAACACCTGACTAGTGCTTTGAATGAAGAAAATGATTCCCCTGTAGATGGGAGATCTGACAGGGTCTGAAGTCAAGGAAGGCTACCTAAGGAACTATGAGAGAAAAAATGATAGTGTGGTGGAAAGACCATATTAGAGCTAGGTAACGGCATATGCAAAGGTTTTGATGTGGGGTAAATTCAGTCCCTTTTATAATAGGATTATAAAATCCAAAAGTCACCAAGAGAAGGAACTTTTTAATCATTCCAATACCAAGTTTTAAGATGATTTTTATAGAAAAAAATAATGAAATGAAGAAACTTGATAATTTTTCAAAGCTTTCAATTATAGGATCAAATAACCATTCCCAAGAGCTCTTATACATTTTGTTTTATCACCAATTTGAACTGAGTGAATAAACTTCTTTGCATTGAAATGTACCTTACTTCTTTGACTTTCCTAGTTGTTAGAGTGCATTTCAACTCCCAAATTAAGCAATTCGAAGTTGATATTCTTAATAGCTTGTCACATACTTCAATTTATGGGAAACTGAAAGCTAACTCAATTTTGTCTCATCTATTTGTCCAAGACCTTGCCACCAAAATAAAATGGAAAAATTCTGTCTCCATAGTCTTACATGTTCTCTCCAGTGCCTTCTCTTTCATTATCATATATGAAACATTCCACACACTAACATTGCCCCGAGTTTCACATCCCTGAGTCTCTGCTGTTGACCCTTGTCTCTGGTCTGCTACTTATTTATTACTGTGTTCTATTATTTTTCCATGTCATCCTGGAGGAAAGGAATATTTCCAGCTTACCTCCTTGTCCCTGAAACTTAGTACATGAAGCATGTTAGATATTTAATACACACAAATATGTGTTCCAGAAATATTTATGAGAACTGTTAATTATTTTCTTTTCTTTTGGTAGTTTCTATGAAGGTGGGACTTTTATTTGGTCTCTGCTTTATGTGTACTCCTTTGACTAGTACCTGGTATATAATAAGCATTAAGGTAATATTCAGTGAATGAATTATTGATTGATTGATTGATTGATTAATATTCATCTTTCCTAAAGTATTGGGCATGAATTCAGAAAACTCGAATTTTTATAGTAATATAATAAAGTGATTTGAGAAATATTTTTAAAACAATAGGTAAAATGCCATACAATTTACTTTCAAATACTTTCCTTTTATCTAGCAAACTCCATGCAGTATAACTCTTTTAATACTCACTACACATACCTTGAGTAGTGGAGTTTTCTGTTGAGTAATTTAAATAAACATGAATAAATAACATTTCCATCGAACATCAGATTACTGTGAGATCCTTAAGTGACTATACTTCTGATGATGTTGGCAATGGTCCAAATACAAAATATCACTGTTATTAAATGTACTTGTTGGTATTTAACTGGCTAATTATAATTTAAAGAGAAAGTCCTTGACATTTCAAGAGTTATTTCCGATCATTGCTGCTAGATTGTGCTGCATTTCTTTTCCTTGCACACAAACGCACACACACACAAAAAAAAAATCACATAAGGCCATGACAGCAGAAAATTGAATGAATATTCTCATTTAAAGAGAATAACTTCCTTGGAGTGACAGCCTACACTGGTTTAAAAAAAAAAAAAAGTCAGTTCAAGAATGCCTGTGGCATGAGAGTCATTCACTAGTGCTTTTGGTATGCACTCTTTGGGGGAACACAGTCAGGATGACAACCACAATGTCTGAGAGTGTGATTGATTAGCAAGAAGTTTTAGCCTGCTTAGTTCAAGCTCTCATCTACAAGCCAGTGAAGCAGGAATGACTCCTTGCAGAAATCACATTCTGATATCTCAATTTTCTTTATGGAGTGATAGCCTATGCCAATTAGGTTCTCAAGTATACAGGCTTAGACAAAAGCTTTCCAATTAACAGGAATAAATTTCTAGCTTTAGAAAGGCAACCTATTTAATGAAGATATTTTGAAGAAAGATATTAAACAATTACCAATATAAGAAACTTATTTGCATTCTAATTCAATTGAAAATGTTACAACAATAATACAACTGGGACAATTTAAACACTGAATGGATTTTGATGATATTTAAGAAATCATTGTTTCCTTGATAAGAGTAGTCACCTGGTATGTTTTAAAAATGTTTCTTTGTTTAGAGGTTAATGCTGTCATATTTATCAATAATGTGACATAATATCTGGAAGTGGCTTCATAATGATCCAACAAGGAAATGCAGAGAGTGGGTGTAGGTAAAAAATGAAATAAATAAAATTGACATTAAGGTGATAATCATTAAAGCTCTGTGATAAGTTTGTGAGATTCATTAGAGTGTTCATCTTTTTTTAAATTTTTAAAATTTTATTTATTCTAATTTGTTATATATGACAGCAGAATGCAATTCAATTCATATTACACATATAGAGCATAATCTTTCATGTCCCTGCTTGTACATGAAGTAGAGTCACACCATTTGTGTCTTCATACATGTACTTAGGGTAATGATGTACATCTCATTTCACCATATTTTCTACCTCCATGCCCTCTCCTTTCCCCTCCCACCCCTTTGCCCTATCTAGAGTTCATCTAATCCTCCCATGGTCCCCCTCCCAACCCCACTATGAACCAACTTCATTATATCGGAGAAAATATTCAGCATTTGTTTTTTTGTGATTGGCTTATTTCACTTAGCATTATATTCTCCAACTTCATCCATTTACCTACAAATGCCATGATTTTATTCTCTTTTAATGTTTAATAATATTTTATTGTGTATATATACCACATTTTCTTTATCCATTCATCTACTGAAGGGCATCTAGGTTGGTTGCACAATTTAGCTATTGTGAATTGTGCTACTATAAACATTGATGTGACTGCATTACTGTAGTATGCTGTTTTTAAGTCTTTGACTATAGACCAAGGATTGGGATAGCTGGGTCAAATTGTGGTTCCATTCCCAGTTTTCCAAGGAATCTGCATACTGCTTTCCATATTGGCTGCATCAATTTGCAGTCCCATGGGCAACGAATGAGTGTGCCTTTTCCCCCACATCCTCACCAACACTTATTGTTGTTTGTATTTTTAATAGCTGCTATTCTGACCAGAGTAAGATGAAATCTTAGAATAGTTTTGATTTTTGTTACTCTAATTGCTAGAGATGTTGAACATTTTTTAATATATTTGTTGATTAATTATATATCATCTTCTGAGAATTATCTGTTCAGTTCCTTGGCCCATTTATTGATTGGGTTATTTGTGTTTGTTGGTGTTAAGACTTTTGAGTTCTTTATATATACTAGAGATTAGTGCTCTATCTAATATGCATGTGGTAAAAATTTGCTCCCATTCTGTAGGCTCTCTATTCACCTCACTTATTGTTTCTTTTTTTGTACAACATTTAATTCTGTATAATAATATTTTAAAATAAGATTTAAAAAGAAAAATTTTGTTAGATACAAAGGAGAACACCAAGTAAGGAAAAAAGTTTTGTGCTTCATGATAAAGTTAAGAGAAACTAAATCAGCCCACACAGAGATTTCTTTTCTCAATGTGTGTTGTACGAATTCACAGAACCATGATTTTGAGGCAAATATTTTTTTTATATTTATTCTGTAGTATTTTTCTACCTAATAGATGTTCATTTTCAATGAAGAAAACCACTTTTTCTTAACATATTTTTATATTCTCTAGAGAATATAATAGCAACAAATATCTACTTAGTGTTGAAAATATGCTGTTAATAATTTTTTGAATAGAAAAGTTAAGCAAGATGGAAATTTCAGTCTGCAGGAACCTTAAAATACAAATTAAAATTCAAGGCAGTGTCAGTGGGTAAATACATTAAGCTGATGAAAACATTTGAGGTTTAACTACCTCCAACCAGAAAGTGATAAACCTAGAACACACATCACTAAAAAGATGGATAATTGGTAAAAGAAAGAAATTTAGGCAGAGTAAGAGAAATTTAGTTAGAGGCCACCTAAAGATGATGAAAAATTACAAATGAAGAAATGGAATTTTTACTCAATGCCTATTATATGCCAGATTGTATTATAAGAAGTGCAAAGCATCCAATAAAACAAAATTCCTGTTTCTGTGGCCCTTTCTTTAGATACTTTAAATAATCAAGTTTGAAAGATGTTTATTCACAAGAATAAGCACAAAAATTTAAACACTTCAGAGAATAATCGTCTGTCCCATTTAGTAAATCTATATTTTATTCTAATTCTCTAAAATGCAATTTCACATATGTTGGTCCAAATTACATAATGTTTGTAAATTCTTACCTTAATTGTGGAAACAAATTTTTAAATTTTTTAAAAATACAAACGCTAATGAATGAAATACCTAAAACTCTTAAACATTTATTTGTGCTTGAAAATTTAGTGTGATAGAGCAACTTATTACTTTGTTCTTTTTTTAAAATTATATTTAGAGATGGGGTTTCACTAAGTTACTCAGGGCCTCACTAAGTTGGTGAAGCCGACTTTGAACTTGTAGTCTACTTACCTCACCCTCCTGAGCCACTGAGATTACATGCATGCACTATCTCAGCCATCTATCACTTTGTTCTTATATTCAGTGCCATGAGTATAATTTTGATATGTATTAATTGCTTATACTTTCTATTTCATATTTAGTTAAATTAATTGAGATTTAAAGCACTCACTTTTTTTCTGTTGTTGATGCAGGTGATAATTATCATTTTAAATATCCTTATGAGAATTAATGACTCTATTTAAGGTCTTTACAGATTATTATCTCTCAGTCAGAAGGTCAGTCAGAATTAATATTCCTTTACCAGCTATTATTTTTTAATGATGTAAAACATTAAACATTTGGCCTCTGAAAACTGATGGTCTAGTGAGGGGCTGAGTCAACCCTTTAACTTCTGATCTACTGCCATACTTCTAGGGAATACCAGCCTCCTGATTTTAACATTCCCTAAAGTTCATCCATTCAATGGGACCAATTCAATGATTTATATATATTCACAGAATGATGTGGCCATTGCATATTAAATTTAGACAATTTTATACTCCAAAGAGAAATCCTATACCCATAAATAGTCATTTATTGTTCACCCCTAACCTTAGTTCCTGACAATACCTAATATAATTCTGTTCATATAAACTTCTGCAATATGTCTTGTGAAATTAAACAGATCTTTAAAGTCTGGCTTCTTATATTAATGTTGTAGCATTTATTAGCATTTCATTCTTTTCTATGGCTGAATAGTATTATATGGATATTCTACATTTTGTTTATCTATTCTTCAGTTGATGGGCATTGTGTTATTTCCACATTTTGGCTGTTGTGAATAATGATGCTGTGAGTGCTCATGTAAGGATTCGTGTTGAAAATGTTTTGATTTCTCTTGACTGTATACCTTGGAGCCATAAGGGGATTCCATGTTTAACATTTTGAGAAACTGCCCAATTATTTTCCAAAATAGCTGCATCATATTGTATACCGTTCAACAAAGGATGAGGTGTCCAAATTTTACAGATTACTGCCAACACTTGTTACCATCTGTCCTTTCAATAGTAGCCATCCAGATTTGAGAGAGGTGGTATCTCTTTGTTTTGATTAGTATTTCCCTAAGGATGATGAGCATACGTTCATGTGCATATTGGCCATTTGTGTATTTCCTTTTGAGAAATATCTATTCAAATCCATGCCCATTTTTAAAAATGCTATTTAATTGACAAATTTTCAGAGCATTTTCAGGTTTACAGATAAACTAAACAGAAAAGAGATTTTTTATGTATTCCCTTTCTGACCCACCCACAGTTTCCTCTACCATTTTTCACTGGTGTGGCGCATTTGTTTTACAATTGATACATTATTATTAACTATACCCCATAGTTTTTGTGGTATTCATTTTATTGTTTTTCCAAATGCAAAATGTGTTTGCACAATTATAGGATCACAGAGAATAGTTTTACAGCTTTAAATATATGTGCTTTGCATATTTATCCTTGGCCTACTTCTCGCAAAAAAACCAAACAACTACTCATTTTTAAATTGTTGTTATAGTTTTCCTTTTTCCATAATGTTATATAGATGGAATCATATAGTATGTAACCTTTTCAAACTTGCTTTTTTCATGTAAGAATATGCCTTTAAAGTTGTTCCACATCTTTGTTGTTGCTTGCTACTTCATTTCTTTTTATTGAAGACTAATATTCCATTGTATAGATGTACCACAGTTTATTTTTATCACCTTTTAAAGGATGTCTTAATTCTTTTAAGTTTGGGTATTTATAAAAACAACTACTATAAACATTAATGAACAAATTTTGGTGTAATTATGTAATTTTTCAACTTGTTTGGATGAAAACTTAGGAGAATGACATGGTAAGACTGTGTTAGCTTTTTTCAAATTTTACTTTATCATTGTTCATTGCTATTTTAAAGAAATACAACTATGTTGGTATGTTGATCTTATGTCCTACAAACTTCCTGAAGTTATTTCTTGGAACTAGTAAGTTTTTGTGGTGAATCATTTCAGGTTTTCTATTTACTAGATCATGTTCTTTCAAATATGAATGTCTTTTTTTCATTTTTCTTGCTTATGGCCATAGCTACAACATATAGTACATGTTGAGGAGAAGCATTAAGAATGGAGAGCATTATCTCTGCTGAACTTTGGTGAGAAAATATTCAAATCTTTCATCAATAAGGAACAAATACGTTCTTTCCACTCTCTTCTTTCCTCTGGGGTTTTGATTTATGTTCTTTATCAGGTTGAGAAAGTTTCTTTTTATTTATATTTTGTTGAGTATTTCTGTCAGAAAATTATGTTGGATTTTATCAGAATTTTTCAAGTGAATACTGATATTATTGTATTTTTCTTTGTTTTATTAATATGGTATGTTGCATTAATTGATATTTGGATGTTAAGTCAACTTTTTATTCCTGTGACGACTTTTTATTCTGCTGGTCATTGTTTATATTTTTTATATGTTGTTGAACTTAATTTTTTAATATTTATTTATTTACTTAATTGTACACAAAGCAATGCATTTATGTTTATGTGGTGATGAGGATCTAACCCGGGCCGCGCACGTGCGAGGCGAGCACTCTGCCGCTGAGCCACAACCCCAGCCCTGTTGAACTTAATTTTCTAGAAATCTCTTGATAATTTTTTGCACATGTAGGAAACATTATTTATTTTTCTTTTTTTCTTTTGTTGTCTTTATCTGCTTTTGATTTCAAGGTAATAATGGACTCATAAAATGAGTAGAAACATATTGATTTCTGTTTTATCTTTCTTGTTGAAGAATTTGTTCAGGACTACAGGATTAGACTAGATTTTTAAAATATTCTGTACATTTCATTTGTGAATATATCTGGTCTTGTTTTTTTTTTTTTGTGTGCGTGTGTGTTTGCTGTGTGTGTGTGTGTGTGTGAGAGAGAGAGAGAGAGAGAGAGAGAGAGAGAGAGATTTTCATAAACACCTATCAAAGTCCTGACTTACCGGTGGATGTAAAGCCTCTGTTTCTTGTTGGTCATTTTCAGTAGTTTATGTATTTCCAGTAGTTTATCTGTTTCATCAAGGTCTTTTGATAAGTTGGCATGCATTGTTCATATTACTTCTTTAATCCTTTTCACTATTTCTGTGATATTAATGTATTTCTTTTCTTTCTTTTTAAATTTTGATTCTATTCTATTTTTTTCTGAATAGTGAATGGTGTCTCACAATTTTCTGAAGCTTTGCTCATTTTATTTATTCTGTTTTTTCTATCTGTTTAGAGTGCAGAATATGTATTAACATAATCCTCAAGTTCCTGATTCTTTCTTTTTGCTATGTCAAATCCACAAGTTATCCTTCTGGTGGTTTTTTCATTTTGGATATCTAATTGTCTACTCCAAAAATTTCCATCAGTTCTTGTTTAACCATTTCTGTTTAACCGTAGTCTCTATTTGGTGGGACATTTTCATCATTTGTTGCTTTATTTTATTTTAGTTCCTTAAACTTATTTATAATCTCCGTTTTGGAGTTTTTGTTCCTATGTCTGTCTCTTGGGCCCCCTAAAAAACAGTCTGTACTGCCTACATTTTCTACCTGTTAACACTTGCTATTTCTTTATATATATTTTATTTGTTTAAAACTATACATTTATACAATATATTGTAGCAGTTCTGAATATAGACCCTATCCCCAATACATTTGGGTAATATACTTGGTAGAACTTTCTGCAATCAATTTGGCAATGCATACTAATTTTGAAGATGTACCTAGACTTGATTCTGTACTTGAACTTCCAATTGTATATTTAGAAAATCCTATAATCATCTACACAAGGAGGTATTCATAAGAATGGACATTGCATCACTATTTCCTGGGGAAAATATGAAAAAAAAAATGTCTATCAACTGGAACATGGATAAAGGAAATGCAGCATTTTATTTTCTTTTTACTGCTGTGTGATATACAACAAATATTGTTTAAAAATTATTAACACCTGATTTTTTTTCTTTTTAAAATGGAATATTTGTCAACAAGTGAGTATATTATTTATAACAGATATGTAATGTAAAAAAATAACATAATACTTAATCTGATGGAAAATTATTCCAGGTATAAAATATTCAAACCAGGGTGCACTGGTGCAGTCTATAATCCCAGCAACTCAGGATTCTGAGGCAGAAGGACCACAAATTCAAAGCCTCTGCAACTTAGTGAAGGCCTAAGCAACTCAGCAAGATCCTGTCTCTAAATAAAATATTAAAAAAAGAGCTGGGATATGGCTTAGTGCTTTGGGACCCTTGGATCCAATCCCTGATACCAAAGGAAAAAAAAGAACATATATTCAAATAAGTGAAGAGTACCAAATAGGGACCATGAACATAAAATTATAAAGGCAAAAGACCTAAAATATGCCAGGCGCGGTGGCACATGCCTATAATCCCAGCACTTGGGAGGCTCAGGCAGGAGGATCGTGAGTTCAAAGCCAGCTTCAGCAATAATGAGACACATAGCAACTCAGTGAGACCCTGTCGCTAATAAAATACAAAAAAAGGGCTGAGGATATGGTTGAGTGGTCAAGTGTCCCTGAGTTCAATCCATAGTACCTCCCCCCCAAAAAAAAGACCCAAAATATGATGTTCCAAATACAGCATTCAGACATAAAGGCATAAAAGGTAAAAAGAAAAGGGATGGAAAAAAGTTACATCATGCAAATGCTAGTCAGCTATGTTTGTATCAGACAAAACAGATCTCAGTTGAAGAAATATTAGTAGACATAAAGGGATATGTCTTTATATGAAAAGGTCAAAAAAGGAGACAACACATATAAATGTGCATTACCTAATAACAAAACTTCAAAATACACGAAGAAATGATTACAGAATCGCAAAAAAGTACTGTCCAATTCACAAGTGTGATTGGAGATTCCCCTCTCTGTACTTGATAGAACAAAATGCAGAGAAAATCAATACCGGCAGGGAAGGTTTTTAAATATTCTTAAATAATTTTAAGTAATATTAATAGACAATTACATTTAACAACTTCAATGTATATATTTTTTATTACAAATGGGATATTCATAAATTAGATGATATTCTGGTCCACAAATATATGCTTAGTAAATCTAAAAGGATTGAATTAAAAGAAAATGCATGCTTCAATGAAATAAAATGTCAGTAATCAAAATATAGATGGAATATTGCCAAATGTTTGGGAATTAAATAACATACTTCTAAATAACTCATAGATCATCTCAAGGGATGTTAGAAAAGTTGAATGAAACATAAAAAAAAATCTGTGGAGTACAGATTAAGCAATGCTTCCATTAAAAAGTATAGTGTTTTTATTTAAAAATTGGCTAAAATTAGTGATCTAACATTCCAAAATAAGAAAGGCAAATTAACCCTCAGTTAAGTAGAAGGTAGTAAAAATGATGAGAAGGAACAACAATAAAATAACAAAATGACATATGAAAGATAAAGACTTCTGGAAAAAAAACTTGCATTAATGGTGCAATTAAATAGGTATGCCTCTAATTAGCCTGGTGACAAAGAAAAGGAAACACACCAAGCAATGCCAGGGGTGATGGAGGCAGCATGGTTACAGATCCTAGAGCAATAACAAGATGACGAGGGGGATGCCATTCACAACCTAAGTGAATAAACTTGACACATTAAAAACAGTTCACAGAAACTGAAACAATATACCCTAGGAGAAATCCCCCAAAGAATTACTAATTTCTACATTTTAAAGGAGATGGCCGTTCATGTAATCAGAAACCTCCCGAGTTCAAAGACAGATCAGCCATAGAATAATTTCTAACCCAGTCTTGCTTTGAATAGAAAGTTTGAGAAATATAAAAAAAAAAAAAAAAAAAAAAAAAATCAGCCATTCTTCCACTCATTACAGCAGTCAATGCCCAATTATGATCATGGAAGAAAATAATCAACTAAAGTAGAGAATCTCACTGTCCATCCTGCAATCCTGCCTGCACTGGAAAAATAATAGAGGAAATGTTAAAACTATAAATCTAATGTATTCTAAAACTGAGACAAAGTAACTATATATCTAATATATTCCCAAACTGAGACAAAGTAACTATATGTCTAATATATTCTAAAACTGACATAAAGTTTAAGCATTTATTATAAAATATGGATCATATATTTATTAGTAAAAAACTGATATTATGACATCTAACATTGAAATATCCATATATTATCTGCTCCAATTAATTTTACTAAATATTTTACTAAAATGCTCTAATCAGTGTGAGACAGGAGCAATATAATAAAAGCACAAAGTATGGAAATGAAGTAAAATTATCTGTTTGCAGATTAAGTCTTGTTTCCGAACCACCTCCACTCCTTAGTCACTTAAATGTTTTCAGTATAATAATAGGTCAATATGTGTCTATTAAAATTATAGCCTATCTGGGGCTCTTTATTACTACTATAAAGGGGGCTGGAGAATGTATGTTTATAAAGGAGCATGAGGAACATGTGAACCATACTAATCAAATCTTGAAAAGGTAATATTTTTATGTAGCAAAGCAAGATTTTAAAAAATATATGCTTTATCAATTTCTTTTATATCTTAGTTACTTGATTTTTTATATATTTTATTCTAATTTGTTATATACGACAGTGGAATGAATTAGAATTTATGTTACACATCTACAGCACAATTTTCATGTCCCTGGCTGTACACAGAGTACAGACACACCATTTGCGTCTTCATACATATACTTAGGGTAATGATGTCCATCTCATTCCACCATCTTTTCTACCTCCATGCCCCTTTGCCCTATCTAGAGTTCATCTAATCCTCCCATGGTCCCTTCCCAACCCCATGATGACTCAACCTCATTATATCAGAGAAAACACTCGGCATTTGTTTTTTGGGGATTGACTGACTTCACTTAGCATTATTTTCTCCAACTTCATCCATTTATCTGCAAATGCTAAGATTTTATTCTTTTATTGCTGAGTAGTATTCCACTGTGTATATATACCACACATTTTCTTTATCCATTCATCTACTTAAGGGCATCTAGGTTGGTTGCACAGTTTACCTATTGTGAATTGTGCTGCTATAAACATTATGTGGCTCCATTACTGTAGTATGCTGATTTTAAGTCCTTTGGGTCCAGATCGGGGAGTGGGATAGCTGGGTCAAATTGAGGTTCCATTCCCAGTTTTCCAAGGAATCTTCATACTGCTTTCCATATTGGCTGCATCAATTTGTAGTCCCACAGGCAATGTATGAGTTCCCACATCCTCACTAACACTTATTGTTGTTTGTATTTTTGATAGCTGCCATTTTGACTGGAGTGAGATGAAATCTTAGAGTAGTTTTGATTTGCATTTCTCTAATTGCTAGAGATATTGAACATTTTTTGTATATTTGTTGATTGGTTGTATATCATCTTCTGAGAATTGTCTGTTCAGTCCCTTAGTCCATTTATTGATTGGGTTATTTGGTTTTTTGGTGTTTAGCTTTTGAGTTATTTATATACCCTAGAGATTAGTGCTTTATCTGATATGAAAGTGGTAAAATATTTGCTCCCAAGATGTAGACTTTCTATTCACCTCACTGATTATTTCTTTAGCTGAGAAGAAGCTTTTTAGTTTGAATCCATCCCATTTACTGGTTCTTGATTTTAATTCTTGTACTATAGGAGTCTTATTAAGGAAGTTGGGGCCTAATCTGACATGATGGAGATTTAGGCCTACTTTTTCTTCTACTAGATGCAGGGTCTCTGGTTTACTTCCTAGGCCCTTGATCCACTTTGAGTTGAGTTTTGTGCATGGTGAGAGATAGACATTTAATTTCATTTTTGTTGCAAATGGATTTCTGGTTTTCCCAGCATCATTTGTTGAAGAAGCTATCTTTTCTCCAATGTATGTTTTTGGTGCCTTTGTCTACTATAAGATAACCAACTGTAGTTATATGCATTAGTCTCTGTGTCCTCTGTTCTGTACCATTGGTCTACAAGTCTATTTTGGTGCCAATACCATGCTGTTATGTCACTAATGCTCTGTAGTATAATTTAAAGTCTGGTATAGTGATGCCACCTACTTCACTCTTCTTGCTAAGGAATGCTTTAGCTATTCTGGGTCTCTTATTTTTCCAAATGAATTTCATGACTGCTTTTTCTATTTCTGTGAATGTCATTGGAATTTTGATTGACATTGCATTAAATCTGTATAGTGCTTTTGGTAATATGGTCATTTTGACAATATTAATTCTGCCTATCCAAGAACAAGGTAGATCTTTCCATCATCTAAGGTCTTCTTTAATATTTTTTCTTTAGCGTTCTATAGTTTCCATTGTAGAGGTATTTCACCTCTTTTGTTAGTTTGATCTCAAGTATTTTATTTTATTTTTTGAGGCTTTTGTAAATGGGGTCATTTTCCTCATTTCCCTTTCAGAGGATTTGACACTGACATATAGAGATGCCTTTGATATATGAGTGTTGATTTTGTATCTTGCTATTTTGCTGAATTCATTTACTAGTTTTAGAAGTTTTCTATGGAATTTTTTGGGTCTTCTAGGTACAGAATCATATCATCGGCAAATAGTGCTAACTTGAGTTCTTCTTTTTCTATCTGTATCCATTTAATTTCTTTTGTCTGTCTTATTGCTCTGGCCAGCTTTTCAATTACTATGTTAAATAGAAGTGGTGAAAGAGGGCATCCCTCTGTTGTTCCAGTTTTTAGAGGGAATGCTTTCAATTTTTCTCCATTTAGAATGATGTTGGCTAGGGGCTTAGCATAGATAGCTTTTATGATGTTGAGATATGTCCCAGTTATCCCTAGTTTTTCTAGTGTTTTGAACATGAATGGGTGCTGTATTTTGTGGAATGCTTTTTCTGCATCTATTAAGATGATCATATGATTCTTACCTTTAAGTCTATTGATGTGATAAATTACATTTATTGATTTCTGTATGTTGAACGAACTTACATCCCTGGGATGAAACCCACTTGATCATGGTGCACTATCTTTTTGATATGTTTTTAATTTTACTAGAATTTTATTGAGAATTTGTGTATCTATGTTCATTGGAGATATTTTTCTGAAGTTTTCTTTCTTTGATGTGTCTTTGCCTGGTTTTGGAATCAGGGTGATATTGGCCTCATAGAATGAGTTTGGAAGTGCTCCCTCTTTTTCTGTTTACTGAAATAAATTGAAGAGTATTGGTATCAGTTCTTCTTTGAAGGTTCTTTAGAACTCAGCTGTGTATCCATCTGGTCCTGGGCTTTTCTTGGTTGGTAGGCTTCTGATGGCATCTTCTATTTCATTGCTTGAAATGGATCTATTTAAATTGTGTATATCATACTGACTCAATTAGGGCAAATATGACTCTAGAAATTTGTTGATGCCTTTGACATTTTTTATTTTATTGCAGTACAAGTTTTTAAAATAATTTCTAATTCTGTATTTCCGTAGTGTCGTGATATTTGCTTTTTCATCATGTATGTTAGTAATCTGAGTTTTCTCTCTTTTCTTTGGTAGTATGGCTAAGGGTTTGTCAATTTTATTTATTTTTTCAAAGAACCAACTTTTTGTTTTGTTGATTTCTTAAATTGTTTCTTTTGTTTCAATTTCATTGATTTGAGCTCTGATTTTACTTATGTCCTGTCTTCTACTGCTTTTGGTGTTGATTTATTCTCCTTTTTCTAGGGCTTTGAGAAGTAATGTTAGGTCATTTATTTGTTGACTTTTTCTTCTTTTAAGGAATGAACTTCATGCAATGAACTTTCCTCTTAATACTGCATTCATAGCATCCCAGAGATTTTGATATGTTGGATCTGTGTTCTCATTTATCTCTAAGATATTTTTAATCTCTGCCTTTATGTCTTTTGCAACCCATTGTTCATTCAATAGCATATTATTTAGTGTCCAGGTGTTGGAGTAGCTTTTATTTTTTGTTTTATCTTTGATTTCTAATTTCATTCCATTATGGTCTGATAGAATGCAGGGTAGTATTGCTACTTTTTTGTATTTGCTAAGATTTGCTTTGTGGCAAATATGTGGTCTATTTTAGAGATGGATCAATGTGCCACTGCGAAGAAAGAGTATTCACTCATTTAAGGAGGAAATATTCTATATATGTCAGTTAAGTCTAAGTTATTGATTGTATTATTGAGTTCTGTAGTTTCTTTGTTCATCTTTTGTTTGGAAGATCTATCCTGTGGTGAAAGAGGTGTGTTAAAGCCACCCAGAATTATTGTGTTGTGGTCAATTTGACTCTTGAACTTGAGAAGAATTTGTTTGATGGATATAGATGCTCCATTGTTTTTGGCATATATATTTATAATTGTTATGTCTTATTGGTGTATGGTTCCCTTGAACAGTGTGAAATGTCCTTCTTTATCTCTTTTGATTAACTTTAGCTTGAAGTCTACTTTATTTGATATGAGGATGGAAACCCCTGCTTGTTTCAGCAGTCCATGTGAGTGGTATGATTTTTTCCAACCTTTCACCTTCAGTCTGTGTATATCATTTCCTATGAGATGAGTCTCCTGGAGGCAATCCAGTCTGCTAGCCTATGTTTTTTGACTGATGAATTTAGGCCATTAATATTCAGGGTTATTATTGAGACATGACTTGTATTCCCAGCCATTTTTTGTTTATTTTTGTTATTTAATTTGACTTGATTTCTCATTTGATTAGTTTTCCTTTAGTGTATACCTCCCTCTTGCGATTTTCATTGTTATTTTTTCTCATTCCAACTTCATGGAATATTTTTCCAACCACGATTCACGTAGTGCAGGGTTTTCTAGCGATTAAATTCTTTTAAAAAAAAAAAATACCTCCCTCTGCTGATTTTCATTGTTGTTTCTCAGTTCCTCTTCATGGAATATTTTTCCAAGCACATTCTCTAGTGCAGGTTTTCTAGCGATAAATTCTTTTAACTTTTGTTTATCATGGAAGGTTTTTATTTCATCATCAAATCTAAAGCTTAATTTTGCTGGATACAAGATTCTTGGTTGGCGTCCATTTTCTTTCAGAGCTGGATATATGTTGATATAGAACCTTCTAGCTTTTAGGGTCTGGTTTGAAAACTCTGCACATAATTTAATTGGTTTCCCCCTATATGTGATCTGATTTCTTTTTCTCATGGCTTTTAATATTCTCTCCTTATTCTATATGCTAGGCATTTTCATAATAATGTGCTTTGGTGTGGTTCTGTTGTGATTTTGTGTTTTTGATGTCTCATAAGCCTCTTAAATTTGGTTTTCCAATTTATTCTTCATGTTGGGAAAATTTCCTGATATTATTTCATTGAATAGATTGTTCATTCCTTTGGTTTGGAACTCTATGCGTTCTTCTATTCCAATAACTATTAAATTTGGACTTTTATACTATCCCATATTTCTTGAATGTTCTGCTCGTGATTTCTTACCATTTTCACTGTGTGCTCTACATTCTTTTCAAGATTATATATTTTGTCTTCATTGTCTGAGATCTTGTCTTCCGGGTGGTCTACTCTGTTGGTGATGTTTTCAATTGAACTTTTAATTTTGTTTATTGTTTCTTTCATTTCCAGATTTCTGTTTGTTTGTTTTTTTTTTAAGGACCTTTATCTCCCTATTGAAGTAATGTTTTGCTTCCTGTATTTGTTTATGTAGCTCTTTGTTGAAATGATAGTTTGCTGCCTGTATTTGCTCTCTTATATCATCCTTTAATTCACAGAACATTTTATTATGTACATCCTGAATTCCTTCTCTGTCATTTCTTTTGCTGTGCCAGCCATGGATTCTAATAATGGTGGTATCTTGATTTGTTTGGAGCTCTTTTCTCCCTTGTCTTTTCATGTTGCTCGTTTGTCTTTCCTTCTAGCTCTATGGATCCCAGCTGTTACTGTTTTTACCCTATAGGCTTATAGTGCCCCTGTAATGTTCAAATACCTCTTCTTTGAGGGGAAGGACAATGTTAACAGATCCCAATATAAATAATGTACTACCTAAAAACAAATAGTTGCTATTAAGACATTTACAGTTTGGTTACAATGTACCAAAATGGTGAATTCAATTATCATCTACAATATAATCAGTAGGTTTGTAAAAGGGTTTACACTTTCTGATGATGAACAAAGAACAGGGGGTGAGGTGTAGGATGATATTCTGAGTAGGTAGGAGGTGAGGATATAGAGTTATTATATCTTAGGAAGTGTGAAAGAGAAATATAAAGAAGGTGATTAGTTGCACAAGAATAGAGAGGAAGTCATTTTGGGTAGACAAGTTAAGTGGGAAGATAGTAGAGTACCTAAAAGAAACACACATATAAATTAAGAAAAATAAAAAAAATGTGAAAATAGTAAAAATTGGAGGGAATAAAAAGAATATACAACACAACTGTAATAAACTATTTAGACATCTCAGTCCTCAAAATCCTAACCCATGCAAAGTACTTGGTTTCACATATGTTGGGGATATTAGAGCAGGAGAATAGAGAGGGTGAAGAAAAAAAAATCTTGAAGGAAGATATAAGGATTGTTTTGGTTGGAGATCAGTATCTTCCCCGATTCCTTTCTCATCCAATAGGTGGGGTCATCTGTTGTTAGCTGGTATCTTCACCCTCAGGATTGTGAAAGTAACCAGGGTGGGAATGTTGGTCCTGGATAAAGGGCACCTGGAAGTGGGGTGTGGCACCTGCTGGTCCCCAAAGGGAGATTACGCCTCAAGGATCTCTTTTCTGGCTGACTCATATGATGTGAGCACCTTGTCTTATCTCTGTATCTCATCTGAAGACCTCCCAGTTTCTGGTCTCTATGTTAGTCTCTAAACTGCATCATACTCACCTTTCTCTCCAGCAGTCTCATGTGGTTTGGGGCAACTTGCCCACCTGCTGCTAAGAGCTATTTTGTGTTGGGCAGTCACTGTGCCAGGTTAGTGGCTTCTGGGGGGGGGGGGGAAGTTAGAAAATGGATACCTGGCCAGTCAGAGTTCCAGACTGGGAGTTACCCCACTAAAGATGGTGATGAAGGTGACCCAAGATGGAGGTGGCTGCTTTCAGCGATGGGGTGTTGTTTCAGTTTGGGTGGGGGGAGCCAGGCAATGGCATTGGACAATGTGTTCAGAGGTGTGCTCTGTGGCGTGCAGTGTGTGGCTGCCAGCTATGAGCCTGTGTGAAGTTCCCAGGTGCAGGCAGGTACTGTATATAGGGGACTATCTCTGTTGCTGCAAGAGTCCCAAGATGGAAGTGACTTGGAGAGCCCCACATTGGTAGATGGTGATCCGCATGGGAGTGATGGCTGGAATTCCTGTGTGTGGGTAGCTGCGGGGTGTGCTGCTGGGGAGTGGTGGCTGGGATTTCTGCTTGGGTGGGTGACCGAAAGTTCTGCATGGATGCTGATGTTGATGGTCTCGCTTGGTAACCATTAGTCCTGCATGGGCGAATAGTTGGTTGACCTACTCTGACGCTGAGGCCTAGAGTCTTGCATGGGCATGGTGGCCGAGATTCCTGTGTGGGAGCAGGAACATCGCTCACAGAGAAGCAGTATTCTCACTATTTCAGTCCCAGGTCACTGAGCAACACAGAATGCTGCCTCCCCTGGCCTGCCATCTTGAATCCCTCCCTAGCCACTTGATTTTTAAAGGTTATTTTTCCTTTAAAAATCAGTAAGCAAATAAACCACAATAGTTTTTAATTACTGACTAAGGTAATATTTAAAATTTTATTTATTGGAAGATTAAACATAAGCCAGTACAATTTGAATAGATGGTTAAAAATGAACAGATTTCATCTGGGTGTTTCCCCAAATGATATTTTTAGCACTTAACTTTCTTGTTATGTTCATATATAAATTATACTGAAGGAAGAATTTAATGGTGAATATATATTTAAGAATAAAATCAGTTGTCTATTCAAAGAAAAAGTTAAAATAAATGCAGGAAAAAATCAGTCACATTTTTTGAATATGGGATGTATGAGCTATTTTATCTAATGATTCATTAAATTGTAAAAGTATATCCTTCTGTTATTTTCCCAAGAATTTCCTTGTTTTCCTTGTATATTTGTGTACTTAACAATAAAGCATGCACACTCCTTGGAATTGGTGTAAATTAATAATTTATTGTTGAATAGATATATCTAGAACTGTTGAAGCAAATAACCCTGATTAAACATTTGAGAAGCCTGATAAAATCACAGGGAAAAATTGAAATTTTACCAGGAAAACTTACAAAGCCTTACATCATTACTTTTTTTCCTGTGATCCTTTTTATAGAGAGGTAATTTAATGAATGTATTCATTAAACTAATTTCAGTGTCACAAAATGGATTACTAATAAAACCAGAAGCAGATAAGTATGTCTAGTCTATCAAAATTATCTAAATCTCATAGTAACTCAACTTGATTCCAATGTTGTTCTGCCTCCTAATGTATCAACATACAGGTTGATTTCTGAGAACATCAAAACCTCAAGTAATACTGCCTTATGAAAAATGCAAGCTCGCTGTATATGAAAAGTAAATACCTAAATTAGACATTACTGTGGTGAATCTTGACTTATCATATAGTTGCATATCATTGATGATACTTTGAGTGGAATGTTGATCTTACTCTGTTTTAAACAGAAGCAAACATCAACTGTTAAAAACAAAAACAGACAATAGCTTACATGAAAAAAAAAAATAAAACAAAAACAAAAACAAAAAACAGGACCTTCCAGGGAGACTTGGGAATCCTGGAAAGAAAGTAGGCTATAGAGTGTTTATAAAGAATTAGTCATAGATTAGAATACTTGAAAAAAGTTCAATCTTCCAGCAGACTCAACACATGGTATAAATCTCAACATGAAACTCAGTGAGTACATTATCCAGTGTTCTGTATTCTCTATCCAAACAGATGTCTTATCATTTTTTGCACCAAGAGATTTGAGAAATAATAAAATGGAAATGTATATTTTCATCAGAAATATTTGCAATAATATCATGTTTAGAGGAATTAAAATTATTTTATAGGAAATTAAAGATACTTCAATTTTAAGTTAAGTTCTTTTAAATCTAACCTATAGTAAATACTATATTCACTTTCTAACTAATGAATAAGTCCAAATTCCCATGCTGTTCTGTCTCCGAGGGCATATTAATATATGGGGAATTTCTTGAATTCTTATAGTTTTCATTAGTATTTTAACCACAATTATAATGATCTTGTATTTCAAATATTTTGATAATTTTACCAAATACCAGAACTCTTTTCTCAAAATGACAGAGAGTTGGTTAACTGTACATTTTAAAATATTGAGCTTGATAAGTAATTAACTTTCTGTTTAAAGCAATCTTCTTTAAAATTAGGATGAAACAATAAAAGATAGTGACTACTGAACAAAATATCTTGAAAAGTTTGCCACTTAATGCTTCTTCCTTGAATTCAGAGGAAAATACATTATTTTTAAGAACTATATAGATAATTTTTCTAAATAGCACAAAGACAACTAGACATATTATTTTCAACAATGATTGTTTATCATTGAAAATAATCAAAATCAAACTTTAAACTTTCCTTAGAAATGAGCCCCTACATCAGAAAATAGAAATGAATGCTTCACATGCAAGAAGATGTTATATAGTTCGCTTGGTTCTTCAACTGGCGTGGTACTTAATGGACTCATGCTATCTATTGTTTGCACCTTGAAGAAATAAGATTATTTATGCCAGGCTTGCAAATAAGTACACAACAATTTATCAGCACAAAATTGTTTTGTCAGCCTGTCTTATCTCATGGTTTTGCCAGTTAATGTACAGTAACTTATTTTACCTCAGTAGCCTAGCATAAATCACTGATTGTTCTCAGCCAATGTCAGAAGCAATATCACCGAAGTTGATAGCAGACAGTCTATGCAAAGTAAAATAATAGTAGCATTTATTTATTTTTAAGTGGTATAAACATTATGTCTAAAATTTGGTGTCACTTTGGCCTATGTAATACAAAGTACCCCTGTGACCTGAAGATTAAACTGGCATATTGATCCCATGATTTTTTTTTCCATATCCTTCCCAAAACTCTACTAATGCTGGAGACAGACAGACAGACATAGACAGACTGACTTCTGGTTTCCAATTCAGCATGTAAGAAGCTGAAAGTCACCATTGCATCCCAACAACAAGAAAAAGTCTGAATAAACTAAAAAAACAACATTTCTTAGGTCTGTCAGAGAGGTGGGGATGCAGGGCAAAGCACTGTGCCCCTCTTCAAAATTGGATTCTCTGCAAATTCAGAGAATCACAACTTGCTGGAGCAGAAACAGATGAGTACAAACCTCTGTGGGAACCAGTGCTGACACAGGGAAATGTGACTATAATTGATGACTTGCTGGAAGCTCAGTGTGGATAAGTCTGAGAGATTAGAAAAATTAGAGACAGCAGGAGCCAGTCACTGGGGTCCCCAGAGTTTTGCCTCCGGGAAGTTGACCACATTCTCACAGTGAATATTGGAGGAATATCCAGTTGTCTCCTGGAAAACATGTTCCATGCTGGATGTCTGGGAGAGTAGATTAATGAATTCCATATAATGATCCTTAGTGTGTGATCTAAGTATTATCAAATTTGGAATGAAAATTCCTAGTGCCAACTGCTCAAGTGGAAGAATTCCGTGTGTCAAGGTGGTAGTTGACATTCCTTTCAGCATACTTGTTAGGCTTTTGAAAATAACTAAGCTAATTAACTGCCCGAGCACTTCACATTAATTGTTCTACAAGCCCCATATTACATTAGAAAAGCTGGAAGAGGACAAGCATTCTTGGATTTGTTCTAACTCAGACATGTTATTCAGTGTTTGGCATCAAACTCTAGATCTCTGGGTTTATTTACTCAACTTTTGCATTCCTTTTTGAATGTTCTTTCTGTTTCCTAATTGCTCTAGCTAAAATTTAAAGTACTATATTGAATAGGAGTTGTAAGAGTGGAAATCCTTGTATTATTTCTAATTTTATACAAAATGCTTTTAGTTTTATTCCCATCATAATGTTGGCTTTGAGTTCCTCATATGTGGTTTTTATTATGTTGACATAAGTTCCTTCTATTCTTATTTTTTTTCCAGAATTTTGAATTCAATTGAGTATTGAATTTTATTTGAGGCCTTTTCTGCATCTATTGAGATGATTATGTGGTTTTTGTTCTTGGTTCCATTTATGTGGATATTATATTTATTGATTTACTATATTGAACCATCCTTGCATCCCTAGGATGAAACCAACTTGATCATGTGTCTGATTTTTCTAATGTGTTTTTGAATTTAACTTATCAGTATTTTATTGAGGAATTTCACATCTGTGTTCATTAATGATACTGGTCTGTATTTTTCTTGAAGTGTTCTTGCCTGGCATAGGTATCAGGGTGATACAGCCTTCATAAAATGAGTTTGGAAGCTTTTCCTTTTTTAAATTTCATGGAATAATTTGCGGAGAATTGACATTAGTTCTTCTTGAAAAGTCTGGTAGAAATTAGTTGTAGATCTGTCTGATCCTGGGCTTTTATTTGTTGGAAGGCTTTTTATTACTGCTTCAATCTCATTGCATGTTATTTGTTTGTTTAGGTTTTATATATCCTCTGTTCAGTTCAGATTTTAGACATTTCTTCCAGATTTTTAATTTATGGGAATAGAAATCTTCAAAATAGTCTCTAATGATCTTGATTTCAGTTTTTGTTTGTCATAATATCCCCATTTCCCATTTGCATCTCTAATTTTATTAGTCTTCTCTTTCTTTTGGTTAGTTTGTCTAGGCATTTAACTGAAGGAGCCCTAATTAGGAAGGGCTGTTGCAGCTAGCTGGAAGCCATAGGTTCCACCTGATATGTATGTGACGCACCTGTAGGCACCCGCAAAGCTGAAGGTATATAACCCGGTGAAAGCGGTCCGAGTTAGGAGAACGAATTCATTCAGTCAGCCGGGCAGTCACTCGGTCGGTCAGAAGAATCAGAGCGGCCAGAACGTAGGCAGAGCGGTTACAGAAGAGAAACCAGATAGAAGACAGAAGAGAAACCAGATAGAAGAAGTAATGACTGGTCAGAGTTAGGCCGAGGCTCCTGAGGAAGACAGAAGACATAAGAAAGAAGAAGGAAGAAAGAAGAAAGAAGAAAAGCTCGCTCTAATCATTCTCTCTAAAAATCTTTCTTTCCCTCTCTAAGCTCTAAGAAAGTAGAAGTAAAAGTAGTAAAAGCTATACTCTGCCTCCGAGAGTTTTTTTCCCGGGTTTCGGTACCAGGCAGCTTACAAATGGTGGTCCGTCCGGGGCTCGGCAGGCAGAGAAGAAAAGCTAAGAAATAAGGAGAGCAACGAAAAAGCATAGCCTCAGACTCAGTTGAGACCAGCAAAAAGAGTAGTAAACAAGAGAGCATAGCCTCTGACTCAGTTGAGGCCAGTTAAGAATTAAGCTGAAGCAGAGTAGCCAGCGAAAAGCCGAAGCGAGCCGGCCAAAAGCCGAAGCAGAGTAGCCGGCCAAAAGCCATAAAAAATATAGAGAAAAAGCCTTGAGCTTTAGTATAAAGAAAAAAGCCATGAGCTTAAAAGAAAATAGAGAATTAAATAGCATGGTAAAAACCATGCAGAAAAAAAGCCATTGAGCTTTGGCAAGAAAGCCATAAAGAAAAATAAAGAAGAGGAAAAATAGAGAAAAAGCCTTGAGCTTTAGTATAAAGAAAAAAAAAAAGCCATGAGCTTAAAAGAAAATAGAGAATTAAATAGCATGGTAAAAACCATGCAGAAAAAAAGCCATTGAGCTTTGGCAAGAAAGCCATAAAGAAAAATAAAGAAGAGGAAAAAAAAAAAAAAAAGTCAAAGCCGCTTATGCAATTGTGCTTAACTAAGTGCGTTAGCTGCTCCTCAGCAGTAGGCTTCCTTAAAAGCCGCAGCACCTCCTCAAAAAGGGCTCAAATATCCACCCTTTCAAAAATAAAAGGTGAAAAGCTAGGTAGGGACAAGAAAATAAAAGAAAATAGAGAAAATAGAATTAAAGCACCTTTTTAAACTAAAGGGAAGGAATATGAAGGAGCCCTAATTAGGAAGGGCTGTTGCAGCTAGCTGGAAGCCATAGGTTCCACCTGATATGTATGTGACGCACCTGTAGGCACCCGCAAAGCTGAAGGTATATAACCCGGTGAAAGCGGTCCGAGTTAGGAGAACGAATTCATTCAGTCAGCCGGGCAGTCACTCGGTCGGTCAGAAGAATCAGAGCGGCCAGAACGTAGGCAGAGCGGTTACAGAAGAGAAACCAGATAGAAGACAGAAGAGAACCCAGATAGAAGAAGTAATGACTGGTCAGAGTTAGGCCGAGGCTCCTGAGGAAGACAGAAGACAGAAGAAAGAAGAAGGAAGAAAGAAGAGAGAAGAAAGAAGCTCTAATCTTTCTCTAAGCTAAGCTCTATCTTTCTTTCTCTCTAAGAAGCTAAGCTAAGCTCTATCTTTCTTTCTCTCTACAAGAAGACAAGAAGAAAAGCTCGCTCTAAGCTAAGCTCTATCTTTCTTTCTCTCTAAGACTCTAAGCTAAGAAGACAAGAAGAAAAGCTCGCTCTAATCATTCTCTCTAAAAATCTTTCTTTCCCTCTCTAAGCTCTAAGAAAGTAGAAGTAAAAGTAGTAAAAGCTATACTCTGCCTCCGAGAGTTTTTCCCGGGTTTCGGTACCAGGCAGCTTACTTTTAACAACCTCATTTATTTTTTTAAAGAACTCTTTTTTCTATTGTATTATTCCTTTAGTTTCTATGTTGTTAATTTCATCTCTAATCTTTATTATTTATTTCCTTCTACTAGTGTAAGGATTGGTTTGTTCTTGTTTTTTAAGACCTTAAGATGCATCATTAGGTTGTTTGTTTGATCTATTTTTAAGATGTAGGCACTGGTAGCTCTAAACTTCCCTCTTAGCAGTGACTTTGCTCTATCAAAGAGATTATATTATGTCATATTTATATTTTTGTTTAATTCTAAGAATTATTTTAAATTCACCCCCTAATTTCTTCAACGACCCACTCATTACTCAAAAGAATATTGTTCAATTTCCATGTAATTGTATAATTTCTGTAGGTTTTCTTATTGTTATTTCTAGTCTTGTTCCATATGATCTGAGAAGATACAAAGGTTTATTTAAATCTTTCTGTATTTGTTAAGTCTTGCTTTATGGTCAAATATATGATCTGTTTTAAAATAAAGTTTCATGAGCAGCTGAAAAGAAAGTATACTCAGCTATTGTTGAATGGAATGTTCTGTAGATGTCTAGTAAATCTAATTGATTTGTAAATCTAATTGATTTGTCTGATATTACAGTGGCTACTCTGGCTTGATTTCAGATTCTATTTGCATGGAATAGCATTTTCCATCCTTTTACTTTCAATCTGTGAATATCTTTGCCTGTAAGGTATGTTTCTTAGAGACACCATATAATTAGGTCTTTTTTTTTTTTTTTTTTTTTTTTTTTTTATTTCCAGTCTATTAGTCTATACATTTTATTTGGAGAATTAAGAACACTTACATTTAGTGTTATTAAAAAGAGGTATGTGTTTCTTCCTATCATTTTGTTTTATCTCTAATGTTTGAATTGTTCCTAATTTTCATTTGCTTATCTATTCTTTAAAATAGATTTATTTTCCCCCTTGCTCTCCTGGTTATTTTTGTCTTTTGTGTGTAGGATTCCTTTAAGCCTAGCATAATGATCAAGAAATACTTTACTTTATCCTTATCTTAGAAGGTTTTTATTTCTCCTTTGATTTTAAAAGATAGCTTTGCTATAGATAGTAATCTAGGTTGACAGTTATTTTCTTTCAGTACTTGAAATACATCATTCCATGCTCTCCTATTCTTTACAATTTCTGTTGATCAATTTGCTATTATTCTTATAGGGTGGTCTTTATTAATGACTTGGCACTACTCTTGCAGTTTTTAAGATTCTTTCTTCTAAATTATTGGTATTTTATAGGATGCTATAGAGAAGTTCTTTTTTCTGGTATTATGTGGAGCTTTAAATGCCTGAAGTGATGGTATATCCTTTTCCTTCCCAAGATTAGGGGGATTTTTTTCCTATTATTATTTTATGGAATAAGTTTTCTATGCCACTAGGCTATATTTCCTTTCCTTCCTGAAGGACATTGATACTTAATTTTGGCCTTTTAATGTTGTCCCAGAGAGATTGTATATTATGCTCATAGTTTGAAAAAAAATTCTTTTTTATTTCTTTCTTTGGCTCGTTCTCATCTTTTGTGAGACTCTTCACTGAGTGTTTTTACTTGGCTAGTTGAGTTTTTCATTTCCAAGATTGCTACTTGGTTCTTTCTCAAAATCTCTCCCTCTTTATTAAAATTACATTTTTATATCATATATTTTCTCACTGAGTTCATTCCTTAGATTTTCTTTTAATTCACCAAAGACAGTAACCAGCGAAATAATAAGCTAGCATTAAAGAGATTAAAGTTCCTCTTGCTCTCATATCTGTCCACACAGACTTTACCCTACTCACCTTTGGTGTAAACATAGTTATCTCCAATAGTTCCATGGACTACCCAAGCAGCCCTGTGTTCTCTTCTGGTGGAGAGGAACTGGCTTGGAGTGAGTAAATTCCTCCTCATTCCTGGCTCAGGCATAGGATTTTCATGCTTACGTGGAGAAAAATCACTCACAGAATTATTATCCACAGGGAATTCCCCTCCACGGCTTTTCTCAGGCAAGATTGAAGTGCTCTATTTCTGCAATGGATCCTGGCACTTGAAAGTTTTCTTCTCTTGTAGTGTAGACTATGCAGGACTTTGACAGGTGTATGTGTGCCACAGTATTTTTCCATGCATGGTTGAAGAACTGTGCACCAGTATAATGAGGTGCCACCTCACTCTACTCTGTTCCTGCTGTCAGAGACAGTAGGCACTGGAGATGGAGCTAGGCACTGACTGTGGTGATAGGTGGCAAAGGGCTTGTTATGGTTTGAATGTGAGTTTTCCCCCAAAAGCTCATGTGTGAAACAATGCAAGAAAGTTCAGAGAAGAAATGATTAGATTATGAGAGGCTTAACCCAATCAGTAAATTAATCACCTCATGGGATTAATTGAGTGATAACTGAAGGCTGGGTGTGACTGGAGAAGGTGGGGCACCAGATATGTGGCTTTGTGGTATATATTTGTATCTGGCAAGTGGAGTCTCTTTCTCTGCTTTCTTATCATCATGTGAGCTGCTTTACTCTGCTGCACTCTTTTGCCATGATGTTCAGCCTCACCTGGAGCCCCAAGGAATGGTGCTGGACTTCTATGGACTGAGACCTCTGAAATCATGAGTCCTCAAATAAACCTTTCCTCCTCTACAGTTGTACTGGTCAGTCCTTTTAGTCAGAGCAGTGAAAAAAGCTGATGAAAACAGGGCACCAGTTGGCAGCTGAGCCAGTAGAAGGCCTTAGATAACAGGGTGGTGGGCCCTCAGGTATAATTTAACAAAATACTTACAAGATTTATGAGGGAAAATATAAAACTCCAATGAGTGCAATCAAACAAGAACAAAATAATCAAGAGATATTCCATGTTCATGGATGAGAAGGCTCAGTATTAATCAAGAAATCAGTTCTTCACAATTTGATCTGTAGATTCAAGGCAATACCAATTAAAATCTCAGCAAGTGGTTTCATAGACATTGACAAACCAGTTACGTTTATATGGAGATTCAAAAGACTCAGAATTTTCAAGACAATATTGAAGGAAAAGAATGATACTGTCATAATGGCTACATGTCATTTTACATTTGTTCCAAATTCATAGCATAAACAAGACCAAAAGTAAATGGTAACTGAACTGTATTACTTTGGGTGGTAATGGTGTGTGGCAATGTAGTTTCATCAATTGTGACAAATGGATGTTTGGCAAGGCAAGTCCAAAAGGGGGGCCATGTATGTGTGGGAACAGGTTTATGAAATATCTGTATGCCTGCCATTGAATTTTCTGTGAATTTGAATTTTTTTTAAAAATAAAATTTATGAACAAAAATAATTAGACTAATAAAGGACTAGGAAACAAAAGAGATGATGGCATTCTAGTAATTACAAAGAAGATGAAAATGTTCATAAAGGCTTAGCAAACTGCCCAATAGTTAAAAATTAAGCAAGCTCTTGGAACTAGAGTGGGTGAGGGCAACATATGTCAGGATAATTCTAGAAATTAATATTCCCAAAAGCTTTAACATCCACTTCTTGAAGTATATTTCAGAGGTCAAAGAAAACAATGGATTTAATGATGCTAGATCCATATATTTTTTCCTCAAAGGGGTTGCTTAATTTCTAGAAATGTAGAGCCATATGAGTTTGGATTTGAGACAACAATCAGTATTGAAGGTAGAGGTGTATTGCAATAAAAATGAATGACATTATATATTTATATTCAAGATGAAAACAAACATCTGACACTTTGAATTCTTATACCCTTATCCCTTATTTTTTCAAAGCTACTTCCTTAAGGTATTTTCTTACTTGAAACCAAAACATCCTGTCTGAAGTAGAGTTTATCAACCACTTATATAGGTTTGCATTGAACAATATGCTTCAATATAATTAAATGAAATCTTTTGTCCTATTAGGGAATAGGAAATTCAATGAAGCTACCCAAATGTGATTTGTCACTTTGCTACTCCATCAGATTGGATTATAGACCTAGGAGTAAAAAGGAGCAGGAATGTTTCTACACAGCCTTTTTTTCAATTATATATACTACTGGTAAGGTAGACTTCTGAGTCTGGATGTACTATTAATCTTGGGTTCCTTAGAAAAGCAGTAGAACATGTTTCCGCAGTAGAACATGTTTCCGCAATAGAACATGTTTCCCTATTATCTGTTGTCTGCTTCCTTCTAAATGTCTATCGTCGTGTGCCATTGAGTTATATAATGAAGTACTAATACTAGATATTTGATTAAACAATATTTTTAAATTTTTTGTGGAAATTATAAATATCATTTTAAAACAAAGCATACTGTTGTCTTCTACCTTGTTGATCATTATACTATCTCTGTAAGTTCATACCATGTAATTTTTTCCAATGCTTAAAAAAAATAAAGAACTATGTTTCATGACTTCATGACATAATTCTTTTTGGTGGGAAGTACTGGGGATTAGAACCCAGGGGTGCTTAACTATTGAGCAGCATCCTCAAACCTTTAATTTATTTATTTTTAAAATTTGAGACAGAGTCTTGTTAAGTTGCTTAGGGCCTTGTTAAATTGTTGAGGCTGGCTTTAAACATGTGATCCTTCTGCCTCAGCCTCCAGAGCCACTGGGATTACAGGCATATGCCACCATGCCCAGCATGACATGATTTTGATGGTTTACAGCAGTAATTTTTAAACTGCTTTCAGTCATAGAGTTCTATAGAGGTGGTCAAAGGATTTTCTAGGACCAGTCATGTGTATGTTTATATGTGTCAATGTATAGCTGGGTATGTGCATGTATACGTGGGTATATAGTTGTATATGTGTGCACATATATATGTGTGTTTGAGTGAGTACATATTGGTGTATATATGTTCATTTGTGCATGTGCATGTAGGGCTGTTTCAAATGAGTGTGGTTTTAGGATCACCATCAATTATTCAATTATTTCAACCTTAGATATTGTAATTCCACCTTTTTTTAAATTTTAAAGCTTCTTACAAGTTTGTATTTAAGAAAAAATAAAGAGTAAAATATAAAAGGAGCTCATCAAATAGCCCTAAATCATTTAAACCCACTTCGCTAAAATAATTAGGGACCTATGTAGTGTAATCTACATATAAGCTCTTAATATTATTTTGCCAAATACATTCACCCTTTTACCCTACCAAACATATTTTCCTAAGCAAGATTTCCACAAATAGTCATGTTTTCATTCAAATTTAATTATTCTTATTTTTCCAGAATCACCTCTGGAAGAATAATAAGTAAGCATAAAAATTGGCAAAATCAAAGAATCAGAAATAAAAAAGAAATTGAAGTGTTGGATAATCCATACATTGCTAAGTAAGCCTTAGAATAATTGAATTTATTCTAGTTCAGAAATGGTTTGACCTCAAATATTCCTTAATTCTATATTCTGCATATTTTCATATACTTTTAGCAAAATTTAAGGGCAAATGATTTGACAGAGATATCTTTATCCACTGTATCTTTTCATTTTACCACTTACACTAATGTCTTTGCTGAATTCTTAGAATTTAAAATAATTTATGTATTTCCTGATCATTCTCAGAGACTACTGAGCACTAATGGAAAAATGACCATGCATGGAGAAATATTGAAAGGTATGGAAAAATACTGTTTAAATTTTAGTTTCAAATATGTGGCAAGGTGGAAAAATTGAAGTGCCTCAATTTTTTCTATTTTCAGTCAGTAACAAAGTGAGACTGCAACACGGTCTTAATCAATACGCACAATGTTACACTGTACTTTCAGTTTTCACTCCATACTGATGTGGAGCCACTACTTCTGAAGGTAGAGGTGAATTGCAATTAAAAAGAGTGACATTGTCAAATGTCATGTATAACTAATTAAAACAAATTAAAAATTTAATTAAAAAATAAAAAAGAGTGACATTGTATTCTTATTGTCAAAATAAAATTAAAACTCACAATCTGAAATTCCTATTATACCCCCCTTTTTTTAATAAAAAAGAAAGCTATTTCCTTTGAGTATTTTCTTACTTGCAAATAAGAAAAAAACAAAAACATCCTGTCAGAGTTTATCAACCAATTATATATGTTTGCATTGAAAAATTTACTTCAATATAATTAAAGTACCTTGTTCCAATAGGGAATGGGAAATTTGAATCCCCAAGTTTGAGGTCTCAAACTTGTTATTATTGTCATGCTCTCTTCCTCCTGAATCTTGTTCCCTGCAAAGTTTAGGCTTTTGTTTCCTCTACCAGAATATCCAATAGTAATTTTGCTACAACTTATGAACAGGCATTCATGCTATATGGCTTCAGATGGGATTATGAGACTTGAACTTGCACAAGCTCATGCACACTTACATCACCTTTCTGATGACTTTGGAGTTCATCAGGGCCGTCACAGGCCATGCTCACTTCTCATGTGGTATCTTTTCATAGAGGAAGAATATCATAGATGTAAAACTATTTACCTTAACTATTCCCTAATTATTATCACTAGAATAGTCACTTTTTCTAAACCCTGTATCTATGTATATGTTTATTTTTATACATTTACCCTTGAATGTTCCATTGAAATCTCATATTTTTTGTTCCAAAACTGAATTCTTGTTTTCTTTTCCAATAAATGATTTTTCATGTTTTTTATTCAATGTTGTATATATAACATTTGCATGCTTTACAATTCATAATACACATAAAGAGCACTTTTTACATATCACTGTTAGTATACAAAGTATATTCATATCATTAATGTCTTCAAACATGCATTAGGATAATGATATCCCTCTCATTCCACCATCTTTTTTTTCCTCCTTTTATACCCCCTTGCTCCCTCCCTTACCCTCCCTTCCCATGGACCTTTCTAATGTTCCTCCAATCCTCCTATGCTCCCCTCCCAATCCCACTGTGAATCATCCTCCTTATATCAGAGAAAACATTCGGCATTTAGATTTTTGAGATTGGCTAACTTCACTTAGCATTATATTCTCCAATTTTATCCATTTACCTGTGAATGACATTATTTTATTCTCTATTATTGCTGAGTGAAATTCCATTGTGTATATATTCCACATTTTCTTTATCCACTCATCTACTGAGGGGCATCTATGTTGGTTCCACAATCTAGCTATTGTGAATTGTGCTGCTATAAACATTGATGTGGCTGTGTCCCTATAATATACTGATTTTTTAAGTCCTTTGCGAATAGACCCAGTAGAGGGATGGCTGGGTCATACGCTGTTTCCATTCCCAGTTTTCCAAGGAATCTCCATGCTGCTTTCCATAATGGCTGCACCATTTTGCAGTCCCACCAGCAATGTATGAGTGTGCCTATTTCCCCACATCTTATCCAACATTTATTGTTGTTTGTGTTCTTAAGAGCTGCCATTCTGACTGGAGTAATGAAATCTTAGAGTAGATTAAATTTGCATTTTTGTAATAGCCCGAGATGTTGAACACTTTTTCATGTACTTGTTGATTGATTGTATATTTTCTACTGAGCAGCATCTGTTCAGTTCCTTGGCCCATTTAGTGATTGGGTTATTTGTTTTTTTGGTGTTAAGATTTTTAAGTTCTTTATATATTCTAGAGATCGGTGCTCTATCTGATGTGTGTAGTAAAGATTTGTTCCCAATTAGTAGGTTCTCTATTCACCTCACTGATTGTTTCTTTTGCTGAGAAGAAGCTTTTTAGTTTGAAACCATCCCATTCATTAATTCTAGATTTTAATTCTTGTGCAATGGGAGTCTTATTAAGGAAGTAGGAGCCTAATCCAATATGATGGAGGTTTGGATCTACTTTTTCTTCTAATTGACACAGGGTCTCTGGTTTAATTCCTAGGTCCTTGATCCACTTTGAGTTGAGTTTTGTGCAGGAGCCCTGTTTGGGGAGATGGCTAAGATTGTGGTTGACTTTGGGCCATGGAGATGTTTGGGCATTGCCGCCTTCCGTAGTCTCACGAGACTTGGCCCGGGATCTCGAGAGACTTGGGCCGAGCGCAGAGCGGGTCGGGGCCATTTTGGTTGTTGATTGTTTGGTGGTGTGTGGTACGTGTTAGAGTTATTAAAGCCAGAGAGAGAAGCTGACAGAATAAAGATCCTGTTTGTTTCCAGTCTGCCTCTGAACTTATTCCCACGGCTTTTCTGCTCCAAGCGGCCATCGCTTCAGGCGGCGACAGTTTTGTACGTGGTGAGGGATAGAGGTTCAGTTTCATTTTGTTGCATATGGATTTCCAGTTATCTCAGCACCATTTGTTGAATATTTTTTCTCCAATGTATGTTTTTGGAATCTTTATCTAATATAAGATAGCTGTAGTTGTGGGCAGTAGTCTCCGTGTCCTCTATTCTGTGCCATTGGTCTACAGGTCTATCTTGGTGCCAGTACGATGCTGTTTTTGTTACTATTGCTCTATAGTATAGTTTAAAGTCTGGTATTATGATGCCCCCTGCTTCACTCTTCTTACTAAGGATTGCTTTATCTATTCTGGGTCTCTTATTTTTCCAGATGAATTTCATGACTGCTTTTTCTATTTCTATAAAGAATGTCACTGGGATTTTGATTGGAATTGCATTGAAACTATATAATGCTTTTGGTAAGATAGTCATTTTGACAATATTAATTCTACCTATCCAAGAACAAGGAAGATCCTTCCATCTTCTAAGGTCTTCCTTAATTTCTTTCTTTAGTGTTCTGTAGTTTTTGTTATAGAGGTCTTTCACCTCTTTTGTTAAGTTGATTCCCAAGTATTTTATTTTACTTGATGCTATTGTAAATGGGTAGTTTTCATCATTTCCCATTTAGAGGATTTATCATTGATGTACATAAATGCCTTTGACTTATGGGTATTGATTTTGTGTCCTGCTACTTTGCCAAATTCATATACTAATTCTAAAATTTTCTCATGGAATTTTTTGGGTCTTCTAGATATAGAATCATATTATCAGCAAATAGTGCTAGTTTGAGTTCTTCTTTTCCTATCTGAATTCCTTTAATTTCTTTCATCTGTCTATTTGCTCTGGCCAGAGTTTCAAGTACTATGTTAAATAACAGTGGTGAAAGGGGGCATCCCTGACTTGTTCCGGTTTATAGAGGGAATGCTTTCAACTTTTCTCCATTTAAAATGATGCTAACCTGGGGCTTCACATAGATAGCATTTATAATGTTGAGGTACGTTCCTGTTATCCCTAGTTTTTCTAGTGTTGTGAACATAAAGGGGTGCTATATTTTGTTGAATGCTTTTTCTGCATCTATTGATATGATCTTTAAGTCTATTGATGTGATGTATTATGTTCATTGATTTCCATATGTTGAACCAAACTTGCATCCCTGGGATAAATCTCATTTGATTATGGTGCACTATCTTTTGATATGTTTTTGTATTTGATTTGCCAGAATTTTGTTGGGAATTTTTGCATCTATGCTCATTAAAGATATTGGCCTGAAGTTTTCTTTTTTGGCTGTGTCTTTGCCTGGCTTTGGAATCAGCGTAACATTGGCCTCATAGAATGAGTCTGGAAGAGCTCCCTCTTTTTCTATTTCCTGAAATAAATTGAAGAGTATTGGTATTAGTTCTTCTTTGAAGGGCTTATATAACTCAGCTGTAAACCCGTCCAGTCCTGGGTTTTTCTTCTTTTAAGGAATGAAGTCAATACAATGAATTTTTCTCTTAATACTGCCTTTATAGTGTCCCAGAGATTTTAATATGATGTATCTGTATTCTTATTCACCTCTGGGAATTTTTAAATCTCCTCCTTAATGTCTTCTGCAACCCCTTGTTCATTCAGTAGTATGTTGTTTAGTCTGCAAGTGTTGGAGTAACTTTTTTTATTTTTATTTTATCATTGATTTCTAATTTCTTTCCATTAGGGTCTGATAGACTGCAACGTAGTATCTTTACTTTTTTATGTTTGCTAAGAGTTGCTTTGTGGCATAGTATGTGGTCTATTTTAGAGAAGGAGCCATGTGCTGCTGAGAAGAAGGTGTATTCATTCACTGAGCAATGAAATATTCTATATATATCCGTTAAGTATATGTTATTAATTGTATTAATGAGGTCTAAAGTTTCTTTATTTAGCTTTAGTTTGGATGATCTATCCAGTGGTAAAAGAGGTGTGTTGAAGTCCCCTAGAATAATTGTGTTGTGGTCTATTTGACTCGTTCACTTGAGAAGGGTTTGTTTGATGAATGTAGGTGCTCCATTGTTTGGGTCATACAAATTTATTATTGTCATATCTTGTTGATGAATGGTTCCCTTAAGCAGTAAGAAATATCCATCTTTGTCCTTTTGAGTAACTTTGGCTTGAAGTCTACCTTATTTGATATGAGAATGGAAACCCCTGCTTGCTTCCGCAGCCCATGTGAGTGGTAAGCTTTTTCCCAGCCTTTCATCTTCAGTCTGATGATGCCTTTTTCTATGAGGTGAGTTTCTTGGAGACAGCATATTGTTGGATCTTTACTTTTAATCCAGTCTGACAGTCTGTGTCATTTGAATGGTGCGGTTACACCATTAACATTCAGGGTTATCATTGAGACATGATTCATATTCCCATCCATTTTTGTTTGTTTATGGTATTTAACTTAATTTGGTTTCTCCTCTGTTTGGTGTTTCCTTTAGTTTGATATTTCCCTTTGCTGATTTTCATTGTTATTTTTCTATTCTTCTTCATGGAATATTTTCCCCAGGATGTTCTGAAATGCAGGCTTTCGAGCTGTGAAATCTTTTAACTTTTGTTTATCATGGAAGGTTCTTATTTCATCCTCAAATCTAAAGCTTAATTTTCCTGGATATAATATTCTTGGTTGACATCCATTTTCTTTCAGAGCTTGAAATATATTGTTCCAGGATCTTCTAGCTCTTAAGGTCTGGGTTGAAATATCTACACATAATCTAATTGGTTTCCCCCTATATGTATTCTGATTTCCTTCTCTTGTGGCTTTTAACATTCTTTCCTTATTCTGTATGTTAGGCATTTTCATTATAATGTGCCTTGGTGTGGATCTGTTGTGATTTTGTACATTTGGTGTTTGGTAAGCCTCCTGAACTTGGTATTCCCATTCATTCCTCATGTTTGGAAAATTTTCTGCTATTATTTTTTTGAATAAATTACTCATTCCTTTGGTTTGGAACTATACACCTTCCTATATCCCAATAATTCTTAAATTTGGTCTTTTTAAGCTATCCCATATTTCTTGAATGTTCTGATCATGATTTCTTACCATTTTCGCTGTGTGGTCTGCATTTTTCCCCAGATAATATTGTCGAGATATTATAAGGGGTTGGGGTCTTTAGCCCCCCTGTGCCCGGGATGGACCTCTTTTGTCCAGCAAAAGAGGCCAGAGAGGCCTACCCCAACGAAGAGACTAGATTGGGAAAGCGAAGGCCACTGATATTCCCTCCTGTGCCTTTAGAAGGCCCAGGAACATACCAGGGAGTCTGGTCAGTGGTCAGCGCTGGAACTCGTTTATTGAAAAGGTGAACAATGCTTTATAGTGGACATCAGCCAGTCAGTAGGGTGGTTTCGGTTCTCACAGCCACACCCCGTGCTTAGCCTAGGTCCGGTTACAGGGTGTGGTAATGTGGCAAGCAGCCAGAAAGCCAGAGGTTTTCCATCCCTTTGGCAGACAGTGTAAGGTCCTGACATTATATATTTTGTCTTCATTATCTGAGGTCCTATCTTCCAAGTGGTCTAATCTGTTGGTGATGCTTTCAATTGAACATTTAATTTGGTTTATTGCTTCTTTCATTTCCATAATTTCTGTTTGGTTTCTTTTTAGAACTTCTATCTCCTTATTGAAGTAATCTTTTGCTTCTTGTATTTGTTTATGAAGTTTTTCTCAAAATGATCTTTTACTATCTGTATTTGATCCCTCAAATCATTCTTGAGGTCATTAAACATTTATATCATGTACCTCCTGAACTCTTTCTCTGACATTTCATCTACTGTGATTGCCATGGGATCTACTAAGGAAGTATGTTAATTTGTTTGGGACACTTTCTTCCCTCGTTTTTTTCATATTGCTTGTGTGACTTCTCTTCTAGCACTGTGGAACCTTGACTTTTTCATTTTTACCTTAAAGCCTTATGATACCCCTGTAGTACAATGTTATCAGATCCCCATATAAACACTTTATACTCTAAAACCAGACATTTTTTCTATTCAGATATTCATGATTTTGTCACAATGTACAGAATTAGTGAATTCAGATATTGTCTCCAATATATTTTTTAGGTTTATAATGGGGTTTATAATTTCTAATATTGGACACAGTGGTGATATGCTTAGGAGGAAGGAGGTGAAGATATTGAGTTGTTATTTCTTAGGAAGTGTGAAAGAGATATCTATGGATGTAGTTTAATATCAGCAGAAGAGAGAGGAAATGCATTGAAGTGAACAAGTTAGTTGGGAGACCAATGTTTATATAAACCAAACTTATGTATATGTTGAGAGAAAATAAAAAATGTCAAAGTAGTAGAAATTAGTAAAAAAAGAGAAGAAAGAGAAAGTGAATCAAAAATAGTGAAGAAACTATATATAACACCTCTTTGATGTATTATTCAGTTGCCCCAGTTCTCAAATTTCTATTTCATGTATAAGACTTGTTTTCACCTATGTTGAGAGTGCAAGGGTGGGGCGTAACTAGGGAGAGGAAAGACAAGGGAAGGAATAAAAAAAAAAAAAAAAAAAGAAGACAAAAAAAGAAAAATAATAATAAAAAAATTTAAAAAGAAGTGGGGGAAACAAGACTAACCAAAGAAAACAATAAAGAATAAATGAAAGAGAGAGAGAGAAAAAAAAAAAAAAAAAACACGCTTTCTCGTGTGCACACCCACCCACACACAATCACAGGATAAAAAAAAAAAAAAAAAAAAAAAAAAAAAACACAAAGTAGAGTCCACAAATAAATCTCAGTGAAGAATCTTTATGGGGAAGATTTTCTGGATCCCTTCACATGTGGATGTTTGATGCCAGTTTTCTGGTTTCTCTTGTCAACCTCCAGTCAAGTGTCATAGAAACCACCATGGCTATTGTAGAGGAGTTGTGTTTGGGGTTAAAGTCTGCATACCTGGGTAGCCAAGGAAGATGGGCTGCTTGGTGAGTGGCGCTAAAAGATGATCTATCAAGTATGCATCTACACTCCACAGTTGCAGAGTCACGGGGCCTGTCATGCTGGATTCAGATATGATATGAGTTCCCCCGCTGACTGATTTTGGCCCAGCTAGCTGTAGGTTTTCCTCATGGTCAGCACAAATTCCTCAGATCACCCCAGGCATTATGACACCTCCCAGGACCCAACCAGCAGCGTTCCTGTGCGAGCGATACTGCCTGGCGACTTGCGTGGAAACAAGCTGGTCACCAAGCTGTCCAAGTCTATCTTTATGCTCTGTTACGTATTGTTATTGCTGCCGGTATTTTTTCTTCTGCGCTGTTTTCCTCTGGGTCCACCACTGATATTTCTGCCACTGTTCTTTTTTTCTCATGGTTTTTTATTCATAACACATTTTGACATTTTTCATCGTCTAGTTTGTCCACATCAAAGACCTGGAAATTATTCTGACAATTTTCTTCCTTTCATTTTCCCCATCTAATCAACTCACATCCTGTCTACTTAGAATGTCTCCTATTGTCTTCTTATGCCATCCTTGTCTAAGTCACTCTTATCTTTTAATTGGAATTATTGTAATATAAACTGACCACAGAAATGCCCTGATGAAACTTAATGCTTCCAGTTGCTCCTAAAATAAAATAAAAAATTATTAATAAAATATAACAAAGCCCAACAGAACCCACCTTTGATTCTACCCTCTGTCACTGCAAGTAGGTCCCACTGCATTTCTATAGCACAGACTTGCATTTTTAGGTCCTTCTCTAGGATGTTAGGCCTCTTGCTTTCCTCCCTCAGAAAACTGCATTTGTGCTACTTGCTCAAAATTCCCTGATTCCATCTCCACTTCTAACCACATCACACTATGCCTGACTTGGTCCTACTTATCAAGCAAGTTTCTACTTAAGTGTCTTTCCTCAGCTTTTGTTTAACTATTGATTACATTAACTCTTCTCTTGTCCTATTCCTATACTGTACTTTTTCTTCATATCACTGATAAAATATTTAATTATATGTGTTATTTTAGTTAAGAAAACTTGTATGATCTAAATTATGATTTGAAATCCCTCAGAACAGTTCTAATATTTGAGGCAAATATTTCATCTCTCAGTAAATCCAAATGGTCATTCCTTCATGTAACAACCTGCTGTTACTTTTTGTTTGCTTGTTTGTTTTTAATATACCTGAAATTAAGTAATTTGTTAAGGTGGCATATAAATAAAAGAAAAATCATGAATCTTTAGATGCTAGAATTCCATTCCATGTGACAAACTATTATGCTACCAAAGGCCCTCAGAAATTGAAATTGACTATAAGATCACTTTCTAACAATTTAGACTTTTTAATACCTAAATGCAAGAGGGTGTGCAATGCCTTGTCTGTTTAAAAGTATACATATGACTCAATTCTAATACTGGGTCAATGACGAACATATTTAGTTTGTCTTCTTTAATGCTTAATTGTGATTTCATGAAGATCCAGCACTCAGAATTTGGTTTTGATGCTGAGATTACACACATCCAAAGGGAACAACAATTTTTACCACTTATATAACAAGGCTGTCTGGAGAGAACAGTGTGGCTCCCAAGCAGATTTGAAAATAGCTTGAGAGAGAAAGATGTGATGTTTTGGTGGTCAAGAGGCAGGGCTGATGTAAAGGATTTCACATTGGGTTCGAACTTCTAAAGCTAGTACCAAAGGAGAGGACACCCAGGCTTTCTTGTTAGCCTGCCCAGATAGGGGGCTGAGAGGAAAAGAAAGGATTGAGACTTAAAAAAAAGCTGCTAACAGTGAAATATGAAAAATGGAGTCATCTTTTTTTTTTTTAAACATTAGACCTACAAATATAAAGAGTGCATGATAATGATCTTTTATATTTTCCCCTTTAGAATATTGGTTTTTTACTTCCCTGCCCTGGCCTGGTGTGTTTTAGTCCTATAAACAAAGGAAACGTGTTACTTTACTAACTTGATATATCCAGGGACCCGCAGGTAATGTGAATTCTATATGAAGAGCCATGTGAGGATCGACCTTTGGTCACAGAATATCAAAGAACATTAAAAAACATATATTCCAAAATGGGAATGGAACCACCCTATGACACATCCCACTCCTGGGTCTATTCCCAAAGGACTTAAAAACAGCATATTACAGTGACACAGCTACCTCAATGTTTATGGCAGCACAATTCACAATAGCTAGGTTGTGGAACCAACCTAGATGTCCCTCGGTAGATGAATGGATTAAAAAAATGTGCTATATATACACAATGGAATTTTACTCAGCAATAAAAGAGAATAAAATAATGAAATTCACAGGTAAATGGATGAAGTTGGAGAATATAATGCTAAGTGAAATCAGTCAATCTCTAAAATCCAAATACCGAATGTTTTCTCTGATATAAGGAAGCCGGTTCACAGTATTGTTGGGTCGGGGTACATAGGAGGATTAGAGGAACACTATAATGGTCAAAGGAAAGGGAGGGGAAGGGAGGGAGCAAGGGGGAAAGGGGGGAAAAAGTGGTTGAATAAGACGGATATCATTATTCTAAATGCATGATTGAAGACTTGAATGCTGAGAATATACTTTGCATACAAACTGTTTTGTGTAAAAAAGAGATGTATATGTATATATGTATAGTATGAACTGTAATACATACTACTATAAATAAAAATTAAAAACAAACAAAAACATATATTCCTAACTAATTTCCATTATTTTCCTTATTTATTAGCCATAAGGCAAAAAAGTCCATCTTTCATTAAATATATGATGCTTTTCAGTGTATTGGGTTTAAATAATGTGATGCTTTTCAGTGTGTTGGGTTTAAATAATTTTATTTCCCTCAATTTTATTTTTCTCCCTTCTGTTTCTTCAGTATCCTCTAAAACCCAAGGCTCTAGCTTCTTAAGTTTAACATACCCTATCAAGAAATCAGGATTTCAGAATTACTATTTATTTATTTATTTATAACCTCTTATTTTTTACTGCCAGTCATTTAGAAAGTGTGTGTTTATAAAGTAGAAAAATTGTAGAGATTTGAGTTTGTTTTGGGGATGTATATTTCACAAAACCATTTGTAATGAAAATTAAGATTTTTCCATTATTTTCTATTCTCAACGTAGGCAATGCATATGTAGTTAGTAATGAAGAATTTAATAATATTTATTTTGCTAATAGGGAGAAGCATCAGATTGCAATCGATACAATAGTTGAATAATACAAGTGTTAATATGTAATGTGATTAATTTTGTGAATACTCATGAAATATTTACTTTCTTTTGTAGTTCACATAATTTGTAAGACAATTTTTATATTTTTGCTTTATGTAGTATTATTAAGAGTAACAAAAGGCAATGTTTGCAAGAAAAAAGACAAACACAAATGTTTTCAGTAATAAAACTTTTTCAAATGATTCTAAATTTAGTTGGTATGTAAATATTTTAGTCTTTTCATTAATATTTTACTATCTTTTCATTCAAGAAATATTTTGGGACATTCATGCATGAGGAAATATTCTGAGACCCTGATGTATCATCATAAGAAATAATGTTATGTAACTTATAGTGTACATCAAAAATAAAATTTTATGTATACTTGAATTTTTATTGGTTAAAATTAACATTTTGTATATTTTTTCATTCTAAGAACACTTTCCAAGTGATCCAATTTTCATAAAATTAAATGTAACCAAATGAGAAATAATAATAATCGGCTCATTTTATTTTTAATTGACAATAATTTATTTTTGCATACAACATGTTGTTTTAAAATATATATGCATTGTGAAATGGCTAAGTCCAGGTAAATAGCATATTTGTTACTTCACATACCATGAGAGCAATTAAAATCTACTCTTACCAATTCTCAAAAATTTAATTCATTATTATTAATTATAGTTGCCATGTCATACAATAGATCTCTTGAACTTATTTTTCGCCAACTGACATTTTCTATTCTCTGATTAACGTTTTATCCTCTTTATATCCAACTACAGTAACCACCATTCTACCCTCTACTTCTCATAGTTCTTTTTTTTTTTAGGTATATATGAGACCCTCTGGTATTTGCCTTTCTGTGCCTGCCTTATTTCACTTAATTGTCCTTCAATATCATCCTTGTTGTCACAAATGACTCTTTCTTATTATAGGTTGAATAGTATTCCACTGAGAAATATATGCCATCTTTTCTTGATCTAGTCATCTATTGATGGAAATAGCTTGATTTCATATCTTGCCTATGGTGAACATGGGAATCCAGATATATCTGATACTGGTAGTATTTCTTTTTGATGCAGACCCAATAGTGAAATTATGGGATCTTGTACTAGTTCTGCTTTTACTTTTTTAAGAACCTCCACAGAATTTTCTATAATGACTGTACTAATTTGCATTCCCATCAATGGTATGCAAGAGTTCTCTTTTCTCTACATCCTCTTCAACACTTGTCATCAATTAATTTCCATCTATATGATAAGGAAAATATTTTAAACCAAAGTCACTGTGATTTTCCATAATCAATGTTTAATAAACTCTTTAATTATTGAGAAAATTTTAGTCATTTACTCATTAGAACTGTCATTTTAAACATTTTTATTAACTAGTAATTCAAAGATTAATCATTTGCACTTTCTCAACATAAAACTTATTTAAAAACATGCTATCATAAGTTCATTAATACACCAGTATTCATGTCAAAGACAATTTGATATTATTGATGTGATTAATACTATTGTTATGAAAACAATCAGGAATTAATATGCTGGGAATACAAAAATAGTCCATTTCGATGTGACCTCACAAATGCTAGACTTAGATTTTCTTGCTTTACCCCAGAAAATGTTAATACATAAGGCTATAACTTATATCTTCTAAAGTGTGGACATATATGCAGGAAAAAAAATACTTTGAATTTAATTGTTAATTATAGCCTATCACTTTAAATATCTATAGGATCAATTCCAATTAAGAGATTAAATTAGGGGCTGGGGTTGTGGCTCAGCGGTGGAGCGCTCGCCTAGCACATGCGTGGCCCAGGTTCGATCCTCAGCACCACGTAAACATAAATGCATTGCATTGTGTACAACTAGGGCAAATAAATAATTTTTTTTTTAAAAAAAGAGATTAAATTATTACATTCTAATGCAACCATTCTATAAATAAATAATTCCATGGTTTTCAAGGACATAAATTAAACATGATTCTAGAAAATGTTTTAAGATACAACAAATTATTGGAAAAGTTGTAGGGGCAAAATGTCAAAACTGTTTCATTGCAGCATCCCAAACTATTCTAATTGAAATACTTTAGAAATGCAAATTAACCTTTGAATTTGTTGTAAACAGTAATATTATATGTAGGGACATTCATCCTTAACTATTTCAGAGTGAAAGTGAAACTTTCCTTGTGCATCACTATTGAGGTTGAATTAAAGATCATATGCAGTTTATTCCTACCCTGGCATCGGGCATATTTGTTTTCACTTAAGTAATTAAGTTATATTTGGGTGTCTTACTTTAAATGCATTCTTTTCCCTCTCCTGAAATGTTATCATCTTCACATTTTTTAATTCTTTATGGCTTTTTGATAAAAGTTAAATTCACAATGCAAAAACCAGGTAAGATAAAAGGAATAATAAAAATTATCTTAAATAATGCATATCATATTTTTTGATCTAATTATAGGCACTTTAGTGATTCTTTCTTGGGAAGGGAGGAAAGGTTTAACTCAGGGGCACTCAAAAATTGAGCCACATCCCCACCCCTGCTTATTTATTTATTAATTTTTGTATTTTATTTAGAGACAGTGTCTCACTGAATTGTTTAGCATCTCGATTTTGGCTGAGGCTGCCTTTGAACTCACACTCCTCCTGTCTCAGTCTCCCAAGCCCTGGGATTACAGGTGTGTGTCACTGTGCTGGTCTTTAGGTATTGTTAAGCAGGATATATTTGCACTGTGATTTAACAGTAAAAGGTATCTTATTGTCTGATAATTTTACATTTAAAAATTGAATAATTTTAGTGAAGTAGATAAAATGTACCCACAAAAATAGAATTTGCCTAGTGAGTTCAGGCATCATTGATGTTTCTAAATTTGCAGGATTATTTACAGTTGTACTCAAAATTATAAAAACTACTGTACAAACTGTTTTCTCAGGTAGCCTAGAGTTGAAATTTTATTTTGAGTGCATTTCTCTTACTTTTACGTGACTCATACAAGTACTTATATTTGGTATCATGCTAATATGATGAAACAGAAAAAACACATTTTTCCATATGTAATCACAAAAAGAGATGGATTGGTACCAATGTGTTAAACCCAAAATTCCATTTATTTACATGACATTTATGTGTTTTTGTTTTTTAAAAAAATAAAAAATCTTAGTCCTTACATAATACCTTAAGAAAATTTGTAGTAGTAAGGCAGGGATGATCATATTCTATGTCAGTTATTAACTACTGAAATAATTTCCAATCATTTATGGCAAAGCTTCTCTGACTGCTCAAGGTCCTGCGTGCAACATACTGCTTGAATCCTTCCTGGAGAGTCTGAGGCCCTCTCTACAATCTGGTGTGGGGAGAAGTATTTGGCTCAGGAAAATGAATATATCCAGAATATTTCTCTAGTATCTGTGCTGATTGGTGCATTTTCCATAATGATTGCTAAATATTTTGGATATCACCACTGATTATGGAAGATATAGTCCTACTAGTAGACAAATTTTGTGTCACTATTGGTGAAATGACCCATTATCTGATATAAGGTATATTATGCTTCAAAAATATAACAGTGAGTGTAAACAAAGAGTTAAACAAACAAACCTAGAGATTCAGTACTTGCAAATTTTGATGCTAAACACTGAATAACATGTTTGGGACAGAGCAAATCAAAGAAGTCTTGTCCTCTTTCATCTTTGCCAATGTGATGTGGGGTTTATAGAACCATTGAAATACTGTAAATTACCTGGGCAATTAGTTAGCTTAGTTCTTTCCAAAAGTCAGACCACTGTGCTGCAAGGAATGTCAGCTACCACTTTGATACAGGGACTTCTTCCACCAGGATTTCTGAGCAATTTGCTTAGAAATTTTCATTCCAAATTTGTCAATATCTAGATCACAAACTATTGGTCATTATATGGTATTCCTTAGCCAACTCTCACAGATGTCCAACATGCAGCATGTTGGATTGAAGGAGAAACTGATGTTTTGATACAGTTGAAAGGGGAAGGAATAGTGTAGTAAGATTCTGACTTCTGCATTGACTACCTGTGGACCTCTGACAGTGACCATGATCAACACTGAACGCTAAGACTACTTCAAATAATTTTTATGGAGATTAAGTACAACATATCTAAAACATCCATCTTAGTGTCTGTCATATTTTCAAAACTCAAAGAGCAGAAAAATATTAAGAAAAGAGGAAATGAAGAGGAGGAAGTCTTAGAGAGTAAAGGGACTACTTATCTATGTATTTAGTTTTGAATGCTAATGATAGTGGCATTCTGATGAATTACCTGTTCAAGTAACTTCCTATCTTTCCCTTCAGTACTCTGCATAAATGACAGTCTGTCCATCTCTCCTTGACTTTCTTTACTTCCTTTTAGTGATTCTATGCATATCACCTCCAGGAAAATAAGGCCTAAGTATTGTTTTATTTTCTTATTTTTAAGCTTTGCAGTTTCAAAACTGTTTCTGAAAAAGATGAAATTCAGTGGGGAGAGTGTCCCTGAAAACTTGAAGTAATTCCATCATTTCATAGCCAGAAGTGTCTTTGGAGTTATATGCTGCACCCTGGTTTTCATTTGGCCCAAACTGTCAAGTAATGCAATTAAAACTGTTGTATTCCAATTTGAAATATCTCACAGCATGAATAAATGTTTTATGTACAAGTAGATTTTATTCATAGAAATTAATAATTTGTATACTTATGTTCATCCCACATTCCCAAATGATACACTTCTTAAAATGACATCTATAGTGATGTGTTCCATATATACTCAAGAAGAGTATACAATCTACTTTTGTTTGATAAATCTTTTTCATTATACTTAAAAAGAGTTGAGTTCTTATATTTTATAAGAATTCTTAATAGGAGTGTTTTCTGAATTTTACTGATAGTTTTTAGTGTAGTAGGAAATATACTTTTCTAATGGGACTTAATACACATACAATTTATTTTATTTAATTCATTGCTCTGTATCGTAGATGTAAAACTTAATTGAAATTCATTACATTTCAAGTTCCTATGTAATTTATGCTTTTCTGTACTATTTTAACTGTTATTTTTGTCTTGAATCCTTTTGTGCCATAATGCTTAAGTATAAAAGATATACTACTTTCAAGAAATGAATTGTGTTTATTAAGTCTTACAAGATTCAAAACAGTTAATACTGATTAGTTTTTTTTATAAAAGCTGAAAATAACTCTCCAATGAAAGTACTTGTTTCCAGAAATTTGTGGGGAGAATATCCATGCTAACTTAAAAATATTTACCAAGAATATTGGTCTATTCAGGGTTCTATTATCTAATGAGTAAATTGTATTCATTCAGATATTTCTAACTATCTCATATTTCAACTAGAAAATAAAATATATTGTATTTTTTATTGTAGCTTTGTTCCTTGTTTTTAACTTCACACTTTAAAAATATTCTGGTTGTGTGCTTTTCCTTATTTTGTTTTTACATTTCAGTAAAAGTTTTCAGCCACATGATGATATTTGTTTATATCAATGAATTGTTTAAACTTTTCACCAATGCTTAAGTTTTCCTAGTTGTAGTTTATTGTTTGTATTTCAATCTTCAACAGGAAGTGGTCTGACTCCTCAGGAACTACACTCTGAGTGTTCATAGCTAACGTTTTCCAAATTATAAATACTTTTCCCAGCTGAGGTGAGATAATACTTAGATGGGTGAAAAATAAATATATCAACACACACACACACATATCAACACACACCACACACACACAATTTTATATATCTGTATATATATATGTATATGTATATATTTATAGAATATTACATGTGTGTACATATATATGCAGATATATGTGCCTGTTTTGTGTATGTCTGTGTATATATATATACACACACATACATGAATATTTATTACATACATATATCCAAACAAATATTCTAAAATAATATGAAGTACATGTAATTTTATCATATTAATATTACATAGCTTTATACATATTATATATATTTTTATATATCTCTCTATATATAAATCTTTATATAGACACATATAGATATACGTATATATATACACATATAGGTCATATATGTGTATATACATATATATACATATGTGTATATATATATGTACAGATCATATTCTGTATGTTGTTATATTTTAAATTGCCTGTATTTGGACTTTGTATTTCTTCTTGGACTCATTAGGTTTTTCACAGGGGCAAGGAGTAAAGATTTATATTTTGACATCTGATCATCCATTTTTGGTGTGATAAGACTATGGAAAAAGAGTGTCTCCTATGTTATAGTTACATTTCAGTTTTTAAAACAGTTTTAATTTATTCATTTAAAAATATTTATTGATGAATATTCATTGATTATACTCATATTGTAATGCAATGAATGATTTGATATATACATATATTGTCTAATGATTATCACAACTGAATTAATTAGCACATCTGTTTACACCCATGGTGTAGGTTGCATCCACAAAACAGCTCTGTAGATCAAAGAAACAGAAAAGAGAGCCCAGAAAAAAAAAAATATATATATATATAAATAATATTTATACACAGACACAACTCTTTGGTAAGGATGTCATGAATACACATGGGGAATAAATATTCTCTCCAATAAATGAAGCAGGGAAAACTGTATATCTACATAGAAAATAATGAAATTGTATTCCTCTCTATATCATGCACAAAAAATTGTCTCAAATTGGATGAAAGACTTGAATATAAGGTCTTAACTAGTAAAACTATATCAAACTAAAAAGTTTCTGCACAGTAAAGAAAAATAATCAAGAAAATAAAAAGGCAAATTAAGGAAAATAAAATATTTGCAAATGACATACTGGTAATGGTTTTATCACCAAAATATATAAGGAATAAACTCAACTCTAAAGCAATAAAACAAATAACCAAAAAGGATGAGTAAATTTTTTTTGACTATTACCCCAAAAGTTCAGGTAAGAACATTTAAAAATGACAACAAGGGTAACATTAAACTATAAAGCTTCCACAAAGCAAAGGGAATAATCAACAGAGCCAAGATACAACTACAGATTAGGAGAGAAATATTTGCAAACTATACATTTGACAAAGAGTATGGTATTCAGATGTTTATAATTTATAAAGAACTCAAACAATTCAGGAGCAAAAAATCAAAACAAAACAAAACAAAACCCAAAACAAATAATACAATAAAAGAAGAAGAAAGGACCTAAATATGTTTCCCAATTGGCCAACAGATATATGGAAAAATTTTTATTGTGACTAACCATCATAGAGTTGCAAATCAAAACCACAATGGAGGGATGGGAAAAGAGAGGAATGGTGGAATGAAATTGACCAAATTATGCTATGTACATATATGAATATACCACAGTAAACTTCACCTTTATGTATGTCTATGTAGCACCAAATATAAAAAAAAAATTATAAGTAAATAGAAGGAAGACTAGTAAAGTATAGGGAAAAAGGAAAGTACTGGAAACTGAAGTGAAACAAATTATATTCCATGCTTGTATGACTGTGTCAAAATGAGCCCCAGTATTTTGTTTAGCTATAATGCACTTATAAAACATGAAAAACCCACTATGAGATACCAGAAGAATGACTCTTATCCAAAGATAACAAATTTAAAAAATGATGCCAAGGATATGGAAAAAGAGAAACTTAAAACTCATGGGTGAGAAAGTAAATTAGAACAGCTGTTGAGTGGGCCAAAAATGGCTATAGTAGGCTCCCTTGCTTCCTTGTTCTAGGCTATGTTTTTAGTATGTAGCTAGGGTCTTGAACACCCTGATTCAGTGTATATACTCAAAGTGATAAACATTTGCTTGTGAGCATATGCTCACTAATGTAATATGTTGCTGTGTGCCTTCCCTGACCTCCATATAAAAAAGGCATATGGATATGGCCCAGAAAGCTAAGGCAATATGGGGCTGGAACTGGAACTAGCTAAGGCAATATGGGGCTGGGACTGGAGGCTGGACATTGATGCCTCCTTTGAATAAAGAATGTCTATTATCCCTACTGCATCATGCACCTTCCACTTGCTGGTATCCTGAAAATGTTTCCCAGGTTCTGAACTTTCTCCCCAACAGCATACTGTTTCTCATGTGGAAAACAGCCAGAGATTTTTTTTCTAAACACTAAAAATAGAACTACCGTATCCTGCCACTTGCTAGATACCCAAAAGAAGTGAAATAAGCATGTTTAAAAGACACTCGCATGTTTTTGCAGCACTATTCATGATATCCAGGATCAGATGAACCCAAATGAACAGATAAATAGAATATGGTATACATGCAAAATGGAATAATGTTCAGATATTAAAAATAATTATGTCCTTTTGTTTGCACCTATACTGATAAACTTGGAGGATATTACTTTAAATGAATTAAGTCAGAACAGAAAGACAAACACTGTATGATTTCATTCATGTGAGGAATATGAGTGAAACACTTGACCTTATGGAAGTTGAGAGTAGAATGGTGGTGACCAGAGATTGGAGAGAGTAAAGGGAAGTGTGGGTGGGGAAAGGTTTCTCAAGGGGTGTAATATTACAGTTAGATGATTAAGTTTTGGTATTCTGCAACTCAGTAAGTTGAGCAATAATATCCTTTGTATTTCAAAATGGATGAAAGACTTAAGTTCAAGGTCTTACATTGTAAAACTCTTAGAAAAAAATCTTAGAGGAAAAGTTGCTTGACATTGACCTTGGCAAATGGATTACAGGCATGTGCCACCGCACTTGGCCCCCATTCAATTTTTATATTTTACTGATCATTCTGCTATTTACTTGTAGCTTTTTTTTAAAAAAAATTAGTGTCTTGTGGATATATGATAATGAGACTCACTGAGGTATATTCAGATATGTACATAGCAAAGTTCAGTCAGATTCATTCCACTGTTCTTCCCTTATCCTCTCCCTCCTCCATTCCCTTCAATCACCTTCCTATACTCCACTGATCTTCTATTTTGATGAATCCCTCCACTTTTCTCACTGGATGTAACAGTAAAAGCAAATGACAAAACAAAAACAAATGATACTACATTAAACTAAAAATTTAGAAGACAGGTTTTGAATGTACTCACTATAAAGAAATAATAAAAGTTTGAGGTGGTAGATATGCTAATTACCAATATGATCATTATACAATGTATACATGAATTAAAACATCAAACTTTATGTCATAAAAATGTGCAAATATTATGTGAAAGTCTAAAATGAAATTAATAAAAGTAAATAAGAAAATAAATATAATAAAAATAAAATGGGTAAAGTACATGAATTGACATTTATGTATATTTTGTTTGTTTTGTAGTCACACATAACATTAGGATTCATTTTGACAAAATTATAAAAGCATGGAATATAATTTGCTTTAATTCAGTCCCTAGTACCTTCCTGTTCCATTGCCACCTCCCTCCCCCATTCACTTCTTCTTCTTCTTCTTCTTTTTTTTTTTTTTTTGTACTGGAGATTGAACTCAGGGCACTCGACAACAGAGCCACATCCCCAGCCCAATTTTGTATTTTATTTAGAGATGGAGTCTCACTGAGTTGCTTAGTGCTTCCCCGCTTCCCCATTGTTGAGGCTGGCATTGAACTTGTGATTCTCCTGACTCAGCCTCCCAAGCTGCTGGAATTATAGCTGTGTGCCACCACATCCAGCCCCCATTCACTTTCTATAATTTACTGATCATTCTGCTATTTACTTATAGCTTTTTCTTTAAATTAGTGTCTTGTGGATATATATAATAATGAGACTCACTGAGGTATATTCATATATGTATATTGCAAATTTCAGTCAGATTCATTCCTCTCTTCTTCCCTTATCTCATCCCTCTTTCATTCTCTTCAATCACCTTCCTATATTTCACTGATCTTCTATTTTGATATGGATCTCCCACTTTTCCCTCCCCCCCTTCTTATTTTAGACTACCTTCAATATATCAGAGAAAACATCTGATCTTTGTTATTTGGGGTCTGGCTTATTTCACTTAGCATTATAGTCTCTAGTTCCATCCATATGCCAGCAAATTTCATAATTAGATTCTTCTTTATGGACACCACATTTTCTTTATCAATTCATCTGTTGAAGGACAACTAGGTTGGTCCCAGAGCTTGGCTATTGTGAATTGTTCTGCTGTATACACTAATGTGGCTATAAACCTGTAGAATGGGGATTTAAGCCTTTTGTATGTATACTGAGGAATGAGATACCTGGATCATATGGTGGTTCCATTCCTAGTTTTTGAGGAATCTCTATATTGTTTTTGAGAGTGCTTACATTAATTTGGAATCCTACCAACAATATATATTTTTTCTTTTAAATTTATGATTTATTCTAAGTTGTTAGAAATGACAGCACAATTTATTACATTTCATATTATACTTATACAGCACATTTTTACATATGTCTGGTTATATACAAAGTCTATTCACACCATTTGTAACCTCATACATGCACTTAGGGTAATGATATCCATCTCATTCTACTATCTTTAAAATTTTTCTTTTCTTCACCCTTTGGCCCCCTCCTTTCCCCTCCCTCCCCATTGGCCATTCTAGTGTTCCTCTAATCCTCCTGTGCTCCCCATTCCAACCCCACTGTGAATCGGCCTCCTTGCATCAGAGAAAACATTCAGCATTTGGCTTTTTGGGATTGGCTAACTTCACTTAGCATTATATTCTCCAATTTTATCCATTTACCTGCAAATGCCATGATTTCATTTTCTCTTATTGCTGAGTAATACTCCATTGTGTATATATACCACATTTTCTTTATCCATTCATCTACGGAAGGGCATCTAGTTTGGTTCCACAGTTTAGCTATTATGAATTGTACTGCTATAAACATTGATGTGGCTGTGTCCCTGTAGTATGCTGTTTTTTAAGTCCTTTGGGTATAGACCAAGGAGTGGGATAGCTGGGTCATAAGGTGGTTCCATTCCCAGTTTTCCAAGGAATCTCCATAATGCTTTCCATTTTGGCTGCACCATTTTGCAGTCCCACCAACAATGTATGAGCGTGCTTTTTTTCTCCACATCCTCACTAACATTTATTGTTGTTTGTGTACTTAATAGCTGCCATTCTGAGTGGTGTGAGATGAAATGTTAGAGTGGTTTTGATTTGCATTTCTCTAATTGCCAGAAAGGTTGAACATTTTTTCATGTATTTGTTGATTGATTGTATATCTTTTTCTGAGAAGTGTCTGTTCAGTTTCTTGGCCCATTTGTTGATTGGGTTATTTGTTTTTTTTTGTGTTAAAATTTTTGAGTTCTATATATATTCTAGAGATTAGTGCTCTATCTGACGTGAGTATAGTAAAAATTTGATCCCAATTAGTAGGCTCTCTATTCACCTCACTGATTGTTTCTTCTGCTGAGAAGAAGCTTTGTAATTTGAGTCTATCCCATTTATTGATTATTGGTATTAATTCTTGTGCTACAGGATTCTTATTAAGGGCCTAATCCAACATGTTGGAGATTAGATCTTACTTTTTCTTCCATTAGGTGTAGTGTCTCTGGTCTAATTCCTAGATCCTTGATCCACTTTGAGTTGAATTTTGTGCATGATGAGAGATAGAGGTTTAATTTCATTTTCTTGCATATGGATTTCCAGTTTTCCTAGCACCATTTGTTGAAGAGGCTATCTTTTCTCCAATGTACATTTTTGGCATCTTTGTCTAATATAAGATAACTGAAATTATATGTGGTAGTCTCTGTGTTATCTATTCTGTACCATTGGTCTACCAGCCTATTTTGGTGCCAATACCATGCTGTTTTTGTTACTATTACTATTGCTCTGTAGTATATTCTAAGGTGTGGTATAGTGATGCCACCTGCTTCACTCCTCTTGCTAAGGATTGCTTTGGCTAGCCTGGGTCTCTTATTTTTTTCAGATGAATTTCATGACTGCTTTTTTCTATTTCTATGAGGAATGTCATTGGGATTTTGATTGGCATTGCATTAAATCTGTGTAGTGCTTTTGGTAGTATCGTCATGTTGACAATATTATTTCTGCCTATCTGAGAACAAGGTAGATCTTTTCATTTTCTAAGGTCTTCCATAATTTCTTTCATTAGTGTTCTGTAGTTTTCATTATAGAGGTCTTTCACATCTTTGGTTAAGTTAATTCCCAAGTATCTTATTTTATTTTTTGATGCTATTGTAAATGGGGTAGTTTTCCTCATTTCTCTTTCAGAGGATTTGTCACTGATATATAGAAATGCCTTAGATTTATGGGTATTGATTTTGTATCCTGCTACTTTGCTGAATTCATTTATGAGTTCTAGAAGTTTTCTGGTGGAATTTTTTGGGTCTTCTAGGTATAAAATCATATCCTCAGCAAATAATGATAATTTGAGTTCTACTTTACCTATCTGTATCCCTTTAATTTCTTTCGTCTGTCTTATTGTTCTAGCCAGCATTTCAATTACCATGTTGAATAGAAGTGGTGAAAGAGGGCATCCCTGTCTTGTTCCAGTTTTTAGAGGGAATGCTTTCAATTTTTCTCCATTTAGAATAATGCTGGCCCAGGGATTAGAATATATAGCTTTTACAATGTTGAGATATATTCCTGTTATCCCTAGTTTTTCTAGTGTTTTGAACATGAAGCGGTGCTGTATTTTGTCAAATGCTTTTTTTGAATCTATTGAGATAATCATATGGTTCTTATCTTTAAGTCTATTTATGTGATGAATTACGTATATTGATTTCCGTATGTTGAACCATCCTTGCATCCCTGGAATGAACCCCAGTTGATCGTGGTGTGTTATATTTTTGATATGTTTTTGTATCCATTTTGCCAGAATTTTATTGAGAATTTTTGCATTGATGTTCATTAAAGATATGGGTCTGAATTTTTCTTTTTTGGATGTATCTTTGCCTGGTTTGGGGATCAGGATGATATTGGCTTCATAGAATGAGGTTGGAAGTGCTCCCTCTTTTTCTATTTCCTGAAACAAATTGAAGAGCATTGGTATCAGTTCTTCTTTGAAGGTCTTGTATAACTTGGTTGTGTATCCATCTGGTCCTGGGCTTTTTTTGGTTGTAGGCTTCTGATGGCATCTTCTATTTCATCGCTTGAAATTGGTCTGTTCAAATTGTGTATACCATCCTGCTTTAATTTGGGCAGATCATTCCCAGCCATTTTTGTTTATTTTTGGTATGTAACTTGACATGGTTTCTCCTCTGATTGTTTTTTTCCATTAGTGTAATACCTCCCTCTGTTGATTTTCATCTTTTTTTTTTTTTCCTCTTCATGGAATATTTTGCCGAGGATGTTCTGTAGTGCTGCCTTTCTAGTTGTAAATTTTTTTTAACTTTTGTTTATCATGGAAGGTTTTTATTTCACCCTCAAATATAAAGCTTAATTTTGCTGGGTATAAGATTCTTGTTGGCATCCCTTTTCTTTCAGAGCTTGGAATATGTTGTTCCATGATCTCCTAGCTTTGAGTGTCTGAGCTGAAAAATCTGCTGTAATACGAATCGGTCTATATGTGATCTGATTCCTCTCTTTTGCAGCCTTTAAAATTCTATCCTTGTTCTGTATGCTAGGCATTTTCATTATAATGTGTCTTGGTGTAGATCTGTTGTAATTTTGTACATTTGGTGTCCTATAAGCCTCTTGTATTTGGTTTTCCAATTCATTCTTCATGCTTGGGAAATTTTCGGATATTATCTCATTGAAGAGGTTTTCCATTCCTTTGTTTTGAAACTCTGTGCCTTCCTCTATTCCAACTACTCTTATATTTGTTCTTTTGATGCTGTCCCATACTTCTTGGATGTTCTGTTCATGGTTTCTTACTATCTTCATTGTGTGGTCAACTTTATTTTCAAGATTATATACTTTGTCTTCATTGTCTGAAGTTCTTTCTTCCAATTGATCTAGTCTGTTGGTGATGCCTTTAATTGTGTTTTTTATTTGGTTAATTGTTTCTTTTATTTCAAGGATTTCTGACTTTTTTTTTTTTCAGAGTTTCTCTCTCTTTTTTTAAGTAATCTTTTGCTACCTGTATTTGCTCCCTTATATCTTTGTTGTAGTGGTCAATTTTTGCTTGTATTTGCTCATTTAGGTCATTCTTTGATTCACAGATCATTTTAATTATGAACCTTCTGAACTTCTTCTCTGACATTTCATTAACTTTGCTGAGCATGGGTTCTGTTATTGTAGAATTCTGGTTTGTTTGGGGTACTTTCCTCCCTTGTTTTTTCATGTTGTCTATTTGCCATACTTTCTTGCAGTGTAGATCTGAGATGTTACAGTTTCTACCCTATATTTTTATAATATCCTTGCAGGTTGTCTGTGCCTCCCCTTAATGTTGGGCTATCAGAACCTGCCATTGTCCCTCAAAGTATGATACCTGGGGCTGGGTCCATGCAGGTTGGTGTGGGTCGAACTGGTTGAGTCTGAGCTCCTGTGGTGGTCTGCTGCTTGGAAGAGGTGGTCCTCTGAGCGGAGGCCAGTGAAGCTGTCCTAGACTCGCCTGAGCTCTGTGGGTATGGTGACCTGCTGACCTGGGCCTGCCTGTGCTTGGGCAGAGGTTGGCAGAACTTCCCTGAGCCTGGCCACACTCAAGGGGATGTCTACGGGACTGACCTGGGGCTGGTCTCTTTGGGGTGAAGGTCAGCAGGACTGATCTGGGCCTGGCAGCACTCCAATGTAGGTCCCCATGAAAGTCCTAGGCCCACCTGAACTCAAGCAGAGTTAGCGGGTCGGGTCTGTCCTTATTGTCTCCTGCTCTGGGGTGGGGTTCAGCGGGCCTGTCCTACCAACAATATATAAGTGTACCTTTATCCTCACATCCTTGCTAACATTTAATATTATTAGTGTTCTTGATAATTACCATTTTGACTAGAGTGAGATAAAATCTCAATATGCTTTTTTTAAAATTTTATTTTCTTAGTTGTAGTTGGACACAATACCTTTATTTTATTTATTTATTTCTATGTGGTGCTGAGGATCAAATCAAGAGCCTTGCTCATGGTAGGCAAGCGATATTCCACTGAGACACAACCTCAGTCCTCAATATACTTTTGATATGCATTTCCCTAATTGCTGGAGTTGTTAAACATTTTTTCAATATTTGTGGGCCATTTGTATTCCTTCTTTTGAAAAGTTTTTATTTAGTTCTTTTTCCCATTTATTAATTGGTTCATTTTTTAAAATTAAGTTTCTTGAGTTCTTTATATATTCTGGTTATTAATGCCCTATATGAGGAGAAAGGGGCAAAGCTCTCCCATTTTTTATGCTCACTCTTTATGCTCTCTCTTTATGCTCTTTAATTTTTTCTGTTGCTGTGCAGAAGTTTGTTTAATTTGATTCCATGACACTTATTGATACTTGGTTTTATTTCTTGTCTTTTAGGAGTCTTGTTAAAGAAGTTGGTTCTAGTGTCAACTTGTTGCCATGTTGGGTTGTGATGTGGTAGCCTGCTCCCCAGCAGAGCAGGTTTCTGCTCAGGAGGTGTGACCAAATTGGGATAATAAAATGCCTGAAATAATCAGTAAGAAATAAAGATAAAATCAAATATTAGATTTAAAAAGTGGGGTGCCTGATGGGTCTTCCAGCCCTTATAGGAACTAGAACTGAATGAACAAAAGAGGTTCTAATTCTTTATTTAAGGGGAAGTATATCAAAGGCAAGGATAAGGTTTCAGTGGGCGAGATCTTGTTTCAGTGTTTGGCAGGCTATACCAATCTCTGGGAGGCTGTGTTGGAACGGGAGCTATGACCTAGGTCAGGGCACCAGCATCATTAAAAATTAGGGAAATACATATCAAAAGTATATTGAGATTTTATCTCACTCCAGTCAAAATGGTAATTATCAAGAATGCAAAAACAATAAATGTTGGCGAGGATGCAGGGATAAAGATACACTTATATATTGTTGATAGGAGTCCATAACTACTCTTGAACCAGGGAATTTCACCCAGTAGTTCCCAGAGAAGCAGCTTCCCTGCCTTAATGGCTCAAACAAATGTCCATAGTTGACAAATGGCTCCCAACATTGAGCATACATTTTCTTGTAGCAATTTTGCAGAGTTTCAGGTGTAATTCCTAGGTCTTTTATCAACATTAATTTGCCTTTGGGCAGGTTGATAGGGGTCAGGTTTCATTCTGTTACATGTAGATTTCCGTTTTCCCAGCACCATTTGTTGAAAAGACTTTTTTTCCAACCTATGTTTATGATACTTTTGTCTAGTATTGGATAACTAAATTTATGTTGGCTTGCTTCTGTGTCTTCTATTTTATTCCATTGGTCTTCATATCTACTTTAGTGCTAGTATCAGGCTGTTTCTGTTCCTATAGCTGTGTAGTATAATTGGAGTTCTGGTATTGTAATACCTCCAGCCTCACTCTTTTTGCTCAGAATCACTTGGTCTATTCTTATTTTTCTAAATGAATTTTAGAACTTCTTTTTCTAGATCATAAAGAATATCATTGGTATTTTGATGGGTATTGCATTAAATCTGTATAATGCTTTTGGTAGTATGGCCATTTTGACAATATTAATTCTGCTGATCAAAGAACATGGGAGGTTTTTCCAACGTCTAATGTCATCAATTTTTTCTTTAGTGTTCTGTAGTTTTCATTGTAGAGGATCTTCACTTCCTTCATGAGATTAATGCCAAAGGTTTTTTTATTTTTTTATTTTTTGAGGTTATTGTGAATGGTATAATTTTCCTAATTTCTTTTTCAGCAGATTCATTATTGGTGTATACAAATGATAAGCTATGCTTCATTTTTTAATTTTTTTATTTGTTCTTCTTAGATATATATGACAGCAAAGTATATTTTGACATATTATACATACATGGAGTATAACTTAATTCTAATTAGGACTCCACTCTTGAGGTTAAACATGATGTAGAGTTTCAAAGGTGGTGTGTATTCATATATGAACATAGAAAGTTATGTCCAATTTATTGTCTTTCTGATTCCTATTCCCCCTCCATTTCCTTCATTCCCCATTGTCTAACCCAATGAATTCTCCCTCTTCCCCTTGTCGTGTGTTAGCATCTGCATATAAGAGAGAACATCTGGCCTTTGGTTTTCTAGGATAGGCTTATTTCACTTAGCATGATAGTCTCTAGATCCACCCATTTCTGGAAAAAGTCATAAAGTTATTCTTTTTATGGCTGAGTAATATTCCATCATGTATATATATACACCATATTTTCTTTATCCATTCATGTGTAGAAGGGCATCTAGGTTGTTCCATATCTTAGCTTTGTGAATTGATCTGCTATAAAAATTGATGTGGCTGCATAAGAATTTTAGCATTTATTTTCATCAAGGATACTGACCTGGAGTTTTCTTTCATTAAGGTGTCTTTCTCTGGCTTTGGTATCAGTGCTGATTCTCAGTTCATAAAAGAAATTTGGCAGCGTTTCCTCCTTTTCTATTTTGTGGAATAATTTGAGGGGAATTGGTATTAGTTCTTCTTTAAAGGTCTGGTTGAAGTCAGCTGAGAATTCATATCATCCTGGGTTTTTCTTATTGGAAGGCTTTTGATAACTGTTTCAATCCATTGCTCAATATGGATCTGTTAAAAGTTTTCCATATTCTCTTCATTTAATTTGGGTAGGTCATATGTCTTTAGAATTTTTTCAAAGTCTTCAAGATTCATTAGCTGATGGAGTATAAATTTTCAAAAGTTTCATTATTCTGTGGTGATATTTTCTTTTCAACTCTACTTTTGTTGATTTGAGTCTTCTCTTTCTTATGGTTAGTTTGGCTAGGTATTTATCAATCTTTTATATCCCTTTGAAAAACTCTTTATTTTGTCAAATACTTTGTAATTTTTATTCTAGATTTCATTGATTTTGATGCAGATTTCTATTATTTACTATCTTATACTGATTTTGGTGTTAGTTTGTTCTTTTGATAGGGCCTTGAGTCCCTTTATTTTTTTTTTTTTATTTTATAGGCTTTACTTTTATATATTAGGTCCATATTATTAATTGTATTTTTTTTTTTTTTTAGTTCTGAAGAATCTTTACTTAGTTTATAATCTATCTAGTGGTGAGAAAGGTGTGTTGAAGTCATCTAGTATTATTGTATGTTGGTCTATTTGATTCTTAATATTGAGAAGGGTTTGTTTTATGTCCATAGATACAGTATTGTTTGGGTCAAAAATGTTTTCAATCATTATATCTTGTTGTTAGATGATTCCCTTCACCAGCATGAAGTGACCTTCTTTGTCTTTTCTGTAATCTCTTCTGTTATCTTCTGAAATTCCTTTGAGAATAGATAATCCTGCTTCTTTATGGGTATCATTTGCATTGTATTTCTTCTCCCATCCTTTCACCTTCCATCAGTGGATGTCTTTGTCTATAAGGTGAGTCTTTTTCAAACATGCAAAAGGCCAACAGGTGTATGGAATTGTGCTCAGCATCACTAATCATCAGGAGAAATGCAAATCCAAACTGCAATGAGATACCACCTAAACTGCAATTAGAACAGCTAATAAAGAGACAAGATATAATAACATTTTGGTGAGAGTACTGAGGAAAGGGAGAACTTATACACTATTAGTGGAAATTTAAATTGGTACAACCATTATGGAAAAGAATATGAATGTTTCTCAAAAAAGGGAAAATAGAATTACCAGATGATCCAGTAGTTCATACATATATATGATGAAAATAATGAATTAATATCTCAAAGAGATAATTGTATCCCTATGTGTAGTGCAGCATTTTTCTATAGTAGCCAAGATATGGAAACAACTTGCCCAGATGTTTAAAATCTATTTTTTGCTCAATTCAGGGCTAGATGTTTCTATTCTCTATAAAATGCAATTTATATACATTTTTTATGCTTTCAAGTTACACTATCACTTATTTTTTTCTCTTATTTTTTGTATCCATGAAGACTTTAGAATCTTAAAGCAATATTCAATTTCTCCATTTTATTATCACATTTTCAATTATTTTATTTTTATATATTTCTAATATTTTATTATCTTCAGTATGCAACATATAGTTTATTAATAGAGAATTAGAGAATGATATTCTTCTATTGTTAAACCTGCTTTGGTTTATGAGTTTGAAATTATTTCTTCTATCTCCTAATATTTTATATAACTATTTCTCTTTCTTATTTAAGCAATCTTCCAATAAAACAGTATTTTCTTATTCAGTCAGTCATTTATGTCTTATAAACCAAGTTGTAAACTGGCTTAACAATAATACCCATGTCATATTCTTCTAAGTATTGAGATGAAGCATATCTAGCTCTTAATTATATACTTAGATATGATAGCAACTCAAAAGAATAAGTTATTGTAGATACTATTAAAAGTTATTATTATCATCATTAACACACTTTAGTCATCCTTACTACTACTTACCTTTCTGGGATTGGCCAAAAGACCTATACTTTTTTTTTTTTTTTTAACATTTCCAGTGATTTATTAGTTATTTTTTCTTGCCTATATATCTACCTTTACTTTAACTAGCATTTTTCTAATTTTCAAAATCAACAATATATTTCTAATACACTTTAAGTGAAATTAAGCACTTACCATGCTTTATCAGTTTTTAAATTGCTTCCTTGTGTTTAATGCATGAGGATTTTAAACCTATTATGGTTTATAGAATCAACATCTGAATTATACATGTATTCTTTTCTGTGAATGATATTTTTTAAAAATGTTCATTTTATTGAGCAGCATAATCATTCAGTTTTAACTACATGTTTAACTGTTTTAATATTTTATTATTAGTCTCTGCATAGAAAACATTTCTAATATTTCAGTGTCTTACAACAGTGGATATTTATTTCTGCTCATGTTGTATGTAAGCTATCAGGCTGTAGCTGTGCTGAGTTGTCTGGAATCAATTGCAGTCAGCAAAGTTCACCTCCAGTCTTCTCAGACAAGAACCCAGACAAAAGTATTAGCCACCATCAGAGACACACCTTTCCATGGTGAAGAATAAGGGGGCAGAGTCAACCCATGAAAGTGCATGTCAGCTTTCTGTGGGATAGACTCCTGGCCCTTGCCCTAATAGCTGTGAACAGTTAAAATACATTAGGAAAACCTGTGTATGCACAAGCCTTCAGGAAAACCTGAACAGGTTGGGGGTGTTTCACTGTGGCCAGGCTAGGTGAGAAAACCCACTTCCTCAAGCTGCCAGCAGCCACGGTGATAGCTGGCAGGCAGGCTATCAGCTACTGCAAACTTGGGCAGAGAAAGGGTCTGCGCTTTTGCAAACTGTGGCACAAAGTGATTGGACAACTTGCAATCACCGGACAAACTTGCTGTTGCCAGGGAGAAATTAGGGGGTCTGGGTGTCTGTGCCCCATGGCATCAAGTGATTGGATTCTATGCTAAACATGTAAACATTGTTTGACTAATAATGATTTATAACCACTTGGCATTTCCGTAATAAACTGAGTTTGCAAGCCGCTCACCCACTGCCTTGCCTCACCAACTCCCAGAGTCTGTATTCTTGACCGGTCATTCCCTTTGCATGTGGTTCGCTCGCTGACTCCATAGCCTACTTACTCCAGAGTTGACTGGGACCCACACCAACCTGCAACAGCTTTCTGCTCGGACATAGATGTGGATATGTCTGCAAAGTAATTTTTTCATGAATGGAGGAAATTATGTGATCAAGCCAAAAGTCCATGTGAAAATATGCCTGTCCAATAGGAACATGTGTCACAGACAGAGAAAGAATAATGTTTTTGAATAAATAATGCAATAAACTACAACCATCTAATATAAAATCTCTTCAGCCAAAGCGTTCATCTTTTTAAAAATTGTCTTTACTGAAGTGCATTGGAACATGCATTTTTTTAATTACTTAAATACTAGTTACTTAAGTATGCATTTTTGGACTCTTGTGATTTTACAGTGTCTTTTGGATATTTTTTCCTTAGGTAGTTGTGAATTCCTTGGGACTCTAATTTTTTTTTTCTCTCTCTCTAAAACATGTCAGGTGATAGTTCTTTGGTCAAGGAAGAATGCTAAGAGTAGATGGAAGAAAAAGAAGAAAATTGCAGAAAAGTTATCTATATTTAATAGAGAAGAGAAAGTGAAATTTTCTTAAAATACTAAACAAAAACAAATAATAGAATGAAATTGATAGAGTATAGGTAAAGGATTACAATCAATGTTTTAAGAAGGAAATGTTAATAGAGTCACATGCTGCAGAGAGATCAAATAAGATAAAATTAGGGAAGAATTGCTAGCTAATTTTACTAAGAAGGGTGTGGTAGAAGAGAATAAGGGGGGAGACAGGGTTCTACAGGGCATAGATGAATAAACAAATGAAGGGACATAAACTGAGACAGGCAATTATTCAGTATATTTGACTATGAAGAGGAAAAGCCAAGGAACAGGGGTCTCAAAAGTTTCCTTTTAAATACAACTTGAGCATGTTTATGTATAATTGGGAAAGTTTGGAGACAGAAAAAAATGTCAGATATGATAGAGAGATTGTAACTTTTGGAGCAATATTTTGGAGATGGTAGTGTGGGATTCTGAGCACAGAGAGACATGGGGAAAGAAAACTTCTTAATTTTGGGGGGTAGAGTAGGAATGAGAAATGGACGTAGATACAAACAGGTATACACATGAGGTTTCAGAAATGAGGGTTAACTTTCCTATGTTCATATGTGAATATACCACCTGTGAAACTCCACATCATGTACAATCACAAGAATGGGATCCTAATTAGAATAAGTTGTATACCATGTATGTATAATATGTCAAAATACACTCTGCTGTCATGTATATATAAAAAGAACAAATAAAAATATTAAAAGAAAAGAGGGTTTTGTTGTTGTTGTTTAATACAGCCCAATGTCTCTGAAAAATGAGGTTTTCTCATTTTACTAGTCTTTTGTGGGCCATGTGAAAGGTATTTTGAAGCAGCTGCTAGAAAGTATCAGCTGAAATCAATGTCCATTTCTTAGCAAGAGAGTACAGTTAGATTTATATTTCACAATTGGCTGATTCCTTCCTTCCTTCCTTCCTACCTGCCTCCCTCCCTCTCTGCCTTCCCTCCTTTCTTCCTTCTCTCAGGTTTCTAGATGTTTGGGAGTAGGAAATGAGAGAGTGTAATTTCATCAAATTTAGGTCATGTTAAATACCACAGACATTGACAGTACAAGATCCATATAAAGCACAAAGCTGTTACTATCTAATGTTAAATACAGCACCACATACTTTTGAAATTTTATAAAACTGGGCTACGGGCTACGTCTTATATAATGATGTTTTATGTGACATCAAATAGGATTTATTATTTGGACATTCTCTAAATCTATTAATCTTTTTCCTGGCTGATTTATCTTCCTTTTTTTATAGTTACAAGTCATTTTTTCTTTTGACATGTTAACTTCAGTCAGGGGCCACTTAAAAGTGAAGAGTAAATGTATGTTTCCATTTTTCTTGTAGATGTTACCTTTTTGCACACAACATTTTAATACTCCCTTTGAATGCTTTAAGCACTCTGATTCTATTTTATTTAAGTTGATATTCTCTTTGGGCTAAATTATATCTTTCACCATATTATTACTTTTTATATGTTAAAAATCTTGAAAATAGTTTTATTTTTATTATAAACACATTATAAGTTAAAATGATCACAAAAATATAAGGCTCAAAAAGAAATTCTTTAACAGAGAAATATCTTTGTTAATATTTTGATTATTGTTCTAGATAAGTGTCTAAAATTTAATAGAAAAGAGGATACCATTCTACGTTGTATATAACTCAAAAGCATTACTCTCATTTTTAAAATGCCAATCAATATATACATTATAATTTTAACTAAAAATTCTATTGTATATGTATTTCAAATTTTTGGCATCCTTAAATGATAGAAAATTAGGTTGTTCTTCATATTTCAAAATTATATGTATAACATGTTCACAGTACAATTATATTAGGATATGTACATATTTGCATATACACTAAGGTAATAGCAATAAAATAATTGCTGAATGAAAATATGTATGTTTTTACCTTTCAGTACTATTGTTTGTATTTTAGTACTATTGTTTTTACCTTTTAGTACTATTGTTTGTATTTTAGTACTTTGTTTGTATTATTGATCTCTTTAATGTAAAATTTGTATTTTTTTTCCAGATTAAGACTATTTATCGTTGGATTTTATTTCCTTTTTCATACTTTTCTATTCAAATGTTTTGCTTTTCTTCTTTTTTTTTCTAATCCTATGCAGTCCATGTTTTAAATTTTTCTGCTATTTTCTATATTCTATAATAGTAACAGGAAAAATCTCAAGGTCTATGTGTCAAGCTTAATGCTAAATAGACTTCATTTGGATTCGAGTTGGAGATGTGTTTAGCTGCAAGTGGCACAATCCCCAAATGACAAACCTTACAAGTAAACATGCAAAAAATTCTTGTCCTCACCTAACAAGAAGCCCAGAGAGAGAGAGAATTGCAATGGTTGTTCAGCAGGTTGATGAATTCAGGGTCAGTAATGCTGACTCTTCCCTTGCGATGGAAGAGGGCGGCAGCACAAGTCATTAAACCCCTATGCACAGCAATATTTCTTTCTTGAGAGAGAAAGCAAAAGCCTTTCCAGAATCCCCAGGAGACTTTTCGTTATGTTTTTCTATGCTGACCTACATCCCCCACCTCTCTGCCTGCTGATAAAAGAAAACAGTAAAGGAGGCTCTATGGGAAAATAGGGGTTTTAAAAGTAAGAAAATAGAGGGTGATATTAGATAAGAAATTAACATATGTATTCCAATGCAATGTTTACAATAATCTTCTAAGTTTGTACCTTTGTTCTCATTTTACAGATGAGAAAAGGAATCACTGAAGACTTAAAAATTACCTGTGATCACACTGGTGGTAAGTATAGGTATCACACAGGTCTGTCTGTGTGGTCCCAGCTGCTCTGTTCTTATCTGCTCTCTTCTTCTTTTTTTATCTTAATATTTTTTAGTTGTTGATAAACTTTTATTTTATTCATTTATTTATATGTGGTGCTGAGAATTGAACCCAGTGCCTCACACTTGCAAGGCAAGTGCTTTTCCACTGAGCTGCAATCCCAGCCCTCTTATTGGCTCTTAACCAAAGCAATTTAGCCATTTATTCTATGGACACACACACACACACACACACACATGCACACAATGTGATAAATAGATCTCTTTCTATATGTGTATATATAAAAATTATGTATACACACACATACACACAACCTTCATTTGTTCTCAACCAGTAGAAAACTTGCACCCCATTGTGTTTCTACTAGGGGTTATCCTTATTCTAAAAAGAGACATAAATCTGGTTTTCTTCAAATAAACTGAAATATTCAAAGAATATTAACATAGTCTCACATTTAAATTCTATCATTAGTAACTTTTACATTAGTTTTACTTCCTCCCCTAAAAACTTCAAAGTTTGGTTTACATATTTCAGACCTTAAATAGCATTGTTAGTATTCTTTACTGTCTCTTATACAGTCATTTTCATTGACTTTAGGGCCCGCTGTAATCCAGTATCATCCCATTTAAATCCATACCTTAGTTCCATCTGCAATGAATCAATTTCCATATAAGGTCATATTCACAGGATGAGGGGGGTAGGAATTGGGTATGCCTTTTGGACATACCCAGTTACACTCAATGAAATTACCGTGCTTATTAATATCTGTCTCTGATGATTTATTGTGTTCCACAGATTATTCATGTGTGTGTGTGTGTGTGTGTGTGTGTGTGTGTGTATTGATGCCACATTCTTTTAAATATTGAAACTTGAAAAATGACTACTTACTAGGGTTTATTCAGGAGCCACCCTCCACCCATTGTACTTCTTCAAGGGGAGGTATTCCTTCGCTCTTCATACTTCATTATTTTCTCTACACATATGATTTACAATCAACCTAATTTACAAGATAAAATTCTGTTAGCACTGTTATTGGTATTACCTCAAATTTATGGATTATCAAGTAGAAGTGAGCAGTATTGATCTTCCTCACCCAGGACTTTTTCTGAGTCCCTTGGTGGTCTTTCTTCATGTTGATTTTACACGTGTCATCTTAGTTTGTCCCAGTATTGAGGTGTTGCCAGTTAGGCATTTTCTAGTGTGTGTTTTTTTTTTCTTCCTGAATTTAAATAAGTAAAATTTCTGTAATTGACTTTGCACCCAGAAATCCTACTGAATCTTCTTGTTTGTAATTGTTTTTAGTGAATTCGCTCAGGTTTTTCAAGTACACAAATTTATCATGTGCAAATACCAATATTTCTACCTACCTCTATATCCGAGTTTTGCACATTCTCTTTTTATCTCTTTTATGTGACAATAATAAGTTAGAGATGACTGCAGAATCCCTTATCCTGCTCATGATTTTAGTGCACAGATTTCTAGTTTTCCCACTAATCAAGACTGACTTCAAACTTAAGAGAGATACAGTCCTAAACCTTTCAAAACAGAGACTATTGAACCTATCTCTTAATGAATGAATTCGAATCTTCAGGTAGTTATATAGTCATCTATATATCATCATAAATGATTAAATTAGGTACAAAAGGATAATGCCATCTGCTATACTCCCTTTGCAAATGCTTTGTTAGACTTCCCTTGGCCTTGCATCCAAATCACTTTTCTCCTTTTTGGCAGGGGGATTAAGCCCAGGGGTTGAACCCAGGGATGCTTAACCACTGAGTACATCCTCAGTCCATTTTTTAATTATTATTATTATTATTATTTTTGAGACAGGACTTGCCAAGTTGCTTAGGGCTTTGCTAAATTGCTGAGGCTGGCCTTAAACTTGTGATCCTCCTGCCTCAGCCTCCCAAATTACTTTTATCTATAAATACAATCTCATTTTCAGGTAAACTCAGACCCCTAATTTTAGTGTAATGTGGATTTAAATCTCCCCTCCTTTCACTGCTCATAACCTAATTGCCTTCCTCCATTCCCCAGTATCTAAAGGCTAAGCTGTCACCCTAAGACTCAAAAGAAAGAAGGAAGTCCACCATCACTAAAGGTTTTCTTTCTCTGTTGCTTCTTCTTCCCCTGCTCTGCCCACACCCCAAAGCCTTTGTGCTTGCTCCTCCACACTTGTAAAGTGGAAGATAGGGTTAGAGTAAAACTGAAGAATCTTTCTGACATAGAAGGTAGAGTTTGTACTTCTTTGCTGGATAAACTGTCTTTCTGTGGAGACCTGCACAGTCTCATTCTGTGATGTGTGTATTTTATGTCTTAGTGAAGACTCTACATGGCAGTTTTCAGTTATGAGAAATGTACTGTGTCTAACCTCTTATTCTAAGGTACTGATACCTTTCACCAGGGATCTATACCAATATATCTTACTTTTTAGTCTCTCAGCGTACCCTCTTGGTACCTCTCAGGGTACCCTCTTGCTGTAAGCATAGTCCCCTGCTTCAGTGTGCATCTAGTCTCTAGGAATCTCACATATGGTTACTTTCACAATCATTGTTCAGTTTGGCCCAAAAGGATCAACTATCTGCCCATCAAAATGGGAAGGTAAAATCATAAAGGCATGAATCAGGCATCTATCTAGGCACACAGATACTAGCATCTCCTTGTAGGAACATAGACTTCCTGAAGGCTTCTCTTAAACCCCTTTAATTTCACTTAATGCAATAGAAAGCACCTGCTTCTCTCTTTTATGGCAAGGAGAGGAGGAAAGTAGAAGTTATTTTGCTCTTGGTTTGTAAGCTTCTACTTTGTTCACTCTGTTTTTAAATTTTCTTCTTAAATAATTTTAGGGTAGAAAACTGGGTAAGTATGGCAAGACACACCAAGCCACTTTTAACTATTGAGAAGCTCATATGCATTCATTTATGCAGAGCTTTAGTCAATATTTTTGTTTTCACAGTTTTTAGCTAACAGGATGTAGGAAATTCTATGGGTAATCTGGTGCATGCAGACACATTTAGAAACAAATATAAATAGCAAAGAAGAATGAAAGATGAATTCTAAATAATAGCTGAAGATAAGTTTTGCTACTCATAGTGATACAGCATCATAATTTCTGATAGTCACTGTGATTAATGTCACTTGAACCCAGCTTTCTCTTAAGTCACACTGCTAGAACTAGTCAGCTGACAATGCAGTATCTCAGTGCACAAATTATATTTTAGTGTTCGTTAGCATTCATATTTCTTTTTTGCTCAGGGCCCAATTGGATTCTAAAGCAGATTTGATTAGCTTAAATAATTATCACATGCCATTATTTTACTTAGTAGCTGTAGTTTAATATGCTGAATCTCTAATTGTTAAAGAAATGAAGGAGTACTATAATATTTCATGACCATAATTGCATCATTCAAGAATTTTGGGTGCCATTTTAAATTGTTCAGAGTGAATGATTGAAAATGTGCTCATTTTAAGCACTTCATATATATTGTTATGATATGTATGTATGTATGATATGTAATATTATTACACCTATAGGTTTTTATGAAGGAAATGATGCAGTATAAATTTAAGCTTCTCAACAAAATTTTAGTTAATGAAAGTTTTCAAAAATGTTGAGTTTTAATACTCACAGAAGACTGTAGACCTTCATTCATCTACATGTTCCCATGTTGTAATGTGGTATAATGTAACAATTAGGAGATTAGGAGTTTGTGTGTATGTAGTTTTATTTCAGTAGCAAGCGATTTTATAATCATTTAAAATGATCAGTTGCAAATGATTTTTAAAATCCTCCTAAAATGATTTAAGCAAAATAAGAAATGAATTGGCTCATGAAGATAAAACTGAAGATAGCTCTCTGCTGCTTTCTCCTGAGCTTCTCCATTTATGAGGACTAGATATTTGGTGGGGTTTTGGGATTTACGTGCAATGGTCAGGAACCCCAGGGGCAAGATGGCAAAGATGTTTCCAATAAATGTCCTGTGTCAGTATTTATTGGCAGAATTGGTACAAGTTTATCCTTGTCCATTGATATGGATGAGGAAATAAATTGGTCAAAACTTTGTCATGAGCCCACCTCTTATAGAAGGGGTGGTGTCATTCTTCCCAAATGGTAAGACTCGAGAGCAGATAGATGAATAAAGAAAATAGAATTTCTATCACAAATGCATACTGAGCAAGAACAATGGATGCCCACTGGTACGTGAATTTTGGTGTTACTACTTTTTATTAGCACCATGGTAGTAAATGTATAAGAGTATTTTTAGATTTCAAGCTCAGTAAGATTCTAGATATTTGAAAAAAAACAATAATAAAGGGATAATTGAATGAAATCAATAAGCTAAATGAAATTGTTTAACTAAACACTATAAAACAGAATAAACACAATATTAATACAATATACCTTATTAAATAAAAAGGAAGATTTACATTGTATTAAAATTATAGTTTTTTAAATATATATCACCAAATTTATCATCATAAGGTTAAGGATATAACTCTGTGGCATGCCATTCACACTGTTATGCAATTGTTACCAAAGAAGATTAATTTAAAAAATTAAATTAATTAAAAAATTAAAGAAGCATCCATTTTTGCTTTCCACAATCAAATAAAAATGCACATTCACTGGAAACTAATTATAAAGTATGGAAACAAGAAAAAAATCAATAATATCAGCACTCAGTGCCATCAGATTACCAAGTACTTTATTGTACACTTCTGAAATACTCTTAAATATGTTATTTCTTATACAAAACACTCTTGAAAATTGGAATTGTTGATTTTATTATTTTTCCTTAAAATATGAACACTTTAATGCTGTAGTATATAATTTATCATATATACATTATATATAATATATATTTCCTTCTGATTGAATATTCTTTTATTTTTATTATAGAAACAAAAATTTCAAATATTATTTATTCCATTTTTTAATTTCAATCATGATTTCTTTTTATGTCCATGCTTAAAAGTATGCTTAAATGAATTTTTAAAAATTACATTTTGTTATTAGAGTGCATTTTTATTTTATATATTTTTTGAAATCTATTGTGATTTGCTTTATGACATTCTATGTGATAATTTATAAAGGTTACATGCATGCCTAAAATAATGAGTTCTTTATTTGAGGTAAGTGTTTCTTTATAGGTATGTCAATTAAATAAAGATTTAAATTTTTGTTCTTTGAATCTTCTATACTTGATCATTTTACTTCCATGTCTTCACTAATGAGTTCTTGATCTACACTGGCAGAGTGTTTTCAAAACACAATGCTAGTAAGGGAAAACTTGTTACTTTCTGCTTGCTTATGTATTTATTTCCCCAAAAATATTTTTGTTTTTCTTTTTTTTTACAATTTTTAAATTTGATTTAATTAGTTATAGATGAAAATAGAATGCATTTATGCCCTTTGATATATCATACATAGATGGGATGTAATTTCTCATTTTTCTGAGTGTATCTATTGCAGAATCATATTGGTCATTCAGTCACATATATACATACAATAATAATGTCTGTTTCATTCTACTATCTTTCCTATCCCCACATCCCCTCCCTCCCCTCCCATCACTTCCCTCTAAGGTCACACTTTTCTTTCCTAGTGTCTCCCTCCCCTTGCCTTATTGTGAATTAGTATCTGCATATTAGAGAAAACATTTAGCCCTTGGTTTTGTTGGATTGGCTTATTTTGCTTAGCTTAATATTCTCCAACTCCAACCATTTACTGGCAAATGTCATAATTTCACTCTTCTTTAAAGCTGAGTAATATTCCATTGTGTATATATACCACATTTTCTTTGTCAATTCATCTATCAAGGGACACCTAGGTTGGTTCCATAGTCTAGCTATTGTGAATTGAGCAGCTATAAACACTGATGTGACTGCATCACTATAGTATGCTGATTTTTAGTCCTTTGAGTATAAACCAAGGAGTGGGATAGCTGGGTCAATTGGTGGTTCCATTCCCAGTTTTCCAAGGAATCTCCATACTGATTTTTTATATTGGTTACACCAATTTTCAGTACAACCAGCAGTGTATGAGTGTACCTTTTCCCCCACATCCTCGCTAACATTTTTTGTTGCCTGTATTACTGATGATTGCCATTCTGACTGGAGTGAGATAAAATCTTAGAGTAGTTTTGACTTGCATTTCTCTAATTGCTAGAGATGTTGAACACTTTTTTATATATTTGTTGATCAATTATATTTCTTCTGTGAAGTGTCTGTTCAGTTCCTCAGCCCACTTATTGATTGGGTTATTTGTTTTTTTGGTGTTAAGTTTTTGAGTTCTTATATATCCTAGAGATTAATGTTCTATCTGAGGCACATGTGGTAAAGATTTTCTCCCAATCTATAGGCTCTCTCCTCACTTTATTAATTGTTTCATTTGCTGAGAAGAAGCTTTTTAATTTGAATTCATTTCACTTATTAATTCTTGATTTTACTTCTTGCACTTTAGGAGTTTTGTTAAGGAAGTCAGTTCTTAGGTGGACGCGGTGCAGATATGGGCCTATATTTTCTTCTATTAGGCACAAGGTCTCTGTTCTAGTGCCTAAATCTTTGATCTGCTTTGAGTTGATTTTTGTGCAGGGTTAGAGATAGAGGTTTAATTTCATTTTGCTACATATAGATTTCCAGTTTTGCCAGCACCATTTGTGGAATAAGCTATATTTTCTCTAATGAATGTTTTTGGAACCCTTGTCTAGTATGAGATAATTGTATTTATGTGGGTTTGTGGGTTTGTCTCTGTGTCCTCTATTCTGTAACACTGGTATACAAGTCTATTTTGGTGCCAATATCATGCTGTTTTTGTTATTATAGCTTTATAGTATTATTTAAGCTCTGCTATTGTCATGCCTCCTGCTTCACTTTTCTTGCTAAGGATTTCATTAGCTATTCTGGGTCTCTTATTTTTCCAAATAAATTTCATGATCACATTTTCTATTTCTATGAAGAATGTTATTGGGATTTTGATAGGAATTGCATTAAATCTGTATAATGCTTTTGGTAGTATGGCCATTCTGATAATATTAATTCTGCCTATCCAGGAGCATGGGAGTTCTTTCCATCTTCTGAGGTTTTCTTCAATTTCTTTCTTTAGTGTTCTGTAGTTTTCATTGTAGAGGTCTTTCACCTCTTTTGTTAGATTGGTTCCCAGGTATTTTATTTTATTTTATTTTTTTGAGGCTATTGTGAATGGAGTAGTTTCCTAATTTCTCTTTCAGTGGATTCATCGCTAATGTATAGGAATGTGTTTGATTTATGGATGTTGATTTTATATCCTGCTACTTTACTGAATTCATTTATTAGTTCTAGAAGTTTTCTGGTGGAATGTTTGGATCTTCTAGATATAGAATCATTTCATCAGCAAAGTGATAGTATGGGTTCTTCTTTACCTATTTGTATTCCTTTAATTTTTTTTTTTTTCTTTTGTCTAATTGCTCTGGCTAGAGTTTCAAGGATGATGTTGCATAGAAGTGGTGAGAGATAACATCCTTGTCTTGTTCCATTTTTAGCGGGAATGCTTTCAATTTTTCTCTATTTAGAATGATGCTGGCCTTGGGTTTAGCATATATAGCTTTTATGATGTTGAGGTATGTTCCTACTATCCCTAGTTTTTCTAGTGTTTTAAACATGAAGTTATACTGTATTTTGTCAAATGCTTTTTCTGCATCTATTAAGTTGATCATATGATTCTTGTTTTTAAGTCTATTAATATGATGAATTATGTTTATTGATTTCTATATGTTGAATCAACCCTGCATCCCCAGGGTGAAACTCACTTGATCATGGAGGACTATCTTTTTCATATTTTTTTATGCAATTTGCCAGAATTTTGAGAATTTTTGCACCTATGTTCATCAGGGATATTGGTCTGAAGTTTTCTTTCTTTGATGTGTCTTTGTCTGGTTTTGGTATCAGGGTGATATTAGCCTCATAGAATGAGTTTGGAAGGATTCCCTCCTTTTCTATTTCATGGAATACTTTGAGGAGTATTGGTGTTAATTCTTCATCAAAAGTCTTATAGAACTTGGTTAAGAATCTATCTGGTCCTGGGATTTTCTTGGTTGGTAGGCTTTTGATGATGTTTTCTATTTCATTACTTGAAATTGGTCTGTTCAAATCATGTATGACCTCCTCATTCAGTTTGGATGGGTCATATGTCTTTAGAAATTTGTTGATGTCTTTGATATTTTCTATTTTAATAGAGTATAAGTTTTCAAAATAGTTTCTAATTATCTTCTGTATTTCAGACATGTCCATTGTGATATTTCCTTCTTCATCTTGTATTTTATTAATTTGAGTTTTCTCTCTTTTACTCTTCATAAACATGGACAGGGGTTTATCTATTTTATTTATTTTTTCAAAGAACCAACTTTTTGTTTTGTCAATTTTTTCAATTATTTCTTTATTTTCAATTTCATTTATTTCAGTTCTGAGTTTAATTATTTCCTGTCTTCTACTGCTTTAGGTGTTAATTTGATCTTCTTTATCGAGGGCTTTGAGATGTAGTGTTAGGTCATTTATTTGTTGACTTTTTATTCTTTAATAAATGCACTCAATGCAGTAAACTTTCCTCTTAGACTGCCTTCATAGTGTCCCAGAAATTTTGATATGTTGTATCAGAATTCTCATTTACCTCTAAAATTTTTTTTATCTTATCCTTGATTTCTTCTACTATCCATTCATCATTTGATTGTGCATTATTTAGTCTTCATTTGTTACAGTAGCTTCTAATTTTTATTTCATCGTTGATTTCTAATTTCATTCCATTGTAGGTCTGATAGAATGCAGAATTCAGGTTATTATCTCTGTTTTTTTTTTTTTTCTTTTGTATTTACTAAGATTTGCTCTGTCGCATAAGATATGGTCTATTTTAGAGAAGGAGACGTGCTGCTGAGAAGAAAGTATATTTGCTCATCAATGGATGGAATATTCTATATATGTCATTTAAGTCTAAATTATTGATTGTATTAGTTAGTTCTATAGTTTCCTTATTTAGTTTTTGTTTGAAAGATCTGTCCAGTAGTGAGAGAGGTATGTTAAAGTCACCCTGTATTATTGTAATGTGGTCTATTTGACTCTTTAAATTGAGAAGGGTTTGTTCGATGTACATAGATGCTCCATTGTTTGGGGTATAAATATTTATAATTGTTATGTCCTGCTTATATACTTCCCTTAAGAAGTATGAAATGTCCTTCTTTGTTTCTTCTGATTAACTTTGGTTTGAAATCTACTTTATCTGAAATGAGAATGGAAACCCCTGCTTGTTTACACAATCCATATGAATGATAAGGTTTTTTCCATCCCTTCACTTCATCCTGTGGATGTCTTTGCCCATGAGGTGAGTCTCTTGAAGACAGCATATTGTTGGTTTATTTTTTTTAACCCAATCTGCCAGTCTATGTCTATTGATTGATTCATTTAGGCCATTAACATTCAAGATTATTATTGAGATATGATTTGTATTCCCTGTCATTTTGATTTAGTTTTGGTTTTTAAATTGTCTTAGTTTCTCATTTGGTTGAATATTCCTTTGCTGGTTTTCACTTTTTTTTTTTTTTTTTTCACTTCATCCTCATAGAATATCCTGTTGAGAATGCTCTGTAGTGTAGGCTTTCTAGTTGTGGATTCTTTAAATTTTGTTTATCATAGAATGTTTTAATTTCATCTTCAAATCTGAAGCTTAATTTTGCTGGATATAAAATTCTTGGTTGGCATTGTTTTCTTTCAGAGCTTGAAATATATTATTCCAGGATCTCCTAGTTTTGAGGGTCTGTGTTGAGAAATCAGTTGAGATTCGAATTGGTTTCACCCTATATGTAATTTGATTTTTTTCTCTCATAGCCTTTAAGATTTTATCTTTATTCTCTGTGTTAGTCATTCTCATTATAATGTGTCTTGGTATGGATCTTCTGTAATTTTGTACATTTGGGGTCTTATAAGCCTCTAGTATTTGATTTTCCATTCCGTTATTTAGTTTTGGGAAAATCTGCTATTATGTCATTGAAGGATTGTGCATTCCTTTGGTTTGTATTTCTGCTCCTTCATCTATTCCAATAAACCTTAATTTTTTTCATGTTATCCCATAATTCTTCGATGTTCTATTCATGGTTTCTTACCATTTTCTCCACATGTTCAACTCTACTTTCAAGATTATATATTTTGTCTTCATTGTCTGAGGTTCTGTATTCCAAGTGGTCTAGTCTGTTGGTGATGCTTTCTATTGAATTTATACTTTGATTTACTGAGTCGTTCATTTCAAAGATTTCTGCTTTTTTTTTTTTTTTTCACAATCTCTTTTTACTGAAGTGGTCTTTTACTTCCTCTATTTTTTCTTTGATTTCACTCCTTTTACTATCCTTTACTTCACATATTAATTTAACTATATACAATTTGAACTCCTTCTTGGACATTTCTTCCACTGTGTTATCAGTAGCTTCTGTTGTTGAAGCATCTTGGTTTGTTTGGGGTGCTTTATTCCCTTATTTTTTCATGTTGTTAGTATGCTTTCCCATCTAAAAATATGAATCTAAGGCAGAACGAATTCTACCCTGTAGACATAGTGTCCCTGAATATTTCCAGCTCTTCACCTTTACTGGTGGCCTTTACTGGTGGGACCAATATCAACGGCACCCATTGTACACAATATATAGCCTTAAACCAAATAGCTCCCACTAAGGCGTCTACTGCTTTCTTGCATTAAACCAAAATGATGGGTTCAATAACTATGTATAGTACAAACAGAATATTTGTTAAAATGATTTACAATTTAGAGTAGTGGATGAGAGAGCAGAGGTAGTGTAGAATACAATATTCATGAGGGAGGAAGAGAGAAGCTAGAAGCAAAAATTCACATGAAGTGTGGAAGAGGAGCCAACAGAGATAAGCTGTTGCATGGAAAAAAGTTGGAAAGAAAATAGATAAGAGAGAGAAAGACTACAAACAAAGAGAAAAAATTAAAGACATAAGAATACAACACAAATGCAAAACACCATTCATATATTATTGTCCTCCACAAATTGATACATAAAAAATCACCCTGTTCCAAATATGGTAGAAAGATTAGGAATCAATCAATCAATCAATAAATCTTGCTGTAAAGTCAAACTGTCTCTATCAGTGTTCAACAGTTTCTCAGCCCTGTCTCTGAGGTCTCTAGAAATCACCAAACCCAGATCAACCCTCACAAACCCAGTCTCTATCCCAGTGACATGGGCTTCATATACCTCAGTCTTGGCCATGCTGCAGTCTCAAGATGTCTGCACGAGCCCTGTTTGGGGATTGGCTTGAATTGCAGTTGACTATGAGCCGTGGAGATTTGGCCTTTGTTGCCACCCGTAGTCTCACGGGATTGTTGCGGGATCTCGAGTGACTTGGTCGAAATTGCTGATCGGGTCAGCGCCATTTTAGTGGTGTGTTTGGCATATGTTAGTTGTTGTTAGAACCAGAGAGAAAAGTTATCAGAATAAAAAGCTGTTTGTCTCCAGTTTGCTTCTGAAGTTCTTCCCGCGGCTCCGTTGCTCCAAGCGCTTCAGGCGGCTACAGATGTCAATGCTTCTCTCTACTTGCAGACAGACGACCAGGATGTACTCATGCAAAGAAGCAACCCTGAAATGCTGCAGCAAGACAAGGGCCACCAGCACTCTCAGCAGGAAAGCCCCAGGCTCTTCCAAAACTGCAGACACCCCCACACTGTACCTGCAGGTCCCAGCTGGAGTCCCCAGACAGAGGATCCTGTAGTGGTATACCGGCTAGCACCCACGCCCCAGGCCCTGGGTGGTATCCCAAAACGGGTTCAGCCACATGCAACCAAACCTGGATTCTTCCCAGAAGCAGTCCTCTAGGCCTTGTTAGCAGCAGTAGTGATGGTTGTTGTTGGCAACAGGCAGCAGGTCAGCGGTAGTGGTGGCTGTAAAAGCAGCAGCTTCAACTGTAGCTGTGGGGGCAATGTCACCAGGCTATATCTGGGAGTCAGCAGCTGTGTTGCCTTCAGTTGCATTGGGGCAGAAGTTTCTTCCGTGGCAGGAGCATCCAGAAAGAAGACCTCCAGGCAACTTCAGGCTGGCAGCAGCAGAATCAGAGGCAGCAGCAATGGCCATAGTGGTGCAGGGGGTGGTTGATTGATAGGAGACTTCTAGTTCAGCGGCAGCAACCACGGAGGTAGTGTTGGAATTCATGTCAGAGGTAACTGAGGCCATGCCCAGAGAAGAGACCTTTGGCATGGCACCAGCTTTTGCCCAAGAATATTTTTTTAGTCCATTCTTTTTTCTGAATGTGTATCCCTTTGCATAGTTTTATCCAGACATCTTAATATCATTTCCATCATTGGTAAGCCCCATAATCTTATCTCCTACTTTGAAGGTACAGTTAAAATATCAGCTTCTTGGCTAGTTAGATGGGCTAGTATCTTCAAGGGAGGTAGAACTTTTATGATTGGTTTTTACTTTTCCACTTCAGAGTTACTAGGCTGTTTGCTGTGTTTACTGGCATCTTGTCCTATCATTTTACCAGTAGTGTAGAGATGGCAGTCTTTAAATAAATAGCACTTTGCTTTTGCAAAACACCTAACGTACTCCCACATTCTTGTTCTTGGGCAATAGCAGTAGTGTGATTCCCAACCAACTTCACTAGCATCACCTGGACACTTGTTATAAATGCAAACTTTTTAGGCCTTACCCCATGTACTGAATCAGAAATTCTGAGAACTAGCATCAGCAACTGTGTTTCCTAAGTGATTCTAATTTCTGCTCATATCTGAGAAACTAAGTTCTGCAGTGTGTGTATCTAAGGACTTGCATTGTGATATAATATACATGCCTGTGTGAAACCTCACCTATCCATTAAAAAATAAACAAAAAAGCAGAGAAAATTAACCTAGTTTACCTAGTGTTTCTGTGTCTTATGTAATTTTAAAGGTATCAAATGTATAACAAATTTAATTTAAGGATAATGATATGCTACTGAGAGATGCTAAACTTTTTATCCCCTTATCTTTCTAGATAATTATTCATTTATATGTATTTTCTTTTAAAGAATGTTTTCCCAAGGTAATTCTAAGGTAGATACTCTCTTGGAATCCAGCTTATTGACTTCAAAACTTGAAATTCAAAAACAAGTGGAGCCAGACATGGAGGCACATGCCTGTAATCCCAGCACCTTGGGAAGCTGAGGCAGGAGGATCACAAGTTCAAAGCCAGCCTCAGCAAAAGTGAGTCATTAAGCAACTCAGTGAGACCATGTGTCTAAATAAAATACAAAATAGGCTGTGGATGTGGCTAAGTGGTTGAGTGCCCCTAAATTCAATTCCTGATACCAAAAATAAATAAATAAGTGGAAAGCAAGTATGCACCATGGCATGCTTATGTGGATGACTTTTTTGTTTATTTTGATTTTGTATAGTGGGAAAACTCTAAACTCTTAAGAATCATTAATACAAGGTTTACTTTTGTTATAGAACATATTCAGTATATTGATTTGGACAAAAATAATACTTTTTATTATAAAATAAAACAAATTCCTGGCTTACAAAGAAGAGGCTTTATTTGAAAGACTTACCACAATAAAAAGAAGGGAGCTTTGTCAGCCTGCTTGGACTGTTATGAACAGAATGTTATATACTGGGCAGCCTAAAAAGAAATTAATTTTTCACAGTTCTGGAGTCTAGAAGCCTGAGATCAGGTTGCCAGAATATGTGAGCTCAGTTTAAAGTTTCTTCCTGCCTTACAGATGGTCTCCTTCTTCTTGCGTGATCACCTGAGCTTTTCTTCATGCATAGGAGGATGGAGAGAGAAATATTGGTTTCTCTATTTATGAGGGTGTAATCCCATGGGATTAAAACCACATATTTATTACCTCATCTAAATTTAATTACCTATTAAATGCTCTGTCTTTAAATACACTTATATTGGGGATGACTTTTGGGAAAATGCAATTCATTTTATAGCAGGAACCACTGTAATAATCAGAGGTTATTGCAATTAATAGAATACTCTGGCCTCAAATTTCAGTTAGAAATATTTTTGTTGCTGTTCTTTAATAGGAAGGTACAAAGACTAGAAAAAACAGGTTGTCAAGGAGTGGGTGGAATCATAAAGCAGTTGGTAACGTTATATCTTTCTTTGTGGACAGTGAATTCACAAGAAAGGCCACTACTAGGAAGTTGTGCACTGGTTCAGACTGAGGGTGGATTAAAGTTCCGAGGCCTGGGGAGAAAGAAACTGAACTAAATATTCCCTAAATCAATTATTTTTTCCACATTAATCAATGGATACAAAGAGTTCAGCTAATCATATATGAGGCAAAGTATGGGAATTTTAAAGGTCTCCTTCTGACCTTGTAGATGAACAAGAGAGGGCATATGTGCATCTTATCTACATCACATGAGGAAAGGTGGCTTTGAGCAGGTCTTTCCCAGAACATAAATGGATGGTGGAGGGGGTGAGGGACTTAGCCCCCTATTGCTTTCAAGGAGCACGGGACTCAGATACAATTTGCGTTATTGTACATAACTGCATCAGTTAAGCAATTCTCAGATTATATTTTCAGAAGAAAACAATGCTCAAAAACTGATTCATTGATCCTGTGGATACATTCATAAATTTCATTTCCAATCTAGGTTTTCCAAATTCCAAGACCATTCTTTCCTTTCAGCCTACTTCTTTTCCCCACCTAACAAAATAACTCAAACTTCTCATCTACACTTAAAGTGGATCTGCTGAAACTCCCTGTGAACTTCCAGGTCTAGATCAACTGTGGTACTCCTCTATAAATTCAACTCCATATAGAACAATATTTTCTTAATCTTCCAATATCATCATGATTCTTATTTACTTAGGTTTTTGTATATTATTACATTCTCATGTTAAGATCATAAAGTCTGACATATATATATATATATATATATTTTTTTTTTTTTTAAGAGAGCTTTTATCTTTCTTTTTTGTGGAAAAAGTAGCAGAATGCTTCTGTGTTTTACAATATCACCTTTAAACAGATCAGGCTTTCCTTAATACCTTCCAAATATACATTTGAAGAGTAACACAAAATTTCATATATAACATACATATATATATATATATACACATAACTTGTACATATAACATATATGTATATAACTTATTGACAACAAGTTACTTTATTAGCTATAAAACATCAAATGCATGAATAAATACCAACCAAATTTGTTATTTCCATACAAACCCAAGACTTTTGCTATATCTAATTTTAGTTTAGAGGACGAGAACTTGGCAAAGTGCTCTCCAAAGCTTTACATTTAACTATGATTAACTTTTGAAGTACAATTTAGAATCCAGAGTGTATAGTAATAATACTCACATGTCTGAATGGATTAACAAAAAATCAAAGGATAGCTTTAACTCTCTTATAACTTTTAAAGTACAATTTAGAATCCAGAGTGTATAGTAACAATAGTCACAGGACTGTGTGGGTTAACATAAATAAAAGGACAGCCTTAAATCTCTTACATTTAGGAAAACTGTTAATGATCAGAAATTAAAAACAGATATAAGATAGGTCTTCAAATGACAGTGTGCCCTTCTATGTTAGATACAATATATAAAAAGAGAACATTTACTGGCTATCTTTCCTTTAAACTTACATAAGCTTTTATTTTTTATAAACTTTAACATAACACTTAGTCAAGGCTTAGACAGTTCTCAGATTCATATATATATATATATATATATATATATATATATACACACACACACACACATATATATAGTCACATATATTTAGGGTGTCAACTATATAATTATAATCTAAGTGACAGTTGTTTGTTTAACCAGTTACAAAGTAATCATATGATTTTAAAATAGCTAGAATCCCTAATTCCTTTAAGGCTTTGTTTTCCCAAGTAATAAAAACCTAACAAATACAAGAAAATTATCTTGATAAGAGCAGATAAATATTTCAGACTTTGCTTTATATCATTATACTAAAGTTCAAGTAACTTTGACTATGCTAATTATAGCTAGTTTAATCACAATCACAAACTTTTTGAGATTTACCTTCCATAAGCCTTCTGTGACTTACTTAGACATCAACACTTTACATCCTTAATTTTGTCCTCTTTCATCTTGGACTTTAGACTAAGAATATTACTTTATGAGGCAAAATACTTTCTCATCCAGAAACATTTCTTCTAGCTTCTAATTTTCCATTCTAAAATATATTTCCATACCTATGACTTTCTTTTATCTTTTCTAGTTTTGGACCCTTTCTTAAATTCATATTCTGAAACAGTCCTTATGGATGTTATCTGTACATTTAATTTATACAAAAATTTCATCCCAGCATATACAAAAACTGTGCCTTAATCTTATTTCTCCCAGGTTGCATTCAAGGGGTTGGAACATAGGATATTTTTGAGCATGACCTGTCTTCCTATCACAATGCCATCAACTTTAAGTGAGTTCACCACTGTCATTTGTACCCAGAGGCTCTTTTGGGGCCTTTTCCTTATACTGGACATATTGATATTCAATGGAGGAGGACCTTTCCATCTTTTTCTTTAGAATTCCTTAAAGATCACTTTGTAGAGGCTGCCTTCAAACACAGGTTGGCCTTCATTTCTGTCTTTTCCTTTTCTTGGTGCAGTTATTTTTTCTGCCAGTCTCCCCAGGCATTTAGTTGGATGGGAGACTGTTATAGCAAGAATTGCTTTGCCCTAGTGATGAATATCACATGGCCAAATGGGGTCTCCTCTCAGACCTTAAAAGGGGAGACTATTCCTGTCCCCAGATCATAAACTGACAGTTCTGAAACCTACTGTCACATCCTTTGTGGCTAGCAACCTCCACCTTCCATGGGCAAAAGGGCCTGGAAGGCAAGGCAGCAGCCGGATTCTCTTTGGTCATTTTTCTATAGCCCAGGCAGCTTTTCTGGGATTTTTTTTCTAGTTTAGGGCTGATGTTCTTTACTCACAGTGAGATGATCTGTGGCTGCTAGGGGCCAAGCTGAGAAACAGTGCTGAAAGTTCTGGGTTTAAAAGATTTAAAATTTGTTTTAACCTTTTCTTCTGGTGTTCTTCTATCCTTTCACATCAGAGGCAGTGCCTTTTGGCACCTTCAACTTTTCTTGATGGTTCAGACTCTTTATCAAGCAACTCCATAAATGCCTGTACATACAGAATCTCTTTCATATACTTTACCCCTGACAGACCAAATTCAATGCCAAGATTTTATAATAATCCAGAAAAATGCATTTAATGGCCAGATTGTGTTACAGCAAACCCTCTTTCTCTTAGATGGGCTTATTCCTATAGGTGGTCCATGCAGCCAAGATCTCTCTGCTCAAGAGACTACCAGTAAGATCCATGAAGCATGGTCCATGTCGTAAAGGGCCCATGAGAGACAAGAAAAAAAAAAAAAAAACAAAAAAGATGAGAAGATCACATCTCAACAGGGCTGACAGATAGGAAACTTTAAAACAGACAGACTCATGTACAAATTTCTTCCACTTACTTTACCTTTCACAGACCAACTACAACTGCAAGATTGTATAATATTGTACAAATCTACTTAAAAGCCACATCATTACAGTAAAACATTATCTTAGACAGACTTATAGGTGGTCCTTTCTTCAACTCACTTTGCCTCTGACAGACCAATTCCAGTTGCAAGATTGTACAAAAAAGAAACAGAGAGAGAGACAACCACAGAAGAGCCCCCAAACCATGGCCAACATATGGGGACCTTTAAATTGACCAGCCAAGATCTTTCCCAAGAGACTACCCATAGAATCAATGCAGTACTTGTCATGTCTTTAAAGGGTCAGTAACAGAAGCAAACAAAACAGACAACCAGAGGGAATTCCGAAACCATGGCCAACAGACGGACAATTTTAAAACAGACCAGATACAGACCAGATAGGGAAAAATTCCGAAGTTCCCAACTCCTTTTAAACCAGGACTTTTACACCAATGTCTCCACAGATGTCCCCACGAAGAGGGACCAGATATTCCCCCAAAGAGGAACAAGATGTGTAGACTCAAGGGTCTCAGTGTGCACACCAAGGGAGCTTACTGAATGGCCAAATTTGTTGCGACTTTCCTGAGTTTAGTTTCTTTTTTCTCAAAGTGGATCATCATGAAGCAACCTGTACTGTTCATGGAGAGAAGGTGGGAGTTCCCTGAAGCAAAAGGAGCTTTGGCAACTGCTGGAATAGTCCCTCGGTTCCTCCTATTACTCACAGGAGCAGTTCCTCTGGTTTGACCCGAGGCAGACTCACCCATTCCCTAAATCTCCTGTAGCTAGCTCTCAACAAGTTCACCAGCACTATGAATCCTCAGCATGGAAGCAGGTTTCCTTGAAGAGCCAGTCCTGCCCAAGAAAGCTGGAGCAGGGGCTACTCTTGGGTCCCATCTGTGTCACCAAATTTGTTGCCAAAAGCTCAGTCCTTGTCCATGAAGCCAAAATGATAACAAGGACACAGTTTTGATAAAAAGTAAAAAGGTTTATTGCTTTGCTAGCAAAGCAGAAATACAGAGGACTCTTGTCCCAAAGGCTATGATTCTCAAAGTCTGATATATTATGTTCAGATTATTTAGAGAGCTTGAAGGCCATGATAATTATGATGTATTTGGAATGTGTGGTTTTTCTTTCACTATTATTGCCTTCCAATAATGGTCCACACCTTTTGAAAATCAGAAAAATAAATTTAAACATTCAGCATTTATTTGTGTTGAACTTCCTGCAATGCAATTGCTTTGGGACATTGCAAGCATTTATTATTTAAAATAAAGATATTGTTTGTTGAGTATTGCTAAGAAATAGTCTTTCATGGCTGTTCTATAGATTTTGTCACACATTGGTTTATTTGTGAAAAGAATAAAGAATGATATATATTTGGCCATGTTTGATTTAAAAAATTAAGAATTGAAAGCAGAGGCTATAAAGAAATTGATGTTATTCTCAGATAAACATATTTTCTGCCACCCACACCTATTATCGTCCTTAAATTTCCAGTCAGATCTCCTGTGTCAATTTACATGTTTCCACTGTTGGATTAAATCTTTGTAGTATGGTGGATATTTTCAATTTATTTGTTGTGTGGTAGTTCTTAAGTGACTTTAATTACTTTTTTATATTATAATTTATTCAGATTTTATTAGGTTTACATTACTCAAGTGCTAGTAAAGTGTAGGAATAAAAAATTAAAGGACTATATTAAAATGTGTCAAAATGTTTATCCAAATAGAAAGTGAGATCACCATTTTTTAAAATTCCCTTTTTTTTTTCTAACTTCCACATATGAGGGAAAATATTCAATTGAATCTGACTTGTTGACTTAGTTTGATGTTTTCCAGTCACATGTGTTTACCCACTAACGACACAATACCATTCTTTTGTATGATATAATAGAACTCTATTGTGTGTATGTATACGCATATATATATATATATATATATACACACAATCTTTCTGTATGATAGAACAGAACTCTATTGTGTGTGCATATGTGTATGTGTATACACACACACACACACCACCACCACCACCACCACCACCACCTTTTCTTTATCCATTCATCTGCTGATGGACACCTATGTTCCAAAATGGACTATTGTGAATTGTACTGCTATAAATATTGGAATGCATATATTGCCATAGTATACTTACTTCAGTTCTTTTGATAAATTCTGAGTAGTGGAATACCTGAGTTGTATGGTGTTTCCCTTTCTAGTATTTTGGGGAAAGTCTGTACTGATTTTCACAGTGCTTGCACTAATTTACAGTCCCACCAACAATATGTATGTCTTTCTCCCCACATTCTTGTCATCATTCATTATTTTGTTAAGTTCTTGATGGTTGTCATTCTAACTGAATTTGAAATCTCCGTGTACATTTTATTTGCATTTCTCCTGATTGCTAATGATGTTGAATATTTTTTTCATATGTTTATTGGATATTTCTTTTCTTTTTTTCTTTTGAGAAGTATCTATTTAGTTCATTTGCCTATATATTGCTTGGGCCATTTGCATTTTGGGTGTTAAGGGTTTTGAGTCCTTCATATATTCTGGATATTATTCCCCTGTCAGAAGAGTAGCTGGCAAAGATTTTTCTCCCATTCTGTAGGCTCTCTCTTCATGTTTTCTTTGTTATGCAGAAGCACTTTTAATTTGATGCCATCCATTTATTGATTATTTGTTTTATTTTTTGTTGCTCTGAGGTTTTATTAAGGAAGTCAGTGCCTGTGCCAATATGTTGAAATGTTGACCCTATGTTTTCTTCTAGTCTAATTCCTAGGTCTACCATTTCCTTTGAGATGACTTTTCTTGCAGGGTGATAGATAGCAGTCTGGTTTCATTCTACATATAGACATACAGATTTCCCAGAACCATTTGTTAAAGAGGATGTTTTTCTTTCCACATTATGTAGTTGGGGTTAAAACTTGGTTGAAGTTTTGGTAGTCCACTCTTGTATTCAAAGATCCATCTTGTTTTTGTAGAAGAAAGACTAACAATTAAATTAGAAATGAGGGTAATCACTACACACCCATCTTTTCCAATTTGAGGGTGTCCCTGTGGGGGATTATTTTTAGCATACTATCTTGGCTGGAGAGGGATGTTTCAATGCTCCTAATTGAGTTTTTCCACTGTGATAGATCTAACCCCATACTCAGGTCAGGGGTCTGATACAAAGGTTCTGCCAAGTGCCATATTAGTCCATTTTGAAGGCAAGGGAAGTGACAACTTTGGGGTAGTCTATGGACTCAGAAGACGTACTGTGTGTGTGTCAGATCTGTGTCAAGATTTCATTTATTAGTGGTTTGCTTATCACTTCACTTTAAAAGGTTGAGGGGAAAGGAATACACTTATATTTTGATTTGATAGGAGTTTGTCACTTCAGACCTGGGGTTCCACAGTCTGAGTATAATCCATTCCTCATTATACTATTGATTGAATAACTGTCATATGAACTTGAGGGGAATAATTACTGTCTTACCTTACAGGGTAGTTGCAGAGTTCCTCCTTTGAAATAGTTTTTCCTTCAGTCATTGGAGTGTGGGTCTGAAAAAAGACTAAGAAATTAGGTGAGGGATAATGACTTTTTATTCAAGTGGCTGCCTTCAGCTTCTTAATGCCTTTTGAAATTTATAAATTGAGAAAATCTTCCACTGTCATTTATCTTGCCTTTAGGAACATCAGATTCCATTAAAAATAAAAAATGATTTATTCTATGTGGTTTTATAGTATATTTTGAAATAAGATTAAATTTTTAGAATATTTCTTGATAGTTTAAAATATTTTCTTTTTAGGGAAACATTAAATTCCTCAAAAATTTCTAGAGAATTTAATTAGACTTTCACTGAGTATATAGAATTGAAAGAAGTGACATTTTAAAGTTTTTATGGTTAGAGTTTTACAACATTATTTAAGCATATTTTTACATATTTCTTTACCCCAACCCTCACATTTATATCTCTAGGTATTTTATATTTTAATTGTTCTAGTGAATAGTATTACTTTTCTAGTACTTTAAAATTTTCTTATTAATGGTTATTAAGAAACCTATTGAATTTTGGAGGCGCATACATTCACCTTTCTAAAATGTTCTAATAATTTTTTGTTGTAGTTTTGTTGTAGTTTTCTGATTTTCTACACAATCTTAATATCATGTGAATATATTTTGTATCTTTCTTCACTGGCATTTATAGCTCCTTTTCCCCTTTATCATATTAATTTGATAAAATGCCAATATTATATTACCTCTTATTTAATTGCATGGAAATTATTTCATTTTTATCTTAAACAGTACTATTTCTAGCATTTCACCAAAATGATTATGAGTGTTTCATGTTTCCAGAAAATTCCCTTTATTAATAAATGAGATTTTCTTCAGTTTAAGCTATGCTGAGAGTTTTAATGAATTTTAAGTGTAGAATTTTATCAAATGATTTTAGACTAAGAAGGCCATTCTACTCAATTTCTTTAATCTGCTAACCTGCTGGGATAAATGAATATTTTTCTAACATGAACCATCCTTGTATTTCTGAAACAAGCTGTGGTTGGTAAGGGTTAGTCTTTAAACATACTTTTAAATATTTAAGAACTGCAGATTTTCACATATGTGTAAGTAAATTTATCTCATACATTAAAACAAGTTTCATTATTCCTTACTTTGGGTATGAGTGTTATCTTTCTCACATAAATAATTTAAGGTATTATCCATTATTTTCTATCTTTTAGACCATTTATAAAATGTAGGAATTGTTTGCCCATGATAGTGCTGTTACTCTCAGAAATCAGTGTAGATCTAATAGCATTTTAAAACTAATTCTTATTTTAAAATGTTTCTGTAAATTAATTACATATTGTTTGAGTTGCTCTTGATTATGTCTTGTTATGTGTACCTTTTTTTAGTCTACTGTTCACAATATTTTCATAGTAATTATTAAACTCAAAATATCCCTAAGTGTCATATTGGTTATTTTTTTTTTTAAATCATGATATAAAATTGGCTTCAGTTAGTTTGTCTGTTGGAAATCTACACATCTGGAGTCTATGTCAAAACTGAATTCCAAATTACCATTATTTCAAGAATTCACTTGTTCAATTCAGGGAGATCGAATTTTTATTATTTGGTAATGACACTGACTGCAAATAAGAATCACTGGGTGACTTCCACTATTGGCTCTGCTGAGGTCAGGCCATGCAATTTCCATAGGTTTATTTCCTCATAGAAATGATAGAAATCATTTGGAAATCATTTCAGTCTAAGACTACAGAGACTATATTTCTAAACTCAAATGTTATTTCAAAATATATAATGTATTTTAATGCGAGAAGGTAGTGTTCAATGGAAGAAAAACCTTTTGAATATTAATAGTTGTTGAAAATACAGAAATTTGTTGAAGAATATATCAGTTATATTTTATAGGCTGAGTTGGAAAACAATATTTTTTCACTGGTAAGTCATTCAAATTATTTGATCTTTAAAATGTTTCATTAAAACTTTAATAAATATGTGTGAATAGGATATATACTTATTCTTTGGTGGAAGTACTTAATTATTGGATAGATTATCAATAAACTTAATATTTACAGTGTCATAGATTTGCCTAAAATCTTAGTGGTAATTTAGTATTTTTCTCCCAACTAAGTAAGAAATTAGACCCATAATATCTTACTGAGCTACTTTTACTTAATAATTCTTCACTTAATAATTTTTACTTAATATTTTCATTGTTTTGTCTGTTCATCATGATTTAAGTGATATGTATTCTAACTTATATGGTTATGCAAATTTGTGTAAAATATTAGCTTTCAATAATGTTGTGCCAACATGAATTTATGTCACTTTTGCTAAAGAAAACATTATAATATAATAGAAAGGAAATTTGTATGTTTTGTTACTTAAATTCATTTGTGAACTAAAAATTGCAATATACTATTTATAATAAATATTTACAAGAAAACCATAATGAGAACACAATAAAAATATATTTTTGTTCTACACTTAGTAATTTATTAAGCTTTCATAGAAAGTATTTATACTTGCATAATTCATAGACCCTTTCACATATATATATTATATACATATATATATATTAACATCCATAAGATTGTTAATTTTAAGACATTTTTAAAATGTCTAAATATCATAAGGCCATTTTCAAGAAAATTGTGTTTGAAATATGCATTTCACTTTTCTATTCACAATTGCCATTTTTGTGTGTTTTTTATTGTAGGCTTCCTCTAACTCTACTTTGTATGAAAAAGTTAATTTAATGGCTCACCAGAATTCAGAATACATTTCTCCTAGTAAGCACTAAATTAACACGCATTTGGAAATCTCTCTAAATCTTGATGATATAAGCATTTATTTATTTATTTTGTCTTGAGAGTAGAAATATATTCCTTTACTCCATTTCAGGGACATATAGGCAATGAATACAGTGATGGTCCCTTGTTGCTCTTAATGTTAAAGCAATGAGCTTAGTAATAAAATAATGAGTTAAAAAGACTTTTAAAATATACTTTATGATGCTGGAAAACAAAAGATATATAAATGTATGTATATATTTATATATCTTTTATTTAACAATATATATTTTATTTAATTATATAAAAGATACATGTATATATTTAACTTATTTAAATATTTTAATAAATTACCTAATTGATAAAAAATATAAATCCAACTTGAAGGCAAAACAAAAAAACATATGAAAGAAAAGTCCTTAATATAAGCATTGGATTGGATTTTATTGCAGAGGAATTTCATTTTCTTTAAATTAGGAATACATTTTAAACATATACATATTTTCAGGAAAAATATACAATAAAGAGTTGTATCCATGTGCTTACAAATAATTTTGTATATATAATGACTATCCTAGGTCAGGATGGCATCACAGAATTGACAAAGATAAATGTTCATTATACAGTATATTACTATTCTCCAGAGAATCAGAAACAAATTTGTGATTGTGTGTGTGTGCGTACACACACATGCATTTCTGGATGTGTGTCTCTCAGAGTGCTCTCTCTCAGATTTTATAACTACAAATATTCATCTTTTCCTCTTCTTGTATAACAGGTATGTAGATAACATTTCTGGTATAGTTAACTTTAATTATAAATTTGATGTCCTGATAGACAGTTAAACATTTTTTTTTTTTTTTTTGGTTTGTCTATGAGTTTGTTTCCAGAAGAGATTAGCATTTGAATCAGGAGATGAAGTAAAGAAGCTCAAAACTCAAATATGTGTGTGGACATTATCTAATCCACTGAGGACCTGAATATAATAAAAAGTCAGAGAGGAAGGGCTAATCTCTTTCTCCATTCCCTCTGCCTTAAGACTTGATCTGAGGCTTACACCATCATTTACCTGCCCCTGCTTCAGGCCTCTGGACTCAGACTGAATTATAAGGGTTGGATCTCCTTGATCTCCAGCTTGCAGACAGCAAATCATGGGATTTCTTAGCCTCTGTCATCATATAAACCAAATCACATACTCAGTCTCTCAGTGTATATGTGTGTACCAGCACTCTGAGAAAGAGACACATCCAGAAATGTATGTGTGTGCATGTGCGCGCACATACACACACACACACACACACACACACACACACAATCACAAATTTGCTTCTGATTCTCTGGAGAATAGTAATATACTGCATAGTGAACATTTATCTTTGTCAATTCTGTGACGCCATCCTGACCTAGGATAGTGAGGTAATATGTGGGCAGTACAGGCTATTTTATAGAACCTACAGTTATTATTTTTATACCTATAAGAAGATAAGACTGCTGCATTTCTACAGAACAATAGATAGACATGAACCTGAAAAGTTTAGAAATGAACTATCTACCCTTTCCTCTTCTAACTAGGTGTATTAGTTTCCTATTATTGCTATTACAAACCACCTGCCTTTCTCTTCCACTTTGAAGAATCCTTGTGATAACACTGGGCTAACCTGAACGATCCAGGATAATCTACAGTTTGAATTGAATCCTGAAGACCTGTGCATTAAAGGCTTGGTCCTAAGGATGGTGTTACTGGGAGGTGGTGGAACCTTCAGGAGATGGGGCTGAGTGGGAAGTCCTTACATAATTGAGGGTGTGCCTTTAAAGGATACTGCTGGACCCCAGTCTTCCTGTTTTCCATCTGCTTTATGGTCATGAAGTGAATGCTTTAGATCCAGTACACACTTCTGCCATGTTGTACTTCCTTAACCATCAGCTCAAAGCTATTGGGCCAAGTGATCAGGTACTGAAAATCCAAAACTAGGAGCCAAGATAAACCTTTTCTAAGTTAAGTATCTTGAATATTTCAGTATAGTAATACAAACCTGGCTAATACATTTTCTTATCTAAAAGTACTCTGATTAGCAAAATTAATCAACCTTAATTCCCCCTTGTAATGTAACATTCACAGGGTTTAATTAGAAGATAGGCATTTTTGGAGAGAGTCCAATATTCTACATCCCATGCCTTTTATTTTTATATTTTGTATTATAAATTTTAAATTAATTGTATAAATTAATGGTTTCATTGTTGTTGTGGTTTGCATGTGAGGTGTCCCCAAAGAGTTCATGTGTGAAACAATGCAAGAAGTCTTAGGTTTTTTTTTATTCAAAGTTGTTGAATTTATAATAGTAGTATGCATTATAATTCATAATAAACATATAGAGCATCTTTTTACAAAACACTGTTTGTATACAATGTATATTCGTACCATTCAAATCTTCAATCACGTATTTAGGGTAATGACATCCATCTTATTCAACCATCTTTTCTTTTGTCCCCTCCATCCCCCCTTGCTCCCTCTCTTCCCCTCCCTCCCCTTTGACCTTTCTAGCATTTCTCTAATCCTCCTATGTACCCCAACCCAACACCACTGTGAGTCAGCCTCCTTATAATATCAGAGGAAACATTCGGTATTTGGATATTTTAGATTGACTAACTTCACTTGGCATTATATTCTCCAACTTTATCCATTTACCTGCAAATGCCATTATTTTATTTTCTTTTATTGCTGAGTAAAATTCCATTGTGTATATGTACCATATTTTTTTAATCCATTCATCTACTGAGGGACATCTAATTTGGTTCTACAATACAGCTATTGTGAATTGTGCTGCTATAAACATTGAAGTGGCTGTGTCACTGTAATATGCTGTATTTAAGTCTTTTGAGAATAGACCCAGGAGTGGAATGGCTGGGTTATAGATTGGTTCCATTCCCAGTTTCCCAAGAAATCTCCATACTGCCTTCCATAACGGTTGCACCATTTTGCAGTCCCACCAGCAATGTATGAGTGTGCCTATTTCCCCACATCCTCTCCAACATTTATTGTTGTTTGTGTTCTAACTAGCTGCCATTCTGACTGGAGTGAAATAAAATCTTAGAGTTGTTTTGATTTGCATTTCTCTAATTGCCAGTGATGTTGAGCATTTTTTCATGTATTTGTTGATTAATTGTATATCTTCTTCTGAGAAGTGTCTTTTCAATTCCTTAGCCCATTTATTGATTGGGTTATTTGTTTTTTTGCAGTTAAGTTTTTTGAGTTCTTTATATATTCTAGAAATTAGTGCTCCATCTGATGTGCATGTATTAAATATTTGTTTCCAAATAGTTGGCTCTCTATTCAACTCACTGATTGCTTCTTTTGCTGAGAAGAAGCTTTTAGTTTGAATCTATCCCATTGATTAATTCTTGGTATTAATTCTTGCACTACAGGATTCTTATTAAGGAACTTGGGGCCTAATCCGACATGTTGGAAATTGGAGCTTACTTTTTCTTCTATTAGGTGTATTGTCTCTGCCTAATTCCTAGGTCCTTGATCCACTTTGAGTTGAATTTTGTGCATGGTGAGATATAAGGGTTTAATTTCATTTTGTTGCATATGGATTTCCAGTTTTCCCAGCACCATTTGTTGAAGAGGCTATCCTTTCTCCACTGTACATTTTTGGTGCCTTTGTCTAATATAAGATAGCTGAAATTATATGTATTAGTCTCTGTGTCCTCAATTCTGTACCATTGGTCCACCAGTCTGTTTTGGTGCCAATACCATGGTGTTTTTGTTACTATTGCTCTATAGTATAATTTAAAGTCTGGTATGGTGATACCAACAGCTTCACTTTTCTTGCTAAGGATTGCTTTGGCTATTCTGGGTCTCTTATTTTTCCAGATGAATTTCAAGACTGCTTTTTCTATTTCTTTGAGGAATTTCATTAGGATTTTGATTGGAATTGCATTAAATCTGTATAATGCTTTTGCTAATATGGACATTTTAACAATATTAGTTCTACCTACCCAAGAAGAAGGTAGGTATTTCCATCTTCTGAGGTCTTCTATAATTTATTTTTTTAGTGTTCTATAGTTATTGTTATAGAGGTCCTTCACCTCTTTCATTAAGTTGATTCCCAGATATTTTTTTTTTTTATGCTATTGTAAATGGGGTAGTTTTCATCATTTCCCTTTCAGAGGATTTGTCACTGATGGACAAAAATGCCTTTGACTTATGGGTATTGATTTTGTATCCTGCTACTTTGTCGAATTCATTTACTAGTTGTAAAAGTTTTCTGGTAGATTTTTTTGGGTCTTCTAGGTATATTTTCATGTCATTGGCAAATAGTGCTAATTTGAGCTCTTCTTTTCCTATCTGGATCTCTTTATTTTTTTTGTCTGTCGAATTGCTCTAGCCAGAGTTTCAAGTACTATGTTAAATAGCAGCGGTGAAAGGGGGTATCCCTGTCTTGTTCCAGTTTTTAGAGGGAATGCTTACAATTTTTTTTTTTTTCCATTTAAGATAATGTTAGCTTGGGGCTTTGCGTAAATAGCTTTTATAATGTTGAGATATGTTCCTGATATTCCTAGTTTTTCCAGTGTTTTGAACATAAAGGGGTGTTGTATTTTGCCAAATGCTTTTTTCTGCGTCTATTGAGATGATTATATGGTTCTTATCTTTAAGTCTATTGATGTGATGTATTATGTTTATTGATTTCCAAATGTTGAACCAACCTTGCATCCCTGGGATAAACCCCACTTGATCTTGGTGCACTATCTTTTTGATATGTTTTTGTACTCGATTTGCCAGAATTTTGTTGAGAATTTTTGCACCTATGTTCATTAAAGTTATTGGCATGGAGTTTTCTTTTTTGGCTGTGTCTTTGCCTGGTTTTGGAATTAATGTAATATTGGCCTCATAGAAAAAGTCTGGGAGAGCTCCCTCTTTTTCTATTTTTTTAAATAAGTTGAAGAGCATTGGTATTAGTTCTTCTTTGAAAGTTTTGTAGAACTCAGCTGTAAACACATCAGGACCTGGACCTTTTCTTGATGGTAGCTTTTTGATGGCATCTTCTATTTCCCTGATTGAAATTGATATGTATAAATTGTGTATAGCCTCCCTTTCTAGTTTGGACAATTCATAGGACTCTAGAAATCTGTCGATTCATTCATTATTTTCTATTTTATTAGAGTACAAGTTTTCAAAGTAAGTTCTAATTATCTTCTGTATATCTGAGGTGTTTGTTGTGATATTTCCTCTTTTATCATGGATGTTATTAATTTGAGTTTTTGCTCTTCTTTTTGTTAGCATCGCTAAGGGTCTGTCAATTTTATTTATTTTTTCAAAGAACCAACTTTTAGTTTTGTCGATTCTTTGAATTGTTTCTTTAGTCTCAATTTCATTAATTTCAGCTCTGATTTTAATTATTTCCTGTCTTCTACTACTCTTAGTGTTGATTTGTTTCTTTTTTTTTCTAGTGCTTTGAGGTGTGATGTTAAGTCACTTATTTGTTGGTTTTTTTTTTTTTTTCTTTTAAGAAATGAACTCAGTGCAATGAATTTTCCTCTTACTACTGCCTTCATAGTGTCCCAGAGATTTTTATGTGATGTATCTGCATTTTCATTTACCTCTAGGAATTTTTTAATCTCCTCCTTGATGTCTTCTTCAACCCCTTGTTCATTCAGTAGCATGTTGTTTAGCTTCCAGTTGTTAGAATAGTTTGTTTCTTGTTTTTTTTGTTGAATTTTCAATTTATCTCTACTTTTTTATATTTGCTGAGATTTGCCTTGTGGCATAATATATGGTCTATTTTGGAGAAGGAGCCATGTGTTGCTGAGAAGAAAGTGTAGTCACTCACCGAGGGATGAAATATTCTGTATATGTCCATTAGGTCTAAGTTATTAATTGTTTTTATGAGTCCTACAGTTTCTTTATTTAGCTTTTGTTTGGATGATCTATCCATTGGTGAGAGAGGTGTGTTGAAGTCCCCTAGAATAATTGTGTTGTGGTCTATTTTACTCTTGAACTTGAGAAGGGTTTGTTTGATGAATGTAGATGACCCATTATTTGGGGCATATATATTTATAATTGTTATATCTTGTTGATAAATGGTTCCCTTAAGTAGTAAGAAATATCCATCTGTGTCCCTTTTGATTAGCTTTGGCTTGAAGTCTACCTTATTTGATATGAGAATGGAAACCCCTGCTTGCTTCCGCAGCCCATGAGTGATAAGACTTTTCTTATCCTTTCACCTTCAATCTATTGATGTCTTTTTCTATGAGGTGGGTTTCTTGGAGACAGCAAATTGTAGGGTCATTTCTTTTTTTAATCCAATCCAACAATCTGTGCCTTTTGAATGGTGAGTTTAGACCATTAACATTCAGGGTTATTACTGAGATGTGATTCTTATTCCCATCCATTTTTATTTGTTTACGGTATTTAACTCAATTTGTTTTCTCCTCTGGTTGGTATTTCCTTTAGTTTAATATCTCCTTTTGTTTATTTTCATTGTTATTTTTCTTTTCTTCTTCATGGAATATTTTGCCCAGGATGTTCAGTAGTGCTGGCTTTCGAGTTGTGAAATCTTTTAACTTTTGTTTGTCATGGAAGGTTTTTATATCATCTTCAAATCAAAAGCTCAGTTTTGCTGGGTATAAGATTCTTGGTTGACATCCCTTTTCTTTCAGAGCTTGAAATATGCTATTCCAGGATCTTCTAGCTTTTAAAGTCTGTGTTGAAAAATCTGAACATATTCTGATTGGTTTCCCCCTATATGTAATCTGCTTCCTTTCTCTTGTGGCTTATAATATTCTCTCCTTGCTCAGTATATTAGGCATTTTTATTATAATGTGCCTTGGTGTGGATCTGTTGTGATTTTGTATGTTAGGCATTCAGTAAGCCTCTTGCACTTGGTTTTCCCATTCATTTCTCATTTTTGGAAAATTTTCTGCTATTATTTCTTTGAATACATTGCTCATTCCTTCGGCTTGGAACTCTGCACCTTCCTCTACCTCAATCACTCTTAAATTTTGTCTTTTTATGTTGTCCCAAATATATTGAATGTTCTGTTTTTGATTTCTTACAATTTTTTCTGTGTAATCTACATTTTTCTCCAGAGTATATATTTTGTCTTTGTTATCTGAGGTCCTTTCTTCCAAGTCGTCTAATCTGTTGGCGATGCTTTCAATTGAACATTTAATTTGGTTTATTGCTTCTTTCATTTCTAGAATTTGTTTGGTTTCTCTTTAGAACCTCTATCTCCCTATTGAAGTAATCTTTTGCTTTCTGTATTTGTTTTTGGAATTCTTTGTCAAAATGATATTTTACCACCTGTATTTGCTCCCTTATATCATTTTTGAGTTTGTTCTTAAGTTCCATAAACATTTGGAATATGTAATTTCTGAATTCCATCTCTGGCATTTGAACAACTGTGCTTGCCATGGAATCTTCTGAGGAGATATGTTGATTCATTTGAGTCATTTTCTTCCCTTGTTTCATCATATTGCTTGTGTAATTTTTCTTTTAGCACTGTGGAACCTCGACTATTTCATTTTTACCTTAAATCCTTATGATGCTCCTGTAGTACAATGCTATCAGATCCCCTTATAAATACTTTATACTTTAAAACCAGATACTTTCTGTTCAGATAATCATAGTTTGATCACAATGTACAGATTTAGTTAACTGAGATACTTTCTTCAATTTACTCTGTATGTTTGTGATGGGTTTTATAGTCAAGTGTTTGACAGAGAGATGATAAGTTTAGGAAGAAGGAAGTGGGGGCATTGGGTTGATCTTTCTTAGGAAGTGTGAAAAGAGAATTCTATGGAAGTGGTTTAATATCAGCAGACAAGAGAGGAAAGATAGTGAACGATTTAGTGGAAAGACCGATTTATTTATACACCAAACTTATGCAACTGTTGAGAGAAGAAAAAAAAAGATGGAAAGGAAGAAGAAAGGAAAAAAAGAGAGAGATGAGAAAGAAGTAGGGATTAGTGTAAAAGACAGGAAAGAGAAAGTGAGGGGGAAAAAAAGAGAATAAATTATATATAACTCCGCTTTGCTGTATAATTTAGTTGCCCCAGTTCTAGAAATCCCAATTTCTGCATATAACTTGTTTTCGCCTCTGTTGAGAATGCAATGGTAGGGTGTAAATAGGAAAGATGAGGGAAGAAGAAAGGAGACAAAAGTGAGAAGGAAGAAAAGAAAGAAAGAAAAGAGGAAAAAAAGCAAACAAACCAACAAACGCACAAAGGACAACAACATCAGGAAAACAAAACAACAACAACAAAAAAGATAAATAAAAATAAAGATAAAAAACCAAAGTAGAACCCAGGAACAAACCTCAGGAACAGATCTCAGTCAAACAGCATCCTGTGAAGTCCTTCTTTTTTTTTTCCCCTTCCAGTTTAAGCCAGTTGTCCCGGATCACTTCCAGGCAGTTACCGAGAACCTGGGAAGCTTGCAGGCCGGGGCTTTTTCTGCTGGGGTGCTGCGCTGGGATCACCTCTCTGTGCTTGGCTGGCCGGTAAAGTCTGAGAAGTCTTAGTTTTGAAACGATTGGGTTATGAAATCCTTAACCCAATCAGTGAATTTATCTTCTGATCGGATTAACTGAGTGATAACTAAAAGCAGGTAGGATACAGCTGAGGGAGGTGGGCAATGGGGGTTTGCTGTTGGGGTATATATTTTGTATCTGTCTAATGGAGTCTCTATGTCCTGACAATCATGTGAACTGCTTCCCTTGGCCACACTCTTATGCTATGTAGTTCTGCCTTTCCTCAAGTCCTGAGGAATGGAGTCAGCTATCTATGGATTGAAACCTCTGAAACTGTAAGTCCCTAATAAATTTTTCCTCCTCTAAAATTGTCAGGTCTTTCAGTCACAGCAGCAAAAAACAATTGTAATATTTCCATACATGCATAAATCAGGACATGATACTTGTGTTTCTATGTCTGGCTTATTTTGCTTAACAGAATAATCTCCAGTTTCATCTATTTTCTTGCAAATGACATTATTTCATTATTATTTATGACTTAATTTTTTTCATTGTGTATATATATTTTATTGATTCATCTGTTGATGGACAACTGGCTGATTCAATAAGTTGGCTATTATAAATAGTGCCAAAATATAGACAGGTATGCAAATATCTCTTTTGTATGCTAACTTCATTTCTTTGGGGTAATACACCCAGGAGTGGATAGCTAGATGATATGGTAATTCTAGTTTTTGTTTTTTGAGAAATTTTTCTATGATTTTTTATACTGGCTCTATTAATTTGCATTCCCAACAAGGTGTATAAGGATTCCTTTTTCTACCTTCTTGCCAAAATTTGCTATTTTTTTTTTAAGAATAACTATTTTAACTTTAACAAGGTGAGATCCTAAAATTGTTTTGATTTGCATTTCCCTAGTGGCTAAGATGCTAAGCATTTTTTCGAATATTTATTGTCCATTTGTACTTCTTTTGAGAAGTATCTGTTCAGAGCATTTGCCCATTTTTTGATTGGATTTCTTGTTCTTTCAATTTTAATTTTTAAAGTTCTTTATATATTATGGGTATTAATTCTCTGTTAGATTAATAGCTGGCAAAGATCTTATCCCATTCTGTAGGGTGTTTTTAAATGCCTTGTTATGTTATTATGTTACTAATAACTTAAGAGGCAATGAAGAGAGTATTGAGTCAGTTTCTGCTCCCAAGGCTACAACTAAACACCTTCAAACAGGTAATTTAAAAACAACAGAAATTTATTTCCCACATTTTTGGAGGCTATAAAGTCCAAGATCAAGGCAGCAATAATTTCAGTATCTGTTCCTTATAAATGTTGCCTTCTATGTATCCTCACATGGTGGGAGGGACAAAGAAGCTCCTGCCAGCCTTTTCATAAAGACAATAATACCATTTGTGGGGGAAGAATGCTCATGACTAGTCATCTCCTCAAGTTTCAGCCTCCTAATACTGTCACATTGGGTATTATATTCCAACAATAATTTTGTGAGGATACTAATATTCTAACCACAGCAATTTGATATAAGAGAGTCAAAGGAATAAATTAAAAGGAATTGTTAGTCCGAGATCATATGGTACAAATTCTAATTCTGTTCTTAAATTGTTTCTAGAAGGTCACACAATGATGAAGTTAAGTTTCCAAATATGGATTAGATAATCTCTAAATTCACTGTAGGCCCTGTAATAAGAATTGATGTTTAAGGGAAAGAAAGAATGTCAAGCCAAACAAGGGGTTTAAACAATTGGAAGAATAAGTAGAGACATCTTGCAGTATTATCTGATGCAAGACTGAAAAAAGGAATATAGCTAATGTTTTACCTTCAGAATCAAATAAAGAATTAAAACAATCCAAAATTTCATGGTTGTATCATTTTTGAGACATAAACTAAAAGCTGGATAAGCAACATTCATGAATGCACAGTCAACAATTTCTTTATGGAACACTCTTGGCAGATCATACACATACCCTTCAGAGACCTTACTATCAAAGACAGAGGAGAGCTCTGCACATTATATGAGGGAAGAAGCAAAAAAACATCTTTTGTGGAAACATTTCCAGTTGGGTTCATAGAGGAGGCTAAAGCCTAGGAATTCAGACAAGTTCTGAGATAGCTGGGAATTTAGATATTTTGATGAAGTAAATGAACATTCAAACGTTGAGGGCAAGACTTGGGGTTCTGTTATGATTTAGGTATTAGGCATCCCCAAAAAGCTCATGTGTGAGACAATGAAAGAAGGTTTATAGGGAAAAGGATTGGGTTACAAGATCATTAGCCCAATCACTGAATTAATCCCCTGATAAGATTAACTGACTGGTAACTAACTATAGGCAGGTAGGATGTGGCTAGAGGAGGTGGGCCTCTGGAGGCGTTCCTTTGGGGTTTATATTTTGTGCCTGTTGAGTAGAGCTCTCTGTGTGTTTCTTGGTGTTCATATTCTGGGATGCTTTCCTTTACCACACTCTTCTGCCATCATGTTCTGCCTCACCTAGGCCCAGAGCAAGGGAGTCAACTGTCTACGGACAAAGATGGCTGAAACTGTGAGCCCCAAATAATTTTTTTCTCTTCTAATTGTTCTTGTCAAGTGTTTTTGTCAAAACAGTGAAAAAGCTGACTAAAACAGGTTCTCATAGAATTACTAATCTGAACTTCATGAATATATATTAAATTTCTCATTACGACTGAATGTAAGATTAACCTCAATATATCAATATAAGAATTTTTTTTTTGCCGTGTTTCAGATATTTCTGAGACTTCTTGGATTAAGGAATTAACCACCAGTACATAGCATATAAGCCCATTACCCTTAGAAATTAATAAAAATAGCACATACAAGCACATTAAGGATATTTGTTAAAGTAATATTTATCATCTCTGGCCTACAAAGTTAACACCTGCTTGCAACTGAAAATTTATTAGCCTTATAGTATGGAGAAGTATGTAGCTACATTTATTCCAAGAATATTATAAAATTAATTTATTAAGTTAAAGACTTTGTGTCAGGGACATCTTATAAATAAGGGATTTTTTTTGTTATTTTTTTAAATGAGTTTGTCACAGCAGATATCAGGAGTGTCTTTTCTCTATAAGTGACAGGGATTAGCAAGACCAAGAAGGATATATTCTTAGTAATAAACTGTTTGGAAAGCAGAGGAAATAGAGCTGGAGATCTATCCTTGCCATCCTTGTGCATCCTGCAATGGCTCCATGTTCATCAACATGACCTGGAACCAGGGGTTAAGGGCATTGCTTAAGGCTTAATTCTGAGATCTATAGGCAAAGTCATGCTCTCAAACATACCCTTTAAACAAAACTGTGCTACAATAGCTGCAGCTATAAAACATTCCACTATGTTTTCTAGTGTCCAGAGGGTACAATAATGCTGGAGAAAAAAGGGAAGATTCATATCTATTTCTTCCACCCTTCAACAGTAGTTTACAAATAAATTAAGTTATTTTTCAGCACTTCTACCAAATTGCATCATACATCCTAAAGGAAATGCACACAGTATAAAAGATAAAATAATACTTGTAGGCACAAGAACAGACTAATAAAACACCATCCTGAATTTCTTGACAAGGAAACCACCTAAGGCTACAAATAGTTGAGTGTGATAGAAAAATGAAAAACTAAGAATATTCTGATGTCTCCCTTGTAGGCCTATTTTATGGCATGATTAATGGACTGAGGACTGGGTAAGCCCTACTGAATGTATAGTCAGTCACTGCAACAGTAAGTTACAAGGATACACTCAGTGATGATCATTCAAGACTGTGAGTATATATTTATTTAAAAAGAAAAATCCATACATGTCTAAGTCAGCAATTTTCAAATAATTCATTGTAATTGCTATCTCTTATGTGTAGAATTTATCTGCTAGCATGCTTCATTAATGATTCTCACATTTATATATATATATATATATATATAATTTAATTGGCAAGGATTGTATACAGATGTTCTATTATTTGTCACTTAAGTAAATAGAAACATATTTGTTAAATTTTCCATTCAACAAATATTCAGCCAAATATTCTAGGTAATAGGTTAGAACATGTTTTAAAGAAATCACAACCACAGTTTTGATTTCTTATAGACTATTCCTTTAACAAGATTTTTTAAAAAAATTTACTCAAAGGACATGTTAAAGGTTGAGTTCCCAATGCAGCAATTTTGAGAGATGGGGATTTGGGGAAGTGATTGGATCATGAAGGCTCTGAACTCATCAGTCCATAAATTCATTGATGGATCCACAACTCAATGGATAATTGGTTGTAGTAAGAACCTTAGGACAAGGGAGAGCTTGAAGAGAATGGATTCTTAGGGATGTGTCCTTGGGGACCATAGCTTGTCCCTGGCCCATCTCCTCTCTCTTCCTTCTGTTAACAATGAGGTGAGCAGGTTTGCTCTGCCTCATGCTCCCTTCCCTGGTGTTCTTCCTCACCACAGGTCCAGAAGCAATGGAGCCAGGAGACCATGGACTGAAACCTCTGAACCTGAGCCCAGATAAGTCTTTACTCTTTAACATTGTTTTTCTCACATATTTTATCACAGCAAGAGAAAGCTGACTAACCCAGTTGTTGACTCATCATAAACTCTTACTTATCGCAATTGAACACAAAGTCCAAAACCATTTAGACTAAAAATGCTCCTATCATATATGTGTGAGAAGTGAAAGCATACTATTATTATCTGTTTTACTTTAAAGGAAGACAAAGACAAAACTATGGGAAAATTGTCAATAACCTTCAAACAAAATAGGAATTGTCACATGAATTAGTTTCAAAAAACTATGTTATGATACAGCATGTCACCTGAACAAAAAGGAGCTTTCTTTTGGTGTATGATTTTCTACAAACAGGTGGTAGGACTGCATAGAAAGGGATAGGAATGCTAAAATGCCAACAGTTGCTTCTCTTCTAAAAGTAAAAGACAAGATACTAAAGAAATGAGTTTTCCGATAAAGAGTCAGCAAAGAATGAATAGCTGCCTGGTTGCTCTTAGGAGGGGTAAAGAGTGTTCTGAGATATTTAGTAAAAAAACAAAAACAAAAACAAGCTGGAATAAGGAATGCATGGACATCTGTTTGGCTGTCTAGTGAGACACAATTCAATAAAATTTTTACACTTGAAATTTTTTTTTTTTTTTTTTTTTTTTTTTTGTGGTACCAGGGATTGAACTCAGGGGCACTCGACCACTGGGTCACATCCCCAGCCCTTTTTTGTATTTTTATTTAGAGACAGGGTCTCACTGAGTTGCTAAGTGCCTCGCCCATTGCTGAGGCTGGCTTTGAACTCGCGATCCTCCTGCCTCAGCCTCCCAAAGTGCTGGGATTACAGGCGTGCGCCACCGCGCCCGGCTGACACTTGAAATTTAATAAAAATTATTGGCTCTAGTTAATATTGTTAGCATATTACATGCACACGTGCTTGTGCCCACACACACACACAGATACACACCCACACACATACTTACAAACTACACATCAAATCTACTCTACTGCTTTATTCAGGCAATGAAGAATACAGGTTTCTCTTGCTTTCCTGAATTGATAATAGGAATTTGAGAAGACTACAGTAGAATAGGTGGAATGGTCAGGTATCCACGTATGAATTGGTGATTTATTCCTGTTGTTTGTCTAATTGTCATGAGACTCATCTGTATTATATGGATCCTTCCGTTCTGTAAAATTCATGGCATTTATAAGCACATAGATTCTAATAAGTACATAGAGCAACAAACTCATATCTTCAAAGTATGTTCACAAATACAAAGTACAATTTCATATTACTGCATATTTTACAGTAAAAATACTGCAATTTCTACTACTATTTATTGGAACCTGCTTTGCATTAGACACTCTTCTGGGAGCTGTGGCTGTGATATGTCCCAGAAAATGTGATGTGATCACAAAGTCTCTAGACTTGCTATTTGCCATAGATGCAATGCATAACATGACTTACTAAGATATGGGTATCAAAAATATCTCTCCTGCTGCACCCTGAAAATAATAGATTTCTGTGATATATATAAATGTGGGAAAGCATTTCCCTTAAACATAAAAACACATTTGCTGTTGGAAAAACATCATTGCCTTAAAGTTCAACCTTACTAGTAAGGAGTGAAATACAAATTGAAGGAGCAATTGAGTAATATCTTATATATTGTTTTGTAAAAATTAGAAAATTAGAGAATACTATGCCCTGTCCAAATTATGAGGAAATTATCACTCTTCATGCATTATCAGCGAGACATTGGATCTGTTAATCCTTGACGAAGTTCAAAATAATCAAACCCCATGAAACTGCCAGTACACTCCTGGGTATATACTTCAGACAGGGTGGCTAGATTTCCAAATGAAATACACGATACTCAATTAAATTTAAATTTCAGAGAAACAAGAAATAATGTTTTAGTGTAGGAATGCCCCTTGCAATACTTGGGACATATATTTGTGTTAAGCATTTTGTTTTTAATCCAAAACTCAAACATACTTTTATTTCATTTGGCAAATGTAATCTTAGCAAAACTGTCACCAGGTTGCAAGGAATGTAAAAAAATATTTATTGAAGCATTCTTGTGGAAATCATGCATTGGAGCAACCTAGATGCTCATCATTAGGGAAATTTAAAGAATAACAATCTATTTATTGTCAACCTTTCTTTGCTTGGTTTATATTTTTTTCTTTATTTTAAGGAATAGGATAAAGTTTAAATAATTTTTTTAATATTCACCTAATCTAGACAGAATCTGTCCTTTAATGAGTTCTCTCATTAAATATTTTATTTTTATCCCTATTTTCTATATATTTATTACATATTTTTTTCTTTTTGTGCTTTTATTGAGTTGTTATGTACTCCATTCTTCCCTTGTTCATTTAGCAGTTGTCTTTAAGTTTTTATTTGTACCCTGTTAGTGCCATCTTTTCCCCTTCTTTCTTAATCACTTATATATAACTCTTCTTACACCATTTCCCCATGACAATTTCCTTGGTTCTTTTTGTATACTTTCTCTTTCTCAGCTGATGTTTTCTATTTGTTCCTTCCATAAGCATATTGACCTTAATTACCTTGAATGTGGTGATAGTAGGTGCTTTACAATCCTTCTGTGCTACTTGAAATCATTGTTCTTTCTTGTATCCACCTCCATGGATGACATTTTGTCTTTGCAATGGATCAGATTTGTCTATTTCTTTGTATTTGTAATAATGCTAATTTTTTAAAATAAGTTCCTTTGAAGAGGGTTTAGTTTATTTTAGTTGCTGCTTTGCTTTGTTGTGTTAGTCTTATTTCCCCTAAAGAGGACTGTAGCTGATTCAGTTTCTTTGTATTTTAGAGGGGCAGTATGTCCCAGTGGTCAGCCCAAGATTGGGCTGTTAACCCACAAATTTTGTTTCCCCATCTAAGACTCTTACCTTTCTAGGGTTCCCTCCCTAAGTTTCAGCTGCTGTGGTCTATTAAAATATCTGTCCTGGTTTTTCAAGTCAGTAAAGCTGCAAGTTGTTTGTGTTGAATTTAAGTGGCCCCTAGAAGCATAATAAAAAATAAAACTTGGAAAGTGAATTTTAGCTGCCTTTTATTTATGGTGCCTGATTCTAAAAAAAGGCTGAAGAATGATTTAACATCTGAGCATTAAGGCTTCCTTAATGTTAATAGGCTAATCTCCTGGACTTAATGTTGATGGCCCTTGCCTAAGATATTCTTTGTTTCTTGTTCTGTTCTTTCTTTTTCTCTCTCTATAATCTAAATAGCAAGTATTTTGTGCAATTGTAGGCAGTTTTATAAATCTATGTATAATTTTCTAGTAAATTGTCAAGCTGTCTTCCAAAATGATTGCACCATTTTTCATTATAAGGACAATAAATGAGAATCTTGTTGTTCTTTAACTAAATCTCCATTTGGAACTTCCAGGGTTTTAGACTATTGCCATTCTCATAGATGTTTTATTGGTCCCATCCTTATTCCTTGCTTTATCATGTGAAACTGGTACATTTAAACAGATATTTTTAAATCCTCTACTACAATACTCTTTTATTTACAGTTTTCAGGATGTCAATTTTTCTGCTGTTGTATTCCTCTAAATGTATTCCCTTACCTGATTGTAATTTGACTATGAAATCATGTTCTGTAGGTAAGTGTTTTATGACAATCACTTTGGCCCTGAATGATGGGAGGATCTCTACAGGGTGGTATTGCATTTGTTGCTGAGGTTCCTCATGCAGTTTTCTAATTCATAATTAGTCTCTCATGATTCCTTCCTCACATTTTGTTGTTAACTTTTCATTTTGAGGTTCTCCAAACCACATGAATAATAGTATTTTGACAACACACTTCCTGTAATGTAAGACTGAGTTGTAAAATATTCCCAGTTAATTATTTTCTACCCAAAATTCTGGGTATAGATAAAATTTCTTAAAACTTCTCAGGCAAGCAATCACACAAAGTCTGTTTACTTCTGTACTTTAAAGAAAGAGAGCACTTTATGCCTCATGCTTTATAGAAAAGGCCAAGTTTGAGCTAACCAAATACAAGGCCTGTGGTCAGTTCAACCCCTTTTTGTTGGTCATAGAACTTTAATTACAAAACAAGCTTCCAGGCCCAAGCCGAAGTGATTCTTTGTCAGAGGATCTGCATGGGGACTCATGAGTCTGTTTTTAATAAAGCTAACTAAGTAATTATGGAGCTTATTCCAACTTAGAAAATATTGTTCCAACATGTACTTTTGCTTCCTTTTAACTAGAGTTAATCAATGGTAAATTCTATTCTAGATTCAAAGTAGATGTATTAAATGAATCACTCAAAGTAGAGAAATATAGGGCTGGGGTTGTGGCTCAGCGGTAGAGCGCTCGCCTAGCACGTGCGCAGCCCGGGTTCGATCCTCAGCACCACGTAAACATAAATGCATTGCATTGTGTACAACTAAAGCAAATAAATAAATATTAAAAAAAAGTAGAGAAATATACATGCAGATCACAGAATAGTAGGGAATCTTTCATACTATTTGTTCAATGTTTCCTCTTTTACATAATCTACATTTCTTATTTTCAACCTGTTTGAATTATGTGTGATAAATGCTATAGGTGATATAAGTTTTTGATTTTGAAAGGCACACTTTGAGGATTATTTATTAGTATGGAATAACCTGGCTTACCTTTCAAATAGCTATCTCAGTTTATAAATATACTTAAACCAGTTACCATCTGGAATTCCCTTTCACATTCAAACCCTACTGTGGGTCTGATGATAAAAAATAAAAGGTACAAAGTAAATTTTGGAAAATCATTGTAGTTAAGTCAAAAAGTATTGCAGTAGGGTATAATGTAATGTCTTAATTGTCTCAGAACATATTCATAATAGGTTCTAAGGTTATAGTTTTACTCATTTTTTTTTTTTTTTTGTCACTGTGACCAAAAGACCTGCGAAGAAAAACATAAAGGAGGAAAAGCATATTTTGGTTCACAGTATTAAGAGTTTCAGTTTATGGTTGGCCAACTCTATATATAGCTCTGGGCCCAAGGTGAAACAGAACATCACAGCAGAAGGGTGTGGTGGAGGAAAGCAGATCGGAACATGGCAACCAGGTAACAAGAAAAGGGTTCTGCTCACCAGAGACAAAATATAAACCCTAAAGTCACACCCACAGTGACCTGCTTCCTCTACCTGCCTATAGTTACTGCCCAGTTAATCCATCAGTGTATTAATGCACTTATCAGGTTAAATCTTTCATAATCTAGTCATTTTCCTTCTAAAAATTCTTACCTTGTCCCTTACACATGAGCCTTTGGGAGACACTTCACATCTACACCAAGAGTTTTTACCTTTATTTACGACATATTGTCATCATCAAACCATAAGAAATCTTGTCAAAATTTATCTCATTTTACCTCACTTTTGGAAAAGCTATATGCTAGGTATAAAATTGGTTAATAATTTTCTTTTCACCCATAATGCTTTGTATTATGCCCCCTCTACATTGTGCTTATTTGGTGTCTCAGTAAAGGGTATGTAGATAGTCTCCAAACTTCACTAACAAATAATGCTACAATGAATGTTGTATATTACAGCATGTGTGAAAATATCTCTAGAAAAAATATTTAGTAATGGAATTTCCAGATTACTTTGGTACTTTGTCTTACCAAATCTGGATTACTTCTCTAGATGATCTGAAGTTGCTAGAATCTGTAAAGTGGAGCACTAGACATAATTGTGTATTCAGGGGCAGAAATTTGTGTGGGGGCCAGAAATCAGGTTTTGGTTGTTGTTTTGTTGGCTGATTCTTAACAGATATTGGCCATTACAGGTTTGAGAGAAGATCAGATATAGGGATGGCAAGCATAGCTAGAGCTCATTGGAGCTCTAGATCTGCCAGAATGGAGAAGCTTTGATGAGATTCCAAGATAGAGGAATTGCAAGTTTAGTGAGTTGCATGCAATAAGTTAGAGGGACTGAAAAAACAATGAAGACTTCCATCAGCTCTGTTACAGCAAGGTATGAGATTAAGTTTGCCTACAATAACAAAATCACATACTTTAGGAAAAAAGAACAATATCCAGGGTTTCAACCAACATATTATCACAATGATTGGCATATAGTAAAAAGTTTTTAAACAAAGACAAAAACAGGAAAATGTAAAACATTCCACAGGCAAGAGAAAAAATGCACATATTAAGAGACTAATACTACATTGAGACAATATAGGCTTGAATATGCAGGCTTGGATTTGCAGACACAGGAATTAAACAGTATTATAAATGTAATAATTAAGGAAAATACTTTCCCAAAGATTAGAGGGAAACATGTACTTACTGAGTAAACAAGATTAACAAAACCTACAAAAATGAAATTTCTAGGACTGAAAACTACAATAGTGAAATAGGCATAAATTTCTCAGAGTACTTATTATGCAGTTGAAGAAAGGAACAGAAAGTCAGTGAACTTGAGCATACATAGATAAAATTTTTCCAATGTGAAGAATAGAATAACAAAGACTGAGGAAAAAGAATTAAATACCAGGGATCTATGGAACAATATCAAATAGTATATTTTACATCAACTTCAAGGTCCAGTGGAAGAGAGAAAGAATGGACTGAACATTTCTCAAACTTAATAAAAACATTATTTATAAATACTAGAATTCCAGCACACACGAAACAGAATTTTAAAAAAATGTATATGTAAATAGGGAAGAAGAAGAAGAGGAGGAAGAGGAAGAGGAAGAAGAGGAGAATGAGGTAGAGAAGGAGGAGGAAGATTAAAATTCTCTAAAGAAGCCAGGGAGTAAAGATAAAGGAATAAAATTAAATATTAATTTTTATCAGAAACAATTAAACCAGAATATAATAAAAAGATACAATTCAGTTACTGAAAGTTAAAATCTTTACGTTCAGCAATGTATCATTCAAAAATGTGTTGAAAATAGAGAGAGAGAATTGAAGAAATTTATTACCAATGGGTCTACTCTACAACAATACTAAAATAGATTCTTTAGTGTGAAAAAAAATGTTATCATATAGAAACTGAATCTTTAAGAAGTGATGAATAATGATAATTTAAATATGAGAGAATGCATTAATCTTTTTTCTTCTTGTAATTTGTTTCATGTATTACTCATTAAACAAAAATAATATAAAATGCAATTGATGACATGTATAAGCAAGATAAGTTAAAAATAAAAAACAAAAATGACTAAATTGCATAAGGGGTTTAGATTTGTGCAATGTACTGTAAGTTATATGAATTTTCAGATATGAACTAAGTTGGAAGAGTGGATTAGGAAGTTATAAATGTCAGATAAAAATTGTGAAATGGTGAATTACTAAGTCTGAATGACATTGATAAATAATGTTCAATACTCATTGAGTCATCATAAAATAAAAAATAATACAAATACATCTACCTAATAAATATCAGCTAAAATCTGAGGTTGTTATTCTTGATAAAAAAGCAAAAAGCCAATACCATAGACTATATAAAGGCACATTTTAAATATAAAGACATAAATGGTTTAAAAGTAAAAGAACAGAAATTATATTAGACAACATAATGTGGGTCGTTGCAACTACATTATTAGAAAAATAAACATGTTTCAAGACAAGAAATGTTAAAAGAGCAAAGCTGAATGAAGCAGTTTATTATAATATTGTAAAACTAATTTTTATACCTCTAACAACAGAGCTTCAAAATTCATAAAGCATAAAATGACAGTTTACGAGAAGACAAAAATAATGTGAGAACATAATTAGGAAACTTCTTTTAGGTGTTTTTAATTGTTTTCTTTCAAATAGAACTGATGAGAAAAAAAAAACCATCATTAAGTATATTAAAGATCTAACGCTGAACTTCAATGATATTCAAAGAATATTACACTCAACCCAATGATTGAAAGTTCATATTCCCACAAATGCATATGAAACATCCATCAAGACAGATTATAATGGCCATATCTCAGTATATTTTTAAAGATTGAAATATTACAGACTGTATTTTCTGTTCACAAAGAAACATAAATTAGAGATAAAAAGGATACTTAGAAAATTCCTAAGCATTTAGAAATTCATTATACAATAAAATAACCATTGAATTAAAAATAAAATCACAAAGAAAATAAGCTGAAAGATAACAGAAACAACTTGTCAATGTTTACAGGATACTGATGACACTATTTAAAGAGAAATTCATAGCTTAAAGGCCTACAGTTTAAACAAAGAAATTGCTAAAATAAGTTATCTAATTTTTCACATTAAGAAGCTAGGAAAAAAAGAATGAATTAAATCCAAAATAATAGAAGGATGGAAATAGTAAAAATTAAACTAGAAATCAATGTAAGAAAAATAAATAATATAAAACATTAAAAAGGCCCAAATTTGTTTTTTGAAAATATTAATGTGTGTAAAACATTAACATTATCAATTAAAGAGGAAAAATGAGAATATTATGAATGAAGGAAGGGATAATACTATGATAGAGTATTACGAATTTAAGAGGCTGAAAGAGGAATATTTTGAATAACATTACTCTATGAAGTATAAATGAGATCAAATGCAAATATACCTTCAAAAAATACTTAACCAAACTAACTGAAGAAATTAAAAAGATACATTTAATAAAGAAACCTCTGCTTCTGTATGGGGATATCATTCAGTAATAGAACAGTTACCAAGCATGAGTGGGACCCTGGGTTTCATTTCCAGGGGAAGAAATAATGAAAGAAAGAAGGAAGAAAAAGAAAATGAAAATGAAAACTCTGCTTCTAGATAGTTTCACTGGTAAATTGTTTGTTTTTTTTTTATTTATTTACTAAATTTTGGTGGATTTTTCTATGTTATTATTTTTTCTTTTCTCTTTTATATTAGTTCCCTAATATTAAATATAATAGTGGAATTCATTGTTATATTCACTGATAAATTCTATCAAACATTTAAGACATAGACTATAAGTCTTATGCTTATTCTTTAAGTAAATAAAGGCAAAGATACTGTTTCTACTTTGATTTTATGAGACCAAGCAGAACCTAGCACAAATATGAATGGAAAAAAGTACAAACATCCTCCCGACCTAGATAAAAATATATTCTAAAAAATAATAGATCTAGTAACATAAAAACACTAATACATCTTGAACAAGTAAAGTTTATCCTATGAATGCAGCTTTAATTTAACATTTGAAAATTTGTCAATATAACCCACTAGAATAACAGACTGTAGAAGAAACAATACTGGTTATGATTAAAAAATGCAACAAATTAAGAATTGATGAAAATTCCTTGTATAAATGCCATCTATTAAAAATCATGTGTATCTAAAACCATATATTTGCTCTCTCTGGTTAATGCCAAGACAACAATGGAATATATACTTTTATGACTTCTGTCAACATTGTATTGGAGATCCCAGCTCATGAAGTAAAAGAAAGCAAAATGTATAATTATAAAAAAGGAAAAAGAACAGTGTCCATTAGAAGACAATAAATATGTGTCTGTAAAAATTTCTAAGGAATCAACAAAAAACTTTTTTTCACTATACAATTTAAAAAATAAGGTATCAAAATTGCAGGATAAGGTGTTGATATGTAAAGATGGGCAACTTATTTTATTTTTCATTTTTCACCTATAATTTCTATTAGATGAACACAGTTTATTTTTGTTAGTAGTATGTATTAATTATATGTAAAGATGGGCAACTTATTTTATTTTTCATTCTTCACCTATAATTTCTATTAGATGAACACAGTTTATTTTTGTTAGTAGTATGTATTAATTATTTTTGTTAGTAGTAGTATTAATTAATTAAAACAGTGGACCTCATAGTGGCATTTTTGTACATGCACATAGTATGATTTGATCAACTTCACTTTACAGTACCTCCCTTGCCTTCTTATGCTATCTCTAAACAACATTCTATCTTTATTCTTGCGTTTCTGCCCTCATTTAATAGGGTACGTACAATATGTTTGCTTGTTCCTGTCAGGTTCCCCAGCCTATTAACTTCTATGCATTCCTTTTAAACAATACAAGGGCCTTCCCTTGTTCTCACCTCATCTTTTCACCCTCTGACTCTGCTACGCTAGTATGATAAAGATTTATTTTATCAAATGGTTATATTTTAAACATTTTACTATAGAAAATATACATACAAAAGTGTTATTATTACATAACAGCTTGATGAATTTTCACAATACTCTCACATAAGAATTTCTCCTCACAAGCAGAGTAATGCTAGCTCCCAAAAGTCACATGTCATGGTCCCATCCAATAAATGCAACTCTGCATGTTTTTCTGAGTTATTTTTGCCTATTTTGTTTTTCATATGAATGTGATAAAAGGGCTTGTGCTCTTTTGTTTCTGATTTGTTTAGTTCAAAATAATGTTTGTGAGATTCATCCATGTTTCTGCATGTAGTCGTGGCTAACATTGTCATCGATGTACAGAGTTCTGTTACTTTAACGTGCTGTAGGTATTTATCCATTTCACTATCTAAGTAGATGTTGTTCATGAAATTCATTTAAAAGAAAAACCATAAATAAATTGCAGAAGGATCAGTGAAGTAGAGGAAAGAGAGCAAGGGGAAGGAGAAAAGGATGAGGGAAGTGCTGGGGACTGAATTAGTGCAAATTATATTCTATGCTTTTATAATTATGTCAAAATGTATCCTAATGTTATATATAACTATAAAGAATTTAAAATATTGCAGTTTTTAAAAAAGTAGATATGGTTGATTTTCCCCTGTTGTAGCTATTATGAATGAAGCTCCTGTGGGCATTTTTATACACATGCTTAGTGAATATGCACTCATTTCTCTGGGATATATAACCGTATATGATGTGCAGGATCAGGGCATCCACACATATTTAGCTTTAGTAGGTACTGACAGTTTTTCAGTGTGATATCAATGATGTTCTCACAGCAGCATATTATAGTTTCAATTGCTTCACATTCTTGCCAAGCTTTGCTGGTTCCCATCTGTTTTGTTTTAGCCTTTCCTGTTGGTTGATATATTTTTAATGTTTATATCACTGTATATTTAAAGTAACAATAAAGTTAATGAGAATAGTTACTCACAATTATCTCCCATATGTACTTCCCCTGGGTTCATTTCTGTATTGGTCTGCTTAGGCTGCCATAACAAATTACCAGAGACTGGGTGGCTAAAACAATTGAAATTTATTTTCTCACAGTTCTGGATGCTACAAGTGCAAGATTCAATCCAGGTGTCATCAGCATTGGCCTCTCTTCCTGGCTAGTAAATGGCTGCATTCTAGGTATGTCATCACAAGCTCTATCCTCTGTGCACTCTCTGGTTAATGCCACCAGTCTATTGGTACCTCTTCCTCTTCTTATAGGGGCACCAGCCTGCGGGATTAAAATCCTACCCTTACAACCTCATTTACCTTGAACTACCTCCCCAAAAAGCCTGTCTCCAAATGCAATCACATGGATAGTTAGGGCTTGAACATATACATTTTGGGGGGATGGGCAGTATTTAGTCAACAGGGCTTCTAGTGGCACTCCCTTTCTTTTTTAAAAATTTTTTATTATTCTAATTTGTTATACATGTTTGCAGAGTACATTTCTGTTGCTGTCTGAAGCGATGGCCACTTGGAGCAACGAAGCCGCGGGATGAAGTTCAGAGGCAAACTGGAGACAAACAGCTTTTTATTCTGATAACTTTTCTCTCTGGCTCTAACAACGACTAACACGCGCCGCACACACCACCAAAATGGCGCTGACCCGATCAGCTATCTCGGCCAAGTCACTCGAGATCTCGGGCCAAGTCCCGTGAGATTATGGAAAGCGACAATGCCCAAATCTCCATGGCTCATAGTCAACCGCAATTTAAGCCATCTCCCCAAACAGGGCTCCTACACATTTCATTTCATATTACATATAAAGAGCACAATTTTTCAAGTTGCTGGTTTTATATAAAGAATTTTTACAACAATTGTGCCTTCATACATATGTTTAGGGTAATGATGGATAACTCATGGAAAATCTTAATTAAGCTTCTCCAGAAATCTTTACTATGGCTGATTTTAGGACTGTCAGCAAAAGAGTCTCTACAAAAGAGTTTAATGTAGATAAACATTCTATTTTCATGTTGCCCTGTTTTGCTTGGCCACTGTCCTGGATGAAATCAGCACTCCAGGTGCTAGACACCCCTTTACTTGTTTTTCACAAACATGTATCCAGTACAGTAGTTTGTAAAAGTGTGTTTGCAAATGCAAATGTGATAATAGAAAGGACAAATTCTTTAAATAAGGCCTCTGGCCTTGAGCTGGAGCTTCACAGAGATGTCTACATTTCTAAGATAAGAGAAGTTACCAATTTGGCTCCATGGTAACAGCTGGCAGGGGAGGGAATAAAGGGGAGAAGCTCTCCCTTTCTTAGGTGTTGTCCTTGAAGGGTTAACTTGCCCAGAACAGTGAAAGAAAAACTGCTTTTATGTGAACTTCTGTAAACTGTGAACTTCTGAGCTCCTCCACTTACATGCTGGGTATAAAGTTCTGAAACAACCTGAACTCAGGGTTCAGGGGACTAATTGATTATAGCGAGTAATGTATCCTCTGAACCTGGCTGCAGCCAAATAAAACTGTTTCTTGCTATCTTCAGTGCCTTGCCTTGTCTGTCCCTAAAACACTATGTGATTTACTGAGTTATTATATCTGTTCTTTACTTTTTTTCTGCCCTTCTGCAGTAGGAGATCAGATGGAGTCACTACCTTTGCTGTTCTGTTTGATAATGGGTTTCATGCACTTGGATAGACATGCTCAGCCTACAGTGTGCTCTCAGTATTTTATGAATATAACATGAAATTTCCCTTGAAATTATATGTTAACCTGTCTTTCTTTGTATATCTGAGAAAAAAGGAAGATACAGGGAAGTGTAGTTTGTGCCTAGCAAGGTAAGTCTAGGCAGCAAGACCATTCCTCAAGATAAGGAGTTTTAGTGTGGCAATCTGGAATTAACCACCAGTAATTCATAAAAAAATTTTTTAACTTGAGAGAAGGATAAGAATAATAGAATAATTAAACTTAGAGTTTATTAAAATTTGTATTGAAAATGCAAGAGAAACTAATAACATTATAAGTGCTATATTATTTTAATGAAGTTGTAGGGGTAGGAAAGCAGAGAGAACAAAGAAAACAATATATAGGAAAGAGCAAAGTTAAAAATGGATGTTAGATTCTCAAAAGATGGTGGCATAGAGGGGTGGCTTCCCTGGTGGCTCTGTGGGATGAACCAAGAAAAGCAGATAGGCAGCTTTTCAGCAAGGTGGGCGAATGATCAAGAATTAGGGGTGACTTTCCTGGAACTTAATATTGTACACTCAAAACAGATTGTGGACTCAGGAGATCTTATATAATAAAACAAGGGGCAAAGATCTCCAGCCCCACAACCATGACAGCAGCTGGATTCACAAACCAGAACAATCCCTAGGTAAACACAGAAAAGAAATAAAGGAATTAAAGGAATCCCTATTTTCAGGAAGACTGAAGTATGTTGGGAATGGGGAGCTTAGAGATCAAAGACACTGCTTGAAAAAACAGTAAGCTGTGCAACATAGTATCCATGTATGGGAGGGAAGCTGCCATCTCTTTCCATGGTATGCACTGAGGGCAGCAGAAGGAACCATTTTGCAGCCACCGCATGGGGGAAGAAGCTGAAGGAGCTAATTACTGGCAGATCCAAGTCTGGCTCAAAAAATAAGCCAGGCAAACTCATGCTGTGTGACAGAGAATGTACCTAAAGTATGAGGACAAAATCAAGTGTGGAAGAGGTTTACACAGGGCAATACTGGGCGCAGAAACCCACCTGGATTCCACCTCCCCTTTCAATGGTGCTGCTTGCAGGACTGGCTGGGAGAGAAGTGCCTGACTGGGAATTCCAAAGGTCAGGGGCAGGATAGATTGAGTTCAGAGACTGAATCAGTGACAAGGAAATACAGGGTCCACAGGTGGATGGGAAAATACATATCACTCTCATGGATTGTGTAAACAAACAGGGGTTTTTATCACATCAGATAAAGTGGAAGTCAAGCCAAAGTTAATCATATGGGACAAAGAAGGATCTTTCATACTGCTTAAAGAAATAATACATCAACAAGACATAAGAATCATATATATTTATGCCCCAAACAATGAAGAATCTGTGCACATCAAACAACCATTCTCAATTTCAAGAATCAAATAGTCCATAACACAATAATAATGGGTAATTTTAATATACCTCTCTCACCACTGGATAGATCTTCCAAACCAAAATTAAACAAATAAACTATGGAACTGAAAAATATAATCAATAATTTAGACTTAACAGATATATAGATAATATTTTATTAATCAATGACTAAATACAATTTCTTATCAGCATCACAGGAATCCTTCTCTAAAACAGACGATATCTTATGCCACAAAGCAACTCTTAGCAAATACAAAAAAAAAAAAAAAAAAAAAAGAAAGAAAGAAAGAAAGAAAAAGATAATACCTGCATTCTGTCAGATCATAATTGAATGAAACTAGATATCAATGATAAAATAAAAAATAGAAGGTAGTCTAACATCTGGAAACCAAATAATATGCTATTGAATGATGAATGGATAAGAGAAGAAATCAGGGATGAAATAAAAAATTAATCTTAGAAGTAAGTGAGAATAGCAATACAAAATATCAAAACCTCTGGGACACTATGAAGGTAGTACTAAGAGGAAAGTTTATTGGATTGAGTTCATTCATTAAAGGAATAGAAAGTCACAAAAGAAATAACCTAACACTACATCTTAAAACCCTCGAAAGAGAAGAAAAAGTCAACAACAAAAACAGTTAAAACCCCAATGAATTTGAAACACAAGAAAGAATTCAAAAAATTAAAAGAAAAAGTTGGTTCTAGAAAGAGAAGAACAAGTCAACAACAAAAACAGTAGAAGAAAGGAAATAATTAAAATCAGAGCTGAAATCAATGAATTTGAAACACAAGAAAGAATTCAAAAAATTAAAAGAAAAAAAAGCTCGTTGGTTCTTTGAAAAAATAGATAAAATTGATAAGCCCCCTAGCCAGCCACACTAACGAAGAGAAAAAGAGAAAAAAATAAAAAATCAAATTACTAAAATACATGATGAAATGAAATATCAATATAGGCACTACTAAAATACAGAAGATAATCATAAAAGAAGAGGAAAAAAAAAAAAAAAAAAAAAAGTCTATTTTTAACTAGGTGAAAATTCATACATCAATTACAATAGAAAATCTTGAATACATCAAAAATTTCTAGAGATATGACCTACCCAAACTGAATCAGGAGGACATACACAATTTAAACAGATCAACTTCAAGCAACGGAATAGAAAGCACCATCAAAATCTTTCCAACTAAGAAAAGCCAATATGATCAGATTGATTCTCAGCTGAGTTCTTTCCAACTAAGAAAAGCCACAGATTGATTCTAGACCTTCAAAAAGTATTCCATGAAATAGCACAATTCACAATAGCTAGACTGTGGAACCAGCCTAAATGCCCTTCAATAGATGAATGGATAAAGAAAATGTGATACACACACACACACACACACACACAATGGAATATTACTCAGCAATAAAAGATAATAAAATAATGGCATTCACAGGTAAATGGATGAAATTGGAGAATATGATGCTAAGTGAAGTTAGCCAATCTCAAATACCCAAATGCCGAATGCTTTCTCTGATATAAGGAGGTTAATTCACAATGGGGTTGGGATGGGGAGCATAGGAGGATTAGAGGAACACTCTAAAAGTCAAGGGGGAGGGAGGGAAAGGGCAGGGGAAAGGAGGTAAAAGTGGGGGGAGAAGGAACCTTTCTTTCTAAACTCATCCTATGAAGCTAGTATCACCCTAATACCAAAACCAGACATACACATCAAGAAAACTTCAGACCAATATCACTGATGAATATAGATGCAAAAATTCTCGATAAAATTCTGGCAAATTGCACACAAAAACATATTAAAAGGATGGTGCACCACGATCAAGTGAGTTTCATCCCAGGGATGTAATATTGGTTCAGCATGTGGAAATCAATAAACTTAGTTCATCACATCAATAGACTTAAGGACAAGAATCATATGATTATCTCAATAGATGCATAAAAAGTATTTGACAAAATAGAGCACATCTTCATTTTCAAAAACAAAACAAAACAAAACAAAAAAAAACCCAGAAAAACTTGGGATAGTAGCAACATACCTCAACATTGTAAAGACTATCTACACTAAATCCAACACCAACATCATCCTAAATGGAGAAAAATTGAAAGCTTCCTTATAAAAACTAGAACAAGACAAGGATGTCCTCTCTCATCACTTTTATTCAATATCATCACAGAAACTCTATCCAGAGAAATTAGACAGACGAAAGAAATTAAAGGGATACAAATAAGAAAAGAAGAATTTGAATTATCCCTACTTGACAAGGATGTGCTCCTATATTTAGAAGACCCCAAAAAATTTCACCAGAAAACTTCTAGAACTAATTAATGATTTCAGCAAAGTAGCCAGATATAAAATTAACACCCATAAATCAAATGCATTCTTATAGAAGATAGAAAGATCTCCCATGCTCTTGGATAAGTAGAATTAATATTGTCAAAGTGACCATACTACCAAAAGCATTATGCAGATTTAATGCAATTCTTATTAAATTTCTGATGACATCCTTCATATAAATAGAAAAGGCAATCATGAAAGTCATCTGGAAAAATAAGAGAAACAGAATATCCAAAGAAATCCTTAGCAAGTAAAGTAAAGCAGGAGGCATCACAATATCAGATGGCATGATATTGGCAACAAAAACAGATACATAGACCAATGGTACACAACAAAAGACACAGAGTCAAACCCACATAAATACAGTTATATCATTCTAGACAGAGGTGACAAAAACATACATTGGAGAAAAGATAGTCTCTTCAACAAACGGTGCTGGGAAAACTGGAAATCCATATGTAGTAAAATAAAATTAAACCCCTATCTGTCACCCTGCACATAACTCAACTCAAAGTGGATCAAGGACTTAGGCACTAGAACAGAGACCCTGAGCCTAATAGAAGAAAAAGTAGGCCCAAATCTGTACCATGTTGATTTAGGAAATGATCTCCTTAAGAAGACTACTAAAGTGCAAGAAGTAAAATCAAGAATCACTAAATGGGATAGAATCAAACTAAAAATCTTCTTCACAACAAAAGAAACAATAAAAAATGTGAACAAAGAGCCTACAGAATGGGAGAAAATCTTTACCCATTGCACCTCAGATAGAGTATTAATCGCCAGAATATATAAAGAAATCAAAAAACTTAACCCCCAAAAACCCAAATAACCCAATCAATAAATGGGCTAAGGAACTGAATAGAGACCTAAGAAACTGAACTATACAGAAAAAATACAATTGATTAACAAATACATGAAAAAATGTTCAACAACTCTAGCAATTAGAGAAATGCAAATTAAAACTACACTGAGATTTCATCTCACTCCAGTCAGAATGGCAATTATCAAGAATACAACAAATACAAACAACAATAAATATTGGCGAGGATGTGGGGGAAAAGGTACACTCATACATTGCTGGTTGAACTGCAAATTAGTATAGCCAATCTGGAAATCAGTATGGAGATTCCTCAGAAAACTGGGAATGGAATCACCATTTGACCCAGCTATCCTACTCCTTGGTTTATACTCAAAGGACTTTTAAAATCAGCATAGTACAATGATGCAGCCACATCAATGTTTATAGCAGCTCAACTCATGATAGCTAGTACAGAACCAAACTATATGTCCTTCAACAGATGAATGGATAAAGAAAAATTATGGCATTTTCTGGTAAATTGATGTAGTTTGAGAATATCATGCTAAGCGAAATAAGTCAATCCCAAAAAAATCAAAGACCAAATGTTTTCTCTGATATGCAGATGGTAATTCACAATGAGGGGATTGGCTGGTAATTCACAATGAGGGGAGTGGCTGGGGAAGAATAGATAAGTAGATTGGATTAGGTAGAGGCCAATGAAGTGAGATGAGAGGTGTGGGGTAGGAAGGATAGTAGAGTGAATCTGACATTATTACCCTGTGTACATACATGACTACATGACCCATGTCATTCTACATCATATACAACCAGAAGAATGAGAAATTATACTCCATTTATGTATGATGTGTCAAAGAGCATTCTACCGTCATGTATAACTAACTAGTGCAAATAAAAATATTAATTAATAAAATGGATGTTGAAGGAAAATAAAATCAGGAGAAAAAAGAAAATAAGATTCCAGAATTTTCTTCCCCAATAGATATACAGGAATTATACTTACTTAAGACAAGAAGTCTATACAAAAAAATTTTACTAACCCTAAATAAGACAGATATAAATGATCTTAAAATCAAATCAAAATTAAGGAGCAAAATGTTACAGATAAGATAAATACCTAAAAATAAAGAAATATTAATATTAGATAAATATTTGAGGGTAAAAATTATTTGTAGGGATTATTTAATGTTAAAAGTTTAATCCACCAAGAAAATATCATATGCCTATGAAAACATATGTGGACCTAGGAAAATTATAGCATTGGAGATAGTAATGAAAATTATAATAAAAAACAAAAATTGAGGGAGAATTTGTCAAATCTTCAATCATATGGGAGTTTTCTATGGATCTTTTACAATCTGATAGATAAGAAGGAAAGCAGATTTAAGTGAAATTTAACACAACGTTTTTGCCAGAATATATAAAAGACTCTTTTCATTAAATTTTTATTTTTTTCAATATATGCATCAATTTGGTACTGTGATTGACCTATTGTCTCCTTCACTAGAATATAATTTGCTTGTTGATGCAATCATTTTTTTCATTTAATATTGTTTCCACACTGAGACATAATATACAATTAAAACCTATAATAATTTTCTCAAAATTATCATGTAATCATTTTAACTGCTTATTATAATAAAAAATTTTAAAAATAATAAAAATTATTCTAGTGCAGGCCACAATCTCTGGACACAATAAAGTTACTACATTAAAATTTATTTTTAAATCCTCAAATTATGATTAAAACATAAATATTTTTATTATCATTAAACATAATAATATAGAACACTACCCTTTAAAACCCAAGGATTGTGGTACACCAGTATTTGGAGAATTTTTTATTCTTTTTTATTCAAAGTTGTTGTATATGACAGTAGAATGCGTTATGATTTATAATACACAGATAGAGCATATTTTTACATATTTCTGGTTGTATACAAAGTGTATTCATACCATTCGTGTTTTCATATATGCACTTAGGGTAATGATATACATCTCATTCTACCATATTTCTTTTTACCCCCTTGTCCCCTCCTTTCCCCTCCTCCTTGACCTTTCTAGTGTTCCTCTCATCCTCCTATGCTTCCCGTCTCAACCCCACTGTGAATCAGCCACCTTATATCAGAGAAAGCATTCAGCATTTGGATTTTTGAGATTGGTTAACTTTACTTAGCATTATATTCTTCAATTTCATCCATTTACCTGTGAATGCCACTATTTTATTCTTTTATTGCTGAGTAATATTCCATTGTGTATATATACCACATTTTCTTTATCCATCCATCTACCAAGGGGCATCTAGGCTTCTTCTCAGCAAAAGAAACAATCAACAAAAAAACAAATAACCCAATCAATAAATGGGAAGTGTGTGTTCAGTTCAGCCATGGAACTGAACACACACTTCTCAGAAGAAGATATATAATCAATCAACAAATACATGAAAAAATGTTCAACATCTCTGGCAATTAGAGAAATGCAAATCAAAACTACTTCAAGATTTCATTTCATTCCAGTCAGAATGGCAGCTATTAAGAACACAAACAACAATAAATGTTGGAGAGGATGTGTAGAAAAAGGCACACTTATACATTGCTGGTGGGACTTCAAAAGGGTGCAGCCAATCTGAAAAGCAGTATGGAGATTCTTTGGAAAATTAGGAATGGAACCACCTTATGACCCAGCTATCCCACTCCTGGGTCTATTCCCAAAGGACTTAAAAACAGCATACTATAGGGACATAGCCACATCAATGTTTATAGCAGCACAATTCACAATAGCTAGGCTGTGGAACCAGCCTAGATGTCCCTCAGTAGATGAATGGATAAAGAAAATGTGTATATATACACACTAGAGAATTTTTTAAGATTTTTAATGCATTTATTTAAAAATGGGGAAACTAAAAATAAATTAGACTAGTATTAAATTTAAAAAGATTAAATGAAAAAAAGTAAAAAGACTAAAATGATAATGAAAATTAGAAAAATATGTGTGAAATAAAAACTAATCAGAAGGTAGAGTCCAAGAAAGACTGTAGAGAGACTTCCAGGACTCTCATTTTAAGCAATTTGGTCAATTAGGCATTCTGAAAAACACCACTGAAAATAACTACAAATACAGGATAATAAATCACGTAAGCAATCCTGGGTAAAAAATAAGAATAATACAGTACAAAAATAACATCACTAAGCAGGCGAGAAAGGGAAGCCAAGAGAACGAAATTGAAGTGAGCAGGGTGACCCAACTTGTGAATCTGGTGGGCTTCACAGCTTGTGTTCACACTTGGACAGTTTATCTCCTGAACCCTGGTGAATGTGGTGCTCATCTTTACTCAATACAAAAACTTATCTATGAAAGTAAAAAAAAAAAAAAAAAAAAAATTCTGTCACCTCAAATCAATAACTGTATCATGTGAAAGAAATAAGATAATAAAGTCATAGTCAGGAATAAAATCCATAAATACAAGACTATGAGAGAACTTGGAAATCTAATAAGTGATGTGTAAAAATCCAAAAATAGCCAAGTAAGCTTAAAAATGAGGAATAAGATCAGAAATTAGTTTCCCGGGTCTTATTTGAAACATTCAAACACTAGCCTTACCCATGAAGGAGGAACAAACAGACCAGGGAAACATGAGGGATGGACTCCTGTGTTTATGAAATTTAACATGTGATAAAAAAGACCAGTGAATCAATAAGAGAAGGAAAGAATCTCTAGTGGCAGTATTTGAAAAACTGGCTTACTATGAGGAGAAAAATAAATCTGAATCTCCACCCAACATGGAAAGGTGGATGTTAGATAAATTAAACAACTAAATGGGAAAGGTAAAAATATGAATTTACAAGAGAAAAGAAATAACAGTGACACACACACACATATATGTAATATGATTTATAGAAATTGGTTCATTCAATTATGGAAGCCAAAATTTTGCTGTCTGCAAGTTGGAGACTGAGGAAAACTATTATTCCCTTGGACTCCCAAGTCCTGAAAACCAGAATGCCAGTGTCTAGGGGCAGGAAAAGACACAATGTCTCAGCCAAACAAAAGAAAATTTACCGTTTTACATTTTGTACTATCCTGGCCCTCAATAGATTGGGTTGCATGATGTTCACCACATTTGACCCAAGTCAAATGCTAATCTTTTCCAGAAGCACCTTCACAGACACAGCCAGAATTAATGTATTACCAGCTATCTATGTATACCTCACTTAGCCCAGTCAAATTGACATAAAATGAACAATCATGGTAGGTGTCATAGGAATGGAAAGTATTGTGTATAGGGAAATGAACACTTATTTGGATCCAGTTATATTATTTACTGAGTATATAGGTACAGCTAATCACTCACTTATTTGGAGATAGAGTAATTCATTAAAGCCCTATTGTAAGAATTGGAAATAACATTAAGCATGTAAGATAGAGATTAGGACAGAAAATACATTTTAAGTATTGTAGTGATTTTTCCTTTATGTTATTTCATCCTCTAATAAGAGCTCAGTAAGGGTTTTAGAAAATGACTAAATCAGCTGTTAGAAAGAAAAGTTCTCTACCCATAGCTACTGCTTCTCAATTCCATTGAGAAGTGTCACATCCAAAAAGGAGAGAAAGAGTGAGGGAGGTTATGTAATTATTTTTCCTTAATAAGGAGAGACTTGAGCACTTGGAGAGTAGAGCATCTTTGTGCACTTGATTAGACTTAAATAACTCCTACCAAAACAGTTTAGATGCTTTTGAGTGTCCTACTTGAAAATATGAACTATTAAGAATTTGTTTTAGAAATTAGATGATGCTAACTGAAAGGTCATCTGCCCCAGTTTAGAAAATAACATTTTAATGATAATCTTTTAACTCATAATTCCTCTTTTTATCATAAGAAATTATTGCTTCTCAGATCCTTAGCCTTCTTACCTCTGCTGCATTGACTTTGTAAATACCAACTCTGAATTTGTAGACTGAGTCTGCAACTTGTGAAGATTTCTCAATTGGCAGCATTTGTTCCAGAGAGCCAACTTACCTCTAAGGGCAGGTTGTTTCTTGGAGAGAAACTATGAGCCTCCTCATTTTTATAAAAGTTATGATTATTCAGTATTTGCTAATTTTAAGCAATATTGTTCTGCTTTGGTATGGTCAACATAATTATATCCTTTCGAGTATATGCACTGTACAGAATGTTTTAAAGTGGCAGATTACACTGGTAAAATCAAAGGAGGAAGTAGCACAAAGGGAAAATCAGAGACAAAAGAACTATAATAACTCAGGAACAAACTGCTCAGTGTCAGCTATCTCCAAAGAACATACACAAATGTGCTGTAATAGTCATAAGTGCATAAAGTTTTATGTTTGAAAGGAAAAGTGCCTCAAGCCTGGAAAGGTAGATTATGAATCTGAACTGTTTTTATAGAAGGTAAAGTTCTGCAAGTAAGGCTTTTCAGCAATGAGTCAGTACTCAAGGGCTTCAGAAGCATCTATTAGACTCTAGAGTAAAAATCACTCAGCCAAAGATAATAAGTGAACAGAATAATTTATAATTTCATATCTGAATTTATTCAAGAATTAATTCTGAATGTAGCTCTATAAATCACCTCCTCATCCTGGTGATCCTCTGATTCTGCCCCACACATTCCACTCAAAAAATACATGTGTGTGGTCCTATAGGATGGAAGATTCTTATAATTCTTATTCCATTCATTTTATTTAGTGTTGGATGATCCATATTCTGTACTTTAGTATTACTTTCAAATACTTTCATACTTAACGCCATCTTCAAAATTAACCTGCTTTAAAAAAAGAATTGGTGGAGATTAAGGCAGGATTTATTATGCTCCACCTTCATTAAATACTTTGGAGAATATTTCACTAACAATTAATGATCTTATCTTTTCTACCCTTTATATCCATTTCTACTTCATTATTAGGCAAAAATGGAAAGAATGAAATTATTTTTTTCAAATAATAGTTCATATATTTTATTTTTAATAATATATTTTCTGGAAGCTAAGAAATACACAGAAAAATATATCTTCCCTACTGCTAAAAAAATAGCTGTTTAACCAGTGTGTTCCCTTTATAGTGTTCTTTAGCATTATTATACAAAAAGGAGTTTTTTTATTACGGTTGGAATTATTGCCTAATTTTGTCTCATTCTTTTGACCACAATTTCAAATACAAATATGTAACATTAAAATTTATGTTGAACAAACATCATTGAGTAATAAATATAGGATTGGTATTAGATATTTTTTATAAGTATTGAAATAAATCACACATCTAGTCTTCTCCATGGACACTTTTTTTTTTTTTTTTGGTAGAAAAAGGCATATACAGAAGTACAGTGAATGCAGACTAGCAATTTCTAATGCTATAGAATCAGGATATAATTCTATGTCAACATTCCAAACAAATCAGTGCTATTTATTTTTCATTTTATTATGCTAAACTCAGAGACCCACCCACTGGTTCCTCTAGCTAGGGTCTCTGGTAGTATTTTCATACTCTGCTCCCCCAACCACCATGATCTCTACAATCTCACTGGTTAACTTTCAACATATGTACAGAAAGTCATATAATCAATGACATTGAACAATGTGAGGTGTCATCCCTTCAAAGTGCAAATTTTAAAAGAAATACTGAGATTTACGATTATCTTTTCCCAATATTAGTAAATTTGGACTTATATAATTGTATATATCTGGTAAGACTGGAATAGGAGTATATGAAAAATTAAATGTGTATTTGTATACCCAATTTGTTTGAGGGAAAACTCCAATTGCCATAAGATCACATCCTAGAATATGACAGGCATCATTCTAACCAATATCATATCATAATGGCCCTCCTATGAGTTCACTCTTCTCCAAACCATATCAGCTTCTTAGCTGTTATTCAAAACACTAGGCCTGCTTCTATCTGTGGCTTTTGCACTTGCTATTCCCTTTCATAAAATGCTTTTCTCCCAGGTATTTACTCATTCAAGTAATACCATCTTCACAGAAGTTCTGCTATCTTTCATATAGTACATTCCCCTAAGACAGGCAGGCATTTTATCCAACTTCTCCACTTTATTTTTCTCATTAGATATTATCAATAAATTAAATACTGTGTTTTATACATATTTTGCTTCCTAAGTCGGTAGTATCATCCTGGTAGGTTTGTGAAGAGAGGAAATTTTTGTTCTGCTTCATTATTTATACAAAGAACCTAGAGAAGTGAATTTCAACTATTAGGTTATCAAAAATATTTGATGTGTGAAGTAATAAATTATGAAAGTTTTTATGGGCTTTTATGAAGCACTTTTATATCATTTTGTATAGGAGGTTTTTTTTTTAAATATTACAATTTGAAAAATCAGAATATGCTTGAAAAAACACTTTTAATATAAAGCTTTTGTTTTTTCTTTTTAAGCATTAATATGGTCATTCCATTTTAACCTTCAATTTCAAGATTTTAAAAGGTGTTAAACGTTAGCACTGCTAGAAAGATGATGAATTGCCTAAGACAATTCACCCATTAAAAAGAAACCATTAATAATATCACAGATGGATAATTTCAGCTATAGAAAAAAGTATCATGAAGCCAAAATTTATATTGCAAGTTTTAGCACTGGCACACTTGTAATGTATGTTTAGTTTTCTGAAGGATAGGCAGAGCTTAAAGCTTCCTTGATTTATATAAAATTTCTTAGAAACTTGCCACCATCTCGTTAACTTTTTTTGTTACATTTGGGGGAAATGTTCCACATTGGGGTAAAAAAGGCTAGCATCAACATTTTTAGCCTGTATCTAATAATGCAAAAATTAAAAAAACAAAAATAAAAACAAAAAGCATTATTCAGTTGCCCATCATTTGAAGTTATTTTTCTATAAATCAGAGTTCTATACCTTAGGAAACTGAATTAGATTTTTTTAAAAATAGTCTCTTTTCAGTGGTTATGTATGTGTTATAGTTTGAATACAAGTTGTTCTCCAAAAGCTCCTAATATAAATGTATTAATGCAGGAATATTCAGACCTAAACTGATTGGATTATGAGAACTGTAACCTAAACAGTCCATCTAGTTTGAAAGGACTGGGTGTTAACTGTAGGTAGGATGGGATGTGGTTGAAGGAGGTGTACCCAGAAGAGTTCCTCTTCCTTGTGGCTCTTCCACTTTTCTCTCTGTGCTTCCTGAATGCCATGAATGGAGTGGTATTCATCTACCATGCCCTTCTGCCATGATGTTCTGCCTCAACTTGGGCCCAAAGCAATGGATTCAGCCAACTATGAACTAAACCTCTGGAACCATGAGCCAAATAAAATTTTCCTTCTCTAAGTTGTTCTTGTAGGTTAGTTTGGTCATACAAATGAACATCCAACTAACATAGAAATCCATTTCAAGAAACTGGGTCCTTCCTATGACTGAAGTGACCATGTAATTTGGAAGCATTTGGAAATGGTTTGTAGGAGATGTTTGAAAAAGATTGAACATGAAGAGTAGAGAAGCAAAGAATATTGTAAGCAGAGCTTAATGCACAATTATGGTGGGAGCTCAGAAGACCAAAATGCCATTAGGATTGTAGATAGCAAAGATTGTGTTCAGGAAGTTTCACAGGTAAATGTAGATTCTCTTGGGAAATGGACTAGACTGCATTCATGTTACATTCTGGCAAAGAAATTTTGTATACTTTTCCCATGTCCTGAGATTTCATGTGAGTCTGAATTTAAAGGTGATAAATTAATTAATCGGGCAGAGGACGTTTCAAGGCAACACAGCATTCAGGCAGTGGCATGGATTTTGCTGGCAACTGTTAGCTAGATTTAATATGAAAATCAGGTACAAAAAGCAGAGAAGGTGGATTTTAAAAACTTGCAATTTGGACAGAAATGTACATGTAAACTTGGGCCAAGCAAGATGTGATTATTAAAAAGATTATATCTCCTAAAGAGATGCTAAGCACTTTGCACAAGAACAATAGAAAAGATGACTTGAGGGTATCTCATAAATTTGTAAGACCACACCCATTATAGGCTCTAGGGTTTAGAAAGGAGAATTACTTTGAGAAAAGATGTTGGGGGCACCCTTCTTGCATAGGAGTGCCTAGGAAATTGTTTCACTATGCTTACCTGCCCAAGTGCTCAGAGACTGCAATAGGCATTACTCTAGGTGGCCAGCTACTGCACAGGCTGACACCAGATTCATGAAGGATTCCACTGAGATTTAAAAGAAAGGACTAGTAGCCAGGCAAAATATAGCAGGCTCAGAATCCCTATGGGCTTCCCCTGAGAGGACAGCATGCGAAGCTGTAAAGGTAAATCTAAATCTGGAATGTAGACTGCAAGAATTAAGAAATGCCAGTAGTGTGTCTGCTGAGAAAAGCTGCTGACTGTGGTGCAAGCCAGACTAAAAGAGAGCCCATGGGTGCTGCAACTGGCAAGGTCAAAAGGGTGGGGTTGCCCAATCCCTTTGGAGAGAGCATCTCACCACTATTTATCCTAGATGCTCTATGTGGAGTTATGGGACCTTTTTTCCTGGCTGGGTTTCATTCTAGCTTTGGTCCCATCCCTTTCTTTATGTTCCTGTTCCTCCCTTTCAGAAGAATGTCACTGCATATTGGGTATATTTAAGTAGCTTTTGATCATTACAGGGGTTCAGAGTTAAGAGTTTGCCTTGAATTTCAGGTGAGAGTTTATACTTGGACTTTTGGGCAAGTTATGAGCTGTTATGACCATGGATCTCTTGGAAATGAATTAAATGCATTTTGTACTGTGAGATGAATGTGAGCTTTGGGGAGTGAAAGGCACTATGATTTGGGTAGGAGGTGCCCTCAAAAGCTTATGTGTTAATGCATGATTGTTCAGAGGTGAAATATTTGGTTTGTAAGAGCTGCACACTAAATAGTTCCATTATTTTGAATGGACTTGGTAGTAACTATAGGTAGGGGAGCATGAATGAAGGTGGTGGGTCACTGGGTTTCTCTCCCCTGCAGCATCCCCATCCCCTCTTTCTCCTTCTTGATGCTGGCATGAAGTTAGCAACTTTAATCAACCTCACACTTTGACCTTGATAGTTCACCTCACCTTGGGTCCAAAGAAACAAAACTAGCTAAGCAGGCACAGAACCATTGAAATTATGAGCCAAAATAAGCATTTCTTCCTCTAAGTTGTTCTTGTCTGATATTTTTGTAACAGCAACACAATCCTAACTATCACAGTATGTTTAGTTTTTAATAGCAGTTTCAAAAGAATGGAAATGTGATATATTAGCCTCATCTTGACAGAGCTGATGATTGTTTCTATCTTCTATTGTTCTTAGAACTATTTTCTCCTTAATGCTTAAGGATCTATATTCTTATAGTACTTAGTCTGTCAAACACCATTAGAAAGACCTCTCTATGATCGATTGGTCGTTATCTTCTAATTTTTTCATTTATACTTAAATATTGTTGCAGGGAGACTCATTCTATTGCAATAATTAAGTATGTATGTTTTGTAAGACTTAATATATTACAAAAACCAGAAATGTGTAGATAAGTCCAGGACAGGATGGAACAATCCAGAACAAAATATAGGTAAGATAAAGTTAGGAGTAAGGTTAGTACCCAAAATGTACACTAGAAAGAGTTTATGTTTTCTCACTATAGGCCCAAATTCACTTTTGGTCTTCCTAAAAGCCAAAACAAAGAAGAAAGCACTTTATGATATAAAAAATTTGTGATATAGAAAATTCCTATGATGCAAGTCCAATAATTCAGAAAGAGAACATCTATGCTTTACGTTGAAAGGCAAGAGAAAGAATTTATCTATGAAATTTGAGAAAGAGTCCATCATATTATAATCTACTATATTATTAAAATAAATTCACCAATATGTGTCATAGCTCTGATTTTTAAATATGGGTATAATATGGGTGAGGCACAAAATGTATAAGTAGATAACAGAATGAGTTAATTTGTAGTTTACCATGGTTTTTATCATTCATTTGCCAAATAAAGGTCTAAATTAAACCCAGGAATTTTAAGAATAAACAGTGGAGTCAGATTCTAGATATTTGTGGGGATAACAGCTTAAACATAAAGGGAGATATTAAGCACTAAGTTATATGAATAATTAACTTTTATATAAGATCTTACAAAGAAACTATAAAACAAAAATAATATGAAAAGTTAATAGTCCCATTTAGGGGGTAGAGGAATATGAATAAAATATCTCAATCTTGGAAAAGATATATCTATCCATTATAAGTTATATATAAAAATGGCTTATCCCTAATTGGGATGGGATGTAAATAGGAATGAGATCACATGGCCAATTCTGTCACAAAAAATAGTGACATTTATAATTTCTATTTTCCCCTTTGTTATAGTTAGGTAGTTAGGTAGCTTTTTTTTCTAGTTTTTTAAAGAGTAAAATGAAGTCTATTTTTTCTAATAGAAGGGTTTAGTGCTATAAATTTTCCTTAAAAGTACTTATTTAACAGCACACTACAAATATTGATATGGTGTTTTCATGAGTATTGTTTACTTACTAATTTTCCTTTGATGGCTGCTTTGACTCATTCAGTATTAATAATCATGATAGTTTCATATATATGCATATATATATACATATTTATGTGTATGTATATATTTATGTGTATATACACACACAAAGAAATCCCAAGATTTATCAAATTACTTCAAATGTCTAATGTATTTTATCATATAACTTCTCCTTAACTTGACATAAAAGTTTAATAAATGCATTATTTGAAAATTGCTTTATATACAATTAGTATATATTAGTATTTAAATATACATTGTTAATGTTATATTCTAGTACTTTTTATAGAATACAAACTCAAATTAATGTTTAATTGGATAATAAAATGCTTTGTAGTATGTTTTACATTCCTAACTTTATTATCTATATTATCAATATTATTCAATTGTATTTTCATCCTAATTATATATTATCCTATTATATATGAATATAAGATTTTATATATATGTATATACACACAATATGTAGATATTTCATGTTTAGGATTTATAAGAACACATTAATTAAATTGTTATTTGTTTGTACTAATATGCAGGTTTTTAAAATATTTCAAATGACTCTCTAACAGGAAATAGTAGTGACCACAGACATTCAAATATTCATTTTAGCTTTGGCATAAATATCATAGAGGCATAAGCTACGGAGACCAAAATTTGGATTCAAATACCATATTCACTAAATTATTGTTCTGTGGCTTTCAGAAAGTTAACATTTTTTTTCTTCAAATTGATATACTTTTTCACAGGTTTGTTGTGAGAAATGAATGAGAGGACTGCAGAGAACACAGCGCATGGCAGGGATGTGTGTGTTGTCAAATATAATTCTCTTTCTAAAATTGCCAACATCAATTTAGCACAAAGGTTGATAGTCTGAGATCAGACCTGATATCACTTAACTAAAATTATTACCAATTAAGGTCTGATATATTAGATCAAGGATGACTAATGTACTCCAATTCATGTACTAATGCTGATTGATAGGTTTTAGTTTCCAGAAGTACTATATTGAAAAGCATCTCAAGGCTGAATCCATATTTAGTAGTTAATAGTTTGGTGATAAAATAGTAATTTTCTATTAGAAAGTGTTGCTAATTTTCTTTAGTTAAACCAAGAATGAGTCATGAAATCATAGCTCATATTGACATAATTCTAGTCAATAATATCTATAATTTGTAGGATTACAAAGTGCTCATAGATATAAAATAGAAGAAACATTATTTTACAAATATAAAAGTAAGGATTTCAGATTCAGATTGGGTACTCTTGTTCCCTGTAGGCAAAATTCTTTTTTCTTTTTCTTTTACTTTTCTTTCTTTCTTTCTTTCTTTCTTTTTTTTTTTGAACCTTTTCTGGAGTAAAATTTTCAGTTCTACACATTTTTCTATTTGTGTAGAGAGGATTTAAAAATTAGTACATATAACATTGTGCTCTAGGAGTGAAACAAGTTAGGAAAATTGTATAAAAATGTGTATTTGTACTGTGTATGCTCCACTTTAAATAATAAAGTAAATTTGTATGGATATTAAGAACAGATGCTTCTCTCATCAAATAAGGAGATTTGGTGTATTAAGAAAACACGAGCAACACAAAAAGAAAGTGAAAGCCTTAAATACAACCAATGAAGAAATAACTAAAATATGAGAATGTTAAGAGGGATTCAAATCTTTGGAGATATTCCCAGGGGAATCAGACTAGTGTCAGTATCCATGTCTCAGCAGTTAGAGAACTAGAATAGCACGCCCTCTACATGTACAGCCCTATGATGGGGCTCTCCTACTGCTATACAAGGGGACTGAAAACATTCTACTCTACAGCCTGTGGAATCAGGAAGGAAAATATGTGAAGAGCAGAAAACAATAAAAGATATATAATTAACCAAATAGTAAGTAAATCTAGCAATACATAAAATAACAATATGTATTCATTAAAATTAAAAGTTCAACAAACATTTTAAGCAATATATTGGGCTTATTTGGAGGAGAATTGGTAGCATAATTGATAAATCTGAGCAATTACACAAGAGAGCAGAAGGATTAAAAAAGGCAAAAGACTAAATACCATTAAAAATCTGTGGAATGACATGAGAAGAATAGAAATTTTTATTATATACATGGAAGTATAGAATAGAGAATAAGATAGAATTTTTATGTGAAAAGTTTCTTGTTAATTTTTTCTTTGTTCTTTTTATTTATACATGACAGTGGAGTATATTTTGATATATTTATACAAACCTGGAGTACGCCTTATTCTAATTAGGATCCCAGTATTGTTTGTGTATGATTTGAAGATTCACTGTGGTGTATACATAGGAAAGTTAAGTCAGATTCACTTCACTGACTTTCTTATTCCTGTACTGGCTACATTCCCTTCATTCCCCTTTGTTTAATCTAGGGAACTTCTATTCTTCCCCTCCCCTCTCCCATTTTTGCGTGTTAGCATCCACATATTAGAGAGAACATTTGATCTTTTGTTGGGGATGCAGGGATTGGCTTACTTTGCATAGCATAATAGTCTCCGGATTCATCCATTTACCAGCAAAAATCGTAATGTCATTCTTTTTGTGGCTGAGTAATATTCTATTGTGTATATATACCACATTTTCTTTATCAGTTTATCTGTTGAAGAACACTTAGGTTGATTTCATAGATTAGCTGTTGTGAATTGAGCTGCTATGAACATTGATGTGGCTGCATCACTGTAGTATGCTGATTCAAGTTCTTTGGGTATATACTAAGGAGTGGGATAACTGGGTCAAGTTGTGTTTCCATTTCAAGCTGTATTGAGATTCCTTAAAATTTTCTTTCAATAATGAAAAAAGAAATTCTAAGTCTTCAAATACAAGAAGGAAAAGAGGTACTGAACAAGATATAAATGAATCTGGGTCCAGATATACCATTCTGAAACTACACCCAATAAGATGTAGTGAAAATTTTAGAAGGAACACAGGAAAAAGATAGCATAAAATGCACCAATAGTAGTCTGAATTCAAACATCTAAAAAACCGTATGTCTTTGTACAATAGGTTAATACCTCTGAAGCATGAGTGAGGGTGTAGTTCTACATCTAGAAAAGTTATTATTCAAACATGAGTAGTTCTATATTTAGTAAAGTTATTATTCAAATATAGCAAACTACAAACAATATGAAACAAACAAAAAAAGAAAAGAGAACATTGAAACAATATCCTACCCCCATACTTCAACATAAATTCTAAAGAGCAAACTAGTGTGTTCATCAGGTTTGTCATCACTGTGACCAAAATACCTGACAAGAAAAATGTAAAGCAGGGAAAGTTTATATTGCCTCACAGTTTCAGAGATTTAGTCCATGGTTGGTAGAGTTCATTGCTCTGGGCCCAAGGCAAGAGAGAATACCAAAGTGGGAAGGGAGGGGTGGAGTTATTCTGTTCTATTCATGGCAGCCAGGAAGTAAGAGAGAGAGGGAGGAGAAAAGGGCCTTAGGGAAGATGCACCTTTCCAAGGCATTTCCCCTGTGACCCAACTCCTCCAGCCATGTCCTACCTGCTTGCAGTTACCACCTAAGTCAGTTCATCAAAACTAAATTGGACTGATTAGGTTATAGCCCTCACAGTCCAACTATTTTACCTCCCACTATTCTTGCATTAACAGGACCTTTTGATGGACACCTCATATCAAAACCTTAATAGTAAGAAAGAGATGAAACGAACAACACAAATAAACAAAACTACATATTTTTCTAAAAAAAAAACCCTTGGTTATATAGGTTTAAAATTAAGATGAAAATAAAATATTTAGTAAACTCGGAGAATTTTAAGAATTTTAAGCCTACATATATATATAGTTTTAAATCTCTCTCTATGTAATTACATATATATGATTTTAAGTCTCTCTTTCTATACTATACATGTATATATGAATATATATCTAATATGTATATATACCTATATATCACTGTATCTAAATATATATGTACATATATATTTAGCATATATATTTAGATACAGTGAAGCCAGGTATACATACATTTCAAAAAGACAGAGAAGGTCTAAGTGCCAAGAATAAATGTACAAAAAAGTGGAAGAAAAGAAAAATCAATAAATGCAATTGATATTTTAAAAGAATATGCAAAGGAAACACATAATCAATGGAAAACACCAAATAAAGTATTAAATATACACACATTTATAAATATTCAGATGTAACTTTAAACAATTAAACTTCTCTGAAGACATATAGATACTCTTAAATTGTATTTAAAATATTCTGTGGGGATGGGGGAATAGTTCAGTTGTAAAATACTTGCCTAGCATAAATGAGATCCTGAGTTCCATCTCCAGCACCATAAATAATAATACTGATAATAACAATAATAATAGTAAATAAAAGTATCCTATATGCTGTTTAAAAGGTTCATCTTTTGCTAATTTATATTTTTCTAGATTGTTTTCCTTCAATCTAGCTAAAACAATTTGTTTGAATAACTTATGATGTTGAAAGCAAAGATTATATGTTGATAAAATGACAATGAAATAAAAGCACAGCAATATTTATATCAAAAAAGCATATTAGAAGATAAAAAATCAAAATTAAGAATCAATCTATTAATGAAAAATGAAAATTTAACTAAGAAGTCATACCTATTATTATACTTACTTATATTAATACATAATAAGAATATAAATTAAAAATTTGTGGTAAAGATATATTCCAAATTAAATGATCTACTTTTGATTTTTTAATGAAAAAGTTAGATAACACAATTTCGTACTAGTTAAGGATAAGGTAAGTTAACAATACAATTGTTGATTATTACTAAATTTTTAATATAGTTAAATGGTATTGTAATGTTAGGAAAAAACTCTTTCTTGCAAGAGTGAACAAATTTTTAATAGTTCATATAGGATATATATAAAAGTAGATAATGTATTAGCCCACAAAGAAAATATCTACAAGTAGAAAGAATTGAGAGTCCATGAAGTATAGTCTATGGTCAAATGTGATAAAATTAGAAACCAATTACAAAAAAAGCCTAGAATTTATCATATGTTTGAAAATTAAAACAAGAGAAAACAATTAATAAAGCAAATAAATTTAACACTGTCAAAGTAAAAAGTGATGATTATAAAAATGTTTGGAATTGAATGACAATAATGCTCCTAAAAATCAAAACTGATGGAAAATGTCTAAAGTGGTTTCTATGAAATAATTTATAGTACATATTTTAAAACAAGAAAGATCATTAGTATTTCTTACAAATATCTCTAATATTTACCCTCTATTGGGCACAGTAGGATTTTATTTTCTTACTCCTTGAAACTGGGTATAGCCATGTGACATTTTGACCAATGAATTTTGAAAGTCAGAATTCAACATGTTATGTTTGGGCTAAAATTTGAGAAACCATTTCTGAAATAAGATATCCCTTTTCTACTGCTACAAGTGAATGTGGAAACACGTGTCAAGCTAAGGCCTTCCTCGGGTAGATTTCAAATAAGTCAGAACTATACTCAACACATTTGACACCCAACATGTGGATTTGTCTTCCACACATTAATTCTCCAACAGCAGATGAACAATCTACAACTCAATTCAGTTCAGTTTTAACAGGACCTAAGTGGATCTAGCTTCATTTCTCACAGGTTAAGGACTGAGACCCATAAGACTATCCCTACTTCAGATACCAATCTTAAGACTTAAACTTCTTATAATTGTTCAGAATGGCTATAAATAAGAGGTTCCCATGATCCCCTCCTTGGGTTTAATAATCTGCTAGAATTACTCACAGAACTCAAGAAGTGACTTGGCATATTATTATCAGTTAATTATAAAGGATATTGAAAGGAAACTGGGCTCAGTACTGACCACTTGGACACACCAAAGATAAGCAAAGCAAGTTTATTGTCAAGAACCTGACAGGTTTCTTCACACGGAGAGAGTAGTAGCAACTTCCTTCTTAGAGTTTCCTTTTGTAAGCAAGGTCATGGTTAAGGGGAGGGGGACTCCATTAGGGGTGGGTCTAGTCATTGTGGTTGGCACAGAAGACACTACCTTGATTTTACGAAAAGCAAGTTCCTGTTTCTTAAGGACAGAAACATACAGGTTTCTATTTCTCAAGAACAGAAATAGACAGTTATTTCTTAATAAGAAGAACAGTAGCTATAAAATGGGGGTGGGGGAAAGGAAGATGGCTGTAGTTGTGCCAACAGATATGACTCAGGAACATCCCAGTGGAAGTTATGCACATACATGGCAAAACATGGAGCAGGTGGGGTTTTTGCAAAGGCTCAATGTGCTCTCTAGAAGTGCTATCCTCACAAAACCTTGATCTATTCAATAACTCAGATGATCTCAGAACTTCATTTTTCAGAGGTTTTATGGAGATTCCACAGACATGATTAGTGTCATTAGGGATTAATTCAATCTCCAGTCCCACCTTTTTTCTAGGAGTTTATGTATAGAAGTACATTGAACTGAAAGTTGTAACACTCAAATCATGCCTTGGTCTTTCTGGTGACCAGGCTCTATCCTGAAGTTATCTCTGGATTCCTTATTACCAATTAACTCATTAACACATGAATATATCTATTTATCACCCAGGACATTCTGAAGGTCTTAAAAGCTCTTGTGTTACTCACAAGGGCCTAGAACCAAATCAGAGAAGATGGGCCTATCACTTTTATCACCCAGGAAATTACAAGATTTTAGGGACTCTGTGTCAGGAACAGGGAATGAAGACCAAATACATAGTTTTATTATATTAAAATATGGTAATAAGACTGAGAAGATGATTTCTGTCAATCAATATTGCATAGATACTTTACCAATATTTCAGATTGTTAGGTATAATTTAGACTACCTGGCTGGTATGAGCACCATTTGATTTAAGAAGTCAAAAATAGAAAAATAGTCACTGAAAATATTAATAAAATAAAACCCTGCCAATATTATTCAAATGATATGCACTTGATGCAAATAAAGAGATGCAAATAAAGAATGTTAAGTTTCTTAAAAGGGAACAATTCATATAAGCAATAGAACATGAAGGAATCACAATGGGATACATTCAGATATTCATACCAAATATTTATAAATAAATAGAAGAAAAATATCATAAAAATACATTAACTAGTAAAATAAATTTAAAAAACACTTGAGTCAAAATGAAGCCTTAACAAAAGTGAAGTAGTTTTCAGAATATCCTTCAAAAGAGCACCAGGCATAGATAGTTTTATGTTAACCAAATCTTCAGACAAGAAGTTTCCCCCACATTATATAAGATGTTTCAGAGAATGTAAGTTTCCCACCTCATTGAAGCCAACCTAACTCTAAAAATTTATAGAGTATTATCAAATTGAAAATTATGGTGCATTGTTTAATTTTGAAAATTATTCAATTTTTTCTTAATAATGAACCTGACTAGTTGTGCATGCATTCTGTAGTTGACCACAATCTTTATACTCCCTATTTGATGCAAACAGGTTAGAGTTTTCCTGAGATATTGATTTATTCAGCCATCAAGCGGTTGGACAGGAATGGAAGTGTGAACTTTAGGGTAAGATCTTATGTACTGCTTTTGACGATCCACTCCTTTCCCCAAAATTGACAGATAAATATTGGAATTATATAAGCATCAAGATCTTCAAAAAAGATGGTATCATAGGGCCAGGGCTGTAGCTCCGTGGTGAAGTGCTTGCCTCACATATGTGAGGCACGGGGTTCGATCCTCAGCACCACATAAAAATAAATAAAGATATTGTGTGTTCATCGACAACTAAAAAAAAATTTTAAAAAAAGTTGATATCACTGTCTTCTTGTCTTACACCACTCTAATTCACATAATTGTTATCTGCTAATTCCCTGAGAACATTTAGTTTATAATCATAGAGTGTCTGAGAATTAATTTTAGTTTAAGTTAATTGTAAAAAAATATAATTGATAGCAAGAAATATTGTGCTGGATGTTGACTTTGGTGTTATTAACATGGTGAATCTGAATTATACCATTTTGCTTTCATTCAAATGTGTGATAAATATGACATTGGTGCTTCATCATATTATTTTAATTTGCCCAATTTATATTAGTGTTTTTACATGAAATACTTTATCCTTAACTTCACATAACACAGCCCTATTGCATGTAAACTATTAAGTCCCAGTTGAATTGGTTGTGAAGTCCAGAGGAAGAATCAACTGAGGTCATTACCACAGGAAAGAAAACTGAAATGTCAAATACTGCCCATAAGGAATTGGGAATGACAAAGGGAATGTCAGCTGTATGGTAAATTTTGTGTACCATGCCACATATTTTTAATGGTGTTTTAGGACTTTCTGGTATAGCTTCATTTTTTTATGATGAGTTAAATAGGTGGTAGAAGTATTGCACACATACCATGTTCGGAAGCAGAGGTGCATTTAGTGTCATTGTATTATCTTGTCTGGTTTGAGTATTCTGCTTTGTGATTTCCACTTTATTTTTGTCAGGAAAAGTCAATGTATAAAAAATTATTCCCAAAACATTTTCATTTAACAGCTTTACCATTTTAGATTTGCTGTTTTTCTTAGTTTAAATTATTCTTTGATTTGGGTGTTATTCTCAATGAAACATAACTTCATGCATTTAAATTTTCTAGAGTATTTTTTTAAATTCATCACTAGCCATTTAGTGTGCTTTGTGTTCACTGTCATTTTCTTTATGAAACCAATTTTGCTTCCCTCGTAAAAAGTGATATAAAATAGCCTAATCATAGTCCAATAGACTGTTTGTCCTTTGGTATTATTGGTTCTAGGGAAAAGAAACATCCTTATTTATAGCTGGGAAATTATAAAATGGTGTGATTTTTAATTACTTAAAGCTTAGTTTTAACAAAATCCAATGTTGACTAGCAATAAATATAAAGATAGTTTTTGATCTATGTTATTATTCATTAATTACTTTTAGCTTGCTTATGGAAAAATATTCTGCACTATGTTAATGCAGGAAAAGTATTGAATCTACTCCCAATATGAAATTCCCACATTTATTTCTTTTATAATATATTGTTGGCAATGGGATTGTGATGTGCTATATTAATATGCATTTTTCCTGTTTAGAGATTATTTGTTATAGCTGACACTTAATTGGTCTTGCAGAGTGCCAGCCAGCATATAATCCACATAATAAACATTTAGCAAATATTTATTTCATGATTAAATAGAATTTGGAATCTCATTTTGTAATTGAAACATCAAAAACCCATTGTGTGGTTGCTTTTTCCATTCATACGCTTTGCTCATCTGACATTCTGTTCTCCACATGCAAAACAAAGATACCATGGCTCAAAAATCTCATTTCATCATTTCTTTTTTTATTTTGGATACTATCTATGATTGAAACGAAGAAAGGTGATGTTTCAATGAAACTCACAGTTATTTTTAAACAATGTATTCATTAAATGATTCCCCACAGGGAAGTTTAGGAATAACAGCTCACTCTCATTGTATTACTCTCCCATTTGGCTTGCCAACCTGATGTTGTATTGTCTCTCAGATTATTTTTAATCCACTTATTGATTTCCTTCTTACTAGGACCATGTTGACTGGGTTTTTGTTTGTTTCTAATAATTTAAAGGGATTCTGTTTCATAAACTTCTTGATTCCTTAACACTTTGGACTACTTCTGGGTATGTATTAATTGCCAGCTCTAACTCTATGGGAATGATGCTCCCAATTTGATAAGTCACGTCATTTTTTCAGAGATGGGATCCATGGGAAAATGAAAATGTTGAAAGCTATAAGGTTTTATTTGAATTATCATTAGCTTTTTAAATATTTCTTATAGTAATTAGCTTGTGAGTCCAAAAGATTGAGAATGTTATGTAAAATCACAGATAGACTTTGTCCCCCTCATTTGCATGTAATGCTTGAGTCTATAACTCATTCAGTGAATTTTGGGATGCAAGTTGTCAAAATGTAAAGACACAAATTATATTTATATTTGTTAAACACTGTTAATTAATATTGGCCTTAATGGTCCATATAAATCTTCATTTTATAAACTCAGTATCATAATTATTTTTGACTGAAGAATGTGCTTAAGTGTATGTGTTCTGTGTCTTTTCCACTTAAGTTTTTATATAGTTAGGCATTTATCATAAGGCTTTTCATAATTTTTCCACATAGGTCAAATTGTGGGAAGTTATATTAATAAGTATATGGAGATAAACTCATTTTTCTTTTTGCTTCAGGTTCCTGTGTGGCTCTGTGTGGTCCTGCCTGGCAATAGACAGGTGGGCCTAAATGGCTGCAGTGCCTTAGGATTGAGATGCGCATCTTACGCCGCAGTCTCCACTTGACCTGCTTTGCTCACTTGGCCTCATTTGCTTTTTTTCTACTCATTTTTTATTTATGTTTTTGTCTATTCTTCAGTGATACATTCTAATGGTATACTATGTAAAGTTTTGAAACATACATATACTGTGCCATGTTTAAATCAGTTTAACATATCCATCTCCTCAAATGTTTATCAGTTCTTCATGGTAAAACCTTCCCAAATTCTTTCTTCTAGCTTTATAAAATGTACAGTCCATTATCAGCCTGAATATTTACCCTAGTGTGTCATAGCACACCAGAACATCTTGTTTCTATTTATAGGTTAGACCCACTGATCAACCTCTCTCCATCTCTCCCCCAACCCTGTACTCTTCCCAGCACCCATTAACCTCTATTCTGCTCTCAATTTTTATGAGATCAACATAATGGAGTCAACATATGAGTGAGACCATGTGGTACTTGTCTTTCTGTGCCTGGTTTATTTAACTTAACATAATGACTTCCTGTTGCATTCACATTTTTCCAAATGAAGGATTTCATTTTTTTTTTAGTGTTTTTTTGGTAGTCTGTTGTGTATATGTGCCACATTTTCCTCTTTCCATTTCTCAATTGACAGGCACTTAAGTTATTTCTATTTTTTATCTATTATTAATAGCGTTACAATGAACATGGAGTGCAGTTTTCTCTTTGGTGTCATGACTTCATTTCTTTCAGATGTATATCCAGAGTCCTGGGATCATATGGTCTATGGTAGTTCTGTTTTTAATTTTTTGAGGAATCTCCATGGTGTTTTCCATAGTGGCTGTACTAATTTACATTCTTATCAACAGTGTGAAAGGGTTCCTTTTGTCTTTATTCATATGGTCCTATAGAAAGGAAATGTAAATATGAGTGCTTAAATATTAAAAATTTGGATCATAGGAGAAGAAATTTGGATTTTATAAGCATCTTATATCTTGACAAAAATATGTTTTTCCTTAATTCTGATAACATTGGATAAATATTTTCACTTTTCCCTAATCTAGATTTAATTGCTACTCATTTTGTAAGACAACAATGATAATACAAACCTTTCAAATTTCCTTTTTAGTAATTTTAATTTGATGTAATTTTTAGTAATATGAATTTTAGTAATTTGAATATGAAATAATGTCTTTGTCTCTGTCTCTGTCCCTCCCTCTCTTTTTAATATTAGGAGAAAAAGTTCAACTCAGATTTCATTCAATTTTGGATCAATGAATGTTTGTAGAAAAAATTACTTCAGATGTTGCTGGGCGTGGTGGCACATGCTTGTAATCCGAGGCTGAGGCAGGAGGATCGCAAGTTCAAAGCCAGCCTCAGCAAAAGCAAGGTGTTCAGTAACCCAGTGAGACTCTGTCTCTAAATAAAATACAAAATAGGGCTGGGGATGTGGCTCAGTGGTCAAGTGCCCCTGAATTCATTCCCTGGTACAAAAAAAAAAAAAAAAAAAAAAAAAAAAAAAAATAAGATGTTTGAATTCTGTCAAGGAGGAACTGACTGGAGGAACTGACTGGAATTTCAGCTCATACAACTCATTTAATAGAATAATTATTTTTTTTATATAGATTCAATATGGTTGCCTGGGTTTTTATTCAGAGGTTGATTTGTCATGTCCAGAGTGTAAAGCAGTTTAAACTAAGTGTGAGTGTGGGAAGTTTGGAAGTTTAACATTTTCAGAGGAAAAGTAAAAAAAAATGCTTTGGTTGGATAATTTCACATTGTTTTGCCATATGTCTCTCTTTTACTCCCAAATTCATGGTGTTCAAAGGTACAAATTTGGTAAGAACATAAGAAAAATAAGCTTTTTTGTGGCTTTGTTTTATTTTCACTATTTAAGTAAAAATTGCATATGATTTGCTCTATATTTTCCTATATGAGCTAATACTATCAATATAAAATATATTCAACTTAATTTTAAAATGTGCATGTTTACAGAACTAATTGTAACCTTGAACCAGTGTAGTTTAAAAATTACCATATAGTATGGTGATACTATACAGCAGGCAATCAGTATGAGGCCAGGTTTAGAACTTTCACAATGTGTTCATTAGTAAATAATTTTCCTCCAATTTTGTGCTTTGATATCCTTTTCTTGTTTCAGGACTTTTAATCTTGTTTCAGGACTTAAAAATCTGTAAATTTTAAGAAAAAGGATCTGTCAATGTATATTGTGTCATTTTACCTCACACATGGTCTTTTCTGTCATTGTCTGAGGTTTGTCTCTCGCTGTCTCAGACAACAAATGTTAACTCTTTTATGTGTGTCCTTGTACTGTGTACTCCTTGGTTACTTACCTACCTACAAATGCACTAACACACACACACACACACACACACACACACACACACACAAACATACACACACACACAATCACACACATATGCATCTTGCTTTATCAATTGGCTGTGTGTCATGAAAATCTCTCTAGTTGTTTTACATCTAACTTACATAGTCTTTTGTGTAAGTATGTTGTTCTTCATTATGAGTAACAGTATATAATTGTTTATTCCACCTCATACTTGTTGAGATTTACTTTTTTTCTAATATTTTACCTCTGAAACTATGCTTTAATAAGCATCTTTAAGTTTGGATATTTTTATGTCAATAACATGCATTCCTTGGTGTGGATTTTAAGGTCAAAGGACATGGGCATTTTAATAAGTATTTGAATAACACTTTCCAAAAAAAGTATACCCATAATTTGTATATAAAGCTAATATTTGTTTTTCACATATCTGCCAATTACCTGAGTGTGTATTTTCTACCTGTCTCTATTGGTACCATTGATTGGAATTGTTCCTTTTCAATTTTTTAATTCGATTAGTATAAAATGATTATTTGTCATTTGATTCATATATTGCTGATTGCTTAGGAAATTTAAAGCATTTTCATGTATTTAGTGGCATTTGGATTTGCTTTTCCATGAACCATCTATTTATGTTCTTTGTTCTTTTTTGTTAAACTGCTATATTTCTTTTTTGGTTGTCACTTTATAATGATAAGCTTAGCTTTATCTGAAAATGTTATTTTAGGATTATTCTTACTCTTGTTTTATATCTTCTTAAAATTAATACTTAGAGGTCTCATACCACGATATTTATCTTATTAAAGTCCTGCTATTCTATGGTACAGTAAGTAGGGTGAATACAGTTAAAAATAATGCATTTTATGTCTCAAAATGGTTAGAAGAAAGGGTTTTTCAATGTGTTCATCATAAAGAAATTATAAACTTTGAAGGTGATTGGTATAGTTTGGATCTGAAGTGTCTCCCAAAGGTCCATGTAGTAAAGGCTTGCTCCCCAGTTAGTGCTATTGGGATGTGGTGGAACCTTTGGGAGGTGGGGTCTTCTGGAAGTCTTTAGATCATTGAGTTTGTGCCCTAGAAGGGGGTTTAAGATCTTCCATGATATGCTGTCTTGCCACAGGCCCAAAACCAATGAGCCCAATCAATCATGAACTGGAAACTTCAAAACTGTGCAGCAAAATAAACCCTTTTCCTGTATTAATTGATTATCTTGGGTATTAGTTAAAGTGATGGAAAGCTAATAAAGCCCATGAGGAATATCCTTATTACCCTGATCTGGTAATTACCCAATATATACATGAATCAAAACTTTACATTTTACCTCATAAAAATGTACATACATTATATGTCAATCCACAGATAAAAATAAAAAGGAAGTATGCGTGCGAAAGAACAGTCAAAGCATTATGTGTGTTTTAGTTCTTACTTGCTCTCTTTGATAGATAGGCTTGGGCCCATGGGCCACCTCCCCCATGGAAATTTCCATGAGGAGCAACCTGGTTTCATTTTCCCCAGGCATGAGCCAATCAGCTTAAAGGTCACTCTGTTCACCAGGCAGGAGCCAATCAGCTTAAAGGTCACCCTGTTCCCTGGGCAAAGAGCCAATAGCGTAAAGGCTTCTCTGGTACACCACCCACCAGAAATCCCTACTTAAGTCCCTGCCTGCCTGGAGCTCAGACACAAGAGCTCCTCCCTGCTAAGAGGAAGCAGCCGCTGCAACAGCTCCAGACTCACCGTCTCCAGCCCGGCTGCAGCTTCCCCAGCCAACAGCTCCAGAGACCACAGCTGGCACCAGGCACCCAGCACCACCAGGCACCTACCCTCCAGCCAGAGCTCGCACACTCCCCTCTCCCTGACTCCTCTCTCCCACCAGAGCTTGCACACTTCCCTCTCCCTGACTCCTCTCTCCCCCCCAGAGCTTGCACACTTCCCTCTCCCTGACTCCTCTCTCCCCGTACTTCTTTACCTCTGACCAGCCATAAAGGCTGGTGAATAAATCTCTTGGCTGCACGGTTGTCTCCCATGTGATTTTTGCGCTTCACTCTTAATTCCAAGAAATAGTCACTGGTAAGTGTTTGGTATTTACATGTGCTTCCTTTAGACCTTCTTTAGAGAAGAACAGCAGATGGAGAGTTCTTTTAACTTTTATTTTGTTTGGGAATTATTTTATCTCACCTTTTCCTGGAAGGATTTTTTTTTTTTTCGATTGTAGATTCTAAACATAAAATTCTTTTCTTCAGCACTTCAAAAATGTGCTACATCATTATAGTCCCAGGGTATCTGATGAAAAAAACTACTATTGAAATTGTTGTTCACCATGGGCAATCCATTGTGTTTTTTCTTGATTCTTTAAATTTTTTCTTTAATTTTCATGAACTTGAACAAGAAGTATCTATGCACTGATTTCTTTAGTGTTTTCCTGTTTGCAGTTCACTTACTTCATTGAATTCATAGGTTTATGCTTTGTTTTTCATCAAAGTTGTGGTTTTTTTTAATTTTTATTCTAATTTGTTATACATGCTTGCAGAGTGCAATTCATTTCATATTATATATAAAGCACACAAATTTTCAAGTCGCAGGTTTTACATAAAGTATTTTCACAACAATTGTGTCTTCATACATGTACTTAGGATAATGATGTCTAACTTATTTTACCATTAATCCTATGTCCTTGCCCCCTCCCTCTTGCTCCCCCTCACTTTGTTCTATTTAATGTTCCTTCATTCCTCTCATCCCCCCTCCCTTGCCTTTATAAATCAGTATCTTCATAATAAAGAGATCATTGGACCTTTGGTTTTATGGGATTGGCTAACTTCACTTAGCATTATTTTCTCCAGCTCCATCCATTTACCTGCACAGGCCATGATTTTATTCTCTTAGTGCTGAGTAGCGTTCCATTGTGTAAATATACCGAAGTATCCCTATTCATTCATCTGCTGATGGGCATCGGGGTTAGTTCCACAATCTAGCTATTGTGAATTGTGCTGCTATAAACATCGATGTGGCTGTGTCCCTGTAGTAAGCTGTTTTTAAGTCCTTTGGGAATAGGCCAAGGAGTGGGATAGCTGGGTCAGATGGTGGTTTCATTCAAAGTTTTCCTAGGAATCGCCATACTACTTTCCAGATTGACTTCACCAATTTGCAGTCCTACCAGCAATGTATGAGTGTGCCTTTTTCCCCACACCCTCGCCAACATTTATTGTTGCTTGTATTTTTGATAGCTGCCATTCTGACTGGAGTAAGATGAAATCTTAAGAGTTGTTTTGACTTGCATTTCTCTAATTGCTAGAGATGTTGAACATTTTTCATATATTTGTTGATAGATCGTATATCATCTTCTAAGAAGTGTCTGTTTAATTCCTTGGTCCATTTATTGATTTTTTTTTTTTTTTTTTTTGGTGTTAAAGTTTATGAGAGCCTTATATATCCTTGAGGTTAGTGTTCTATCTGGTGTGTTTGTGGTAAAGATTTGCTCCCATTCTGTAGGTTCTCTATTCACCTCACTAATCATTTCTTTTGCTGAGAAAAAGCTTTTAAGTTTGAACCTATCCCATTTATTAATTCTTGGTTTTAAATCTTGCGAGATAGGGGTCTTATTGAGGAAGTTGGGTCCTAATCCAACATGATGGAGATTTGGGCCTACTTTTTCTTCTATTAGGTTCAAAGTTTCTGGTTTAATTCCTAGGTCCTTGATCCACTTTGAGTGGAGTTTTATGCATGGTGAGAGAAAGAGATTTAATTTCATTTTATTATGTGAGGATTTCTAGTTTTCCCAACACCATACCATTTTCTTCAAATATTTTTTCAGCTCTACAATTTATTTGCTTCTTGTTCCAGAACTCCAATGAGCATTTTTTTTAATTTTTTTTTTATTGTTCTACAACTTCTAGAGGCTCATTGTATTGTTTTGAATATGTTTCCTCTCTTTTGTTCAGATCACATAATTCCCTTTGTTCTGTCTTCAAGTTCATTGGTTTCCATCTCCATTATGCTATTTAGATATCCCGTGTTTTTTTTTTTTTTTTTTTTTTTTTTTTTTTTTTTTTTTTTAATAAATGGCTATTGTACTTTTTCATTCTAAAAATTTTATCTGGGACTGGGGTTGTAGCTCAGTGGTACAGCACTTACCTAGCATGTGTGAGAAACTGGGTTTGATTCTCAGCACCACATATAAATAAGTTAAATAAAGATCCATCAACAACTAAAAAAATATTTTAAAAAATGTATCTGTTTCATTTTTATGTCCCCTTTTTCTTTGCTGAGATTTTAAAATGTTTTTCTTTGTTTTTTTAAGATATAAATGATAGTAGAGTATATTTTAATGTATTATACATACATGGGTCATAATTTATTTGATACTTGTGGTTTTACATGATGTGGGGTTTCACTGGTGGCATATTCATATATAAACATGGGAAACTTACGTCCAATTTGTTCTATTGTCTTTCCTATTCCCATCCCACTTTCCTTCTATAGTGTTCATAATTTTTCATTATAGTATTTTTATGGCAGTCATTTTGAAATCCTTGCCAGATATCATAACACCTATCTTGACTTAAGGTTTGTTACTCTTTCATTACTCAATTTGAGTTGATGTGGTTTTTGTTTTGTATAGTGATTTTGGTGATTTTGATATCATCATTTGACTGGACTATAAGTCCTTGTTACTGAAATGAACACTAATTTAGTATTGTGAATGCATCTTTTAATGTGATGTGATTAAAACTCACATTCAATTGATTTAAATGAGATAGATTATTCTAGATAATATTGGTGGACTTGATTTAATCAACTGACAGAACACAAAAGCATAGTTGAGCCTTCCTATGGGAATAAAATTTCCTGTGGATAGTAGCTTCAGTCCTTGTCCAACTGCTGTCATCTACTCATCCTGGAAAGTTGTCATATGAATTTGAGACTTGCCCAATCAGCCTGTAGAGTCAGTTAAGTCAGTTCCTTGCAATAAATCTTTCAATATACATTTCTGGTAGGTTCTGCTTCTCTGGTTGATCCTTGATTGATATACCTTACTATTGGAATAAGAAATAATTCTGGATGGTACCCTAAAACTTTTGTGGATTATGGAGTAAAAAGTTGTTCCTTCATATTTTTTTTTTAAATTTCAGATAGCTAAATTGCTTAGTTAAACCATATACTTCCTGGCTCATTTCTATGGTTTATCATTCAAATGTGTGGTGTGCTCTCCACCTCAGTAGTGATGGAGGTGGATGTCAGAGTATCGCTCACAGGATATGCTGGGGAGAGGCAGACAGAAAATAAGTTACAATGGAAGAAGATTTAAAACATCAGGAAAGAAGGAAGATTAAGGACAAACATATAAGCATATATGATTAGCTCTTCTCTTCAGATTGTAAGATTGTGTTTGACAGTCAAAAGCAAAAATGGTAGCACGATTTAATGTTTTCTGTGTATGTAGAGGTAATATTTCAGACAGCTGTATTTTAAAAGTGAGAGGGTAAAAATGTAAATGGTAATGAGATATCAGTATTCAACTTGATGTTGTAATGTTGATACCACTAGTAGAACTATCACATAATCTTCTATCATTTTCCTATGTATTCACATATGTGAATTCAAAATATACTGTTTACACAAAACTTTTGCATGGTTGATTATAGCATTTTTATTTACAATTTGTAAAAACTGGAAGCTACTAAAATTTCCTTCAACAGGTGGGCAGTGTATAGCATAATATTCTGTACTATTCATTGATAGGAGAGAATTAGTTATTGATGTAGGTAATATTATGGATAAATTTTAAACAAATTTTTCTAAAAGAAAAGAGCCAGATGTAGCTGTTGCATAGTTATTCACGTGACATTCTGGAGGAGGCCAAACTATTGGGAAGAAAAATAGTTCATTTTTTAAAATTGTTATTTTGGAGAAGGCAAAATATTTGCTATAAAATAAATATTCATGGAAATGTGGAGAGTTATTTAATTTTTTTATTGGCACTGGGTTAGTGAATACATGACTGCTATAGTTTGATCTTGAGTTTCCCCAACAGTCTATCTGCTAAAGGCTTAGAGCTAAGCCATGTTGTTATTGGTAGCATTGAGACTTTAAGTAGATGGGGAGAGTGGAAGGAAGTCAGCTCAGTGGGGGCATGCTCTTTAAGGGGATCTTGGGTCCCTGGACCTTTTCTGTATCATTCTTTGCTTCCTAGCAGCCGTGAGGTAAATAAATAAACCGTCTCTGATGAGCTTCTGCCATGATGTACAGGACATACTGTAAGCTGCCTGGTACCAAAAACTGGGAAGAAAACTCTCGGAGGCAGAGTAAAGCTTTTACTACTTTTACTTCTACTTTCTTAGAGCTTAGAGAGGAAAAGAAAGATTTTTAGAGAGAAAGATTAAAGCGAGCTTTTCTTCTTGTCTTCTTAGCTTAGAGTCTTAGAGAGAAAGAAAGATAGAGCTTAGCTTAGAGAAAGACTAGAGCTTCTTTCTTCTCTCTTCTTTCTTCCTTCTTCTTTCTTCTGTCTTCTGTCTTCTGTCTTCTGTCTTCCTTGGGAGCCTCGGCCTAACTCTGACCAGTCATTACTTCTTCTATCTGGTTTCTCTTCTGTAACCGCTCTACCTACGTTCTGGCCGCTCTGATTCTTCTAACCGACCGAGTGACTGCCCGACTGACTGAATTCTCCGTTCTCCTAACTCGGACCGCTTTCACCGGGTTATATACCTTCAGCTTTGCGGGTGCCTACAGGTGCGTCACATACATATCAGGTGGAACTTATGGCTTCCAGCTAGCTGCAACAGCCCTTGCTAATTAGGGCTCCTTCAACATACTGTGCTGCCATACCCGCCAAGCCACAGGACCAATCAACCACAGACTGAAGGCTCCAAAACTGTGAGCTAAAATAAGCTTTTCCTTCTTTTAAATTTATTTTCTCAAGTATTTTGGAAAGCTGATTGATAATAATGAGTTTTAGAATTTGTCAACCCTATAGAACTTCATATCAAGCGATGGAAGTTTAATGTAAGAAAGTCTAAAAATTAATCAAGATTAGGGAAATCACAGGATGAATTACAGAATACTACATATGTACATATTAGAAAGAACCTGAACATTGTGAATTCCTTGTAAAAATAAGCATACTCAATAAGCGGGTTTTAATTTAATTAAAAATTACTGATACTAAAACTGTGGCAGGGAAAAATACACAATGAGCCTGGAGCACTTTATAGTACTAGAAGTTAACAAGAACTGAAACAGAAAAGCATTAATTGGTGGGGATATGTCAAAAGGACATAGGTGCTATCAGGAAGGTGAGACCAATGGTCAAAGGTAGAACAATTTGAGCAACAAAATAAATAATATAGTACTGAGTTATTAACTCAAAAGAATTTAATAAGTACCCATGACTCCAGACTTAAATGAAAAAATTATTTAGTAAATAAATGGAGCAGAAAATGGAAAATGCTTACAGAAAAATTCCAAGTTGTATATGTAGATACTATTCCTACTAGGAGGTAGAATGTAGCCCTCTAAGTGTGGGCTGGATTTACTAGTCTCCCAATAGTACAGTTTTCAGGGAAATAATGGTAACATTGCATGGATAAATCTGGCAGTACCTTATGTACAGGAACAACATGACCTGTAGCAAATTCATGTTGATATACTGTGATGCGAATGAAAGACTACCTCTCTTCTATGGTGTTCTTCCTCAAAATTCACAGTCCCAGTCCAAGGATGAGAAAATATCTCACAAAATCTCAAGTTAAAATAAAAACAAACAAACTATAAGATAGCTGAGAAATATTCTTCAAAAGCATCAAGATTTTGAAAAAAATAACAGAGAAACTAAGACTAAGGAGACATAAAGACTAAACACAATTTGTGTTTCTATATTGAATTATTTTAAAAAAGGACATTATTGAAAAAACTGGTGGAATCTGAATATAGACTCTACCTCAGTAGTAATGTTGTACTACTGTAAATTTCATAGTTTGGAAAAATGTTCAGTGAATATATTAACATTACGAGAAGTTGGATAAAGATAGAAACTCTCTAATACCTTTGCAAATTCTATACATTTCAAATTGTTATAAAATTAAATGTATACTAAAAAACAAAGAACCCAAAGTACTACAAATACACAATTGCTTCAATATTTCTTGTTTCCAAAAGTTAATGGAAAAGGTTAATCCCCAGATCATTTTATTAGTCCCAAGTAGCCTATATTTTTATTTGATAAGAACATAAACATGAATGAAAATTTTCTCAAAAATACAGATGCAAACAATTTGTACAAAATATAAGTGCATTTTATAAAGCAGAGTTTCATGTGGCTAATATACCACAATTAAGTTGAGATAATCTTATAAATGATTTATTTAACATTCAAACATAAATTAAAAAATATATCCATGTGATTCAGAACATTAACAGACTGTAGAAAAATAATTTTATCATACCAGTATATGCAGAAAAATCATACATTCATGGTAAAAACTCATCAAATTATGAATACATAGGAAAATCTTCAATACAGTAAAAATAATTGGGGAAAATGACTCAAAAGTTATACCCAGTGATAAAATATTGTGAATATTCTCTTCTTATCTGGAGCCCAATAAGATGACTTTTACTGTCACTTCTATTTCAATTTGTAGTAGGACATTTATCTAACTAAACAAAATTATGTTTAAATCACTGTTTTATAAAATTTTACAAGTAAAAAAGGGAAAATAATAAAATCTTATTAGGTCAATTTTTGTTACAATTGTTGTTTGGATACAAGGTTGGTTTATAGAAAAATATTTCAATATATTAGCAGCAATTAGTATATGTGATTTTTTTTTTTTTTCTCTTTGGAACTAGAATTAAACGCAGAGGCTCTGAGCCACATCCTCAACCCTTTTTATATTTAATTTTGAAAGAGGGTCTTACTAAGTTGCTTCAGGCCTTGATAAGTTTTAGAAGCTGTCCTTGATCTCAGGATCCTCCTGCCTCAGCTTCCCAAGTTGCTGGTATTATAGCTATGTGCTGCTTTGCTCAGCAATATATGTGGTTTCTAATGCTATTTGCAACAATAAAAATCACCCATTTTTTTTAGAGAGAATAAGTATTTTAATCATTCATTAAATATTATACTAATAATATATCGTGGACATTTTTCATGTTTGGTAGCTACCCTCTTAGATGGTCCCAATGAGCCCTCCCACTCCCTTGTATTTGTGCTTTTATATAAATCTCCCTCCTTCAGTATGGGTTAGACCTAGGGACATTTTTTTTTTCTTATTTGAATAGCTGTCTTTATTTTTTTTTTTTATTCAAAGTTGTTGTATTTATAATAGTAGTATGCATTATAATTCATAATAAACATATAGAGCATCTTTTTTTACAAAACACTGTTTGTATAGAATGTATATTCTTACCATTCAAATCTTCAAACATGCATTTAGGATAATGACATCCATCTTATTCAATCACCTTTTCTTTTTTCCCTGCATCACACCCCTTGCTCCCTTCCTTCCCCTCCCTCCCCTTTGATCTTTCTAGCATTCCTCCAATCCTCCTATGTACCCCGACCTGACACTACTGTGAGTCAGCCTCCTTATATCAGAGGAAACATTCGGTATTTGGATATTTTAGATTGACTAACTTCACTTAGCATTATATTCTCCAACATCATCCATTTACCTGTGAATGCCATTATTTTATTTTCTTTTATTGCTGAGTAAAATTCCATTGTGTATATGTACCACATTTTCTTTATCCATTCATCTACTGAGGGACATCTAGTTTGGTTCCACAATCTAGATATTGTGAATTGTGCTGCTATAAACATTGAAGTGGCTGTGTTACTATAATATGCTGTTTTTAAGTCTTTTGGGAATAGACCCAGGAGTGAAATGGCTGGGTCATAGGGTGGTTCCATTCCCAGTTTTCCAAGAAATCTCCATATTGCCTTCCATAGCAGTTGCACCATTTTGCAGTCCCACCAGCAATGTATGAGTGCGCCTTTTTCCCCACATCCTCTCCAACATTTATTGTTGTTTGTGTTCTTAATGGCTGCCATTCTGACTGGAGTAAAACGAAATCTTAGAGTAGTTTTGATTTGCATTTCTCTAATTGCCTGTGATGTTGAGCATTTTTTCATGTATTTGTTGATTAATTGTGTATCTTCTTCTGAGAAGTGTCTTTTCCATTCCTTAGCCCATTTGTTGATTGGGTTGTTTTTTTGGAATTAGGTTTTTTTTTTTTTTTTTTTTTTTTTTTTTTTAGTTCTTTATATATTCTAGAAATTAGTGCTCTATCTGATTTGCATGTATTAAATATTTGTTCCCAAATTGTTGGCTCTCTATTCAACTCACTGATTGTTTCTTTTGCTGAGAAGAAGCTTTTTAGTTTTAATCTATCCCATTCATTTATTCTTGATGTTAATTCTTGCGCTACAGGATTCTTATTAAGGAACATGGGGCCTAATCCGACATGTTGGAAATTGGAGCTTGCTTTTTCTTCTATTAAGTGTATTGTCTCTGATCTAATTCCTAGGTCCTTGATCCACTTTGAATTGAATTTTGTGCATGGTGAGAGATAAAGGTTTAATTTCATTTTGTTGCATATGGATTTCCAGTTTTCCCAGCACCATTTGTTGAAGAGGCTATCCTTTCTCCACTGTACATTTTTGGCACCTTTGTCTAATATAAGATAACTGAAATTATATGTGTTAGTCTCTGTGTCCTCAATTCTGTACCCTTGGTCTACCAGTCTGTTTTGGTGCCAATACCATGCTGTTTTTGTTACCAATGCTCTATAGTATAATTTAAAGTCTGGTATGGTGATGCCACCTGCTTCACTTTTCTTGCTAAGGATTGCTTTGGCTATTCTGGGTCTCTTATTTTTCCAGATGAATTTCATGACTGCTTTTTTTATTTCTTTGAGAAATGTCATTGAGATTTTGAAAATCACTCAATTTTTAAAAGTTTGTGGACATTCAAGTTCTTTTATAGTAGTCCATTAAAATGAGATAAACAAAAGCAGCCTTGAATTAATTGTGGTCATATCATTCTTATATGTTGAAATAATTAATAGAAAAAAAAATGCATGTTTTCCCCCCACAACTTATCTATGCATTTGAGGCTTTTTCTAATATGGATATGCTGTTTTACTAAAATAAAAAAGTCAATGCAGCAGTATTTATTATAATACAAGAGAGAAAGTAATTATCAAGAAAATTATTTACAAATTTTGAAAACTATGGATTTTCATTATTATTAAAACTACTTAGAAATTATGACCAAAATACACAGAAATTAGTATTGATACAAAGATGAAATACTAGGTCAATGAAATAGAATTTAAGTATAGAGCAAATCCAAAAGTATATGTTAATAACAAAGGTCAGATTATAAAACATATTCTGGGTAAAATAAATCCATGTGAAAAAAATATTAATTTTGGCCCTACTATGTGATATGCAAAAAATTAATTTTAGGTAGTCATAACCATAACTGTAATAAAAGTTGAATTAAGGAAATTAATAGTGTATAGGTATAGAATAATAGCTTCATGATCTTAAGGTCAGCTAAAATTTATTTACAGGCCATCAAAATTATTACTTATAAAGGAATCATTTTATGAATTAGAATTTCAGCTCCTTAAACAGTACCACCAGTAAATGAATATAACGAAAAGTTACAGATTAAAAGAAGAAATTTGTCATTCATAGTATAAGTAACTATGACCTGACAATCGATAAGAAAAAATATTTTCAAAACCTAGGTAAATGGCTTTACCTCTACAAGGAGAACAAAAAGATAATATTTAAGGCCAATAAGCGTATGAAAAATGCTTAATATAATTTCCATAAAACAACGGCAAAATGAATCCACATTGACTTGTTGTTGGTATGGATCAATTAAAAAGACTGGCAATATGATAATATCAAATGTTGAATAAAATATAGAACAAATGGGAACATTTTATATAAGGGTGCTCTAAAGGGAATTCTAGTTCGTGTGAGTAATTGAATGAATGCATTCTATGAGTTTCCTAACTCTGATATCTTATGAAGGATGGACATAAGTATCATTTCTTAACTAATAAACCTTCAGTGAGGTGCAAAAGATCACACTGTACTTCAGCACTACCTGCTCTTGTTTCATGACCCATGGATATGCAGATTTTATCTCATCTCTTAGGGTTCTGCTATAATTTTAATATAATTTGTCTTCCCACACTTCATGTGTTGGAGGATTGGTCCCTAGTGTAATGTTATTGAGAAGTGTTGCGACCTTTAAGAGGTGAGGCCTCCTGGGAGCTGAGTAGGGCATTAGGGCATGACCCTTAGAAGGGATTAGTACCTGTCTTGTGAGAATGGATTTAGAAATCACGGAAATGGATTAGTTATTATGAGAATGAGTTATTACCAAGAAAGTTTGACTTTATCAGCTTGCTCTCTTGCTTTTTCTCTGGTCACACAACTCTCCTTCCTCCTCTTTCACTTCCTTTCCCATGCTCTCCTTCAGTGTGATGCTGTCTACCATGAGGCCATCACCAGATGCTCATGCTGGTTCTATTCTCTTGGACCTTTTGATATGAGAGCTAAATTAACCTCCTTTTCTTATAAAGTTCTCAGTCTCAGATGTTTTGTTGTAGTAACACAAAACAGACAAAGCCTCCTTCACATTCTCTCCTAGCACACCATGTCTTCTACATTTTTCTTTAACACACATTTACACTCTATCTTGAAGTTTCCTTCTATTCTTGTTATCAATGTCTTCTACCACCTCTAAGAACTAGCACAAAATTTCCTTTCAAAATGCAGCCCATTTAAACTATCAAACACTGTAGCTATTTCCAGTGAATCTTGTAGTTTCATCATTATATTACATCATGGAAGAATTCTGGAAGCTTTGAGTTAATTTTCTCAGAAAACACTTGTGTCTATATTTTATACCTAGTGCACTGATTGGCCTAATGGCTTTTGTTTGTTTGTATTTTAGTTTTAAATCATTATACTAATTACTTTTGTCAATCAAAGTTACTATCCATTGCAATCAGTCCCTAAGTCTCTTCATTGACTACTATTGTCTTTCATCTTACTACCTGGAATTATACATTCTTGTGGTATATTTCTTTCAACATGGATTAAATGTACATAGTCTAAATATTTTCTTTTTAAACAGAGTATATGAGGCATTCAAGGGAAAAACCACTTTATATTCTTTACCATTTTCCTTTCTTTCATCACTAGGTTTTGACAATTACCTTAAGGCAGAAGAATCCTTTGAGAGCCTCAGGCATCTGCATACAGACTGTCCTTCAGTTCCATCCATTATTCCAATTAATCATTTCTGGACATCTCTGCTAATCCCTAGTCTGTATTGCCGGCAGGCTTTTATGACCCCTTAGATTTATTTCTGTTATAATAATCTAATTTAGAAATGTCAAAAACAAGTTACTGTATGGTTGTAGAAAAACAAGTTACTGTATGGTTGTAGAAAATTGAGAGGATAACATGATATAGGATAAAGATTTTTTTCCCTTGAAAAGATTGATATCAAAGGCTTCTTCCTCTTTTCTGGAAAGGTTTTTCTATAATGTATTCATTCAAATGTGAGGTAAAATATTTCCTGTCAATGTAAGTTTAAGTTAACATGTTAACTAGTGACCTGCTGCTAAACCAATTAAAACAAAAAAGAAAAAAAATGATGCATAGCAGTTACTGACGTTCACAGTATAAATGTTCCAGCTTTACTATTATCAAACAGGTAATTTGGTATCATTGAATTAAGCAGAAATGCAAAAATAAAAAATAACTATGAACCTCTATACCTGCACTATTAATTATATTCTCATGACTTCAAAAATATTGCAAACTTTTCTGTGTTACCTGTGACCCCAGGAGACTATGATTGCTGAGGTAAAAGGATCTCAGATATTTTGTCCAGCAGTTTGAAGGAAGATTTTTCACTTGACTGAACCCAGGCACTGCCAAGCAATTGAGTTTTCCTAAGAAGTTCTAACTGAAACCATTAAATGTTTAATTTTACTACAAATACTGTGAAAAAGCAATTTTAAAATACTTGTATTGACTGAAGATATAGTCAGGTTTTAGAAAATATTTCATACACATTGAGTAAAATGAATAGAAACTAAAAGAACAATAAAATGGATCAATGAATCAAAGAGTAAAGCTTAAATCTATACATTGAGTATAGATTTACCATCTAGAGATTTACCATACTAGAGATTTACCATCTCTAGTAAAGCTTAAATCTATACATTGAGTATACTCAATTTATACATTGAGTAAAAGTACAAAGTTCTGTCACACCCCTTCACAATCAACAGCTATACACACATACATGCGTGCACACACACACACGTGCACACACTCACACATGCACACACAATTTTACCTCTTAGTAATTTCTTGTATTAGTGTGGTACATTTGTTATAATTGATAAACCAATATGAATACATTATTGCTTACATTATAGTTTACACTACATATACAATACATTATAGTTTACATTATAGTTTACAGTTCATTTTTTGTGCTGTGTATTCTATGATTTTTGACAAATTTATTGTTCCATATACCCATTATTATAGGTTCATATAGAATAGTTTCACTTTTCTCAAAAACTCTGGACTGCATCTGTTCATTACATTCTATTTGCCAAAGAACAACAGAAAGATCCATTTGCCATCTCTTGGTTCAGTTTTGGTGGATCATATGTGTCTAGAAATTTATGTTTCTTCTAAATTTTCCAATTTATTGAAATATAAACTTTCCAAGTAGTCACTAATGATCCTTGGGATTTCAGTTGTGTCTGTTATGATATCCTCATTTTCATCTCTAATGTGATTAACTTGGGTTTTCTCTCTCTTTCTTTTGTATAGTTTGGCTAGGGGTATATAAATCTTGTTTGTTTTCTAAGAACCAACTCTTTGATTCATTGATCCATTTTATTGTTCTTTTAGTTTCTATTCATTTATTTTCAGATCTAATCTTTACTATTTCTTTCCTTCTGATTTAGGATTGTTTCATTTCTTTTTTTTTTTTAAGACCTTAAGATGCAGAACTATGTTTATTTAAGAGTGCTTTTTTTTTTTTTTTTTTTTTTTGTTTAACGTAGGCACTCATAACTATAACAGCCTTTGTAGAACCAGCTTTTACTGTATCAAAGAGGTTCTGGCAAGTTCTGTTTCTATCTTAATTTGATTTTAAGAATTTTTACATTTCCCCTTTATTTTCTTCAATGATGCACTCATCATTCAAAAGGACATTGTTTAATCTCCATGTATTTGCACAGGTTTCATAGATTAGTTCAAATTCATCTCTAGTAAAGCTTAAATCTAGTATGTCTGTAGATTTTTTGTCTAGATGACCTGCTTGTTAGAGCAGTATATTGAAACCCCTTATTACTATTGTATTCAGATCAATCAGTTCCTTTATATTGTTTATATATACAAATACATATATATTCATGTATATTATATATAATATGATAATATTTGTTGTATGTAGTTGGGTATGTCAACATTCAGAACATAAATATTTACAATCATGACATCTTCCTGTGGGATTGTTCCCTTTACCAATATGGGATGACCTTCTTTGTATCTTCTAATTTTGGCTTGATATCTGCCTTGTCTAATATAGTAATGACTACTCCTATTGTTTTTGGATTCCATTTGCACAGACCATAATTTTCCATCCTAACACTTTCAACCTGCAAAGGTCTGCCTGTGAGGTTTGTTTCCTGGAGTCAACACACAGTTGGGTCTGTTTTTTACTCTAATCTGATAGTCTGTCCTTTTATTTTATTTTTATTTTTATTTTTTTAGAATCAAGACCTTTTATATTTGGTGTTATTAATAAGTGAAATATGTACTACTACCTGTCATTTTTAAAATTTCTGCTGTTTGAATTGTTCCTTGTTCTCATTGGCTTACTTATTTTTAAATGTGATTAATTCTTTCCCATGTCCTATTGCTTATTTTTATCTTCCTCTTTGGGGAGTAGACTTCTTTAAATATCTTTGGCAATGATGGCTTAGTGATTGTGAATTACCTTCGTTTATGATTATCTTTGAAGAGTTTTATTCTTCAATTCTGAAGGACAACTGCTGGAAGTAATAATCTAGGTTGGCAGTGATTTTCTTTCATGGATAGAAACACATTCCAGGCCTTCTTGGCTTTTATAGAAGTTTTGTCTGAGAATTCTGCTGTAATTTTAATTGGTTTGCATTTACAAACCAATTATAAATGGGTTAGCACTTTCCTCTTGTAGCTTTTACAGATTTTTTTTTTATTCTGAATTGTTGTCATTTTAACTACATGTCCTCTAGTAGTTCTTTCTAGTCCTGTATATTTAGAGTTCTCAATGCCTCCAGTACCTGCATACCCATCTCATCCCCAAGATTCATGTAGTTTGGAGTAATTATTTCATTTAATACATTTTTGGTTATATTAGTCTGTGTCTCTTCTCCTTCCTCAAGGCCTATGCGTGTTTATTTTGTCTTTTCAGTATTGCTCCAAAGGTCTAGTATATTCTGTTCACTGTTTCTAAATATTTTCTTTATTACTGTCTGAATATTCTAATTTCTAGACCTCATCTTTGATAGGGAGTGCTTAGCAGCTTCAGCTCACAATGATCCTATTATTCATATTACTCAGCCCATTTCAAAGGCATTCCCTATGGTAGTGTTTTCTGGTATCTGTAGATGTGATGAATTTGTAGAGATTTAATTCTGCTCAGAGCTATAGTCCTAGGTGTGGTCTTTTCAAAAATCCTATTTCTATAGTAATTGCCTTTTCCAGAATGCCATATAGATGGAATCACAGAATGTATGGCCTTCTCAGATTGGCTTTTTCACTTAGAAACATGCATTTCTTCCATATGTTTCAAAGATTGATAGCTCATTTTTTGATAGCACTAATAATATTCCATTTCATGAACATGTCACAATTAGTTGATTTAGGTACATATTAAGGAATATCTTGGAATATGTTGTTCCATGATCTCCTAGCTTTGAGTGTCTGAGTTGAAAAATCTGCTGTGATACAAATTGGTTTCCCCCTATATGTGATCTGATTCCTGTCTTTTGCGGCCTTTAAAATTCTATTCTTGTTCTGTATGCTAGGCATTTTCATTATAATGTGTCTTGGTGTAGATCTGTTGTAATTTTGTACATTTGGTGTCCTATAAGCCTCTTGTATTTGGTTTTCCAATTCATTCTTCATGCTTGGGAAATTTTCTGATATTATCTCATTGAAGAGGTTGTGCATTCCTTTGGTTTGAACTCTGTGCCTTCTTCTATCCCAATTACTCTTAGATTTGGTCTTTTGATGCTGTCCCATACTTCTTGGATATTCTGTTCATGGTTTCTTACTATCTTCATTGTGTGTTCAACGTTATTTTCAAGATTATATACTTTGTCTTCATTGTCTGAAGTTCTTTCTTCCAGTTGATCTAGTCTGTTGGTGATGCCTTCATTTGTGTTTTTTATTTGGTTAATTGTTTCTTTCATTTCAAGGATTTCTGACTATTTTTATTTTCAGAGTTTCTATCTCTTTTTTGAAGTAATCTTTTGCTACCTGTATTTGCTCTCTTATATCTTTGTTGTAGTGGTCAATTTTGCCTGTATTTGCTCATTTAGGTCATTCTTTGATTCACAGATCATTTTAGTTATGAACCTTCTGAACTCCTTCTCTGACATTTCATCAACTTTCCTGAGCATGGGTTTTCTTATTGTAGAATCCTGGTTTGTTTGGGGTACTTTCCTCCCTTGTTTTTTCATGTTGACTATTTGCCTTACTTTCTTGCAGTGTAGATCTGAGTTATTACAGTTTCTTCCCTATATTCTTATAATATCCTTGCAGGTTGTCTGTCCCTCTCCTTAGTGTTGGACTATCAGAACCTGCCATTGTCACTCAAAGTATGCTACCTGGAACTGGGTCCACGCTGGTTGGTGTGGGTCAAACTGGTTGAGTCTGAACTCCTGTGGTGGTCTGCTGGTTGGAAGAGGCAGTCCTCTGAGCAGAGGTCAGTGAAGCTATCCTAGACTGGCCTGAGTTCTGCAGGTGTTGGCTGGGCTGACCTGGGCTTGCCTGTGCTTGGGAAGAGGTTGGCGGAACTTCCCTGAGCCTGGCCACATCGAGGGAATGTCAGCGGGACTGACCTGGGGCTGGCCAGGATGGGCTGAAGGTCAGCGGGACTGAACTGGGCCTTGTGGCATTCCAATGTAGGTCCCAGAGACTGTCCTCAGCCTGCTTGAACTCAAGCAGAGTTGGTGGGTCTGTCCTTGCTGGCTCCTGCTCTGGGACAGAGGTTGGCAGGACTGGCTGGAACCTGGTCGCACACCAGCGGGGGTCAGCGGGACTGACCTGGGCCTGGCAGCACTCTAATGTAGGTCCCTGGGACTGCGACTGCCCTGAGCCCACCTGAACTCAAAGCAGAGTTGTTATGAATAGAGCTACCATAAATGTTTATATGTCAGTTTTCATGATGACATACATTTTCAACTCCTTTCGATCAATGATCAACTCAGAGCTCTACTGTTGGACCATATAGTAAGAGTGTGTGTAATTTTGTATTAAATTGGCAAACTCTTTTTCAAAGTGTCTATACTTTTCAATGTGTACCAGTTCACATTCCCACACCTAATGAGTAAGAGTTCTGGTTGATCCTTATCCTTGTCAACATTTCATATTGCCAGTATTTTAGATTTTGGCTATTCTCATGGTTGTGTGGTAATCACTTGCAGTGGTATTGATTTTAATGATATATACATATTATCTTTTCATGTGATTACTTTAAAAATGTATATTTTCTTTAAAACTATGTTTTGAAGCAACATATTTCTACAGAATTAGCTTAATCTAGGTAATCTAAGCATTGTGAGTAAACGGAAAGCAAATCTAAAAAATGTTAAAATTTAGATGTTTAGTATTGGTGTCACAATGGAACAAGCATAAGTCATAAGAACGACATTCAATCATTTCATGTGCCTCGGGGGGGGGGGGGGAGTTACTTGTCATCCATTATAAGACAGAATGTAAGTGAACACATGTTTACCATATTAGAAGACAAAGTCATGAAAAAAGGAAAATTTGAAATATAGTAATGATTATTTTCCCTCCCATTATCATGATGGCTCATATACAAAAGATAAGTGAAGGAATTCCCAATTCAGTCTTAACTAGGGCCTTTCACACCTTTTATAATCTCCAGTTTTCAACTCCATAAATCATTTGCATTTGCATTGAAAAATCCTAGTAAGTTCATTTTCTTATTTGTAAATTAGTGAGGTTAAAAATCCTATCAGAGACTTGTAGGGTAATAACAGAGTTATTCTAAAACAATCAGCCATAGCAACAGAGAATAAGAAAAACAAGATGAAAGTCACTGTGTAGCTGTTTGACTTTTCAAAACCATTATGAATTTCAGAAAATAAGTGCTGGGACAAACTGTAATTCCCCTTGTACTTCTCATTCTGTTTGACTAAATTATCCCCTTAAGATGCTTTCCATTCAACAACATTTTTTAAAATGATTCATTCAAAAGATTATATTTGTGCAGTCAGAAAAGTCATATTAGAATAGGTTTAAAAAAGACAAAATTAAGACCTGAATAGTCTCAGTAAATGAAGACAAATATTGAGAAAGAAAACACACCAAACAATTTTCCCAGGAGACAAAGATCAACAAGTGGAGACCTTGTAAATGTTATAGAAGCAACAACTTCCTTATAATATCCATGTAGAGGGGTGATATAGGTTTCTCAGAAAATTGGGAGCAAATCACTAGGAATATCTGTAAAAAACACCTATGATAATTCAGTCAGTTACCTAAGACAGACATTTACTCAGAGTTACACAGAAATCAAAATATAATTTTTATCCAATTATAGAAGAATTAAAATAGCATTCAATATTGAAACAACCATTCCAGGTTGACAGATTTGCTGAAAGTCAATGTAGAAGATGAAAATGGATGGTAGAGCACTTGCCTAGCATGCACAATGGCCTAGGTTCAATCTCTAGCATCACAAACAAAAAACAAAAAAATAAGATCAAGAATAGAAGGAAGAAATGTAGGGAGGGAGGGAAATCAAAATAAAATGGAGCACTAGTAGGTGTACTTTCAAATATGTTCACAGCATAATCATTAGGAAGGAATATATGGTTATAACTAACTGTTCATGATTATGTGCAAGAAACAAAAATATAACATTGTTTTCACAATAAATTTCCAAATATAGAAATGATGTTTGTGGATGAAAGTTCATTATCTTTGACATATAACACAAATCATGATTTTTTTAAAGGTACACAAGGCTCAATGTTCCCATGAGGATGACATTGTACATATTTCACCAGTAAACATAGCAATACAATGATATCATACAGTTGTCAGAATGTGCTATAAGAAGATAGGCTTTTTATATTCTGGTATACTCTAGACCTATTTATTGTAGTAATCAAGACAGGACTTCTGCAGACAAACAATTTTGTAAACTCTTATTGTTTTACTTTCTAAATAAATTCATCAAAATGATCATTTTGATGCAAAAATGATCACTTTGATAAATGGAAAGACATTTAAAAATGTCATACTGGTTTCTGACCTGAGACTTTTCTCTCAGAAAGTAGGTCAGAGTCTTCAGTATAATATCTTGGTCAGCCACCATAAAACAAGACAGAAAGGAAGGAGAAAGGCATAGAAGAAAGGAGGGAAAATTATTCCTAAAAACCATTAATAAAGACTTGGCAGCTTATAAAGTATCATATTATGAAATACTTAAAGGCTTTCCACAGTCACCCAAACTGGTGGTGAAGGTTAAGAGTTCTGCCATTGAGGATTATTACGGAGTTCAAATCAACAAACTCACCAAGAAGAAGATCATGCGTTTTTTTGAAAACAATAAAACATATTAGGTTTTACATGGAAAGAAAATACTTGTAGATTGCATATAGCTTTTTAATTGTTAATTTAACCAATTTTGGAATTTTACCCTACAGTTTGTGTGATTTTTTTATGCTTATTTTGGAAATAGGCATATATTTCCAAAGAGGCATCTCTGAAGAAGTGATTCAGAGCACTTTTTTTTTTTCCTTTGGTACTGGGGATTGAACTCAGGGGCACTCGACCTCTGGGTCACATCCCCAGCCCTTTTTTGTATTTTATTTAGAGACAGGGTCTCACTGAGTTGCTAAGTGCCTCGCCATTGCTGAGGCTGTCTTTGAACTTGTGATCCTCCTGCCTCAGCCTCCCAAAGTGCTGGGATTACAGGTGTGCGCCACCACGCCCGGCTCAGAGCACTTTTTGATAATAAAATTTAATTTAATTTTCTTTTGTTTTTAAACAAATTTAATAGACAAATTATTCACTTGTGTGTTAACCAAGTAGCATGTACAGAATCCTGTGTAGGGTAGGTCATCTAGATAAGTTCATTAATTTTGATGCTTTCACCATGAGGGAAAGATTGAGATAATGTTTTATAAAGGGCTACAATAAATATACATGGTAATTAGTTAAGGGCACAGACATTTAGTTTTATTCTCTTCCATGTCATCAGAAATTTAGTTGGACACATTACTTTCTGGGGGATAGGGAAGGGGGGAGAGATTTGGTTTTTATGCAGCTAGAATTAAATCCTAATCAATGTGATATAAATAGAAGTATATGATTTAGAAGTGTCTGGAAACCTTCTATCCTGGATTCAGGGGTGGGTCTAAGCCCTGGTAATACCCTCTGACAAGGTAGGTGTGGATACTGATTTCTCTTCCATCTTTGTCATCTTGTTTAAGTTACTTAACATCTCCACATGTCAGTTTCTTCATGTTTAAAATGGGAATATTTACATAAGCTTTCTTAATGTAGTCACAAGAATTGAGTGACATAACAAATGCTCAGGCCTAGCACAATGGCTAGCTCATACAGAAGCTTAATAAATTCCATTATTATATAGTTAAGTTGTGCCTTCTCGCTTTGGTGAAATGATATTTAAAAATCTTTTTTTTTACATAGTGCAGCCTTTCAAAGAGTTGTATGACATTAGTATCTGTACAAAGCCATCATATAAATCATAAGGAGGTCAAGTGATTCAGACAAAAAAAATTCTGTTCTTTTGCCCTCCTTCTCCATGTTCTGCTAGAAATCTTCAGGGAAGCATGGTAATGAATCCTGCAAGTCTGCATCTTGGTCTTCTTCCTTGTTTTCCAATCCCAATCATTAAGAGTTACAATGTCTATGTTAAGCAAACAAACAAAAGCTAAACTACACAAAACGAAGCAAAAACAATAGCAACAAACAACAGAGACTTTTAATCCATCAATAGCCTGACTTTTTTTAAAAAGAACAAAAAACAGAACTAAAAATCTCTATGCTTAAGAAAAGGAATTTTCTATTTCCTATTTGCTAAAGTGTAATGCTGTAAAATCCAATTATTTTTAAACTTATTTCTATGAATGTTTTTCTTGATGAAAACTGTTTGATAGACATTATTTGCTTCCTGGAACACATTTTCCCCATTTTTGCTCCCTCTTTAGTCTTATCATAGAGTTCTTCTGGGCCTCAGCTACTGCTCAATCTACTGCTAACTGCAACTGTGTGGTAGAATTGGTGGATTAAGGGTGTCCCCTGGCCTCCATCTGAATCCTGTCATCAGGTTCTTCACTGAGATTCCCCTCCCTGCCATCTGCCTAGGATGTTTGTTCAGCTCTTGTCACCTCTCTCCACCTGTTCTGAGCCTGAGACATAAGCTCATCCTACAATTTCCCTGACATACTGGAGCACACTCATTTCTGCTGGATTTAATCAAATTGGTCTGAACACAGTCTTTTATAGTGGTTGTGTTCTATTCCTGCAGGTGTCAGCAGTTGTCCTCAGAACATCCAGGGCTTCCACAGGGTACCAGAGCTTCTTCCTTCTCTACCCACCCCCAGACTGCCTCTACTCATCACACATGCATAGTTTGTCTTCCTATCCGACTAGGAGAATATTTTTCAATCTCTTATCAAAAATTTAGTGCTCCTACCAGAGGTTGAGATTTCTCAATGCCTGCACTCTTACAAATTTTGTTGGTTGGATTCTAGGATGTTTCCCAGGAGCCCTGGAGGAGTCTTACCTTCTGGAAGGCAATAGCACCATTCCAAATTGTGTTTAGATTTTGACCATTGTTCCCCAGGAGGGGTCAAAAATCACCCATAGATGAGAAACACTGCTGTAGAGAAAAGACACACAATCCTCAAACCTTGCTTTCCAAAACATTCAAATTATGCAAGAAGTTCTCTGAAATTTTCATGGGCCTTAGTGTTCTGGAAACAAAAGTCAGTAGAGATGTGAAGAGAATATCCTATTATCCATCTAGTTCATATCCCCCACCCTGAGGTGATGATTCCACATTTGCTTAATTGGGGACATATTGAACGTTGAAGAACAAATGTGACACTTGCAGGAAGAGAACTTCAGTTAATATGTTGAAAATATTGCTCTGTCACATGCATCTGTTCTCCCCACAGGTCCAGTACTCTATTAATAGCAACGAAATAAAGAGTCTTTATTTTGGGAAGGGAGTAGAAAATCAAAATCACTTTCCTTATTGATGTCTTTCTCTCGCAGCACAGAAACAAACTACTTCAGTGTGTCGCTGTGCAGTGGTTCTTGCCTATTATTGTGTGGTTATAGAGTCCATCTCTTCTTTCTGCACTTCATTCTTCCACTTTGTTGACTTCTCAATTCCAGGGCTTAGATTCTAAATGGGCTCCTATGACATTCTCACGGATCTGACACTGTTACCTGTGAATACAGCTGACACACCTGATTTTTGAAGACTCTGTGCTCCATATCTCGCAGTATTAATGAATGTGGGGTGTTGTATGCATTAGAACACGCTGTAACTAATTCCTTTCACTGGACAGAGGAGGTTTTTTTTTTTTTTTTTTTTAAATCTTACTATCGCTTTCCTACTTGTGAGATGTTTCTCTTAGTTATCCCTGTAATTGCTACTGTCACCCTTTGCTTATTTTTAAAGTAAATTTTAACTATGATATTTAGCCCTCATTTTGATTTTTTTTCTATTATTTACTCTTATGAGACTCACCTGGGATTGCCTCAGAGTTTAAGTCTTGTGTCCTATAGGGAATGGTTCTGCTTTATGATTCTTACTAAATTTGTACTTATAAACCCCTAGGATAATTTTTCTCAGGAAAAACACCTTGCAGTCCATTCTTGACTCTTCCTTTTCTCATATACTATGTTTTCTCTGCTAGGGAATTCTGGTGGGTCTACCTTCAAAATATATTCATAAGTTGACAACTCTGGTTTGTTATATAATATTTTCCAAATGCTTTACCAATATCTGGAAATAGAAGGAGTGTGATGTTATTTGTTGAATGAATGAATATATGGATAAAATTAAGACTGTTTTTCTCCATGGATGTTAATTTTTGTGCTTAATAAGCTAATATACATAAAACCAGCAGCAATGCTAATTATGTAATAATTTATTTACTTATAAGAAATAACAAAAATATTATAGTCAACAATATTCATATTAACCACCATTACATTGTTCATTAAGAAAATACTGGCAGTAATATCAGATAACAGGCAATTACAGTAATAACAAATGTATCCTTATCTCTCACTGAAAATCAATTGTACAGTGATGAGTCCATCAAATTGGGAAACTACTGTTATAAATGTATGATTTATCACAGTCTTCTCTAAGGTTGCTTATTATTAGGTTAATAGCAGTAAGAATTATTTCTTCCAACATTTATTTTTCTTTAAATATAATAATTGGACAATTAATCTTTTTAACATTTAACATGACTCTACTTGTTTTTTCAGGATTATTTAATTTTTCCCCATTGTTTGTGCATATTACATAAAAATCCAAGCTGATAAGACAATTTTCTGTAAAAATACACTGATTTTAGCAAACAGAGTTTTTTTTTTTTTTTTTTTTTTTTTTTTTTTTTTTTTTTTTTTATCTTTCCCCTCAGAAAACATAGTGCTTAAAACTTAGGAGGAAATAAAGAGTATTTGTTGAATATATAAATGAATCAGTACAACACATTGATTGAAAAGTCAGAATTACATGTTTGTGAATTCCAGCCTTTGATTCTATTTTCCCCTTCAGATATTGAATTAGCAATATTGGTATGTTGTTTCTTTTAACTATGCATAATACTTTTCTTTTTGGGGCGTGTACTGGGGATTGAACTCAGGGGCATACAACCCCTGAGCTACATCAGCAGCCCTATTTTCTATTTTACTTAGAAATACAGTCTCACAGAGTAGCTTACTGCCTTGCCATCGCTGAGGCTGGCTTTGAACTCGTGATCCTCTGGAACTATAATACTTTTCTGAAACCTGATCATCATTCTTTTTACTTCATTTTGCTTCTGTAACACTGTAGGCTTTTACTCCTTGGGATGCACCTTATCAGTTACATTTGGCTTAATAATTGTTGTGGCCTGAGTATGGCCCAGTGTATCTGATCCTCTTGAAATTTGTCTTGTGAATGATGATGGACTGATCAACGAGACTAATCAAGTGTCAGCCAGGTGAGTTTGCTTTAGCTGTATGAAAGTTCTGGCAGATGTTTAAGGAGGTAAAGTGCTCATGTACTGTTCTTGAATTTGGGTCCAAATTGAGAAGTGCATATGGAGCCTATCATCTATTTACATCATCCTGCCAGATGGCTGATCATATATTCCTCAATTGATGGTGCCTTGCTCTCTTCTTTCATTCTCTGCAAAATGAAAATTTGCCTCATTAGCTCTATTTGCTTAGAGAGCTAGACACCTGTCAGATTTCTTTCTGTGTTTTCTGTTCTCAGTAGGAAACAGTTTGATGTAGTGTAGTTTCTTATCCTAAGTTATGAAAGTATTCTTGGTAGGTAGCAAATGCTTTATCTGGGCCTTCAAATAAATACCAAGCCAAATAAAAAATTATATTACTAATAGTAATTTTAAATGAAATTTAATTACAGGAAAAAATATATTTATACACATATAATAAAAATAAGATAAAATGGCCAAAAAATCTTCAAAATTTAAATGTGCCTATATTAATGATATTTCTTAGGTAGGGAGGGACTTTTTTCTCATGTAATTTTACATTTAGAAATTACCTAAATAAACAAATATATAAAATATAATCAAAGTAGTTTAATAAGTACCTTAGTAGTACAATGAAACTTAGTGACTACAATTAAAATTGATTATCTAATTTGCCTTTTCAATAATCTAAAATAAAGTTTTTTTCTGTGCTCTCCATATCCTAGTTAATATTAAACCTGCTTCCTTAGTAATAAACAAATGCAACGTATGTATGGTGACTAAAATATACAGATACATTGCCTAATATAGAAAGGAAAGAAAATAGGCTTCAATCTGGACATGTGAATCCACAGGATTGATTCTAACCCCATCAAAGCACAAATTAACATGTTGTGTCTGTAAAATGGGAATAGCTTCCATAAAGATAAGAAAGATAAAAGGAGTGGGCATGCTAAAGGTATACAGGCAGTATAATAATTACAAAAGGAAAGAAAAATAAAAGTAAGTAATTATGTAATATTGGCTTTCATTAAGATGCTAGCAGTGCCCTGCTATTGATACCTAGTTATTACATGGATGAATGATACTGCATTTTAGTTGCAAAAGGCTATGTACTCAAAAATATCCTAGATAGCTGTTCACAAAATCTTCTGCATTTAAACATTATTTCATGTAAGGATATGTATACTTAGGGATTTTTTTTTGTTAAAAATGCTTTTCAATTATCATTTTCAGTTTTAAAAATTTTTAATTGACAGGTATTAATTTATTAGGTATAAAATGATATTTTGATCTATGTATACATTATAAAGAGATTCAATCAAGCTAATTAGCATATCTATCACTTCACTAAATTCATCATTCTTTTCTTTTTTGTGTTTGTTCTAAATAATTATATATTACAGTAGAATGCATTTTGACATATTGTACACAAATGGAGCACAACTTCTCATTTCTCTGACTGTACACGATGCCAAGTCAGTGTACTCATACATGTATGTAGGGTAATAATGTATGTCTCATTCTACCATACTTCCCATCCCCACAGCCCTACACTTCCCCTCATTCCCTTTTACACAAACCAAATTTCTTTCAGTCTTCCCTACCCACTATGGATCATCATCCACTTATCAGAGAAAACATTTAGTTTTGGGTTTTTTTGGGATTGGCTTGTTTCACTTATCACGATATTCTCTAGTTTCATCTATTTACCTGCAAATGCCATAATTTCATTCTTCTTTAAGGCTGAGTAATATTCCATTGTGTATATGTACCACATTTTCTTTATCCATTCATCTGTTGAAGGGCATCTTGTTTGGTTCCATAGTTTAACTATTGTGAATGGAGCTGCTATAAACATTGATGTGGCTACATCACGTTGCTGGGGTCCAGCCCTAGCAGGGTCGGGGGTCTTCCTGGTCCAGGGGGTGTGACGGGGTAAACAGTGTTGGCGATGGATGGACAACAACCACACAGACTCACAGGCCAGTGCAGAATGCTGACAACTTTATTGATTTCACACACAGTTTTTATATATTTTTTAAAGCATATCATGCCAAGAAAGTAGTTACCGAAAACCCCTAGAACTCTTAGTACAGAACAGGCCTATTGGGAAATGTAATTATATGAATTAATGACCCCCACCATAATTTCTACTATTGTTCTAAGTCTATGAATATGATCAGTAAAGTTGATCTGAAGTTTATGAATATAATCAGTAAAGTTGATCTGAAGTTCCTATTCCCACCTAAATGTACTTAACAATATTCATCACCTCGTGTTTCATAATAGTAAACATGCCAGTCCTTTGACTCTATTCTTGCCTAAGTTAAACTTTAAGTTCGGGTTAGTCAAGAGGGCAGTGATCTCAGTGGTTGCCATGGCAAATTTCCTTGTAGATAATTGCCATATTGTTTAGTAAAGTAAATCTTACTAGAACAGGGTCACAGGCACCAAAGGGACTTTTTCTCATGGGGTCTCTTTAACGGGAAGTAATTTGATATTATTCTGTTTCTGATTACTATCAGTGAGACTGTGCTTTTTGCTTACTCATAACTGGAGAAACAGGTGGCTCTGTGCCTGTTCTCACACATAGCAATACTTGTTTAAAACAATCACCCCAGGAAAAAGACACATCACACGGTGGCAGGAAATTATTTACTATTTGTGGTAGGGAAGGGGCTATGGTTTCTAATATTTTATTAATATTCTCAGAAAACGCTGTAGTATTCCCCTCACCCCCAGCAATCACCACTAGAAAATTTATTGAGTATTATATTAATAAGAAGATAGTGCAGAAAAGGCACCAGAACCCAGGGGCAGACATCTGGCATTTTCCCGAGATGATGAGACCTTGCAAACATCATTCTCCCAGTGGATCCTTGTCAAACACTGGTTGGATTGCCAGGCGCCCTCGCACATCACTGTAATATGCTGATTTTAAGTCTTTTGGGTATAAACCGAGGAGTGGGATAGCTGGGTCAAATGGTTCCATTCCAAGTTTTCTGAGGTATCTCCATACTGTTTTCCATAGCGGTTGCACCAGTTTGCAATCCCACCAGCAATAAATGATTATAATATATGATTCCCCCACATCTTCGCCAGCACTTATTATTGCTTGTATTCTTGATAATTGCCATCCTGACTGGAGTGAGATGAAATCTTAAAGGAGTTTTGATTTCATTTCTCTAATTGCTAGAGACGATGAACATTTTTTCATGTTTGTTGATTGACTATATTTCTTCTTCTGTGAAGTGTCTGTTCAGTTCCTTAACCCATTTATTGACTGGGTTATTTGTTTTTTTGGTGTTAAGTTTTTTGAGTTCTTTATATATCCTAGAGATTAGTGCTCTATCTGAGGTGCTGAGGTGCATGTGGTAAAAACTTTTTCCCATTCTGTAGGTCCTCTCAACACGTTATTGATTACAGAACAATAGTAACAAAAACAGTATGATACTGGCACGAAAATAGATGTGTAGAACAATGGTACAGAATACAAGACACAAGACAAACCCCGAAAATAGATGTGTAGAACAATGGTACAGATTACAAGACACAAGACAAACCCACTTAAATACAGCTATCTCATACTGGACAAAGGCACCTAAAACATACATTGGAGAAAAGATAGCCTCTTCAACAAATGGTGCTGGGAAAACTGGAAATCCATATGTAGCAAAATGAAACTAAACCTCTATCTCTCACCCTGCACAAAAATCAACTCAATGTAGATCAAACACTTATACATTAGAACAAAGACCCTGTGCCTAATAGAAGAAAAAGTAGTCCTCGTCCTTCATCATGTCAGCTTAGGACCTGACTTCCTTAACAAAACTCTTAAAGTGAAAGAAGTAAAATCAAGAATCAATAAATGGGATGGATTCAAATTAAAAAGCTTCTTCTCTTCAAAGGAAACAATCATATTCTGTTTTTTAAAGGATTTTTTTTTTCAAGGATTTGAGTTACTAAATTCCTTAAGATATTCCAATTTGCTTCTTTCTGACAGGAAAAAAATAATCCATAGGAGATGTTTCATCTCAGTAGCAAGGGTAAATTAACAAGAATTTAATCTCAATAAAGATGCAAAAGTTTAAATCTATATAGGTTGAAGAGAAAATTAAAAGAAAATTGTACAATTGATTCAGAATAACCCAGACTGCTATCAAATAAATATTTGTTATTATCATCGTTGCTCATTTTTTATTCTATTTGATTGAGAATTCTTACATTAGTTATACACATGCTCTGCTACTCTGTTACAGTCAAACCGTAAATTTCTGGAAACTATTTTAAATAAGAGATTCAATTATATTTTTTTAAAAGGAAGAGAAAATATATAATTAATATTCCAGATCATACAAAAAAATAGAAAACATTCCTTTAATAAGGGACTTTAAGAAAGTTTTAAAAACTTAACAATATGAACACAAAAATATATCATATTTTTTTTTTCTCTTTATACTTTAGCTTTCAAAGTAGGTTTTTTTTTTTTTTTGTACCAGGTGATTGAACTCAGGGGCATTCGACCACTGGGTCACATCCCCAGCCCTTTTTTTTTTTTTGTATTTTATTTAGAGACAGGGTCTCACTAAGTTGCTAAGTGACTTGCCATTGCTGAGGCTGGCTTTGAACCCATGATCCTCCTGCCTCAGCCTCCCAAAGTGCTGGGATTACAGGCCTGCGCCACCACGCCCAGCTTCAAAGTAGTTTTAACATAAAAGAGAATGCTATCCTTGGTATGGGAAAGGATTTATTTTTATAAAAGCTTTGCTTAAAAGTAAATCACCCCAGATATTTTCTTTCTTTTTTTCCTTTTTTCCCCAAATTTATTTATTTTTTAATTCTTTGTTGTTAGAAATGACAGCAGAATGTATTATATTTCGTATTATACTTATAGAGCACATTATATCTTTGGTTGTATACAAAGTATATTCACACCATTTGTGACTTCATACATGCACTGAGGGTAATGATATTCATTTTATTCTACCATCTTTTTTGTTTTCTTCACCAGTGAAAACTTTTTAAATGTAAAACATAAATAAAAAAAATTCCTTAAATAAGCAAAACTAGGAGAAGTCAGCACAAATAAATCACATTAAAACAAATTGTATAGGTGATTTTTTTAGACAAAAATAACCCAGTAGAGATGCAGAATTGTGAGAAAGAGTGATGAATAACAAAAAGAAAATGAGAGTCAATTTAAGCTTCTATTAATAATTTAAAATTATAACAACTTTATGGGATTGAAATATATGCAGAATAAAATTCAGAGAAATAATAACAATATATAAATGATGTGAAAGTGTTCTCAGGGTCCTTGCATCTTCTGAGAAATAGTAAATACAGTAATTTATATATTGACTTGTATGAGACTTGAACCAGGCAAAAATACATTGTAACCACTAGCCTAACATAGAAAATAATGAAAACTGTTAATATGCCAATAAAATGGAGGAAAATGTTAAAATAATATTGATTTATTGAACAAAATACTAAGAAGAAAAAAATTAAAATCAAGTGGCATTAGTAGAAGTCTAATAGTAATATATTTAAAACTAAATATATCAATCATCATATTTTAGATAAATAAACACTTAAAATTAAAGGAAATTATTTAAGAGTAAATAAAAACAATCAACATGGAGATTGTTTACAAAAGATGAATATTCAATATAAGCACTCAGAAAGGTTAAAAGTATATAATCAGAAAAATACATAATGGGTATATTCAAAGAAGAGGGAAGGTGGTACAGCTATATTCATGCCAGATAAAATAGATGTTAATTAAGAATTATCTCTAGAATAACAGGGAGTTGTAATGTTTCTAAATGTATAAATATCAAGTCTTAAAAGAGACTTCAAAGGACTTAAGTCATATACTATGAACTGAATTAGAAGCAGCTACATTAGTAGCAATTTAGAAACAACAGCAATATCTCTATTTTGGAGAAATTTGAGAAACACTATTAAATAGCCTACAGATAAAGAAGTTGAACAATTTAAATTGAATGATAATAAAATATAAGGCTTTAAAACACAGGATATAACAGGTCATAACTGTGGAAATAATATGAAAAAACAACTAAAACAGAAGAAAAGCTAAAAATCAACAATTTGTACAAATAAAGAAATGTTTTAAAAAAGATAAAATTGGGCTGGGGTTGTGGCTCAGTGGTAGAGCACTCGCCTGGCACGTGCGCAGCCCGGGTTCAATCCTCAGCACCATGTACAAATAAACCCATTGTGTACAGCTAAAGCAAATAAATAAATATTTTTTTAAAGATAAAATTAGTCCTGAAGGGAATAGAAGGAGAATAACAAAAATAAGAAAAAAATATTAATGGCCTACAGAGCAAACTTATAAAATAAAAAAAATCAATAAGGAAAATTTTATTATATGAACAGACAAAATTTCACATAGGCTTAGCAATATTCATCAGTGAAAAACATAAAATTAGAAATGAAAATACTGAAAATAAAGTCATGACATATAAGAATAAGGTGTTAAAACCTACTTTATGACATTGAATTTGAAATTTCATAATATATGGACAGATTCTAGAAAAAATATATATTATTGCAGGAGCCCTGTTTGGGGATTGACTTTAATTGCAGTTGACTATGAGCCGTGGAGATTTGGCCATTGTCGCCACCCGTAGTCTCACGGGATTTGTTGCGGGATCTCGTGTGACTTGGCCGAGATTGCTGATCGGGTCAGGGCCATTTTAGGGTGTGTTTTTGGCGTGTGTTAGTCGTTATTAGAACCAGAGAGAAAAGTTATCAGAATAAAAAGCTGTTTGTCTCCAGTTTGCTTCTGAAGTTTTTCCCGCGGCTCCGTTACTCCAAGCGCTTCAGGCGGCAACAGGTGGCGGCCCGTACGGGGAGCTTCGGAGCGGACAGGTAAGAACTGAAAGGTCTCTAAAGATGGGTTCGAATATAACTGAATCCCAAGTGATAGAGGCTATGCAAAGACTCCTTGATATACCTGACTCTGTTCTCAGTGAGGAGTATATAGACAAAAGTGAAAGTGATCAAAAAAGTGTAGATTCCACTGGGCCAACTGAGACCAGTAAAGAGAGTATTAGAAGAGACCCAAAAATGACAAAAATCCAAGCTATTAAAGCTATTCGGGAGTTATTGGCGAAAGCTGAAGGATACTTGCTCTCACTGGAACCTGGGCCTCAGGATATTGCTGTCAGTGAAATTAGCAGTGGTGAGGAATCTAGTAAAAGTGATCCTGAGAAAATGAGGAAAAAGAAATTAAAAAAAGACCGAGAAAAAGGTCCGTCAGGCAGAGGAGTCACTTGTGGAAGTGACTACTCCCCCATGGGTGGAATCCATTACAGAAAATATGAAGGGTATTACTAGGCATTTGCATACCCTAGAAACAGAAATAAAAAGTCTTTCTGATCGCTTATGCGCTCTCGAGGACAACTCACAGATACATTGGGAACCGCCAGCATTTGAAAAGAAAAATGGACAGAGTGTCCATCAGTCAGTAGATTTCAAAACAATAAAAAATCTCAAAGAGGCAGTAATGACTTATGGGCCCCAAGCTCCTTTCACGTTGAGTATGCTGGAGTCCCTTAACACGTTTAGCTTAACCCCCTCAGACTGGAAAAGTCTATGTAAAGCAACATTAAGCGGGGGGCAATTCTTGGTTTGGCGATCGCAATTCCAAGAACTTTGTATAGAAACGGCTAAAAGAAACGCGGCTGCAGGGTTTGAAAACTATAATATAGACATGCTCACAGGAGAAGGGCAATTCGCAGACTTACAGGCTCAAACAGATTATGACTCAGATATATATGCTCAGATAAATGCAGCTGCCTTAGAGGCATGGAAAACTGTACAAGGACCTGGGGATCTACAAGGTAGCTTGTCAAAAGTGATTCAAGGACCTAATGAGCCGTATGCCGACTTTGCTGATCGACTTTTGAGAACTGCAGGTAGTGTGTTTGCAGATGTTGACCAAGCTATGCCATTAGTTGTTCAATTAGCTTATGAAAATGCAAATAAATGGTGCCAAGCAGCCATCAGGCCATGGAGAACTAAAAAGGATCTTTCCGTATATATACAACTATGTAAAGATATAAATGGCGCCTTTGTCACAGGAAATGTGATTGCAGCCTCAATGAGAGGTGCTTCCTCTCGAAATTTCACAAAGGCTAAACGTAGACATTATAACCAATCAGGATATTCCAGGCAAAATTATCGTAATCAATCAGGCAATTCTAGGCAAAATCCCAAAAGAGAAATAAGATCAAGCTCATACCGTGCCCCAGGCCGCTGCCCCAGGTGTAAAAAGGGAAATCATTGGGCCAATAAATGCTATTCAAAATTTGACATCCATGGAAATCCTTTGTTCAGGAATTCAAAAAACGGGGCACGGGGCCCAGTACCCCGGGGCCCACAAATGTACGGGGCATTGCAGAAGGAGTATCCTCAAGCATCCACTCAGATGCTTCCCCGACACAATCCCTACTACCCATCCACTCCCTCGCCAGAGGAACAAGAGGAAATGCAGGATTAGACCTCTGTTCCACCCGCCCGAATAGTGTTAACACCTGAAATGGGGGTTCAACTGATTCCCACAGGAGTCAGGGGACCTCTTCCCTCAGGGACTGTAGGACTTATTATCGGGCATAGTCCTAAAAGCTTATTAGGTTTGCAAGTGACCTCAGGTGTAATAAACTCAGACTACAAAGGGCAAATAAAAATAATGCTTAGCTCACCCCAAAGTGTAAGTTCTGTTAATCAAGGAGATAGAATTGCTCAGTTGCTTCTCCTTCCCAATTTACATAATTCATTTAAAATGGGTATGCCTCAAGAAGGGAACAATAGAGGATTTTGTTCCACTGACTCAAGTCCCATGGCTTGCTGGGTTCGAGACTGTTCAAGGAGGCCTATGTGTAAAATAAAAATCCAAGGAATAGAATGGAGGGATTAATAGATACTGGAGCTGACTCTTCCATTATTAATTTACGCCAATGGCCCAAGCACTGGCCTCTGCAAAAAGCTTCAACCAGTTTAAGAGGCTTGGGATATAATAACCTCCCAGATAAAAGTGCAGTAATTTTAAAATGGGAGGATGATGAAGGCCATAAAGGAACATTTCAGCCTTATGTTTTACCTAATCTACCGGTTACTTTATGGGGAAGAGATATTTTGCAACAAATGGGAGTACACCTTGCAACCAAGCCTGCAGATGTTAAATGTGAAAACCTACAGGGTAATCTTAACCATAAAAGAACTCATTATCAAAAAGTACAGAGTAATCTTAACCCTAAAAGTAATCATTGTCATAAAGGAGAAAGATATTTTTTTTTTCGGGGCCACTGAGAAAATAATTTTGAAAATACCATGGCTTTCTGATAAGCCAGTGTGGGTCCCTCAGTGGCCCCTATCTAAAGAGAAATTACAAGCGGCCCACCAATTAGTTCAGGAACAATTAGAAGCAGGTCATATAGAACCTTCCACCTCTCCCTGGAATTCCCCCATATTTGTGATCAAGAAAAAGTCAGGAAAATGGCGATTGTTACATGATCTTAGACAAATCAATAAAACCATGCAAGTTATGGGGCCTACTCAACCTGGACTTCCTAGTCCCGTAGCTATTCCAAAAAATTTCCATCTTATTACTCTTGATATAAAGGATTGCTTCTTTTCTATTCCCCTACATCCTCTGGATGCCCCCAGGTTTGCTTTTTCCGTTCCTTCTATGAACAATAATGGCCCTGATCAGAGATATCAATGGAAGGTTTTACCACAGGGAATGGCTAATAGCCCCACCATATGCCAAATATATGTGGACAAGGCTATCCAACCCATTAAAAATAAATATCCAAACCTCATGTGTCTACATTACATGGATGATATTTTATTGGCCCACCCTAATCAAAAAATCTTATTTAATATATTCAGTGATGTGGTAGAAAATTTAAAAAAATATGGATTATATATAGCAGAAGAAAAAGTTCAAACCAGATCTCCCATATTATATTTAGGATTTAAAATCATGGATACTTTTGTTAGACCCCCAAAAATTTTAATAAATAAAGAACATTTGACCACCCTCAATGATTTCCAAAAACTACTGGGAGACATTAATTGGCTTCGCCCTACACTAAATCTCACTACTGGCCAACTAAAACCTTTATTTGACATCCTTCGTGGAGATCCTGATCCATCTTCACCACGAACATTGACTCCTGATGCTAGGAAAGCTTTAAAATTAGTAGAAAAAGCCATCGAAGGAGCTCATTGTGATAGATTTGATTTAACGCAACCGCTGATGTTGATTATTATTTCTTCACAATATACACCCACAGGAGTATTTTGGCAACAAGGGCCTTTATTATGGATACATTTGCCCGTCTCTCCTAAAAGTATAATTGAATCTTATACCTCCATGGTGGCTAAACTTATTCTTCAAGGACTTAAGACTTCTACTAAAATATTTGGCATTCACCCTGCTACTATTATTACTCCCTATTCATCATCACAGATTGAATACTTATGCTTCAATGATAATGATTGGGCTATAGCTAAATGCTCTACTTCTGCAAATTTTGATAATCATCTTCCTAAGTCCCCTATATTATCTTTTTGTATTAATCATCCTATTATATTTCCACAGGTAATAAAAAATCAACCTATTCCTAAGGCATTTAATGTATTTACAGATGGGTCCTCAAATGGTACTGCTACAGTAGTCACTAAAAAAGAAAATATGACTTACATAACTGCACACAAATCAGCTCAACTAGTGGAACTGGAAGCTGTGGTAAGAGCTCTGGAAAATTTTAGGGACCAGCCCGTAAACATTTTTTCAGATAGCCACTATATTGTACAAGCCGTCCCAAAATTAGAGTTAGCAGGACCAATAGCACCCCATACTCCAGCCTTTAAATTGTTTTATCAAATACAAAACTTTTGTGGGCAAGAAAAGAACCTCTATTCGTAGGCCATATTAGAGCACATACTAATTTGCCTGGTCCCCTCCATGAAGGTAATCAAAAGGCTGATGAACTTACAAAAACAGTATTTATACTTTCAGCGCTACAACAAGCTACTTTATTTCATTCCCAGTTTCATGTCAACAGCACCACCTTGCAACGTAGGTTTAAAATCACAAAGGAGCAAGCCAGAACAATTGTAAAAGATTGTAAATCTTGTATGACCCATTTGCCCAATCCTCATTTCGGAGTTAACCCTAGAGGATTAATGCCCAATCATTTGTGGCAGATGGATGTTACTCATGAGCCAAGTTTTGGAAAATTGCGATTTATTCATGTGACTATAGATACATGCTCAGGCATGATTTTTGCTTCCTTACATTCTGGAGAAAAAGTTAAAGATGTTACATCTCATTGTTTGCAAGCTTTTGCTGCATTGGGCATCCCCAAAATGCTTAAAACAGATAATGGCCCCGCATATACGTCCTCATCTTTCAAACAGTTTTGCGCAAAATTCAATATATCCCATAAAACAGGCATCCCATACAATCCTCAGGGTCAGGGCATTATTGAAAGAGCAAACCGAACACTGAAAATTATGTTATTAAAACAAAAAGAAGGAAATTGGAAAAGTCCTAAGGACAGATTGGCAGTTGCCCTGTTTACCTTAAATTTTTTAACTTTAGACTCTAATGGTTATTCTGCTGGAGACAGACATTGGAATCCACACCAACAACATAAACCTTTGGTTTACTGGAAGGATGTTCTTTCAGGTACATGGAAGGGTCCAGATCCAGTATTAATTTGGGGAAGAGGATCTGTTTGTGTTTTTCCAAAAGACGAATCCTCTCCAATATGGATACCATCTAGATTAATAAAACAGGTACCACATCAAAATGATCAAGATGAAGTTATTGAAGAATCAAGATTAATAAAAAAAGGTACAAAATCAAGAGGACCAAGATGAAGGTATAGAATGATTTCCTCAAAAGAGTCCTTCAAAATATTTCACAACTTAAGTGTCATTCCTCCCGGCCGGGACGAGGAGATCTCTCTTTAGTGTGCACACAATTGTATTTTTTTTTTTCTTTTCTTTTTATACATATCTTTATGTCTGTACATTTGTCTACATTTCATGTTAATGTGACGTCACAAATATATGTTTGTATGTTTGTTCGTCTGTTCAGTGTGACGTCACAAAGAACAAAGTGCTTATGAAAAAGAAAAAAAAATATATATATATATATATGGATCCAAATAACTTTAATTCATTTTAGGTTAAGAGTATTCAATTTAGGTAAATAATTTTATAAATGAAGGTACTTTCAATTTTGATTTATAGGTGTCCCTGGGACTTCTCTTTAGCAAACAAATATGACTAGTGCTATATAACCTGATATTTTGGTGTTTTGACTTAAGATTGTTTATTTGTTATTAACTTCATTTGTTTAATAGCTCATTAATTTCAATTATCTCAACAGGTAAAAAATTGCTCTGTATACAGAGACTCAAGGGTTCCAGCTAACAAATTATTTCTCTCAAGTGCCTTTACCTTTTCTTTAATCTATCTTTAATGCAGTAATTACCCTCAGTCTTTCTTTGTTTTGTTCTAAATATGACATTTTTCCAACTTATGTTTGTAAAAGCTCAACCAGCGATGTATGTGAACAAAAATCAACTTTAATTTTCTAATCTAATTATTCTATTTTGTAGTTTGACAACTCGCCTCTTGACTCAGTGCTGCAATAGCACTGCCTTTCCTTTAATAATTGATGCTTGAGTTTCTAGGTAGCGGGCCCTGAAGATTTGCCGGTGGCATTGTCTAAACATAAAAAAGACGTCTGCTGCTCAAACATCAAACAACCTCACCAACAGTGTGGCCTCTGCTCTACATGCATGGGGCCTCCTACATCAACATGTTATAACAAATGGACATTTTGATCTTTCATTGTTTGGGACTTTACGGGACAATGCCTTGCGGGTATTTGTCAAGAGAATTCAGTGTGTTACTTGATGGAACTTAGGGCAGCTGATTTGTTTAAACAATTTGATATGCTATGCAATTTGGCTCATCACCAAAAGGCTTGTTGCCTTAAAGCCGCAACATCTCCTCACAATTTGGACGGCTGTTAGTCATCATATATAGTCGATCCTAAAGGGCTCCATTGGATGGCTGGTTAGCCAATGACGGGTAAGATCCCCAGAGGGGGACAACCTAAGACAGGCACAGTCGCACGGGACAGTCTCATGTGGCCGACATATCAACCTAAGACAGGAGTCAAGGGCACAGCCTTGATTATCCGATGACGGGTAAGAATGTTGGTTGCACATAGACGTCCTAGAGCATTACCTCTTTTAAAACAAAAAGGGGGAAATGCAGGAGCCCTGTTTGGGGATTGACTTTAATTTCAGTTGACTATGAGCCGTGGAGATTTGGCCATTGTCGCCACCCGTAGTCTCACGGGATTTGTTGCGGGATCTCGTGTGACTTGGCCGAGATTGCTGATCGGGTCAGGGCCATTTTAGGGTGTGTTTTTGGCGTGTGTTAGTCGTTATTAGAACCAGAGAGAAAAGTTATCAGAATAAAAAGCTGTTTGTCTCCAGTTTGCTTCTGAAGTTTTTCCCGCGGCTCCATTACTCCAAGCGCTTCAGGCGGCAACATATTATCAAATCAGAATCAAGAGAGAAGGCGACAATCTGTCACAACTTCTTGATATTTAAAACCTTGCCATCAAGGTTTAGGTAATCCCCCCCCCCCTTGTTTTTTTAATTTAAACTCAATAACACTCTTAGAAAAGCTTTGTGAAGGCAAAAATAAAAAATGTCCCAACTTATTTTTGTAATTTCACTTTCAAATTTCTTCCATTTAAAGGTCTTAAGCAGACTTACAAGAAAGGAAAATAAGCAGACAATCTTCCTTACAACATTGATGCAAAAGTCCTACATAAATATTAGGAAACTGGATCCAGTATGTGTATTAATGGAACAAGCATAGATAAATTGACCGATGAAAGAGAATAAAATCCTGAAAACTATTCTCTCATATAGGAATGCCTAACTTAGGAAGAAAGTAGCATTATAGGATAGTGGGTGAAAGTTTTGTTTTCAATAAATGGTTCTGGGTCAACTGAAATCAAGACAGAAAAGATCAATTTTGCCCTCTTGCATCATACCATCACCCTCAGAAAAAGCAATTCCAAATAGATTGTAGATTAAATTAAGAATACCTAAAATGAAAACATAAGAGAAAAATATTTTGACTGAATATAGAAAAAAAATATTTATTTATTGGTACTAGAGATTGAACTCAAGGAGTATTAATCACCGAGCCACATCCCCAGACCTTTTTATTTTTTATTTTGTGACAGTCTCACTAAGTTGCTTATGGCCTTGCTAAATCACTGAGGCTGTATTCCAACTTGCAATCCTCCTGCCTCAGCCTTCCAAGTTGCTGAGAATACAGGTGTGTGCCACTTTGCCCACCTGGAAAGATGAGCAGAAAAAAAATTAGTTATATTGAAAAGATTAATGAAAAACTGAGATAAAGAATTTCCATTTATAAAATCATATTTAGGAGACTGAAAATACAATCTTCAAAACTAGAAATTTATTATTATTCTAAAGACATAACTGAAAAATACCTGGTACTCAAATAAAGATTTATTATAAATTTATTTATTTATTATAAATTTATAGACAAATGACAAATAAACCCCTACAGAAATCAGAGACTTTGGATTTTTCACATAAGAGAATATTGTTTGAGCCGGGCGCGGTGGCACACGCCTGTAATCCCAGCACTTTGGGAGGCTGAGTCAGGAGGATCGCGAGTTCAAAGCCAGCCTCAGCAATGGCAAGGCACTTAGCAACTCAGTGAGACCCTGTCTCTAATAAAATACAAAAAAGGGCTGGGGATGTGGCCCAGTGGTCTAGTGCCGCTGAGTTCAATCCCCAGTACCAAAAAAAAAAAAAAAAAAAAAAAGAGAGAATATTGTTTTCCTATAAATGTAACCAAAGTTTCATATCATCTTAATCATGTTAGTGTACACTAAGCCACAGAGTTATTGCTATAGCTTAAATAGAATTACTGAGCTCTTTAAAGGGTGGATAATAGACAGTGTTTAGAAAAAACAAAGCTGACATATATTAGCCATGGTAGAAAAGTATTTTGACCAAACATAAAAAATATAATTTTGTAGAATGAGCAGAAACCACCTTAGTCATAAGAGACTAAAAAACTGAACACCAAAAAAGAAATTCTCTTTATAAAATTATATTTAAGTGATTGAAAGCCTTAATTGATACTCATGATATATTACAGCAAAGGAGAATCAAAAGAGTGAAAACTACATAATTTGTTTTTTATAAAGCCTAAAACACCAGGATTAATTTACTGAAGTAGAAATCAGTAGTTATTCCCTTTGGGATGATGATGAAATAGCACAGAGAAGGAGCAATGGTAATCTGGGGTGATAGTAACATTATATTTCTTGATCTACAGGAAAAGAATTAGCATCTCTTCTCTGAAAATTCATTATCTGCATACTTATAATTTATGTACTTTGGTGTGTATATATGATATAATTTAACACATAGGTTTTAGTTAATAGCAAATATTTCCTTTGGGTTTATATTCTACAGTGGTATGTCTGGATCATATGGTAGTTCTATTTTTAATTTTTTGAGGAAGCTCCATAGTGTTTTCCAAAAGCTTACACTAATTTGCATTCCTACTAATGGTGCAAAAGGGTCTCAAATTCTCTACCTCCTCACCAGCATTCATCTTTTGTCTTTTTTGATCATAGGCATTCTAACTGACATGAGGTAATACCTAACTGGTTATCTAACTGGTTTGATTGGCATTTCCCTGATGATGTTAAACATCTTTTCATATGCCTGATGGCCATTTGTATGTCTTTTGAGAAATGTCTAAGTCTTTTGCCCATTTTTAATCAGATCATTATATTTTGCTGTGGGGTTCTTTTTCTTTACCTGGTCTAGGTATTAGCCCCTTACATTCTGTATAAGTTCAAAGTGTTTTTCTCCCATTCAAAAGGTTATCTCTTCACTAAATGATTGTTTTGTTGTTGTTGTGATGACACATTTTAGTTTGAAGAATTCTGTTTGTAGACTTTTACTGTAGTCGCCTATGTTTTGAATATTTTCTTCAATAAAATCCTTGCCCAGTCCAGGAAAAGTGTTTCTCATGTCTTCTTCCAGTACATTTAAGTCATTAGCCCATTTCCATGGTATATGGTAATACAAAGGGTCTTGTTTTATCCCTTTGTATGTTGATACCCAGTTTCCCCAGCACCATTTATTATAGAGACACACAGGCGTAAATAAAACTAAAGACCAAAATCCCTGTCCTTTCACCAATGAGTGTTGTTTAGCACCTCTTTTGAAAATCAGTTTGGACGTAGATGTATGAATTTATATCTGTGCTTTCTATTTTATTCTGTTGGTCCATGTGTCTGATTTATGCCAATATCAGGATGTTTTGGTTACTATACACTTTTTTTTTTTTTTTTTTTTTTTGTGGTACCGGGCATTGAACTCAGGGGCACTCGACCACTGGGTCCCATCCCCAGACCTTTTTGTATTTTCTTTAGAGACAGGGTCTCACTGAGTTGCTAAGTGCCTCGTCATTGCTAAGCCTGGCTTTGAACTCCCGATCCTCCTGCCTCAGCCTCCCAAAGTGCTGGGATTACAGGTGTGCGCCACGGCGCCCGGCTACTATACACTTTTAGTAGGTTTGAATGTCAGGTAGTGTAATGCTGCTAGCTTTGCAGTTTTTGCTCAAGATTACTTTGGCTATTCAGGGTCTTTTATGGTTTTATGGTCTTTTAGGAATATTTTTTCTAGTTTTGTGATGAATGTCATTGATATTTTGACAGGAATTACATAAATATGTAAATTGCTTTGGGTAACAGACAGTTCGACAATATTGATTCTTCTAATCCATAAAAAAAGACTGTCATTCCAATTTTTAAATGTCTTCTTCAATTTCTTTCATCAATGTTTTATAGTTTTCATTATAGAGATCTTCCACCTCTTTGGTTAAATTTATTCCTAGGTATGTATTATTTGTAGCTGTTATAAATGGGATTGCTTTCCTGATTTATTTTTCAGATAACTCACTATTGGTTAGTAGAAACACTACTGATATTTATATGATCATACAGAATTCCTCAAACTTTGCTGAATTGTTTATTTGTTCTAATATTTTTTGGTGGAGTTTTTGGGGTCTTCTATCTGAAAGAGCACATCATCTGCTCTTCTATCTGAAAGAGCACATCATCTGCTCTTCTATCTGAAAGAGCACATCTTCTGCAAACAGTGACAATTTGACTTCCTCCATTCCTGTTTGTGTGACCTTATTTCTCTCTGTTGTCTGAAGGGCCTGGCAGGACTTCGAGCACTATGTTGAATAAAACTGGTGAGAGTGGTCATCTCTACTTTGTTCCAGATCCTGTATGATCTTGGCTTTGGGTTCAACATACATGACCTTTGTCATGTTGAGATATATTTCTTTTATCCCAATTTTTTCCAGTTTCAAATTAAGAAGCAATAGCCAATTTTATCAAATGATTTCTACATCTATTAGATGATCATAAGGTATTTATTCTTCATTCTTTTGTGGTGATCACATTTATTGATTTTAGTATATTGAACCATCCTTTTTCCCTGGGATGAATCCCTTTGATCATGGTGAATAATCTCTTGTTTGTTTGTTGTTGTTGTTGTTGCTGCTGCTGTTTTTGTACAGGGGGTCCAACCTACTGAGCTGCATATACAGTCCTTTTTTTATTTTTCATTTTGAGACAGGGTCTCACTGAGCTCCTTAGTGCCTAATTTTTGTGAGACTTTTGCGAGGCTGGCTTTGATCCTCCTACCTCAGCTTCCTGAGCCACTGGGATTACAGGAGTGCGCCACTGCATCCTGCTTGAATAATCTCTTTGATGGGCTATTGGATTTGGTTTGCCAGTTCTTTATCTTTTTCTTTTCTTTCTTGAGGATTTTTGTATCTATGTTCATCAGGGATATTGGTCTTTATTTTTATTTGGTGTGTATGTGTTATTGTTGCCTGGTTTTGATATCAGGGTATGTTAAATTTTTGTAATTATCCCACAATTCTTGGATATTATATTCCATTTTTGTTGAAGGGAGAGGGTCCTTTTTGCTCTTTGCTTTTTAGTTTCAGAAGTTTCTATTGACATATCCTTAAGTTTAGAGATTCTTTTCCCAGCTATGTCTAGTCTACTATCTTCAAAAGCACTTTCATTTTATTTACATGTTTTGAAACTCTTGAATTTCTTTTTTATTTTTTTTTAATTTTCATATTCCTGCTTACATTGGCCTATCTGTTTTTTCCTGTTATCTACTCTTTCAATTGGAACCCTTTGCATACTAATCATAATTGTTTTTAATTCCCAGTCTTAGTTTCAACATCATGCCACATCCGAGTTACCTGCTCTGCCTCTTTGTGGAAATTTTATTTTTGTTTGTCTTTCCTTTTAGTGTACCTTGAATTTTATTATTATTGTTGTTGTTGAAAGCTTGGCAATTTATCCTGGTAAAAAGAACACTAGTAATTAAGCATTTAGTGTTGTTGTTCTTAAGGTGTAGAGGGAGGGAAATCAATCAATAATTCTGTGATTTCATCCGTTTCTCAGTTTTATAGCCAACTGGTTTTCTTCAGAAGAGCTTCTTTTCCCATCCCTTCCTGTGGGACTGGTTACAAGGGAAACTGAATCACCAGATCCTCTTTCCTCAGTTTCCTTAGGATCTAAGAATACACCAAGAGGCTAGACTCTGGTTAAGAGTCTCTGTTGAAGGAAGTATTTTTTTAAGAATAGAATTCTCTGCTATATTCCTATATGTTTACTTTTCCCTTCTCCTGCTAGAAGCAAGGGGGGATATTTATCCATCTTTAGGCTCAGTTCAGCTCCTGGAGGTAGAACTCACAGAAGTATTTGGGCCCCACTATGACTGGCTCCTCTGGGACTTGAACTTCTCAGGTTGATCTGCACTGAGCCTCTTGAGAGTTGAGGCTTTTCTACCTGGTCTCAGTCCCCATTCTGCAATGGGTTTCTGCTCCAGTGAATTGTGCCTCCCTGTGTCTGCCTTCCTATGTCACCAACATTGAGGAGGAGAATTTTTTTCCTATCACCTTTCTTCTCTGAAGAATCTAAGAAAAGTGGTTGATTTTTTTAGCTTGTTCAATTTTTTACTTGGTAAGATGAAGCATGGACTTTTAAGTGGCTTATATGTCAAACCAGAAACAGGAAGCCCAGATGTATTTAATAAAATTGGAGTGAGGTGTTCCTAGGAGAAACATCAATAATAAAGAACTTGCCCTCTCTTTCCCTCCATGTTTGTTTCCGTTTTTGTTTAAAAGAATAGGGATTTTTTTTTTTTTTTTTGCCATTTTTAACTTAATTGGCTGGTAATCATTCCAGGTAGTATAATTGATTGATGGGTGGAAGAAATTTAAATAATACCATACTTTCTCTTTCTCAGTTGAGCCATTAAATAGAGAAGATGTATGGGTACTGTTTGATCTTGCAGAACCAGGGATAGAGTATGCCTCAGGTGAAAGCTAGGAAAGACTTTCTAAGGATTCCTGGTAGTTGCTAGAGTTAGTAGTAATAATAGGTAGTTGGATATGTTGTCAGACATGATAATACTTTGGCTCAATTTGCATTTTTTAATATAAGAAAGTGATGGCAGCCCTAAAACCCTAGGAGTGCACTCACAAATAAGTTGCACTTAGTTCACTCTGAAATTATCTCTATTAAATAAGAGTTTAGAATCTCTGACTCCTCTCACAAGCTTTCCTATTTTATTAGGTTTCCACTTTTATCCATTAGAACATATTTGGTAATGCATTTAGTATATTGAGAAAAGAATTTCTTGTCATTGGGATAAAAAAAAAATCAGTCTATTAAAAGTTGATTGTGATATGGAAGCACAGGAAAAAAAGCTAACTTCAATAGTCTAATAAATCTTTATGATGTAGAATGATCCAAATGACTTACCTATTTAATGATATAGGCAAAAATTTATGAAAGAAATATGTTTATTTAAACAAGGTTTGAAATAACATACAAAAGTTTAAAGTTTATTAATATTTTACTATATCTGGATTAGATTATAATGCTTTATTTTTGCTACTTACTTTGTTTGTTCAGTACATGTAACAATTTAATTTCACTTATTTTCCTTCATTAAAATCCTCCCAAAATTACACTTCAAAAGTCAACTGATAGAGAAGTGTGTCACAACCTGCTCACTCCAGCATTTCTCTAAATAGAAAGTGAAGTTTGTATACTCTGTTTTTCCCTCCCAGCTCAGTAATTTATCTCTTCAAGGGCAAGGGCACATTTACTGAAGTGCTGACTTAAATTAAATATTAATATTGACTTACTCCATAAGAGGAAGTATGCCCCAGTTTAAAAGGAATGAGAAATATTTCAAACCTTAATAGAACTTTCAAATTCTTGAAATAAGTTTTTAAACTGAAAAACTTAAGATTTTATATCAAAGTTTGTATCATAGTTTGAAGTTCTAGGATGTTAAGTTAAATTGAACTTTAATATGAATCAAAGATATGCATCTATATATTTATATAGAACTCCATTGAACTTAAGTTTGAGAGAGTATTTTTATCATACTGTCACTATTGTATCCTATGCACTAGGTGTAATGATTTATTCTTTAATATATAGTAATATAATTACTATTTACTTCTCTTATAGTTCTAAATAATATACATTATATTTCATAGACATGGTATTGGAAATTATTGGCTTTGACTAGGTTTGTAATTATATCAGAATGATTAGTAGAATCTTTCCTTTTTTACCCCCCTTTATTAAGTTTTAAACCCTGGGGTGATCTAACACTAAGCTATATTCCAATACCTTTTAATTTTTATTTTGAGTAAATTTCTGAGACTGGCCTTGAACTTTCTATCTTCCTGCCTCAATCTCCTGAGTTGCTGGTATTACAGGCATGTGCCACTGAATTCAGTCTAGAATCTTTTAAATTAACCCACGGGATAAATAAAATTGCAAAAAGCTAGGGTCATACTAAAATAAACATCAATATTCTATGACCAGTGTATTGAATATTACATTACAAAATAACAAGATGGTAAGAACAAGAAAATTTATTTTATTAGTGTCTAAAAGAGTACTTGAACATTTATTTAGTATTAATTTTGTTGAATTGGTAGTCCTGTATTTTATTCTCTAAAGATTCCAGTACAAAATATAAACAGAAACAAAATTAAAACAAAGTTTACATAAATATTGTAGTGAAAGCAAGAAAATTTTTGCTCAAGTAGATATTTTCCCTGCTACCAAAATTTGTTATTGGATAGCTTTTAAAATGTAGTTTAATGATCAAATTGGGGTCATTAACATATTTATCACCTCAAACATTTATCATTACACAATATATACATGTACCAAAATTTCATGTAATGTTTGTAATTATTACATGTCAATTAGAAATTTAAAGAGAACTTCAAGCAAATTGTGTGGTTTATACTAATGTGTGTCTGTAAATCAGAGTGCACAGAAACTTCATAAAATTAAGTCATATTAACGTAGGAGCACCAAATAATAGTAATTTAGGAGGCATTAGACACTTATTTCCAAATAAAATTGGGGACACGTCTAAAATTTCTTTATTAATAATATATATATATTCAATGACATATTCTTTAATGTGATTAGCAATGCAGTAGAAATATATTTAGCTGCAACTACTTCAAATGTCTTCATAAGAAAGGGTACTTTTGGATAGGAATACATCAGTATATTCTGTAGTTTCATAATTAATTTCAAGAATGAGGGGCTCTTTTGAGTGTTGTGTGCTCAAATAATAGTAAGTGGTATAAATGGTAAGAAATGACCATGCTCTTTTGCAAGTAACTTGTGAACCATGCACATAACAGTTAAATCCTGAACAGACTTTCTATTATGATGTAACAAAAACATTCTGAACTTAGTGCTGAATCTACATGGTATTTGACTTATGGTGAATCTGCACAATTAGATGACTTAATCCATCCTAGATATCACCCACCTGCAAGAACTTCTACAAAATCTTTTTATTTTTGGCTCCAAAACAAACTACATAACTGAAGCCTAATCTTATTTAGTATGTTATCTAATATGAAAACAAATAAAATTTCTGATTTTTTTCAGTTGTTGAAAGAGAATGAAGATACATGGGAAATAAACACTTTTGATTAGATAACAGGGTTTCTTTGTGTGTCAATGTAGATAAAGAGTTCTTGCTATTGTTTTAATTGGTAATTTTTCTATATATCATGGCTGATATTTGTAATTTTTAGTAAAGAATAGGGTATAATTTTTGTTTCCTCAACTCTTGAATGGTTAAAACTTTACAGAATGAGCTGGGCATGGTGGTGCACATCTGTAATCACAGCACTTGCGAGGCTGAGGCAGGAGGATTGCGAGTTCAAAGCCAGCCTCAACAATGGTGAGGCACTTAGCAACTCAGTGAGACCTTGTCTCTAATAAAATACAAAAAAGGTCTGGGGATGTGGCTCAGTGGTCAAGTGCCCCTGAGTTCAATCCCCAGTACCAAACAAACAAACAAACAAAAACTTTACAGAATTCATGTAAGCCATGTGGGGATTTGTGTATTATTATAAAGTTGAAAATCATTTGCTTATTAGGAACTTCATTCTAATCTATAGAACACCATATGTTCACATAAATCAGAGTAAAGAAAGAACTAATTGAAATTATGCATTTTCTTTTCTTGATATTTACAAAGCATAAGATTGGGTTATTTTAGGAATTTCTTTTCCTTATACATTTGCATTAGACTAATATTAATGAATAATTAACAAAGGAGCAAGCACATGCAGGATCTATAAAATAATTGGCTTAGAGTACAACTGTTAATATGTCTTCTCAGTTTTTGTTGTCAACTCATATTGCTCAACTTGACCTATAAGCCCTGAGATGTCTAGATTAAGTTTTACATTTTCTTTATGTCTGACTTATTTGCCAACATCAGCCTCCTACTCCCTCATTATCTCCCTGCTCCCATGGTTTTTCTTACTGTCCATATGACAATTAATCATAAGTATGTATCTGAGGTACAACAGTGCCACATATTCAGTTTTATAATTAAAAAATTCTCAACACATCTTTGACTATTTCCTCTACCTGGCTTCATATATATAATAAACCTGTTAATTCTACTTTTCAAGTTTATTTAATTTATCCCTTTTCCTTGAACTCTACAACTACAATTCCAATCCAAACTACTCTCCATCTTTTCTTTGAAATATGGCAAAAATCATACTGCTTTTTTTTTTACAGTGATTTAAAAAAATGGCGTAAAATTTACCCTGTGAATCATTTTTAAGTGCCTACTTCAGTAGCATTAAGCATAATCACATTGTGAAGCAGATCTGCAGAGCCCTTTCATCCTGTAAATCTAGAACTCCACACTCATTAAACAACTCCCCATTGTTTTCTACCCAGAGTCCCTGTCATACAACTTTCAGTTTCTACGAATTTGACTACTTTATACACTTCATATAATGGAAGCAAAAGGTATTTGTCTTTCTCTGACTGATTCACTTGGCATAATGTCCTCAAAGTTTGCCCATGTTATAGCTTGTGAGAGGATTTCCTTCCTTTTTGAGGCTCAGTGATATTCCATATGCAATATTTTGTCCAATTATCCACTGACGTATATTTAGTTTGCTTCTATAGCTTGGGCATTGTGAATAGAGCTGCTATGAACTGTGGATATACAAGTATCTCTGAGACCTGGCTCCAGTTATTTTGGATATGTAATCAGATAGTTTTCTTTCTAATATTTTGAGAAAAGTTCATACTATTCTTCATTGCAGTTGCACCTTTATTCAATCACATGAGGAATGCACACAAGTTATAAGGTTACAATTCCTCCACATCCTTTTCAGCACTTGTTACTTTCTGGTTTCTGTTTTGTTTTGTTTTAACAGCAGGGACCCTGCTTAGTGAAAGGTAATATTGTATTATGGATTTTATTTCTATTTCTTGATGACTTGTGACTTTGATTATCTTTTCATATACTTGCTGGCCATTTGTATATTATCTAGGAAAGAATGTCTATTCTAGGCTCTTGTCCATTTATATTTTATTCATTTATATATTTATTTTTTGGTACTGTGGAATGCACTCAGGGATGCTTAAACACTGAGCCACATTCCTACTGTAGTCCTTGTTTTTTATTTTGAGGCAAGATCTCCCTAAGAGACTTAAGGCCTCACTAAATTGTTGAAGCTGGCTTTGAACTTGTAGTCCTCCTGCCTCAGCCTCCTGAGCTGTTGGGTATACAGGCATGCACCACTGCCCTCAGCTCCCATCCCTATTTTAAATAATATAATCTGATTTTGTTGTCATTGTTGGTGAACTGTAGAAATTCTTTACATTTTCTGGGTATTAACTTATTTTTAGATATTATGTTTTACAAATATTTTCTCAAGTGTTTTGGCTGCCTTTTTACTTTATTGATTGTGCCCTGTAATCTGACTGATTCATAAGAGCCTCTTTTCATACTCCCCAATTTATTCTCCATATCTTGAAAAATTATTTTCAAACCTAAATATGATCCTGTAATTCCACAAGTTGATGGTCATTTATGCCTTTACAAAGCTCAGGACAGAACTCAGACTGCTTAAAATTGTGCTACGTAACTGGGCAGCTACCTACCTCACATTTTTCCACATGTTTTTATCCCTTACTTTGTGCCACACATGTCTCTCATACTCCCTCTCATGAGTCATTCTTCTCCTAATCTTACATGTTTTTCCTCTACATTACTTTTCTCCTTATCCTTTGAAAAGTGAACTTCTATAGTTTTTGAAACTCAGAATGTCAATTATTCAAGGAAGTCTTCCCTGGCTCACAGACCTAGAATGACTTTCTAGTTATATAATGTCAACACTCTGTGAACTCAACTGTAGCATTTATTAAAATTTTAATGGGACAATTACTTCTGTAAAGTATTCAATAATTTATCTCCTCTTTCCTCAACCAGAAAATAAGATTATAACCACTCCTTCCTGTTCACCACTCTTTCTCCAAATCTAGCAGATTTCCCTGCCTATGTAACTGTTCAATAAATGCTTTGGAGATTAATAAAATGATAGATGACAGAATAAACAAGCATCTGATTTCTGCACTGCAATCTCAAAGCACAAGTTAATAATGTCAGTTTGAGAAGCATGGATCATGGACTTGGGGAGAGTATGTCATATCTAGTTGATACTTAGAAGTAAAGTGTTAAGTGAAAAATGTAGTAGGTTCAAGGCTTCAGACAGGGCAGTGAAATGTAGAAGGAAACCCACAACGGAATATAGGTTAGGAGTCACAGAACAGGTAAAAATTGAAGTTGATTTAGGAGAAACCTTAGCTAAAAACAAACAAAAACAGCACAATAAGGACATAGGAAATTCATACGAATGGGATTGAAGAAGGATGTGCTTTTGATTTATTGGCCATGAGACACTCAGGGCAGGTGAGTGATATAGAGTGATAGATGTACTTGCATGGGGAACAAATGCTAATACAATTTAAGTTCATAGTCTACAATTCAGACAGAACTGCTGAGGTTATTTTTCTTCAAATTTCAAACAGCTTGTTTTAGCCTGCGTTTTGCTGCTATGTCCAAAGACCTGACAAGAATAATTTTAGAGGAGGAAGAGTTTATGTGGGTTCATGGTTTCAGAGGTCTCAGTCCATAGTTGACTGACTTTATAGCTCTGGGCCCAGGGGGAGGCAGAACATCATGCAGAAGGGCCCAGAGGAGGAAAGTAGTGTAGGACATGGCAATCAGGAAGCAGAGAGTGCTTGCTCACCAGGGATAGGAGCCATAGCCCAAAGACACACCTTCTCCAGTCATACTCTACCTGCCTACAGTTACCAACCAGTCAACCTGTATTCAAGTGGGTTAATGTACTGATTGGGTTAAGGCTCTCATAACCCAATCGTATCACCCCCAAACTTTCCTTATGTTGTCTCACACATGAGGTTTTGAAGTACAGATCGTATCTAAACCATATCTCACCTGATTTCAGTTATTACAGTTTTTCACTGCTATGATTTAGATACGATTTGACCGTATCCCCCAAAGGTTCAGGTGTTGAAATGTAAGCCCATTGTGAGATATTCAGAGGATGGAAATTCAAACCCAACTGTGCTGTGGTATTTAGAAATTTGACCTTGGGAAGAGATTAGGGTTGGATAAATGTCTGGGTGGAGACCCCAGGATTAAATACTGGTAGCTTTCTAAGATGAAGAAAGACCAGAAGAGATACACACACACATACACATGTACACACACAGGATCCCTGTCTCTCAACATGTGATGCCCTGCCCTATCTTGGAATTCTGTCATCAAGAAAGTCATCACTTAACCTTGAACCTCTGAGCCAAAATAAGCCTTTTCTCTTTAAAAATGTATCCAGTCTATTGTGTTTTTGGCAACAGAAAGTAGATTAATACACATATCATCACCTCTTTTAACTGTTCTGTTTCTCTCTATGAGACCCATGCCATTTATGCTACTTTAAAATAGGTATTCCTATAATTTTAGGAAGGTATTAAAAGTAAAGAAAGCAGGACTGGGTGTGGCTCTGTGGTATTTCTTGTTTTGCATGTACTGGGCCTTGGTTCCGTCCCCAGCATTGCAGGGGAAAAATAAAGAAAAAAAAGTAAAGCATGAAGAATGAAGCAATTTAGAAAACTTTACTGGACTCTTTACTGGACCAACAGACTCCCCCTAGTTTTAATTAGTGGTCTGATATTTCCAAGTAGGAATGTATGTATGCAGTTTTACCTATCAGAAATCATCTTTACTTATGACAGAGAAAATCTCTCCCTCCCTCCCTCCCTCCCTCCCTCCCTCCTCACTCCCTCTCCCCCCCCCCTCTGTTCTTTCTCTCTCTCCACTGAAATCTACACGTAGTACATGGTTTGTTGTTTTAATCACCCCACCCCACCTTTTTTTTTGGTGGGGAGACCAGGGATTGAATCCATGGGTGCTCAACCACTAAGCCACATCCCAGCCCTTTAAATTTTTTCTTTCTTTTTCTTTTCTTTTTTTTTTTTTTTTTTTTTTTTTTAATCTCAAGACAGGGTCTAGCTAAGTTGCTGAGGCTAGTCTCAAACTTGTAATCCTCCTTCCTCATCTTACAAAGTTGCTCAGGTTACACATGTGAGCCATTGTGATTGGTGCTCTAACCTGAACAATAATCTTCTGTTAAATATTTTGCAATTATTTAAAATCAGAAATATAAAGACATTAATTTCAAGTGGTAGCTTTAATTTCTGATTGTGACTATCAATTTTATTTACTTTTATTATTCTAAGAAGGAAGGTATATTTTCATAAACAAGGAGAAAGAAAAATTTTAATACTCTTTTCTAGGGAAGAGATTTTTGTCCTTATTATTTCATAAAGATGTCTTTTCCCCTTTGAAATGCCAGTGTCTGACAGTTGGAAACTCCTTGCTTTGTTGAACAAGCTCTAGATCTCGGAAAATACCAAGAATATACAATAAGTTGACCTTTAAACAAGCTTGCTTTCTATTGTGATTTTAAGTCTCCGTGGGTGAACTTTTTTCTAAGGGTTTTTTTTTCTATTGTATATTATTATAAATGTAATAGTTTATAAGTTATCAAATAATGTTAAATTCTCTGTGTGTCAACATAGCAGACAAAGTTGTAGAACCTTGAATATCCTGTCTGTTACCTTCATCATTCAGGTACTATATGGCTCCTTTCCTTTCACATAGTACTTTTTGTTTTGATGAATCTTAGTTGTGCATAAAAGCAAACCAACAAAAGTCTATGCTTTATATTTTTTTGGCTTTCTCCATAAGGCCCATTAAGTATGTGTCTTTCTAGACAAATCAATTTCCTTCCTTCTCTGCCTCCCAGGTTTCTTGTCAGTAAAATGAAGGGTTTTGAGTAGCAGCCTTTTGAGCTCCCATTAGTTACTGTCTCTCTCTGTTATGGATTCTCAGTGGGGGTGATATTATTCCCAAAATGTTTCCTTAGGAGGCAGCATCTTAGAGATTATAATAGTCCCTGGCCCTCCAAAGGCCCACCATACATAAAAATATATATACTAAATCTGAGATATTAAAATTCCATGGAAGGAAGGGAGCAATTAGAAGTTATGTTTCCTTTGTAAGGTGACAGTTTTTCCTAAAAGTTGAGCAACATTGCTTTATACATTGGCACACCTCAGATCATGAATGCTGGCTATATCATTTATACAACTCTTCTTAATCCTGTTCTTTTTGGTGTCATATGATCATTATATGGATCAATAACAAACATTCAGAGTGATTATTTTCCTTCCAACAGTTGCTTAGGTGTAGACAATCTTTCTATATTTCAGATTGGATTATTTTAATTATAAGGCATGGTTTTAAAATAAAGGGAAAAAACATGATTTGAATTACTATTTATGTAAATATTGAAGGACATTTTTAAATAATGGATACAAATTACACAAATACCACAAATATTGTTTCTTATCATGTTTAAACAAAACATTTCGAAGAAAAAAATAAGCATATGTATGTGTTTATGCCATTTTAGCATAGGACATTTCTAAATATCCCTTTTTATGAGGCAAATTAAAGGAGAATGAAACAAAACAGAAAGCACGGAAAATTCAGAAAGTGACCCTGAATAATAACAAACTTGTCATCAAAACATAATCAGTTTGCACAAAGAGATTCTTGAAGATTTTACATTTTATATCTGAGAAGCAATTATTCAAATATCAAAGTTGCTGGGGTTCCCATGAGCCTGAGATAGAGAAGATAATCCACTACTATCTGCAAACCAGAACCTGCAGAAGCTCCTGCTAACCGTGACTCCCCTGGCTCTGCCACAAGTCCCGATTGCCATATGCACACAGGCTTCCTGGAGTTACAGACCAATCAGTGATTTCCAAGTATCAACTTATCAGTGGCTAATACAGAAAACTCTTTTTAAAGCACAGACTAATAAACACAAATGTGTAAGTGCAGTCAAGGAAGTGCAATGAAGTGAGTAGTTTGATTTCCCATTACAATGTGATCATGCTTATATTATCTACACACACAAAACACACACACGTATGTATGTGCATACATAGACATATGTACACAATTATGTGGATACCAAACACATTATAAATACACAAGAATGTGATAGAATAATGCCCACCCCTAAAGATACACACATATATCATAATCCACTGAACCCATGAATATGTTATATTACAGGGCAAAGGGAAATTAAGGTCACAGATGAAATTAAAGTTGCTAATCAACTGACCTGAAAATAAAACCATGATCCTGGCTTAGGTTGTACCCAGTGTAATTATTAGGGTCCAGAAATGAGAAAGAGTGAGGCAAAAGAGTCAGACCACTTGACAGATGGCATCATCAGACACTGGTCCTTCCTGGCTTTGGAAATGAAAGGGGGCCAAAAGCCAAGGATTGAGGGAAGCCCCTAGAAGGAGGAAAGGCAAGAAACCTGACTCTTCCCTACAGCCCCTTTATAGACTACACCCTGCCAACACTTTAATTTTATTTAGCCCAGAGATCATTCTGGATTTTTGAGTTCCAGGAGTAAGAATAATTTTGTTTTGTTTTAAAACACCAGGCTTGTAGTCATTTGTTGAACATCATCAGGAAGATAATGGAATGAAGTAAAATATTCAGACTACAAATGTACTAAGAAAAAGTGAACTGAAAAGATCAGAAATTATGCTTCTGTCTTTAAAGACATTATTTTTATACAAAGGTGGACAACAGAGTAGTTCTGAAGATTTCTAGAGGTAGATTAATTGGTTCCAAGTCCTGGCAATTCTAGGTGGGTAACCCCAGCAAATTGCTTAGCATTTGTGATTCCATGTTCTCCTCTTTCTAATAAATGGAATAATAATTGCACCTCAAAAATTATAGCAAATAAATGCATACAATATCATAATGAACTGCATACTACATAATAAATCCTATGGATAGCGTCCTTATTACTTTTATATTAACTTTTTGTTTTCTATTTGTGCTACCATTATTCTGAGAGCACTAGAACATTTAATTTAGTTTTTGTATTGCACCTTATATGGTCAGTATAATTTTTTGGTCTCAGTATTATACTGCTGGTTTAATGTTTTAACAACCTGGATTAATTTTATGGATTGATAGAGGGGGATTTATTAAGGGGTGTTGTATAATAATCTCATTATCATTGGTGAAGCCAAAACTATTTCAGCATTTTTCTATGACTAGCCATATGGGATCTGAATCACTAATATTAGTATCTTTAAAATGAATTTTGTGCATCAGTAATAAATATGAGGAACTTTATAATTTTTAATCTACTTGTTTGTGGGCATTTCAAAGTTAAATTAGCTCATCATCTTTCTTTTGAAAAAATATAGGAGATTATATGTACAGATTCACGGTCATTATTTATTGGTTATTGTTATCAACTGCTTTGTGTCATATTTTTGTTAAATAAGGCCATTATGATGATAAGCCTGATTATTTGGGGATGCATTTGTTTATGTAAAAAGAAGTAATTTAAAATATAAAACTTTCTTTGATTCGTCCTCCCTTCATAGGGAAGTGCTGATATCAGCAACTTTTAAACAATGAAACATCTATTCCCTTTCATATATTTATACTACCACAGATTCACTTATATTAGACTATCTCAAGGAAAGAACATATTATACATTGCTCAAAGCTACATAGAACCATTGAGATGTGAAGAGTTCCCTAATGACAGTTTTTTTTTTATTTAAAAATATTTTTATACAGAAAAAGAAACCCAAGCACTGCAAAATTATACATTCATCAAATTTTTTAAGCCTTTTTTATATTGTGCATGATATAGGGTTGTTTTGCAGTTATAACAATGTCAAACAGTGAAGGGTGATCTGTTGATAGACTCAGCAACTCATGAGACTGGAAAGATTGTGAAAGTCATCAAATCCACACATTCAGCTCAAATTTGACAATATATTGAAAAACCCATTAAAAGTTATAGCATTCTTCTTCATTTGTCAGAATATTAGCAATATCAGCCATTTTATACTATGACATAGGCTCCTTTAGTTTAATTCTATTATAATGAAAATGAAAAATAGTAGATTCTTATTCTGCTCTTTTGTTGTTGTTGTTGTTCATAATAAAATTTATCAGACTTATATACTACTTGAAAGCTTGCAATTCTCTCTTCCTCTTATGAGTAGAAAAGAAGAATACCATTATTTGTTATTATTTGGTTTATAGTTTTTAACATCTGATATTTCCTACCAGTGCATATAATGTTGCTCTGAATGTCTAATGAATATATTGACTATAATGAAATTTCCTTAATCTATTTTAAAGGCAAAACCACCTTCTTGTTTCTCTTTAGATGCCACCACTTTAAATGAGTGTGATACATCAATTGTGTCCTCATTGAATGGATTTGGCATTCAGCATCCAAACCTAGTAAAAAATCTAATGAAGGTAAAAAATAGAAGAACAGCTCTTTTCTTGATACTGGTATATGTAGCCAAACAAAAACTAAGAAGTTCATCTATAGAAGGAGTCAAAAACTAACAGAAACCAATTTATCAAAGAAGAATTTTCCATACCTGAATTTATCAGGGATTTTTGGGTTTTGTAGCAAAGCTTATTTTATTTTTTTATTTATCATTTATTTATTTTATTTTATTTGTTTTTTTTATTTATACATGACAGTAGTATCTATTTTAACATATTTATGCAAACATGGAGCATATTTTATTCTAATTAGGATCCCAGTCTTGTGGATGTACACAATGTTGGGATTCACTGTGGTGTATTCATATATGTACATAGAAAAGTTATGTCAGATTCATTTTGCTCTTTTACCTATTCCTAATCCCCCTCTGTTTTCTTTGTCAAAGTTTATTTTAAAAGCAAAAGATTTCAACCCTCCTTAAACCCAGTTTTGTTGTTGAAATTAAGGAATTATAGTGAAACAGAGTTTGAGAATATTAGAGTACTACCTCAAAAAATGGGATTTAACAATGCTTTTACAAAAGAAAATATGCAATTAATATAAGTACTTTTATTTAAGCAGTTTCAGGAAATAGTAAAGGAAGTAGGGAGTATAAATAGGAAAAAATGTGTCCTTTTAGAACTGAACACTTTATTTGTTCTTGATCTCTATTTCAGAGAAAAAGAATTGCACTTACTGTGGTACGTTTTATGGGTCACTGAGAGCCCATAGTGTTTCGTGAGTGGAAATTAAAAAGAAAAATATATTTTTATTCTAAGATTAGGAAAAACGTAACAGGCAATATGAAAGTCATCCTTCACTTTCTTGCTTTTGCATATTAGTTCAATTAAAATATCTTTCTTATTGGTTTAAGGATTGCTTCTCATTATACAATGGCATTGTAGTGGTGTAGCCATTTAAATTTTCTCTGGGTCATGGCCTAAACTGATATGCTTCTAATTTTAAGATTTTAAAACAAATTGGAATCATTGCTTTGAAGTATCATTTTCAATTGAAAGCACCTTATTGGAGAACAAAGAGTTTTCTGATTCCCCATTCAGTATGTCCCTGTATAAAAGGTGCATTAAAAGTAAGAAAAAGGAATCAGAAATATGCAATTATAAAATAGTTATTACTTTGTTGTTCTCCTTTCTCTGATCTATGTCCTCTCAATCTGGAATCAGAAGTCCAGTTTGTGATCTCCACTGAAGCATTTCTGAGAACTTACCATTTCTTTTTATCCCAGTTTCTGTTAATTCTCCTCACCGAGTGAGTACAAAGCATCACAATCCTTCACCATTTTTTTCTGCGAGTTGAGTAGATCTTGGGAAAAGAATCCTAATTTGTTTCAATTAAGTTGGGTTAGAGTAAGTGACTGTAAAGAATAAAGAGCTCTGTGATCCACATAGACACAATGTCGTTTACATCCAGGGTTAAAATTTCTTTGCTGACTGTGGTAATTCATAATTCTTGTTTTTGTTGGCAGTAAATCTTAAAAAGCTTCTATGTAATTTTTCTAACCATGACTTTATCTGTCTGAATCCAGATATCAAGAAGCTGCTAAGCATCTGAGGAAATATCTAGAAAAGACACTCTTCAAGACCCCAAAAGGTTTCCAAAAAAATATTACTCAAAAATATTATTCCCTGGGGCTGAGGGTGTAACTCAGTGGTACAGTGCTTGCCTAACATGTATGAAGCCGTGGGTTTGATCCTCAGCACCACATAAAGATAAATAAATTCAATAAAGGTACTGTATCCATCTACAACTACAAAAATATTTTAAAAATATTATTTCTAACATCATACACCAAGACATCTTAAGAGAATAAGATCAAGGGCATGCTGTCTGATGTTAGGCTTCTTATTGATTTGTTTGTTCATCTATCCATTCAACTACTATTAATTTATTGCTTACTCTGTGGCAGCCACTGATGTAGGTATTTAGGTACTAGAAATACAGTACCCTCATAGAGCTTATGTTCTACTGCTGGGAAAGACCATATATGTATTTAATATTTATAACTTAATATTTATCACCATATATATGTGTGTATATATATATATATATATATATATATATATATATATATTTTTTTTTTTTTTTTTTTTGGTACCAGGGATTGAACTCAGGGGCACTCGACCACTGGGCCACATCCCCGGCCCTTTTTGTATTTTATTTAGAGACAGGGTCTCACTGAGTTGCTAAGTGCCTCACCATTGCTGAGGCTGGCTTTGAACTCGCGATCCTCCTGCCTCAGCCTCCCAAAGTGCTGGGATTACAGGTGTGCGCCACAGCGCCCAGCCACCATGTATATATTTATCACCATGTGTATATATATGGTGATAAATATTAAGTAGAAGAATAAAGTACAGAAGAGAAGTAGAATAGTGTGGTAGAATTATTAGTTATTGGGTAGGAAATGCCTCATGGAGAAGCTTACCCTTAATAAAATATGTGAAGTCATTTAGGAGCCCAGATTTGTGGTTTTGCAGGGAGAAGAACACAGATAAATGAAAGTACAAGAGCAACTTTGCATTGCACAAAACCTCAGTTTCCCTGACATTGTTGTTCTGCCTCATCCAGCAATAAGAGGCTATAAAAGCACAACAGAGTTTTCACAGGCATTCTGCATTTTTATCTATATTTAATATGTAAAACAATTTGAACAGAATAATGTTATATTTTAATACTGATATTATTGGAAGATAATTGAAACCTTCAGTAAACTGAAGAAAATAGGGCCAGTTTGACAAATCTTAAATATTAAATTTTCCAAAATCCCTTAAGTAAAGAATTAGATAATAAAGACATGTGTATACCTGTGTTATTTAGGGATTATTATAATAGGTAACAGGAATCACATGAAAACTATATTGTGGGCTGATACTAGGACCAAGATGCAATCAAGCTGATGTAGTTCTTTGTGTGCAAAAATATTATCAGTCAGTAGAAACAGACCATCTAGGAAGATTCTCTTGGTATCAAGTTCCCGCAGTGAAAAGAATGAAATCCACTGGGAGGGAACACTCCAAAAAAGGGCTTCCCCTGGCTTTGAATTCAACATGCTGCACAAAAGCATACACTTAACCAGGAGAAAAGTAGAAAACCTGTCATGTTCTCTGTTGGTAGATGGCCAAACACAAAAGAGATCCTCATCCAAAACACGATCATGGTGCTCAGGAAGTAGACAGTACAGTGGGCCACAGAGACCTGGTGGGGGAGATGTCCTGTGACTATCCACATGAGTAAGTGGGAAGCAATGGGGTTGACCGGGAACATGAACTCCCAATGAAGTGATGGTGTAGAGATAAGGAAGAGCACAACTGACCACCAGGGAAGGGAGCCAATGTTTCCTGCCCAGATCCACTGTAGTTGGTGAGCAGAATGCATAGGGGGTGGCAATTTATTTCTTTATTACCCCAAGGTAAAACGAAAGATGAGGAGACACATTTGCCACTATGGCAATTACAGAAACAGTTGCCCAGCCCCTGCATCCTTGAGCTGTTTGGAGAGAGGGTGATTCATCGTGAGAGGGAACTAGGAAAAAAGAGAGGCCAGCACACACAGATACTGTGAATATTGATTGTAACATGAATAAAATGAAGGGCCTGATAAATTACAGAAGAAGTGATCTTTAAGCCTGAGGAAATTGTATATCCAATGATTTGTTCCAAACAGTTCAGTCCTGGCCATTTAACCAATTTTAGTTAAAGGAATGATAAAATTATCCCTCCTCTGTTAGAAACTGGGTACTTTAATAATTGTAGATGAAACATATGGATAACATTTTCAAATCTCAGGAGCAAAGAGCAAAAAGATGGGCAAAGAGAGATAATAGAGACACAGGTGAAGAAAGTGGCCACTGACAAGATGAGAATCTTCACAAGTCTGTAAAATTCCTTCTGAGCCATCTGGACATCCATGTTGGCAGCAGATAACTCTCAAGGAAATAGCTAAGCAAAGTTCCTCAAGAATCTGCTCCTGTGGAACAGGGTTTTTGAAAATAGGTTATTGATTATACTTTTTAAAAATGATAAAATACAGTTAATTGGGTAAAGTGAAGTTAAATAATAAATAAGAAAGCAATAACTATTCAAACGTGTAACAAAGCATACGGAGGTAAATTATATATTGATTGAAATACTTTCCATTTGACATTAGGGCCTGATAACATTCCTCAACTTACAGCACCACTCACCCACAGAGAATGAAATGGGGTTGTCCAGCTTCCTTAGCAGCCTAAAAGCTCAGCACAATATCCCTTCCTAACTGAACTCTGGTTCTGTGCTTTTTCTTACATAATTCATGTTAACATCTTCTAACCTCCTTTGAAAATCTAAAGTAATTATGTTATGAAACATTTGTATCTAATAGGAATACTTTACCCCATTGGGATTTTATATTTCCTCTTTCTTCTTCTTATTTTGTTTTTAAGTGCAGTAGGGGTGGACATTAGGGACCTGAGCATGCTAGGAAGTGCTGACCACTGAGCTATATCCCCAGCCCAGAATCTTATGTTTTCTTAATACATAATCCAAGTGCATGATGAAACAAATAATGTATTTTTAAAATCTATATTTGCCTTTTTTTTTGTTACAATTAGATTTTTGCAGGGATTTTCAAACTACAATATGCATAAAAGTTACTTAGGGATCTTGATGAAATGCAGATTCAGATCGAACAGGCTGGCTGCAACAGGGCCTGAGATTTTACTTTTCCAACAAGCTCCCACGTGCTGCTCATGCTGTTGATCCAAGGATCAGACTTTGAACAGAAGGGGCTTAGTTCCAGGACAAAGACTTTGCTTTCCCTATTCCAATTCCAACCTTGGCCCTCTGACAGCTTTCATATGCACAAGTAAAGTCAGAGCTGGAAATGAGATCAGAAACAAATATAAGGTATTATAATGGTTTTAAAAAAAAACATTGTCTTCTAAACAAACAGAATATTTTTTTTCCAAACACTGCTTTCCTTGCATCCAAATTGTTAGATCTGTGGCAATGTAAATAGGTTATTCTTTATATGACATAAGCTTGTCTTAAACATTTTGTGATATTTTTTAATTAACATGGAGCAAGAAACACGCCTTTGAAAGTTAAGATGCACAAAACAATAAAAGAAGTAAACCCTTTTGTTGAAGTGCTCCAATTCCCATGTTAACATCTCATTCACAGCCTAATTGTAACCCAATTAGGAAAATTAAGATAAGTAGAAACAGCTGGAACAGAAGGCACTTGGAGTGAAGTGTACCCTCTGCACTCATTATTTGATGGAGATCATTTCCCAACTCTACACACAGTGCATGATATTTAATATGATTGCACTAATTTATATCTGAAAAGAATAAGCGAGCTCTATTTAAAGAAACGGAATGACCTATTAGCTCTGATTCTTTAAAAGTTTTATTATCTGATGATTCAGATGTAGTCATGTGACAAACCTAAGAAATGTTTTCTTTCAATAACTGTTCATAGCATCCTTCTTTTTCTTTTGGTCATAGCATTGTATTCTTATGAGTATTGCAACCAGAGATGCACTGGGAACAACAATGTGATGTCTTATATCCAGGTTTATGTGTGGTTTGTGATAAAGAGAGAATAAAGGCTTTGAGTTTTACATCGGTAGTTACATAAGTATGGTCTTTTAATTCAAGAAACGCTCACATTGAGGAAAGTCTCATATTGTTATAGTATGTTGTTTAGGAATACAAGCTATGCAGTTTAAAGTAATGACTTCCCATCTCCAATACTTACTTCCCCATGTACAAATGATAGCAGCAGTGCACACCTCACAGAATTAAGTGAGATGATTCACTTAAAGCCCTCGGATCATGCCTGGCCTATGAATGACAGCAATGTCTGCTATTTTCATGTATTGGGCCCCACACTTTGGTTATGATTTGTGTGATCACTGTTAACTCCTAGATAAGCCAAATACCATTGTCACTTATTGTCCAGTGCTTACATACATGTCATTTCATCATCCCAGCAGGCTCATCTGCAATTATGCAAAGAAGCCCATGCAAACAAGTAAAATAAATGACAGGAAAAATAACCCTGTTGATATGTACATCAGCAATAAGACCATGAGTTGAAGCATTAGCCAAGACAGAGTTTCAAATTGCTGTGCCTCCATTTTAAAGGGAAACCCAAAGAGGCTACTTTCTTGCCTGACGCCTTGTCTAGTTGTAATCTGTAGTTTTTGTCTTCTGAGAAGGTAAGAGTAAGCAAACCTAACAATGCAATATAAGGCATAATATCTAAAGACTGCAAATATCTATACCCCAAAACACATTTAATCAAATGTTTTGGGAAACATGGCCATCTGAAAAGAGAGAGCTGAGCTCATTGATCAGCTTGTTTAATCTGATAACCCTGGAGAGGAAGCCTGCCAGGGCCAGTAGCTTCAATCACTGCTCTGGGTTACACTGAATGATAGCCTCTTCGTGTGGTAACCATTAGAGCATTGAAGGGAGTTATCAGACTCTAAGTGAATGTACTACCAGTTATGTTTTATAATATTGGGGAAAAAAGATCAGAAAGATGTGTTCAGCGGTACATATGTAATGTGTTTTATCTGCAGGATAAATGAACTAAAATTGTGTTTCTGAAATGGGCAATCTCAGATCCAGTATAATAAAACTAATATATTCATGATTATGACCAGATTTGCATTAACATAGCCAAAGGTAAAATTTTACTCCTTGTGTTTATGCTTCTAGACAATCTGGTACTTAATTTTTTTGAATTTCTATTTCCAATATCCCCAGGGAATATGCATATATAGAAATGTTCAGCTACTTTAAAGTGACATGGAAGCAATTCTGCATATCTTTCATGACTAATGAAAATATATAAAAAAAAGTTTCTAACTAGCTAAGCCTGACAAGTTTCGATTTATTCTCAGCAAGCCTGATTATTTATGGTATATTTATTTTCATACTAACTATAGAGCAACCAACTAGTCAATAAAAATTGACTGTTATATTTTGAAAATTGTTAAATGAATTATTTTTCACATTTTGTTTGAATTCAATTTTTCCCAGGAATGTTGTTAATTTTTTAAAAACCTAAAGGAAAATAATGGAACATGAATAGTACTAAGAAATGGTGATTCTTAAGAAAGAAAAAAAAATTAGAAATAACTTTAGTGAATTTTAAAATAATCAACACCTTTTAAAGGATTAATATTCCACAGTTAAATACATAAAGTAACTCTTACTAAGATAATATAGGATTGTTAGGGAAAGAAAAATTATATTTGTTTGATAGCAAGTCTAAAAGTTTAGTTAGATGAAATATGTGTTCATACATCCAAATTTATGAAAACCTCTGCAACATTCACTATTCAAATATACTACATAAAAAGCATTTCAAACTTTTCATTATTTTGCAATTGGTTCAAGGCCATTAGTTTACTAAAGTTCTTAGCTTCTGTAGTTTTTATTTGGTTTATCCTTTCAGATCACTTTTTAAATTACAGCTAGCCTATAAAACATACTCAAACAAAAATCAGCAGGTCAAAAGCTGGATTTGAGGACTCTTCACAAATTGTAAGGGACACAGTTACAGAAAGGAGTAGGGGTGGAGCAGGGAACATACTCTCTTAGGAAAAGAAGAATCTGATTCTTTCCAATGTATTCTTTTTTAAAAAATATTTTTATTTATTGCTTTAGTTGTACACGATGCATTTTATTCAATGCGTTTTATTTGTACATGGTGGTGAAGATCAAACCCTGGTCGCCCACGTGCTAGGCGAGCGCTCTACCGCTGAGCCACAATCCCAGCCCTCTTTCCAATGTATTCTTAACACTTCCTTTATCCCACATTCCCTCTAACATTTTACCAATCTATTCATTGTGTTCAACATGTGCCTAAAAACCTACTCCAGAAGATTATAGCACTAAGTTTACAAAACTTAATTCATTGTGTTCTTTTTATTCCAGCTGACTTTCAAATGTGTCTATACCTTTTCTTATGTTATATTCCTTTTGTTTGGAATAGTCTTCACTTTCCATTTCTCTAATTAACTACTAATTATCCTTTTGATTCCATTTTACTCTCACTTTAAGTCAAGATGAGTATACAATGCTGCATTAACAAATTATCCCAAATCTCAATGGCTAAAAAGAAAAAAAATATATTTTTTGGTTTCTGCCACATGTTTGAAGAGGGTTGATGGGAAATTATACTAATTTTCACTATTGGCAGAGGCCTCATCCTACTAGGATCACTAAGCAGGTGAACTAGCCACCTGGCCATGCACAGGTTCTTCAGACTTACTCAACAGGCAACACACAACTTCTGCCCACATTTTATCAACCTAAGTCCCATGGATACACCTAATCTGAAAAGGAACATGAAGAGTAATTCTACAGTGGTCCAAAAAGGGGGAAACCATCATATTGTTGGTAAAGCAACCAAAGATATATGTATTATGATGCCCACCCCCCAGCTATGCAGCTTTTACATTCTGTACATCCTGAGTGCCTCTTCCATAGCCAACAAGGATAACACAATCTCTAATCTTGAGAACATGAAATTAACCCATAACTCAGTTAATTAACCAGTCCATCTTTAACATGCAAAAATAGAACATGCTTAAAGAGTCAGGGGGCCTTGGAGATTCTTTTTTCTTTTCTTTTTTTTTTTTTTTCTTTTAACTTTGAAGGGAAACAATTCAGCAAAATATCTAGTTTTCATGGTTAGACAAGGGTAAAGAAGCATTGAAAATACATGGTAACAGTGAGCACAGTTGAGAAGGTGAGGAAAGGTCTGTTGCTGGCTAACTAGGCTTCCATGTTTAAAGCAAAGATAGAGTCAGAAAAATTGAAAGCTTTTTTGTAATATTGAAGAGGAACTTAAATTTTTACACCAGATCATATAAAGTTTAAATGAGATCCTGGAAATAATTTCCATTTTATTTCTGACTATGGCATAGCCAAGCTCTTAGATTTTTCATATAAGAAGGAAATATTCCATTCTCTGCCCAAATATAGAAGACTCAGAGGAGCTAATGACAGATCTGATTATGCATTGAGAGAATGGAAACATCTGCACATGGGCAGAAATTCCCAAAGGCTGATTGACAACTCAGCTTTAGCAGACAGTTCTTATAGAGGAAAAATGAGTTTCTGTTTTCACTTCTCCTAGCTTTTCTAATGAGCACTGTCTAGATCAGATGTCCCTCCCAGCTCTACAGAAAGGTTACTTACTGGTGCTATGGAGAACATGTGTCCTGTGTACTGGTGCAATGTCTGTGCCCAGTACATAGTCTTTCTTTTTGAGTGCTAGTGATTTGATCACATAATATTTTGGACTTCGGCCTGCATTATTCTGCAATTGGTTTAATGTTTTATTATTTTGCATTAACTTTACTGACAGTGGCTCATAATATCTGTAAGCTAACCTAATCTTTCTGATTATTTTCTTCCAGTATGTGAAAAATGCTCTTAAGTGAATGTAGGTAGGTGAACATATGGCAAAAACACTATGCAAACAGATAAACAAGAAAAGCCTTAAGAAAGCAAAATTACACTTGCATTTACTCAACAAGGAATAATTAGGTCCTGAGCTTCCTTTTAATAGAATTAAGTATTTTTAAAAAATGTTATTTTATTGCACTTTAGGTTTAGAGAAAATTGAGCAAAGAGTATGGATTTATCTTGTATTCCCTCACCCTTTTTGCCTCACAGCTTCCATTTATTAATACCTTATATTGAGTACATTTGGTACAATTGAACCAACATTAGTCCATTCTTATTGACTAAATCCTATAATTTATATGATGATTCACTCTTTGTATTTCCAGTTCTATGGGTTTTAACAATACTGAATGTCATGTACTCATCACTACAGTATTTTATAAAATAGATTTTGGGCTTAAAATTCTCCTGTGCTCTACATATTCACCCCTTCCTGCTTCTCCAAATGCACCTGGAAAACACGGCTCTTCTTGCTATCTCTCATTTTACCTTTCTCAGAATGGTATAATACAAGGTCTATGTCAAATATTGCATAGAATAACTAAGTGTGTAGCCTTTTGAGATAGGCTACTTTTACTTAGCTTTATGAACTGAAGATTCTTGTATGTCCTTTTGTGGATTGATGGCTCATTTCCCTAAAATCAATTTTTACTCTCCATGTATTTAAGGTACATAACATTATGTTTTGGTATACATATACATAATGAAATAATTAGTAATGATTGTTGTAGCCAAATAAATTTATATATCCATCATTTTCTACATTAAGCCACTCCCTTACATGGTAAGAGCATAAAAAATTTACTCCAAGAAAAATTTTCAGTATACAGTGCAACATTTTTAACTGTAGTTCTCATACTATGCATTAAATCTCTAGATTTATTCATCCTGCCTAACTGCAAATTTGTACCCTTTGACCTACTTCTCCTCCTTTCCTCACTTTCCATGCCCTTTAAGCACCCTCCTTTTATCTATTTAGTTGATTTTTTAAAAAAAATATTTTGCATATAAATTAGATCATGCAGTATTTTCCTTTCTATGTCTGACTTATTTCACTTAACATATTTTAAAAAATGTAAATTAGTCAAGTTAAAATACTTCTTATCTATGAAAATTCTCTTAGCATCTTAAGCATAGTGGATTCTTAGTAAGTATTGTTTCATGATAATGACAAGAATGATGTTGTCATTTGGGGAATGAATGAAGTCCAGATAACTTAGCAAATCTGTAGCCAAACCAGTTGTAGCCTATTTTTCTTTAACCTCTGAAGAATTTGATGAGAATAGGCATTAGGAAAAAAATTCTGTTGTGTTGGAGTATCTCCCACCTTAATCCACTTTAGATATTTGCAGAAGCTTACTTTGCAGTGTCTTTCTGGCATTGTGTACCATGTTGCTCTATTATTTACACAAAATGCCTTAGCATATCTCCTTCTGTATGGTTTCATGCAAATATCATTTCCCCCTATTGTCTTTTATTTACATGGAAAAAATAATGATTGTTTTGACCATGATAGTAAGATAGGAAAATTGACCTTTAGTTTTTTTATTTATTTTGGTTTTTATCACAGGGCTTAGCTAGTAATAGGTGTACTTCTTCATAATAATAATAATATGTATTATTATAGGAGACTATCACTATAGTCAACAAAAAGAGTAGTAGATGACAGATGCTATATTTTAAATGCTGGTTCTCTGTTTGAAAATGTTCTTTTTCTTGTAATACTTGCAGAAATAAAACCCAAGATAATAATGCCTCTTTGAATTTTGGTAGATGTGCAAATATAATCAATAGAAATTTTAAGACTATATTTTATAGCACAAGTTCATATTAAATACACAGTTTTAACATATATCTTCTGTTGAAAATACATAAATAAAATGGTTGTTTTTTTAGATATTTGTTCACCAGAAAGTAAGTACATACACACATCCATAATAATAAGAACAATGTAGTCTATTAAGGTTATAGATAAAAAAAAAAATCAATCCTAGCTCATAGTTTAGCATCACTAGAAGATCCATAAAGCAAATAATTGGTTACCTTAGAGTTAAATGAGTGTCATGTAAGAAAAGCAGAAAAGTCTTTTGATTGAGACTAACAATAGTGGTGAGGCTTTCCCTGGAAGTCAATATAGATACATATGCACAAATTGAAAAGTAACTCAAGAAAGTGTTAGGAAAGGAGTTCCAGTGGTTTATTTGTGCATATATGTGCAAATATGTGTGCATATATATGTCTGCATGTGAGTATATTTGGACAGAAAGAGAATCATAAGTGGCTGAAGGGATAGAGGACAAGGACCTAGTTATAAAAGTCTTATAAGCAATATTAAGATACAGAAATTTTAGGATAGGATGGGCTCTATAATTTGTGAGGCTTGGTACAAATTAAAAATATAGAGCTCTTTGTTCAAAATGTATTAATAATTCTGAGATGGTAGAGCAGTGCATTAAACCAAGTATGGGATCCCTCTTAGAGCAGGACCCTGTGCAGTTAGCACATGTCACATGTCCATGAATCTGGTCCCATCTAAGAGCAATGGGAGTCTATGAAAGGTTTCAAGCATGAGAATGTGAAAAGGTCATTCGAGTTTTAGAAATATCCCTCTGGCTCCATCACAGAGATGCTTGGAAAAGAAGCCTTATTTGAAGCAGAGATACTTGCCTGAAGGCTATAAAAATAATTCAGATGATAGATAACCTCAGCATGAACTACGTTCATGGCCATAAAACTGCAGTAAAGTGCAGAATTACAGGATCTATTTAGAAGAAAGAACACAGAAGAATTATGATAGACTAGATGGCAGAGATACAGAATAAAATTCAAGAATGACTGAAGATTTCTAAACAGAGGAAATGGAACAGGATTAGGGCATAGAGTACTATCCATTTAATTGAAAATTATAGTAATCAGTTGTATATATTCTCTGAAATAAAAAATGAGATACTTATCTAAAATAAAAATGAGGAAGGTTTTGGCATTCCTAAAAGAATTTGAAATGATGGAGTTTTTCAGACTATTTGACATTCCTAAAAGAATTTGAAATGATGGAGTTTTTCAGACTACCTGATAGACTTATACAGTAAGTAGAGAATAAACCAAGAACAGAACTTGGAGAAAAGCTAACATGAAAGTAATAGGCAGAGGAAGAAAAATCCCGAAATTGAACAGTGAAAGCACTAGAGACATAAGTGGAAAATGAAAAGATGTAGGAGTCCTAGAAGTCTATGGAAAGGTGCTCCAAGAAATGATGAATCATCAATAGTGCAACTGCTGTTGAAGGACCAAGGAAGAACTTTGTGACTAAAAAAAAAGTCACAGTGGCCTTGATAAAAGGGGCTCCTACCATATGTGTGCATGGGTGTGTGTAGGGAGATGAGAAAAAATAAACCTGTCTAGACATCTCCAGAAGGTTGGTTCTGAAGAGGTCTGAATTGAGGTAGTTATAAAATGGAGCTAAAGAATAAGAACAGGAAAACAATGAATATTTGAAAGGGCTGATAGGAAGGTTTGGTAGACTGAATAATGATCCTCCAAGATGTAGTGATCACAAAACCTGTGACTTGGTCACTTTTCCTAGCACAAGTGACTTTGCCAATGTGATTAAGGTCAATATTTTGAGCTGGGAAGGTTATTGTGGATTATCTGTTTGGGCTCAACATAACCACAAGGGTTTGTATAGAAGGAATACAGAAGTGTTAGAATCACAGATGCGAAGACAGAAGCAGAGATTTGAGGCATATGATTTGAAAACAGGAACCACAAGTGAAGAATTCCAAAGAGTCCCTAGAATTTAGACAAGAAAAGGAAACAGCTTTTCTCATAATGCCCCGAGAAGAACCGCAGCCCTGTTGTCATCTTGATTTTAGCAAAGCAAGACTCATTTCAGACTTCTTACCCCAGATAGATAATGAATCCTGGAAATTTTGAAGGCCATCAAAAGGCTAAAGCTGAAGCATATAGACAATCACTTGCCTGATAGGTTGTGTAGTTTTCTTTGTAATTGCTTTTAAGTTCATGGATTATGGTTTGGCTATGAGGTGTCTTTCAAAAGTTCCTGATAATGCAGCAATGTTCAAAGGCAAAAGACTAGATTATGAGAGCTGTAACATAATCAGTTCATCCTAGTTTGGATGGACTGACTAGGTGGTAACTTATGCAGGTGGGGTGTGGCTGAAGGAAGTGGGTCATTGGGGCGTGTCAGGAAAGAGTGAATCTTCCCTATAGCCTCTCTCAATTCTCTCTCTCTCTCTCTCTCTCTCTCTCTCTCTCTCTCTCTCTCTCTCTCTCTCTGTCTTTCCTCTTAGATTCTTAACCCTTCAGTGAGCTTTGGCCCAAAGCAATGGAGTCATCCATCTGTGGACTAAGACCTCTAAAACTGTGAGCCCCAAATAAACTTTTCCTCTTATAAGTTGTTCTTTCTGGGTATTTTGGTCACAGCAATGAAAAAGCTGGATGAAACAGAAATTGGTACTGAGAAGTGGGATTATTGCTATTACCAACCTGACCATGTTGGAAATGCAAACTGGAAAAGCTTCAAAATGTTGTAAGCAGAGCTTAATGGGCAATTACCGTGAGAGGTCAAAGGACCAGAATACTGATAGGAATTTGTCTACGTGTTGTCCATATCCTGAGACATTATATGAGGCCAAATGAAAAAGTGATAGACTAATTAATCAGACAAAGGAAATTTCAAGGCAGCACAGCATTCAGTGGCATGGATATTGCTGGCAACTTTTAGCTGAGAATTTAATTTGATAATCAGGAGCAGAAAGATTTTAAAAACTTGCAGTTAAGCCAGAAAAGTGGGAGTAGAACTGGGGTTAAGAAAGTTGTAGTACTTAAACAGATTATAGCTATTAAAGAGCTGCTAAGTACTTTATTCAGAGACATAGGAAAGATGCCTCCAGGGCATCTCAGGAATTTACAAGACCACTTCCACTATAAGATCATGGGTCCAGAAGGGAATTTTCCTTTGAGAAGAGATTATGGAGTGCCCTGCTTGTACTGGGGCCCTTGGAAGTTGTTCCATGATGATGAGCCATGCAGGCACTTAGAGGCTACTGCAACTATGATTACAGGAAATCCAGATACTGCAAGAGCTGTGGCAGAGCTTGGCTTTATGCACATGGTGCATTCTGCAGTAATGCAGGATGCTAGAGTTAGTGGGTCATAGAGGCTTCCACTGAGATTTCAAAGGAAGGCTTGGGAGGCCAGGCAAAGTGTAGCAGGGTCAGAGTCCCTATGGGCTGCTTCTGAAAGGGTGATGCTTGAAGCTGTGAAGGTAAAGCCAAAGCTGGAATGGAAACCCCAGGAAATAATAGATGCCAGTAACATGATCTTTCTGCCAAGAAAAGATGCTCACTGTGATGAGAGCCAGGCTGAAAGGGTAGGGCCACCCAAGACCTTTGTAGATAATATTTCACCATCATGTATCCTAGATGCTGTACACAGAATTACTAGACCTGCTTGCTGGGATGGATTTTGGTCTTGTTTGTCCTCATTCCTTTGTTCTATGCCTCTATTCATCCCTTGTGAAATGGGAATGTTTGCTCTGTGCCACTGTACATTGGATGTATATAATTTGTTTTTTATGTTTGCAGGGACTTACAGCAAAGAGTTTGCCTTGGGTCTCAGAGAAGGCTTTGGGCTTACACTTTTGGCAATGCTAAAACCGTCTAGGCTGTGGAGACTCTTAGAAATGAACTGAAAACATTTTGCACTGTGAGATGGACATGGGCACTTGAGGACTGGGGGTGAAATGTTATGATTTGGATATGAGGTGTCCATCCAAATGTCCTGTGTTAATGCAGGAATGTTCAGAGGTAAAAGGATTAGATAGTAAGAGCTGTAATTTAAGCAATTCATGTTAGTTTGAATGGACTTACTGGGTGCTAACTGTAGGTAGGTGGGACAATGTCTAGAGGAGGGAGGCCACTGGGGGCATGCCCTGGAAGGATGCATTTTCCCTGTGGCCTCTTCCCCACTCTATCTGCTTTCTGAACCCTCTATGAGCTGGTAACTTTCCTGAGCTGGGCCTTTCCGTGGGCCCAGAACAATGGAGTTAGTCAGCTATGGACAGAGCCCTCTGAAATTGTGAGCCCCAAATAAACTTTTCCTTCTACAACTTGTTCTTGTCAGTTAGTTTGGTTGCAGAAGTAGAAAAGCTGACTAAATGAAGAGGGTTGGGTAAAACAAGAGGTGGGATATTAGGTGAAAGGAAATAATAACATTGCAAAAATAAGAATAGAAAGAATTGGCCATGAATTTCAAATTGATGTTCTAAACTGATTCTTAGTTGAGAAATTTTACCCAAAGAATGTAGTTACTAGAAATGGCTAAACTTGCATTTATAAATTCCCATTTATCTGATCTCAACATTTATGATCTCAGCTACTTTATTGCGTATCTGTCATTGTGTGGTAAATTTAGTAGGAATGTCAAATCTAGTATTGGGTGATAGAAGAGTAAAGAAAAAGAAACAAAGACCTCAGAATAGTCACAAACTCAATTATATTTTTTCACATAATCGTGAGTAAATATTTTAATGCTGATTTAGAAACATTCCCCAATTCACAAGCACAATTATTGTTATCTAGTTGGGATGCTGGTCTATTTGGCATACAGAATACTATATTTTATTTTTTAAAATACATTAAATATTTTGAGAAATATGTTTTACCTTACCTTGTCATGATTCATTGCAGAAGAAACATCTGAAATTTTATTTAGATGTAAATTTTAACTTGAAATTATAAAAACACATAATCTGTGTTTTCTTAAAATAGCTAATGGGCAGATTCAAGCTCAACAAATAGAAAGAATGTTCCTTTCTGGTCTGCTTAGAATCTTGGTCTTTGGAGATCTATCCTACCATGATCTTGATGAACCACTGGTGGGAGTCAACATACCTTCCAAACCTCATGGTACATGTTTGACCCATCAGAGTTCTCCATTCCATAGACCAATAATTAGTCCAGAAATTAGGGAAGGACCCTGGGTGGGTTAAGAAGCTTTGCTGGAAAATGCACTGGAGTTATCTGAAAAAAAAAAAAAAAACCAAACAAACAAACAAAAAAAAACCACATACTTATAATAATTTGGCAGCTGCCTTGGAAACTTGCTTGTCTACATGGGCAGCATCTATCTGGGAGAGCAGTCAAACAGAACTGAGATAGGAATTGAAAGGAGAATTCTGAATTTCTGAATTCCTAAAATCTGCTCTGCCTGAAGATAAAGCCATCATTTGAGTGAATAAATTATTTTTGAACCAAGGTTACATTGAATATTGTTATTATTTGTAACCAAAGTAACCATAACGAACAAAAGGGATAAATGGAATTTTTCTGTTGTTAAGACTAGCATTTACATACAATGGAAAAATTCTATTAGTTTGTTTTATTTTTGTGGGAGAGTCTCAGTAGTTCTACTATTTCAAGGAAGGGTTTATGTCCAAGAGAAATTTTAGTCTTGAGGGTAGCACAAGTTTTAATCTGATTACAATGAGACTCACTACCCAAATTATAATGTAAAAAATGGATCCAAGAAATAATGTTTTAAAAGAACTGAATGAATGTCCTTGGACTTTTGGGAAAGTAAGCAGAAAGCCATTACTAGAAAACAGAGGAAATGATGTTGACTTTGATTCATCATGATGAACAATTATCTCCTATGCAGCTACAGTACCTAAAATTTTAATATGTTGGTAGTAATCAGTTTTGAAAAGGGAACTTGTAGGAAGAAGTACAAATTATAATGTGAATTGGACAGGTTAAATCTGAGGTGCTTAGTAGATGTCCAAATGAAGGTATAGAATAGAATATTGGATTAACTGTCTGAACATATAAATTGGGTAGTCATTACATATAAATAATTTGCAGCTCTGGTATTTGATGCAATCGCTTGGGTGGAGGATAAATAGAAAAACACTATTCTAACTTTAGCCCTGGGGCTTACCCATATTTAAGGCTATAAGGAGGTAAGCAGACAGAAAAGATAGATGACTTATGGGTGGTTAATTACTGACTCACACCTTCCCATGACACATTTAATCTTATCCTTTGCAAAGAGAATGAAAGAAGGAATCAGATGAGAGGATGCCCAAGATGGTAAAGAAATTAGAGTTCAAGTGTTAGTGCATCAAGTGAGATGCTTGGTGCCTGGAGATTACAAATATTGTACACAATAAGCAATGGTAAATAATAGGATTTATAATGATCATACCATTGAACAAAGTGAGTCATTAGTGCTACAGGTTCTTGGGAACCATGAGTCTGTCTTCTACCTAGGAATGATATGACACTTGTATGGAGAGGTGATAGCAGAAATATTCTCCCTACATCCTGAGGTAATGTGGCTACAACTATAAAACCAGAAGTAAAATACAGCTACCGTCACAAACTAGCTCCACAATTTAATGGGTAGGAGAATTATACAACTTCAAATCAAATAGCTTTCATTTGTTAATTTTAAAAAATCTTGGAGGAGTGATGTGCCATCTATGCCTCTGCCACCCTTCCACCCTTTTCCCTGTCCCCAAATCCACATTAGTTGCACACATTTGTATACAGACCTTGTCACCAGCTAAGTAGCAATGATAATTTGGGGAGCTGACAGGAGTGGTGTTCATTGTTTTTGGTAATCTGACTCATAGTGCCAACAGTATTGAGTTATTAAAATATGTAACTGTTAACAAGTTAAATGTTCAGTTCTATTAATGGCAAGTTTTGTACTGACAGGTATCAATATCATTTTTATTAGGTAGAAAGATGTTAAACTTATTCAATAATTTGGGCAGACAACCATTGGTAGTTTTATTTTTCAATTTTTTTTAGTTGTAGGTGGACACAATACCTTTATTTTATTTATGTGGTGCTGAGAATCGAACCAGAGCCTCACACATGTGAGATGAGTGCTCTACCACTGAGCCATGGCCCCAGCCTCCATTGGTATTTTGTGTTTGTTTGTTTGTTTTTCCTTTGTAAACGTCACGGTGTAAAATGATTAGAAACTCAAGTTTAACAGAATTAGATACTTACCTACCAAAGGAGTCAATTTGCACTAGAGACAAGGTTACCAAAGTAAGACAGACAAATTCATATTTTATTAAATATTCTAGCCTCTATTTTAAATGCCAGAGTTGCTATATTTTCTATTGTGCATCATAAATGGGTGGATGATATTGTTTTTCTGCTTTGTAAATTCTCATCAGCTCCCTTGATTAATGTTTACTGAGCTCCCACAAAGAGCACGACATTATACCTGGCATTGAACTTAATCATTTCTTCAAGCTGATGAATCAGCACTGTTAGATGAAAGGATGACCTAAAACATGAATACTCCACAAAGAAAAAAAATGCTTTCAGCCAAGATAATTCATTCTCCTTTTCAGTGCTTTTGTCTTTAAGGGGCAGGCAATCAGCATTTTCTTTGCTTTACCTCACTTCATAAAATGCTACCTTTGCACTATTGGTATCATTCTTTTTACTTACCTTTTTCTTTTGCTGCCTTTACTTAGAAGTCCTAAGTGGATTATTTTCCAGAAAGGAGAGCATTCTACTGTTTTGTCATTTCAAAGGAAAAGTTGATAATCACATAACAATTTTATGCTTTAAAAGTGAATTTTCATCTAATTTTTTTTCCATTCTGAGGACACTTTTGTCCTCATAATCACTTAATTAATCTATTTATTTGTTAAAATTCTTCCCAATAAAACAAACATTTTTGGAATTGAATTCATTTTTGTATTGTTGTTGAAATTGGGGATTGGACCCAGGAACTCTTTACCACTGAGTTACATCCCTAACCCTTTATATTTTGAGAGAGGGTCTGGTTAAGTTTCTGAGACTGACCTTGAACTTGCAATTCTCCTGCTTCAGCTTTCTGAGTTGCTGAGATTATTGGCCTATGCCACTGCACCTGGCCTGGAATTAAGTCCTTTCTAAATCCTTTCTGGAAAATCAAGAGGGCAATTGCTTTAAAAGCTAGATCAAAAAAGAAAAACCTTGCACTCTGCTGATGGCAGTGTAAATTAGTACAGTCATTATGGGAAACCATGTGGAAATTACTCAACAAATTAAAAATAGAATTACCATATGATCCAGCTAACTCACTACTGGTTCTATATCAGAAGGAAATGAAATCATTGTAGCAAAGATCCAACTGCACTCCTATGTTCATTGCAGTATTCACAATCAACAAGAAGTGGAAACAGCCTAAGTGTTCATCAACTGATGAATAAATAGAGAGAATGTGGTACATATACACAAGGAATAATATTCAGCTATAACAAATAATAAATTCTGTCATTTGAGACAACATGGATGGAATTAGAGATCATCATGTTAAGTAAAATAAGGCAGGCACAAGAAAGAAACCATATGACCTCACTCATGTGGAATAAAGGTTAATTTCATAGAAGGGGAGAGTAGAATGGTGGTTACCAGAGGCAGGGGACAGTAGCAGGAAGGGAAAGTTATAAAAAGTTTTATGGGTGGTAATGAGCTCTACTTAGATGGGAGTAAGAAGTTCTGGTAGACTATTGCACATCAGAACACATATAAATAACAATAATATACTGTTGCTATAGCCAGATCTGGAATTTCCCCCAATGGTCCAGGTGTCAAAGACTTGCTTCACTGTGTGGGGTAATTAGAAGTTTGTTGGACTTTTAAGAACCTTAGTGGGAAGCCTTCAAGTCATTGAGGGTATGTCTTTAGAATTTATCATGGAAGCCCAGCCCCTTCTTTGGCTTAGTGTAAGAGGCTTTGTGCCCCAAAGTATGCATGCCAAGATGTGCCACCATGGGCCCAAAGCTACAGTGCCAGCAGTCATGATCTGAAACCTCTAAAACTGTGAGCCAAACTTGTATCTTATAAGTTGATTATCTTAGGTATTTGTAACTTTAACAGAAACTTGACTAACACAACTACACATTTTTAAAAGCTATCAAAAAGGATTTTGAAAATCGTCATGATGAAGAAATTATATAAAAAGAATCAAAGGAAAAAAAGAAAATGATAAATATTCATAACCTGATTTAAACATTACACAATGTATATTGATATCAAAACACCACACATTTATATGAATAATTTTTAGTGTTTCATGTATGTTAATATGCTTTGTGTGTAATAAATTTAATTAGAAAGTTAGATTACAAGAGTTTGGCTTTTCTTGCTTTGAAAACTTGGTTTGCACAACTTTATCATCCCTCTTCTCCTACATACTTGACAAATACTTGAACTCCTATTAATAATACTTTATAAAGAAAACTCTTGATGTAATCTTGTTAATGTAATAGGATAGAATTCTATTCAAATTATAATGAAATAGATATAAACCCAGATGCTAGAACAATTGCACTCTGTGCTCCATGCCACTTACTGACCTGCTTTAATAAGGCACATCCTCATTTAAAGTGCTAGCTTAAGTGAAACGATGCCTCTTGCCTGCTCTCTAACACAGGACAGGTAAGAGGGGAGAACCATTGGATACAAAGTAAATTATTTGGAATACAAAAACCAGATGATCTTGTACACACACCATTTTTTATAATGGTGACTATACTAACAAATGGCTTTGATATCAATCTAAATGAATTTTTAACCTGGAATTAAGGTTTTTAACTACATAAAGATGAATTTCTTTCATTTGGATCATTGAAAAAATGCATTATAACTAATTTAATATATTAAATTAGGTTGAGTAAACTGATTTTTTTTCTTTTTCTTGTTCTTTTCTTTTTCTTTCTTACATATTTTGAAATCTTTGATACATAATATTGCAGGGAGAGATTCAGAACTTTTGAATGTATAGAGCAATTTCAGATATATTACAACCAAACAAATATAAATTTTCTTAGCAATAATTTTCTCCAATCATGTATTAAGAGTTGTTGTGGGAAGACTGAAATGAGAGGATGTGATATATAAAATTGGATGAAATATTTAAAATGTATAAAAATTGATATAATCTTCCCAAACATTTTTCTGTCTGAGGCTGACTTTGGATCTGTTGCAATCCACTTCACTAATAAGGGTCAGAGCCAAGAATTAAATAAAATTTGCTAACATAGCATGAACTGAACTACTTTTTTTCTTCTTGGGTTTTCCCTTGAATATGAATTGCCAAAATTACAGTGTCAAGAGTCTTGGTAACATTGGTATGCTCCTTTCCTAATTAAGGAGTTTGGGAATCAACCTCACTTTCAGATAGGTAGGAGGAGAGTATCACCTTTGATGATGGTCAGATTTTTAAATCCTATTCTAAGATTTTGTGTTTTTCTTTGCATGAAAAATTCATGCAATCCTGTCTTTGTTTTAGGATATTAAGTTCCTAATGCACAACTCATGTTCTTAATACTCTGCTTTTGCCTCTATCACTTTCAATCTTGAACAATTTCTGACTTACATTTCCTCTTGCTACATTCACATTGGGACTTTGTAATTGGATGTCTTTTTGCTTCTGTTCTCAGATATAAACTTCCTCATTGACCAGCTGCTCCTCAGAATCCCTTTATTTGTCTTTGGACAATAGAACTAAAAATTTAAACATTGCATCTTTAAGATGCATTGCTTTATTTGTGAAGAATAATTGCCATAAAACAATTTTCCCCCCAAGGCCAGTCAGTAGTTGCTGCAATCTGACATTTGTATAGTTCACTCTGATACTTCAATGATTTTGAAACTTGGGCCCAGAGACCTGTGTTATTTCTTCCTACTCTGAATTGTTTGATGGGGAGTTTTTGGAATTTGAGAATTTTAATAAGATACATTTGATTTTAAGGAACTCAAAACACACATCTCCCTTGGGAAACTGTGGAGACCAGACTCCTTTCTTCCTTTGCTACTTTACATTGGAAGACAACCCCACCCCTTGTCCAACTACCATCCTGCAGATTAAAAATATCAACATTTAATATGCAGAAGCTGCTGCTTGTCCTCAAACTGTTGATGGCCCAGCAGAAAAATATCCCTCAACATTTAAAGTTCATTATTGCTTACTTTCTCAAGGTATTTGTGTTTTACGCTACAGGGGGTTGCAGAATTCTGAGCCCATTAATTTCCATAAATAAGCCATTTTTTTCTTTTATCTTTTAATGACCTTTCTTCTAATATTTAATCATAGCTTATGGCACAGATCTGTAAAAGTAATTATGAGACAACACATGTTTGGCAGCCTTGTCATTATCTCAGGAGTTAAGAAAGGTCAGACTCTCTGAATACTTTGGGTGGAAATCTCCAAAGAAAAGCCAGGTGTTTTATGGATAGGCACTGGGGATTCATACAGAGCAATGCTGTCCTTTGAGATGGAAGAGCACACTCTTCATAAGAGAATCAGTCATCATAGCCTCTCCTTTCCATGAAGCCGCTCTGTCGATTTAAGGTGAGGAGATAAAACGCCCAGGAATGTATATATTAAAAGGAATGGACAAACAGACATTGGAATATTAAAACAAGACTCTTCTAAGAAAGTAAAATAATTGAACTGATAGGATATACAGTTGTTTACACAATGTGGTGACTCCACTCATCTCTCTCCCTTCTAATCTCCACAGGGAGAAGGGAGAACGGCAGGTACTCATGGTGATTAATTACACACACATGCCTCCCTAGAGCCGTATCATAGTGATAGATGCCCACACAGTGCTGAAGTCCTCTAATTAGGGCTGACTGAATATGGTAGATTAAAATTCTAAACATTAGGCTTTGGGGAAAAACTCTAGCCCCCATTCAATTTTCATTAGCTTAGAGTCACTTCATATATTCAAAGTCATCTGAGAAATATTTATAGGCTTTCTGAGAAATTGAGTTACTTCCCAGGAAAGCTGAAATTTGACAATGTCTTAAAATCCTTAAGCATAATGGATTGTTTCAGTGGTACCTTCTTCATAGAGGCAATACTTCATAACATTAAGTAAGGCGATTGAGAGGAACAGACAGAGTATCTTCTCAATTATTGCATTTATTTTGTTGTTTCTTAGTTGTAAAGCTTTAACCCAGTTTTCCCTAAATTATGGATTTGTACCTTGCCAGGGTTTTTGCTTAATCTGTTTTTTTAAAAGCAAAATTCCCGTTTCTTAAATATTTTAGCCATAAAAGCATTATTTTGTAGAAAAAAGTAACCCAAATACATTTTCACTTTGTCTGTTATTAATTTCCAATTTTTGAAGGGAATGTTTTATTTTCATACATGTTGTATGCAAATTCAAGAAAATAATGCAAATGGAATACTTAGTAAGAAATAGAGGAAAATTTGCACAGGACTGAGGATTGTAGTAAAAAAAAAAAAAAAAAAACTTACAAATGTAATGCAGTAAATGGATTTGGTAAATTTCCTTAAAATCTAACTGTTTGGTCATTACAAGCATTTATATTTCAATCAAATCCTAGCAGGTGATATTGCGTGCGTGGTCAGTTTCTACGCAAGCCTACATTTTCTCAGCCTGAATTACAAAGGGCCAGACTGTTGAAATACATGCACCAGGACTAAATGGAAGGGCTTGGGCAGAGGTATAGTAGCAGGGGAGAGTTCTTAATCTAGAATCTGCTGCCACCTCTAAGAATTCCCTCTGGCAGAACTTTTCCTTGACACTGTTCTGCCTCGTAAATGCAGATAGAGCCTCCAGCAAAGATTCCTATTACTGAACTAATTCCAGGTTTGAAGACTATCACTCGCCTGTCAGCTCAAAGTTTAATGAAAAAGTTCATGGGCAAAATGACAATCCGAAAGCGGAAAAAAATGAAAATCATGCCTTAAGAATGTAGCAAAACAAAATAAAGAGCTTTCCTGTTTGGTTCTTGCTGTTCACTTTGCTTTTGGAGACACTAGTCATTGTTGTCATTTTTATATTGGTTTCCAGTGCTATGCTTTTGTAGAACTGTGGCATATAATGAGGCTCTTCTCTCACATATCTTGTGCATTGTCCCTGATTTAATGACAAGACAGATCAAGGATGGGAATTTTTATCTTCTTGTCTTCTCATTCGGATAACTTGAGGTTAATAAAGTATCAAATATTGATCTTGTTCCTGCTTGCAGCCAATATTCACCACTTAAAGGCATATTTATGCCTTCTCTGATCTCAAGATGGTGCTGGGAAAGAGAACTGAGCCCCAACTGACACTAGTTAAGACCAGAGTGAAAGAGATCCCTGAAATACAAGGAAACGGGTTTCAAGTAGTCATGAAGGAACTGTGTCAGCTTCTATATCCTTGCTTGTCATTTATATTTTATTGAGTTCTTTCATCACTTTTTCTACCCCCTTCTAATTCTTAGCATGGCCAGAAAGCCCTACAAATCCCTTGGCTGAGATATTCCTATGCTCCTGCTGTCAGGTTATCATTATTCTGTGACTTTGCAGTTACTTTCTCTCCCCAAATTTGAAAGTTATTCTGGTAATATTTTTTATTCCATTTTGAAGCCTATTTAATTACTATTAATATTAAGTAGGACTGAGTTCACCTACAAAAAAAACGAAAAGAACAATATCATTGGCTTACATAATATCTACTTTTATTTTCTCACAAGTAAAAATCCGAGGTAAGCCATACAGCTTATATGCTAATTTTCTGCTGTGAAATCTCTGGGAACTCAAGTTATTTTATCTTATGGTTCTCCTAAGACTGGTTTTAATCTTAAAAGATGAAGTCCAAAATGGTACCTTTGACTGTAGACATCATTTTCAGATTTAAGAAGAAAGGTGTAATGGAGGAGGTACAAAGCACACATACTTGCTTTCTTTTGAGGAAACTTCTGTCAGCTTGTGTACAGTGCCCAGGTCTTACAATATATGTAATTGCAAGTGGATTGAAATATGTTGGATCCGAGTTAAATTAGGACTTTCTGTTATTATGATACAGGGGAAAATGGATACTGGAAATGACAGTCTCTGACATCTTCTATTAGAAATTAAATTTTTAAATCTAAGAACTATGAAGGCAGAAGATAAATGGTCTGGCTTCTGACTTTACTTTTAACTTGCCCTGTAAAGAGGCAAGTTAAAAATGACTCCAAAATTTACAAATCCTAACTGTAAAATAGTTATAGTGATGACATAATTATCAGAAATGTGGTGAAAATTCTTCATCTATAGGATTAGGATAATTCCCTATGCAAAATAGGTGGTCACTAAGTGTTATCTCCCTTTCTTATAACTTTTTTCCTTCTTTTTCTTGCCTCCTTTTCTACAGAGCCTTTAATAATAATATAAAATTGACAGCACAGTGCAACAGAAGAATCAGATGATCTCCAAACATGAACTACAAATGAGAATATATTTAAGTATACGTTTTATGTTCCACATTTTAAGAAAAAAATGAAAGTACTGAATGAAATTAGTCTAATACATATTTTATTTAACATAGTTAAATGCTATAATTTCAACATAAAACCATTATAAATTATGGAAATAATTTTCATTTCTTTTTCCACACTAAACCTTACCCTCTGCTATATGCACTTTATTTGTATAACTCATGTCTGTTTAGACTAGCTGCATTTTGAATTTCAATAGCCAGCTATAGCCAATGAGTATTTTTTTGAACAGGGCAATCTATATTGTACTATTTTTCCTAGAGCAAAACACATGCTGAGGATCATGACCATTTTTTTTCAGATATATTGAATATTTAAAGCCCATATCTAAAATATTTCAACTGAAACCATTTCTAGTTACATGTAGAATGGAGACACAAAACATTTTTCCATGAATTAGAATGAGCAAAAGGAATGTTGAATACACAATTAGTGAGGTTTCTTAAACAGAAAATGGACAGCAAATTTGAAAAAAAAAATAAAACTACTGAACACATGGAGGCATATTTATGTTTGTTCTATTTGCTTGATACAAATTGAGGTATCTTCAATTTATTTCATATCTGTCAGAATTTTATTCAAATGCCAACCTGTCTACTTCATTAATAATAAGAAAAACATCAGTGAGATGTTAATCATTTTAAATAACATTTTAATTGTTAGAACAGATTTGTCAGCTCAACATTAAAACTACAAAGTGGTTATTAATTGTGGAATGTTATAAGTGAATATGTAAATTAAGTCAAGGAATCAATGCATTGAACCTAATCCAGTTTAACCACTGAATAGGGAAAGAATTGACACGCAGTTTTGCCAGTGCTAGCAAGATCTCTGTGTTTGATCTCTGTGTTTGTACCACTGTCTTGGATGAAAAGGGAGGAACAGACAGAATGTGGACAACTGAATGCAGACAACTACTAATGAATCTCTATGGCACCAACTAAACCAAATTGATAAACTATATACACTTGGTGAACAATTTAATTCACAATAAATTTAGTTGATTTAAAGTATAAAATATGTTTGGAAATTAGGAAGGAATTGGAACAAAAAACATTTCATCCTATTTGAAGTCCTTCATTTTGTGCATGAGAAACTAAGGCTCACGGAAGGAGAGTAAATTTACCTCTCTCTAGACAACTCCTTTGTGGCAGCAGTGCTGTAACTAGGTTCTAAAGCTAAATTAAAACAAAACAAAACATATAAGTGATGAGGATTCTAATTTTCAACAAATGTGAAAACAGACAGATTTTCATTCCAAGTGGCAATTGTGGCATAGAACATGAGCCACTCTCCCGCTAGTTCCATTCACACTCACTCTCCAGCCTTCCACATACCCTTGGACTGATAATTTTGTTTTCTTCAAACATTCACAATAGCCAACTGAGATATCAGTAAGGTTGGAGCAGCCCTTTTGTGGGGAGGGGCTTACAGTTCTCTGTATTTGCTTAAAATAATAAAAAATGTATTTCATAGTTTTGGAAACCAGCAGTTCAAAATAAATAGTCAGAAGGGACACAACTGCCTCTAGAGAGGAGATGACTCCTGCCTTGCCTCCCCAGCCTCTGCTGGTTCCTCTGCTTTTGTCAGCACAATTCCAATCTCTGCCTCTCCCTTCCAGTACCTTCTTTCCTAATCTCTGTGTGTCCTTCTCTAAGATTACTCATTAGATTTAACATCCACTCTAATGATCACATCTCAATCCTTATCTTAATTGCAACTATACAGACCTTATTTCCAGATAAGTTCCCTTTAACAGGTACCAGGGGTGTGGCTTAGACAGATTGTTTGGTGGGGCACATTGTTCATTCTACCATGTTCCCTGAGAAGTTACATTTGTACACTTATTACAATACAAATGATGCTACATCCATCATAGTAACCTCATTGTGGCTGCCACTTGTGTAAGGTTATCATATCTTCCTGGTATCTATCATAGTCCATTTGGTGTTTGGAGTATGGCATTAATCCACCTTTGTATATTCTTCCTTCTTTGTATATTTTAGAACCTTGGCTGAGTAGTTTGTATTGGGAACAACTTCAGGGTTTCTACTTGACCTTCATTGTAATTCTACTCTCATAACCAGGTCCTGGCCAGATGTTCAACAAACCTGCCCTCTGCCTGCAGAAGATGAGGACCTTCTTAAATGCTACAATAAAGGCCTTCTGGCTTTTACATTGTGTCCTGAGTTAGGAATTGTCTGATCTGAACAAGTTATTCTTTCCTCCAGTGCATTACCTTCTTTCTTTCAAACAAACAATTCAAAATCCTTAGAATTTTCATCACCATCATCCCTCAAATGCTGAGATATTGAATAAGTTAGTGCTTCCCTTCCACCTGTATCTTCCATTCCCCACATATGGAACTCTTATCAATTTAATACTCTCTCTCTAGACAACTCCTTTGTGGCAGCAGTGCTGTAATTAGGTTCTAACACTGAATTAAAAAAAAAAAAACATATAAGTAATGAGGATTCTAATTTTCAACAAAATGAAAACAGATTTTCATTCCAAGTGGCAATTGTGGCATAGAACATGAGCCACTCTCTGCTAGTTCCATTCACACTCACTCCCCAGCTAGCAGAATCTCTTCTAATCATCTGAATTGATGAGTCTGTCTCTATAGATATTAGGTAATAATGTCTATTACATATTATTATTTAGAAGGATTATTTTTGTTAATTTATATGCATCACTCTCCCTAAATGATAGAGCACTTGTCATTTGAAGACTCTTTAAAATACTAAATAAATTAATGCTGTAGCAAGCTATACCTTCTCTTCTAATCATCTGTATTAATGAGTCTGTCTTTATAGATATTAGATAATAATATCAATTATTATCTAGCATTCACACAAAGTGCTGAAAATCAGATTCCCATTATGAGATCAAAATTTCTCAGAATTTATAATATTTAGAGGGAAAAGTCTTAGATTTGTATTTGATATCTGTCTTATTTTGGAGGGAATAACTATTCCTTCTTTGGCCCTGCTTTTAAGATATCTTAGAATGCAAGCTATCAGAATCTTTGTTACAGATGTGGTTTGAAAAAGTAAATATAATTTGGACAAGTCTGGATTGTAACATGGAAATTAAGGTGATCTTGAAAAAACAAAATATAATTCCTTCCCATATTCAACATATCTACTCACAGTGCTAAGTATATAAAACTAAAGACAAAGCTCTGGAGAGAGAGAAAGACAAAAAAAAAAAAAATCCTATGTCTTATTTATTGAAGGACAGTACATGTCCTTAATCTCCATACTCTCTGCCACCTTTAGTAGCATCTACTAGGAATCAAATAGCAATATTAGTCATTTGGATTCAGATATAGTTATATGACTGAAAGACATATAGATTTTATAGTGTACAATGTCTAGGCATAATCAATCCTTTCATATTTTAAGTTCATTGCAGTTCTCTCTGCTGACTGCTTTTAGAAAAAAGTGCAGATTTTCCATCACATTTAAGACTTGTCTATGTTAATGATGCTATAATTTTTTTAAAAAAATAGTATTTGAATATTGATTTAATAAAAATAGTTTAAATGAAAAAATTTTATTGAAAATATCACCAAAATTGAGCACAAAGGCTAGTCTATAGAATATGGGTAATAGTACTTTGTTGTATAATTTGCTCAAGATATCTTCTTAAATTTTTATTGTAGCACTATCATAGAAAATATGTGTAAATCATGGACTTCCTGTCATTAAAAAATAAAGCAGAAAAGATCTGCTGAAATGTATTTCTAAACCTGAATAATAGTAATGACCATTATATATCTGTTTTGGTAACTGCATTGAAAGAAGAGAGAAATTGCTGAAATATACAATAATAGATATTGTTTATTGTTACACTTGATATCATAACAGAATTTTTTGCTTTGTAAAATGTGTAGAAAGTTTCTTTACCTGGTTATCTGATTGTCAGAAGTATGCAGCAAATAGATCTGAAGAATAGTACATAAAATAGAATACATTCTGATTTTTCTTTTGATAAATCAACAATTTCAAAGAATTTATGATGATATGTTTAATAGACTAATGATAATTTTTTTTTCACTGTTGCTTAAAACGATATTGGCTCCATTCAAATCTTATATAGTTGAACTGTGTTTTAATAGATCTCAAGTGTTTTCACCACAGACACAAAAAGTTAACCATGTAAAGTAAGGCATATATTAATCAGCTTGATTTAGTGATCATTTCATAATGCGCACATATATTTTTTTAAAAATCACATTGTGCATCCTAAATGCACATAATTTTTTCCTTAACAATCATACCTCAATAAAATTAAATAAAATACATAAATCACCAAGTGATTGAATTAGAGATGACTGAAAACAAAGACCCAAACATTGACTGTAGTACTGACATGTGATAAATACCTGGAAACTCTGCTTCATTCTGTAGACATAGGAAAGGATTTGTATGCCATAAAGTTAATAGTACAGTATCATCATAGTGACTCTAGGTTTCTCTTATACTCAGCCAAAGCCATCAGTTTACTGAATGAAATTCAGGTTCCCTGAATCCCACAGGCCAGTTCCTTCAGGGAGCACACCAGTCAGAAGGCTTCAGGGAGTGACCCTAAATTCCTTGCTTTTTCACCTGAGCTCCAGAGTTCTGGGAGCTCTGAATTTAGGATGACCAGCAGGGAAATAGGAGTTGAGAATGTGAGAATCTTCCATTTACTTGAATAGCAAACTTAAGTCAATTTTGTAGGGCTGCCATAACATGTCACCACAAGCTTGGTGACTTACTAGAAAATAATCTTCTCATAGTCCTGGAAGCCAGGAATTTGAAATCAAAGTCTTGACAGGGTGGGTTACTTGTCAACACACTGCACCTGTCCTGGCTTCCAGTGGTTGTGGTAATTTTAGATGTTGGTTCTCTTGTCGTGTAGCCACATGACTACAATCTCTGGCTCCACCTTCACATTGCTCTCTCCATGTGTTCAATGTCTTCTAGTCTTCAGTCTGTTTGAACCCTCTCTCTGCCTTTCTTTTATAAGGATATTTGTCATTGGATTTGAGGGGCACCCAGACAATTCAGGATGATCTCTTCATTTCAAGGTATTATTCACAGGTTCTAGTGATTAGGACATAGACATTTCTTTTCATTTCATAGACATTCAACCAGCTAGGAAAGGATTTTTTTTTTTTAAAAAATCAAATAAGGCACAGTTAATCAATAATGAGAACAATGAGACTATTAGGCAATATGAATATTTTTCTCACATGGTCTGCAATTCATAAGTGTGAAAGAGGGATTATCCAATATTTTGAGAAAAGGTAATTTTGAAACAAAATACTCTGTTAGGCGCTTTGAAAATGAATATTTGTGTATGTATAATGCATGGATATTTTTAGAGAGGTGTTTGAAATAAGTCTATTTCATCCTGATAAACAGCTGAAAGCAACAAAGAGTAGCATCCTAGTAACAATGAAGAATTATGCTCAACCAGGATCTAAGAGAAGAATATATGTGTTCTTCACAAATTGAAAGTAACTTTAGTCACTTAATATCTTTGATGGTAACTACAATTCCAGGAATATTATTGGGTCATTTTTAGATTATGAAGCAGCAATGCTTGAAGAACCAATAATGCAAAGTCCAGTGACAAGAAAAAGTTAGTTTCCATATTTTAAGTGTATTTGTATCATAATAGCTTCATACTTCCTATACTAAGATCAGTATTTGAAGAAGGACATTTTCTTATTTCAATTTACTTTTATTAGACTAATACAGAACATGGCTTCAAAAGCCATCTGGATGTAAGTTAAATGTACAGATTGTTAATGTGGTTTTATCTCTATTCCAGAAGCCATATAGAAATGAAAATAAAGCAAAAGGGCCAATGTGTACATAAAACAAAAAGAGAAAAGGGCCAACAGTAATAAAGGAGACTAGACACAAGTTGAGGATGAAATTTTGGAAAATTGAGAGTGGGTAGAAAAATAATAACTGGTTTGGGAAACTGGAAGTATTCCAACCCAAGCCTGCAGAGTAAGCAGTCAATTAGATTGATAGTGACACAAGTATAAAGAACCCCACACATTTCTAAAGAACTGGAAGTAAGGAGCTGGAAGTGAGTTGGGGTTGAAAAAATTATGATAAGTATTTGGACTCCTAGATACCTTCCCCCATCCTATTTCAGGGACTATAATTTCCTGTCCCAAGGCGGCACTGGACACTTTAACCAGGTTCTGCACTAAGGGACACCAGAAAGGGTAGAGAAGCTATGTACTGAAAACAGAGGATATGTGGAAATCTTTTTCCCTACCTTCCTTCAAGAGGGTAGAGACTAGACTTACACTCTTAGGAAAGAGATTGAGCAATTCCTCTCAGGGAATGTAACAAGTCAAAGAGGAAAAGATTTGCAGAAACTGATCTAAGGGCAATTTAAAGTAAAGAGTTTTGTATTTGAGCCACATATGCTGACAGAAGTTCCAATATTCTTGAGTGTCAAAGATTGACAGATATTTGAGAAAAATATCTAAACTGGCAGAAACAAGTCCAAACACATAATCATAAAAAATGGAATCTGAGAAAATAGAGATGTTGCAATGACCAGAAGTAATTCAGAAATGAATGAAGGAATTTAATATTTTGAGAGAAATAAAAAGGAGATTGCATTCATGAAATAAGAACAAAAGGAAATGGAAAAAAAGCAATCAGAGAATGAGAAAACTCTTTGAAATAAGAAAGATGATAGTGGACATTTACTGTAAAGACAATAGAAATAAAGTTGAGAAAAACCTCATGAAATTTGAGGACAAACTGACAGAGATCAAACAGGGAAAATGTAAATTGGTTTAGAAGATCAGTCTAGAAACCATGCATCTTATTTGGAATTGCTTCCAATTAAGAAAGAAGATGAAAACTATGATCTCCTATTATCAAAAAAATAATTGAAAAAAAAAAAAAAAAACACCTCTTTTTCAGGACTGAAGTCTATGAATTTCCAAATTTAAATATCTTCCAAATTAAACACACACACACACACACACACACACACACACACACACACACACACACACACACAATAATTGTCCTCCAAATTGAAGAACAGAAATGACAAAGAAAAGATGATTAAAACTTGCTTAAAGAGAAAATCAGGGAGTAAATGATATTAAATTCCTCAATATCAGCAAAAAAAGCAAAAAAGAATGTAATACAGAAATATTTCATAAAAATATTTTCAATTGTCTACCAACCAAAGTATAAATTAGGACTGACTGGATTATATTTTCAGTCTGATAGGACTGAAAAAGATATGTGTTGTGAACTATTCCCTAGGAAGCCTCTATAAGATAAGCTGCACACAAAAGCCATAATACACCATGCAAAAGGAAAACCATGAAATCCAGGGAGCTAACAGGCTTTTTTACATGGGGAAGAAATGACAACCCTAAGAGGATGGAAAAACAGTATAATAACAGTGCAGCTTGCCCAGGAGTGAGCAACAAAGGGGCAAGTCCAAAGCAAGGGAGGCAGTGTGAGGAGAGGGATATTAAAATATATTTCAGAAACTGGAAGATTTCCCAATGGCTTTGAATATTTTATGAAATGATTTCTTTCTTCATTGGAGATTTTTTAGGTGATTTTCTATTTATTTAAATTTAATTTGGTTTTGAATGTTTTTTTTTTTTTCTAAATTACAGTTTTCAATAACCATGGAAGTATATAATCACAACTATGGTGTTGCCATTATTGGAAACAAAAATATGGAACTGTCTGAAACTAAGTAGTGCAAGGTAAGTGAAAATAATTACACTTTAGGGCAAAAATGATCAGTCTTGAATATGCAATAGGAAAGCAGTTTGTTATAGTATTTCTGGCTTTCTGATGGCTCAAATCATATGTCCAGTGAGTCTCTGTCTTATGAGTTATAAAGTTCTAGAAAAAATAATTTTTTTTTCCATTTGGAAAAACCTTTGTTAATATGCTCTAAGAAAAAAATTCAGACCTTCTTGGGCAGAACAAGATGGTGGCTAAGTAAGGTCCTCCAGCAATCATCTCCCCACAGATATACCACACTGAATGCATTTGGACCACTTAGAAGAAAATAAGGAAAAGAAAGACAATTCTATAATGTTTTTAAGGGACAGACTTGCTATTTATTTTTAGTTTTCTGAAACAATCCATGGTCAGATTGTAATATGTCGTTATGAATAATGAAAGTTAAAATTTCTGCCACATCTTTAAAAAGTCAGTGAACTGATCAGGAATGATAAAATTTTAGATTTTTTTGAATAGGGAAACAGACAAGTGAGGAAGTACCAAATCATCAGTGGAATCTGAATTTTAAAACATTGTCACTGGCTGATCGGAGCAATACTGTCTCCTGGTATTGATTTCACCAATTTTTTTTTTTTTTTTTTTTTTGGTGCTGGGTATTGAACTCAGGGGCACTCGACCACTGGGCCACATCCCCAGCTCTTTTTTTTTTTTTTTTTTTTGATATTTTATTAGAGACAGGGTCTCACTGAGTTGCTAAGTGCCTCGCCATTACTGAGGCTGGCTTTGAACTCGACATCCTCCTGCCTCAGCCTCCCAAGTGCTGGGATTACAGGCATGCGCCACCAAGCCCGGCTTGATTTCACCATTTTTAAAGTCATTTATTACTACATTCTCCAAGTCACAGTATCCTCATCTACAAATTATTCTATCAATAGAAGAACCTCCCTTTAGATATAATTCAATCATTAAGTTCTCAGATATGTTTTTTAGAACTGATAAAAGAGTAGGAATTTGTAGTTATTTTTATTAAATTTTAGATATCTGGTCAACATTCTATATATCATATTTGACCAATATTTCCTTCCCACTGACCTTCCCTCTGAGACACTTACATATACCTCTATGTTCTCTTTTGCAGATTTGGGCCATGTTTGTAGACATAATTGCAATTTATAGCTCTTTACAGGTGATGAAACAGACTATAAATTCACCTCACTAACATCACCATTTTCTCAAAATTCCTACTTCTAAGAATTTTAGACAAAAATAGGTCAAACAGGATTTTGTTCTATAGGTTTCATAAGGATTAGCCAAAAGTCTTCTCATTATATTCTATGAAACACTTTTTAATTGCTAAATCAAACACTCTGGTTTTGTCTTTTGAGTGAATTTCATTCTATTTTAGAAAATCATTTAGTAAAATATTTTAGTAACAATTATTTTGTATAGTTTTGATTAGGCAATGCCATTTAACTCATATCATGATAATAAACTATTTTTGTATATGTAACTTACCACATATATTTAAGTCTGCTCCTATAACAACTGTTCTGTGAATGTTTACCTGGCATACAATATGGTAGTGGATAATAACTGGAGAGAATGAAAACTTACAACTTTACTTTCCCCAATTATCATAAACAAATAAGAATATAGTATTGTGCTGCAGATCTCCCATAGAAAATCTATCTAATATTATGACTATTTTTGTTTCTGAATAAGACAAAAAAAGACAATCATCTTATTTCTGATTCTGATTTAAATTCAGTCCATTAAAAGTAGCTAATAAAATTATAAAACACCTTCTGGCTACTAGCAGATATAATGTCATAATTATCAATGGCCACTTAGGGCTATAAATTCATTTGTATGTATATATTAGTAAAATCATGTAAAACACTTTAATGTACTCTTGAAAGTGCTTATTACATTTGATGTTTATTAAGGCACTGAGATGTGTTTGATATTGAATTTATCATACCATATGTTCTAAGGTGAACTTAGAGGGAAAAGCATAATTAAGATCAGGATGTGAAGGTTTATCATTTCAAATGGTTTCTGATAAATGTAGTCATTGTAATCTGGAAAGTAAGTAAGGTTATTCACTTTGGATCCTAAGATTTTTTCTTTTGGTCTTCATGGCAGAGCTCCCCTTATTTTGCCATTTGTTATTTTGACAAATGGAGGAGGTTGATAGAAATAGCAGAAATTTTAGAAGAAAAAGGACTTGAATACATTATTTAACACATACATGGACCACAGGAAGTCTTCCACTATCCTGGCTCCTAAAGACCATAATGGACTTTCTCTGTGGTCTGTGTAGACAATTTTTTTCTGTTAAGGTTAGTTTCACACATAGTTGGTTTCATCTTCTAAATGATAGCTGAGTTTTTATACTTTGAAAAATATCTGGTTATAAAATTTGTTATTTTTGAGGAACTAGACCTAAAATATTGCACAGGCATGGAGCCTACAATTAATAATTTTATTGTAACTAAGAGAGACATGAAAACAGCTAATTATGGTCGAGAGAAGACTTTTAAGTATATAAGTCTGAAACCCACACTGATAAAGTCATCTGATGCTCAACAAAAGTGCCAAAAATATATGTTGGAAGAAAGATAGCCTTTTTACAAACAGTGCTGGCAAAACTGAATGTCCATATGTAGATCTTTATCTCTCATCTTGCACAAAAGCCAACTGAAATGGATCAAAAACCTCGAAATAGACAAGAAACCATGAAATTCCTAAAAGAAAGAAAAAAAAAAAAAAACTAAAAAACATAAGGTTAACACTCCAACATGTAGGCACAGACTTTATCAATAGGACACCTAAAGTTCAGGAAATTAAGCCAAGAGTTTATAAATAGGATGTCAGTACATTCAAAATACTTCTGCACTGCAAAGGAAAAATTAAACATATGGAGAGAAAACCTATAGAATGGGAGAAATATCTTTGCTAACTACTCTTCTTCTTACAGATGATTAAAATTCAGAATACATAAAATCTTAAATAAACAAGTAACCCACTCAATAGATGGGCAAATTAACTAAATAGACACTTTAAAAGAAGAAATTAAATGGCCAAGAAATATATGAAAAAATGTTCAACATCTTTAGCAATTAGGAAAATGCAAATCAAAACTACACTTGAGATTTCATCATTCCAGTTAGAATGTCAACCATCAAGAATATAAATAATAAATGCTAGAGAGGATGTTGAGAAAAAAGAATACTTTCACATTGTTATTGGGATTGTAAATTAATATGGCCACTATGGAAATCAGTATGAAGGTTTCTCAAAAGACTATCAAAGGAACCACCATAAGACCCATGTATCTCACTCCTTGGTATTTATGCAAAAGAATTAAAATCATCATACTCTAGTGATACATGTATATTTGTGTTTATAGTAGGATAATTCACAATGACCAAATTATAGAACCAACTTATATTAATGAATGAATAAAGAAGATGTGATATACACAATAAAATTTTTATTCAGCTCTAAAGAATGAAATTGTTTCATTTGCATAAAAATGAATTGTAGAGTATCCTGTTAAGCAAATAAGTCAAACTCAGGAAATTAAGAGTGGTATGTTTTCTCTAGTATGGAGAATCTAGAGAGAAAAGAAGAAAAAGGTTTGGTAGGATCTTATAAAAATAGGAGAGAGATGATCTTAAGGATCCTGGGAATATGGCCTACAGGAGGGAGGCGCTCTCTGGACACAGCTACTAAAAGACGCTTAGTGGGAAGTTTGAGCATGTTACTAGCAATTCTCTTGCAACTGAAAGGGAGCCTAGACATTCGTGCACCTCTGGACAGTGAAATACAACGTTCTCCGAACCACGACGAGCAGGGGCAGAGTCAGAATGGTCCACAGACCGAAGAAGCTCTGTCTGCATGCAGGCAGGCGCAGCTGCCCGATACCATATCGGCAAGGAGACATCCACCCAGCGGCTTTGAAACCGATCAGCGAGGAAGGATAGAAAGGAGACTAGAAGCACGAGTGGTGTCCACGTAGAGCTCTTTCACACAACTTGCCAAGCCTATCCTGCACGCTCTGGAGTGACACAAAGGTCTGCAGAACTGCTGTTGAGTGGGAGGAGAGCACCGTCATCTTTGAGGAAACAGAGGCTGACCCAGACAAAGGAAAAAGACAGAAAGGAAGAACAGCTGCAGACATCCAGGGAGCCACCAACGCTCTGAGAAACAGTGCACACCTGGGTGAGACTCGGGTAACCAGCAGGGGAGGGCATGTCTGAGGCCAGCACAGTGGCCCCAAGAAGCTACAACTGTGGGTGGGCATGGGGAAAGGGTGCCTTCTGGAGGGTCCCTTTCCTGGTGCCATTCATCTGCTGACACACAACCTCCCTGAGCTACTCTTCCACTGGGCCATTCTGCCACTGGCCAAAGGTGCAGCCTTGACTCCACTAATAGGATCACTGACTGTCTAGATGTGATCCACTACAATTGGCTTAAACTGGGAAAAAAAAAAAAAAAAAAAAAAAAAAAAAAAAAGGAGGGCTTCCCAGGGTCCGTAATGTTTGAGACTTGGGGTTCAACTTTTTTTTGTTAGTTTGCTTGTTTTGTTGGTTTTCTGGTTGTTTTTTGTTTGTTTGTTTGTTTTTTGGTTTTGTTTTGCTTTGTTTTTTTTTGCATTGATTGTCAGTGTGTTTGTTTGTTTGCTTCTGCTCCTCTTTTCTTTCTTCTCACTTTTGCATCTTTTCTTCTTCCTTCATCTTTCCTATTTACACCCTGCCAGTGCATTCTTAACAGAGGAAAAAACAAGTTATACGCAGAATTTGGGATTTCTAGAATGGGTCCATTTGAACTGTATAGCAAAGTGGTGTTATATATAGTTCACTCTCTATTTTCTTGACTCTTTCTCTCCTCTCTCTTACACCAATTCCTACTGTTTTGTCATTTTTTTTCTTTTCCATCTTACTTTATTTCTTCTCTCAACAGCTGCATAAGTTAGGTTTATATATAAATTGGTCTTTCCACCTAATTGTTCACTCCATTCTCTTTCCTCTCTCGTCTACTGATACTAAACAACTTCCACTAAACCACTTCCGTAGAACTCTCTTTTCATACTTTCTAAGAAAGAACAATTCAAGACACTCACTTCCTTCTTCCTAAACATAACACCTCTGTGTCCAATACTTGAAGCTATAAAACCCCATGAGAAGTGTACAGAGTAAATTGGAAACAATATCTGGGTTAGCCAAATCTGTACATTGTGATCAAACTTGGATTTTCTGAATAGAAAGTGTTAGATTTTACAGTGTAAAGGAATTATAAGGGGATCTGATAACATTGTACTACAGGAACAACATAAGGCTTTAAGGTAAAATTGAAATAGTCAAGGTCCCACAGTGCAGGAAGAAAAGACACACAAGCAACATGAAAAAACAAGGGAAGAAAGTGACACAAACAAATCAAGATACCTCATCAGTAGATTCCATGGCAAGCACAGTTGATCAAATGCCAGAGATGGAATTTAGAAATTACATATTCCAAATGTTTATGGAACTTAAGAATGAACTCAAAAATGAGATAAGGGAGCAAGTACAGGTGGCAAAAGATCATTTTGACAAAGAACTCCAAAAACAAATACAGGAAGTAAAAGATTACTTCAATAGGGAAATAGAGGCTCTAAAGAGAAACCAAACAGAAATGAAAGAAGCAATAAACCAAAATAAAAGTTCAATTGAAAGCATCTCCAACAGAGTAGACCACTTGGAAGAAAGAACCTCAGACAATGAAGACAAAATATAGATCCTAGAGAAGAATTTAGACTATACAGCAAAACTCGTTAGAAACCAAGAACATAACATCCAAGAATTATGGGACAACATAAAAAGACCAAACTAAGAGTGATTGGCGTAGAGGAAGGGGCAGAGTTTCAAGCCAAAGGAATGAGTAATTTATTTAACAAAATAATTACAGAAAATTTTCCAAACTTGAGGAATGAATGGGAAAACCAAGTTCAAGAGGCTTACTAAACACCAAACAAACAAAATCACAACAGACCCACACCAAGGCACATTATAATGAAAATGCCTAATATACTGAGCAAGGAGAGAATACTAAAAGCCACAAGAGAAAGGAAGCAGATTACATATAGGGGGAAACCAATCAGACTATGTTCAGATTTTTCATCCCAGACCTTAAAAGCAAGAAGATCCTGGAATAGCATATTTCAAGCTCTGAAAGAAAAGTGATGTCAACCAAGAATCTTATATCCAGCAAAATTGAACTTTAGATTCGAAGATCAAATAAAAACCTTCCACGAAAAGCAAAAGTTAAAAGATTCCACAACTCGAAAGCCAGCACTTCTGAACATCCTGGGCAACATTTTTAATGAAGAAGAAGAGAAAGATAACAATGAAAATCAACAAAGGGAGATATTAAACTAAGGGAAATACCAACCAGAAGAGAAACCAAATCAAGCTAAAGACCATAATACAAATAAAAATGGATGAGAATAAAAATCACATCTCAATAATAACCCTGAATGTTAATGGCCTAAACTCGCCAATCAAAAGACACAGATTATCAGAATGGATTAAAATAAACAACCCAACAATTTGCTGTCTCCATGAAACACACCTCATAGAAAAAGACATCAACAGACTGAAAGTGAAAGGCTGGGAAAAGTTTTATCACTCACATGGCCTGCGGAAACAAGCAGGGGTTTCCATTCTCATATCAAATAAGGTAGACTTCAAACCAAAACTAATCAAGAGGGACAAAGATAGATATTTCTTACTACTTAAGGGAACCATTCATCAACAGGATATAACAATCATAAATCTATATGCCCCAAATAATGGAGCACCTACATTCATCAAACAAACTCTTCTCAAGTTCAAGAGTAAAATAGATCACAACACAGTTATTCTAGGGGACTTCAACACACCTCTTTCACCAATGGGTAGATCATCCAAACAAAAGCTAAACAAAGAAACTTTAAGCCTCCTTAAAACAATTAATAATTTAGACCTAACGGACATATATAGAATATTTCACCCCTCAGTAAACGAATACACTTTTTTCTCAGCAGCACATAGCTCTTACCCAAAATAGACCATATATTATGTCATAAGGAAACTCTCAGCAAATATAAAAAAAAACCTACTACCCTGCATTCCATCAGACCGTAAAGGGATGAAATTGGAAATCAACGACAAAACAAGGATTAAGAAAAAACTACTCCAACAACTGGAAGCTAAACAACATGCTACTGAATGAACAAGGGGTTGAAGAAAACATCAAAGAGGAGATTAAAAATTCCTAGAGATAAATGAGAACATAGATACATCGTATAGAAATCTCTGGGACATTCTGAAGGCAGTAGTAAGAGGATAATTCATTGCACTGAGTTCATTTCTTAAGAGAAAAAAAATAAATAAATAAATGACTTAACATCACACCTCAAAGCACTAGAAAAAGAAGAACAGACCAACACCAAGAGCAGTAGAAAACAGGAAATAATTAAAATCAGAGCAGAAATTAATGAAATTGAGACTAAGGAAACCATTCAAAGAATTGACAAAACTAAAAGTTGGTTCTTTGAAAAAATAAACAAAACTGACAGACCCTTAGCAATGCTAACAAAAAGAAGAAGAGAAAAAAACTCAAATTACTAACATCTGTGATGAAAAAGGGAATATCACAACAAACATCTCAGATATACAGAAGATAATTAGAAATTACTTTGAAAACTTGTATTCTAATAAAACAGAAAATATTGAAAACATTGACAGATTAGTTCTAGAGTCGTATGATTTGCCTAAACTGGAAATGGAGGCTATACACAACTTAAACAGATCGATTACAAGCAAAGAAATAGAAGACGTCATCAAAAAGCTACCAACAAGGAAAAGTCCAAGACCTGATGGGTTTACAGCTGAGTTCTACAAGACTTTCAAAGAAGAATTAATACCAATGCTCTTCAAACTATTTCAAAAAATAGAAAAAGAGGGAGCTCTTCCAGACTCTTTCTATGAGGCCAATATCACATTAATTCCAAAGCCAGGCAAATACACATCCAAAAAAGAAAACTTCAGGCCCATATCTTTAATGAACATAGATGCAAAAATCCTCAACAAAATCCTGGCAAATCGGATACAAAAACATATCAAAAAGATTGTGCTCCACGATCAAGAGGGGTTTATCCCAGGGATGCAAGGCTGGTTCAACATTCGGAAATCAATAAAAATAATACATCACATCAATAGACTTAATGATAAAAATCATATGATCATCTCAATAGACGCAGAAAAAGCATTTGACAAAATACAACACCCCTTTATGTTCAAAACACTGGAAAAACTAGGAATATCAGGAACATAGCTCAACATTATAAAAGCTATTTATGCAAGGCCCCGAGCTAACATTATCTTAAATGGAAAAAAACTGAAAGCATTCACTCTAAAAACTGGAACAAGACAGGGATGCCCCCTTTCACCACTGCTATTTAACATAGTACTGGAAACTCTGGCTAGAGCAATTAGACAGATGAAAGAAATTAAAGGGATCCAGATAGGAAAAGAAGAGCTCAAATTAGCACTATTTGATGATGACATGATAATCTACCTAGAAGACCCAAAAAAACGCTACCAGAAAAACTTTTACAACTAGTAAATGAATTTGGCAAAGTTGCGGGATACAAAATCAATACACATAAGTCAAAGGCATTTTTGTACATCAGCAACAAAGACTCTGAAAGGGTAATGATGAAAACTACCCCATTTACAATAGCATAAAAATAAAATACCTGGGAATCAACCTAATGAAAGAGGTGAAAGACCTCTATAATGAAAATTATAGAACACTAAAGAATGAAATCATAGAAGAACTCAGAAGATGGAAAGGCCTACCTTGCTCTTGAATAGGTAGAATTAATATTGTCAAAATGTCCATACTACCAAAAGCACTATACAGATTTAATGCAATTCCAATCAAAATCCCAATGTCATTCTTCAAAGAAATAGAAATAGCAGTCATGAAATTCATCTGGAAAAATAAGAGACCCAGAATAGCCAAAGCAATCCTGAGCAAGAAAAGTGAAGCAGGTGGCATCAACATACCAGACTTTAAATTATACTATAGAGCAATAGTAACAAAAAAAGCATGGTATTGGCACCAAAAAAGACTGGTGGACCAATGGTTCAGAATTGAGGACACAGAGACTAATACATATAATTTCAGCTATCTCACATTAGACAAAGGCGCCAAAAATGTACAGTTGAGAAAGGATAGCCTCTTCAACAAATGGTGCTGGAAAAACTGGAAATCCATATGCAACAAATTGAAATTAAACCCTTATCTCTCACCATGCACAAAACTCAATTCAAAGTGGATCAAGGACCTAGGAATTAGACCAGAGACAATATGCCTAATAGAAGAAAAAGTAAGCTCCAATTTCCAACATGTCAGATTAGGCCCCAAGTTCCTTAATAAGAATCCTGTAGCACAAGAATTACTACCAAGAATTAATGAATGGCATAGATTAAAACTAAAAAGCTTCTTCTCAACAAAAGAAACAATCAGTGAGGTGAATAGAAAGCCAACTAATTGGGAACAAATATTTAATACATGCACATCAGATAGAGCACTAATTTCTAGAATATATAAAGAACTCAAAAAACTTTACACCAAAAAACCAAATAACCCAATCAATAAATGGGCTAAGGAACTGAAAAGACACCTCTCAGAAGAAGATACACGATTAATCAACAAATACATGAAAAAATGTTCAACATCGCTGGCAATTAGAGAAATGCAAATCAAAACTACTCTAAGATTTCATTTCACTTCAGTCAGAATGGCAGCTATCAAGAACACAAGCATCAATAAATGTTGGAGAGGATGTGGGGAAAAAGGCACACTCATACACTGCTGGTGGGACTGCAAAATGGTGCCACCGTTATGGAAAGCAGTATGGAGATTTCTTGGAAAACTGGGAATGGAACCACCCTATGACCCAGCCATCCCACTCCTGGGTCTATTCCCAAAGGACTTGAAAACAGCATATTACAGTGACACAGCTATCTCAATGTTTGTAGCTGCGCAATTCACAGTAGCTAGGTTGTGGAACCAACCTAGATGTCCCTCAATAAATGAGTGGATTAAGAAAATGTGGTATATACACACAATGGAGTTTTACTCAGCAATAAAAGAAAATAAAATAATGGCATTTGCAGGTAAATGGATGAAGTTGGAAGACATAATGCTAAGTGAAGTTAGTCAGTCTCAAAAATCCAAGTACCAAATGTTTTCTCTGATATAATGAGGCTAGTTCATAGTATTGTTGGATGGGGGTACATAGGAGGATTAGAGGAACACTAGAATGGTCAAAGGGAAGGGAGGGTAAGGGAGGGAGCAAGGGGGGAGGGAGGGGGAGAAAAAGAAAAAAAAAAAGGTGGTTGAATGAGACCGATATCATTTTCCTAAATGCATGATTGATGAACTGAATTGTACGAATATACTTTGTATACAAACAGTTGTATGTAAAAAGATGCTATATACATGCACTATGTATTGTACATATTAAAAATTATAAAAATAAAATTTACAAAAAAAAAAGAAAAAAAATAGGAGAGAGACCAGTAGATTAGAGGAAGGGGAGCCTGGGGAGGAAGTAAAGGACGGAAAAGAGACTTGTGAATGAAATGGATCTGTTATAGCGTGTGTATGTAAAAAAATATGTAACAATGAATCCCACTGTATATGCAATTATAGTGCACTGGTAAAAAGAAAAAATATATATAATATATATGAGTCTGGGTAAGCTGTTGCTGTAGACTTCATTGTTCCCCAAAACTAAAGCTGTTGAAGTCCTGAAGTCACTGAATAGTGCCTCTAAAGGTGATTGATAAAAGTTAAGTGAGGCTGTAAGGGGGGAGCCCTGATTAGCTAGAACAAATGTTCTTAAAAAAAGAGAAAGAAATACCTGAGCTCTCTTTTTACCATGTGATCATGCAGGGAGAAGGAGTTTGTATGTCAGCCAGGAAGAGAGCACTTACCAGAACCAGACCAAGTAGCTTCCTGAACTCAGATGTCTAGCCTCCAGAACTATAAGAAAAAAAATTCAATTGCCTAAGCCCCTCAGCCTATGGCATTTTTTTATGGCAGCCAAAGCTGACTAATATACATGGAATGGGAAAAAATAGCCATGGATGGATGTGGGCATGATATAAATCTTTGACGAGCAGCTGACAGTGGTAAGATAATACTTGCTCCCAAAGATATCTTCATCCAAATTTCTGAAACTTGTGAATACCTTACCTAGCAAAATGGGACTGTGCAGATGTGATTAAGCTAAAGATATAGACAAAGATGATGATCTGGACTGACTGGATGAGCTCAATCTGAAGATGGAGGAAGAGATGAGACATGGAATGCAAGTGGCTGCAAGAAAATGAAAAGATCAAGAAAATAGTAAGTTTAGGGTACTATCACATCATTGAGCCTCCAGCTGGAGCACAGTCCAGAAGACACTTTGGTCTTAGTCCAAAATCCATTTCACATTTTTGATTTTTAGAACTGTATATATGTATGTATATATATATGTGTGTGTGTGTGTGTGTGTGTGTGTGTGTGTATACATATATATATATATATATATATATATTTATTTATTTATTTACTTATTTTAAGCCATGAAATTTCTGATACTTTGTTACATCAGCAAAGGTAAGCAGATATAGTGGCCCTTGAACTGACATTTGAAGACAGAATGAACATTCACAGGGAAAACAAATAAATTAGTTTGGGGAAGCAGCTTTCATTTAAAAATATACCAACAATGAAAAAGAATTGTGGGCTCAAGTAACTACAAGTAATTTAGTTTGGCTGGAGTGTAAAGGGTAGAATTGCCTGAAAGTATCAGAAGAAAATGCAATTTGAAGACCTCGTAGGTGTTGCAAGTTCTTGTGTTTTAAGGTGAGGAATGAGAGAAAGGTTTAGATAGAGGTATCATGCTTGGAGATGTATTTATTGGAAGACTGATGGAAAGGCAGTATGAGAGAGAGTTAGGGATAGGAGGTGTGATAATCTTGATTTTAAAGACTATTGGAGGGCTAAGGAACAGTGAAGTCTCACTAGATCCATGCTTTAGCCTCATAATTCCCTAAATAGTCCCTGTTATTTTCTCCTTCTTTGTTGTGTTCTATCTATTCAGTTTATCTTATCCATGAAAAAAAGAAGTTAATGATTACAATGTTGCATGATAAAGAATAATATCAGCTTTAAATTTCTTATCTCGTAACTCATTTCCTATATCTGGATATTGAAATCCTTACTTCCCCAAGAACCAGTTAAGTAGAATATAGGAATTCTTTCTTCAGCTATTGCTACCTTCTCTAGATTGCTTATATTGTCTACATCAAAAATTCATGGACTTACTCTTCTTTGTGTTTCCACTATACACAACCACTATAGCATATTAGCACTCAATTTGCATGTCCATATTCATTGTTAGTGTTTTTCTCCTTCAGAGCAGGAAGAAATTATCTGTATATATAAGACACTTGCTAGTAAATGATAGATGATCAATAAATGTTTTAAAATAATAAATAATAACAATGGATGATGACTGTTTTATAACCAATTTTATATTCTTTATCTTTCCAGAGAAAATCATTTGAATTACAAGGAGAAAAAAACTTAACATGAAACAATAATATACATGTAGATGTAAAATTCGGTATAGAGGATGCCAAAGAGCCAAGTATGATTAAAAAAAAGAAAAGAAAAGAAATAGCAGACAAGAGGAGATTTAGTTGAGTGGACATTTTATTCAAACCAATCACCTGAAAATCAGGATTCCTCAGCAATAGTGATTGTTCCATACAACATCCTGAAAGACCATACTGTTTCACTGTTTAAAAGGAAGTTCCACAGAGTTGGCTTGAAAGATAAACCAAGTTGTCAGAATGAAAAGGATAATCCTTTGAAGTCTTTATTATCATAATTACTAGAATTCTCATGACATTGACTAATTACTCGTATGTTAATTATTTCACTCTTTAACTATTTAATGTATTTATATATTTGAAAAAAATACCCCAATTTGATTTGTTCTCTAATAATTAATGTAAAGAATTCTACTCTTTCCAGAGTCTACTCTATCAGCAGTACTGTCAGATTTATGAGATCTAATCTCATTAACATTAATGAAATTTTTGCACATAAATCTCATCACGTACCACTGATGGGAGAGAGCTTGGTGAAAACTCTAAAAATCTCATGTGCCAAGGACATTAGCAAAAAAATAGATGGTATCGAGGGATGCAAATCTTATTAAAGCATGATCATGTAAATTATGTTCACCAATGTTAAGAAATAATTGCCATTATACACAGAGAAAATGGCCTTTTGTAGAGAGTAGAAATAGATTCTAGTCCCTTTTTTCATTTGAGGGAAATTGTGATACCTGCAAATGGAAAAACTACAGGGTATATATTGTACCAGAGAATATTTCTGACTGTTGTTACATCCCTTTTGAAATTATTTTTAATCCATTTTAATTTATGAATCTCAATGAAGAAGAAATGCTCAATTAAAAGCTTTCTCTCCTAAACAGTTCAATCTAGTTTCTGGGTAGCTATAGTTTGCTGTGCATCAAAACCTCAAGGCAATAGAATAAACAGCAGCTGTAGCAGCATGGGTGAAAGTGGTATTGCTACCATAGAAATAGTGATTTTCATCAGTAGGCAAGGTTAGCCTTAGGCTGAGCATAGCATAGGATTCAAACAGCAGCACCAACTTCAGGTTAAGAATAATGAGTCTAGAACACAAATACACCTGTACATACATTAACTGAAATTATCTAAATGGCCACACATAGTAATCTGTGATTTAGCATGGCGAAAAGGATTAGACTTTTTTTTTCTTCTTTTACATTAAAATCTGTGACTGGTTTTCTTCTGATTCAAAGCAATTCCTATAGAGAATTGCTATTCTAAATAGAATTCCTATTTTAATAAAAATCATATCAAGGGACTGGGGTTGTGGCTCAGCGGCAGAGCACTCGCCTCACATGTGCGCAGCCCGGGTTCGATCCTCAGCACCACGTAAACATAAATGCATTGCATTGTGTACAACTAAAGTAAATAAATAAATATATTTTTAAAAAATCATATCAAATGCAATTTGGAATGCAAAAAGCATCTTGATGAAAGGAAGTTAAGTGAGTAAAAATGATAGGATGGAGCAGCAAGAAAAAAATCACCTATTTGAAACAATGCTGTCAACTTCAACAAAACTCATAAGACATTACTTTAAATAATTTCAAACCTCTCATTTATATACTTTATGCACTTTTCATCCCATTTAATACCTATTACATATAATAATGCTTTGGGAGGTATTAGAGGTAGAAGTGGAAGTCAAAATACAAATAAATACTTAATAAAAAATGTATACTGAGTTCAGTGCCAAGGAGAAAATTACAAAAGTATATGTCAGAAAGATTTACCTAGATGAAGAGTGGGGAGTGTGGAGGACAGAAAGGGTGAGGGCTTTGTTGGAAAGTACCATCTAAGATTAGAAGGAGGAATGAGTGAGGTATGAGTAGGTGAAATGTGGCTGAGGAGCAGGTGAATGATAAGGTCTAGACAGAGAGAACAGTGCTGTTAATTACCTGACTCAGGAAGAGTCACTGCAATTCAACTGAGAGGCCAGTGTAACTGGAATGCAAAGAAATGAAATAAAATAAAGTGAACATAGAAGATCATGCAAGACCTTGACTTATTTGAAGGTAAGACTTCTGGGAGGCATTCCAAGGGCTACCAAAGCCATTGAGTTATTTTAAGTAGGGTAGTGGCTTGATCATTTCTGAGATGGTAAAACATCATTCTTGTTTTCCTGTGGAAAGGGGTTCAAATAGAAAGTGCATGATCTTCAAGTAAAGATTTCTATGTTGAATTTATTGTAAAAAAACCTGAAGACTTTCACATATCAATTATACAAGGAAAATACTTCTTGATGATCAAATTCTCATTGGTATATCAATTAAAGTAATAAAGTTCATTATTTGAGTTTTTAAAATATTTAGTACCAGACACTTTATATTTAATAGAAGTCATTACACATCTATAGGTAAAAAAAATTATAAAATAATAGTTTTACATAGTTAATAATTAATATGGATATAGCAAATATATGTTAAGACTTATTTTATTAAGAGAAAGGTAAGTTTTTACTAGTGTTGAATAAATACTTAAAGCTATCTATTGTGCTATAATATTTGTACATGTTTATGTTCATTTTATTCATTATCATCTAAAAATAACTCTGGGTAGAAACAAAGAAGTGCATAAAAGTTTCATAATTCTGCTTTTCTTATAAGCAAAAAATAAAAATAAAATATGAGAGCAGTTAAAACAACTATAAAACATAGCAATAATCTCATTGAAGGCAACTAGGGGAAATGTTTGCTTATTTGTTTTTATTTTTCCAAATATTAATCCTCTTCTTAATTTGAAAATTGTATGACACTCCAAACATACTTAATATGTAAATAAAATCTGAGGTTTGGATCACCATGCTTTGATATCACATATGTTCAAACAAAAGATCCATATTTGATGGGGCACTGAAGCAAAGGTGACATTTAATCTCTCTTTATAAGTTCTTTACAAGCTTTTGTTTGTAGTGCAACAAAGTTTGTACAATTATTCAGAACTTGCACCCCATTGACACATTCATCAATAAAAATGTACAAGACCCTAAAATAATTTAAAATTAGCATTTGGTGATACTTACAAGTAAGGAATTAATTGGTAGGATGCTTTGGGCACAAGGTGCCTGTTGTATGTCACCTTTAATTTACTGTCATGGCAGGTTCCATGTTGACATTTTTGTAAAGGTAAAAGCTGTTATTTATTCACTCAGACCAAGAACACAGCACATCTTTTAATTTCCAGCCCATCATAGGTTTACTCTGAATATCTTTAGAGCAGTTTTTGGCATTTAACTTTACTGGCAAATCACAGATATTTACCCATGAATCATATACACACTCAGAATTTTCACACCATTAGCCTGTTAACAATCCTGACAGATTGAATATATTTTACTTTATTTTTTTAAAAAAAAAGAAAATTAGACTAGATATTAACAAATTTCTCAAACTAAAAAAAAAATAATAGCAAATTAGAGGTACATTTAAGCAGAAAGCAAATTGAATTATTGTAGTACTTGTTAATCACTAATTTTAAACTAAAGACATAGATACATTTTGGATTAAAGGCTCAATTTTTACATAGTACAAATAAACTTAACAGTCGATTGCAAGAGTTGTCATTTTGACAACTTAGCTTGGAACTTAGTATAAAGCATGATATTTACCAGACTTTTAGCTTTGTTCACTTAAAAACATTAAGTGTAAATTTTACACAGAAATCTGGATCAAAGTATTAAAAACAAGTAAGGTAGAAACTGACAATTTATACATAATATAAATACACACATGGGTTTTATATATTTATACATATTACACATTTCATATGTATGACTTTATGTTTAATACATTTTCCATGATCACAAATATTTTCTTCTAACTCATAGGTACTTTATATCCTTAAATTATGTTACTATTTCTGGCTTATAGTTTTTAAATAGTATCAAAGACACTCCTTTACAGTAGTATTCATGGATGTGATCCTGTTAAATTCTTAAAATGTGCAAATAAGATGGAGGATAGTCATTTATATAAGATGGTTATTATATATAAAGGTGGTGTTAATATCCTTCCAGTAGGATCCATATCTCTTCTATTGATGTTATTTTCCATCAGTCACTGAAAATTCCATCTAGCAGACTCTTTAATCCAGACCCACAGTAGACATGAGGTTATCATGGTATTTCCTGGTCACTAACAAAACAACTCTGTAGGGAAGATCTAACCAACAGCTGAAATAAAGACCATAGGATTTGGTTATGCAGATAAAACTACATTTATTATAATACATTTTAATATTTGTTTTCAAATATGTTAATTATGAATGCATGTTTAGTTTTATGCATATTTTCCTTCATTCTGTGCTTTGTACCCAAATGCAATGTCTTGTATAAAACATATTAAATAACTTGGTAGCCTCATTCTGAAGTCTGACTTATCTTTTATATCATTGTTAATGTTTACCTGTATAAAATTCTGTTTCAACTAATAGAATGCAAAATGAGAGAAGAAAAGCAGCCAGAGCATGGCAGGGATATAACCAATAATATGACATGAATATGAGAAGTCATGCAAGAAAAACCTCTATTACCTTTTTGTCAGAACATGGCATTAGATGAAAGGAATTCAGAAAGCATAAGGTTATTTTTAGGAGGGCATTTTTTTGTAGTGCTTCAAATTTTAATTTAATTCATAAAGGCTTTGAGATGAGTTCTGCTTTGATATATGAACATTGTTAGGAGGATCATAAGCAGACAATGGTGTGCATTGAGAGCAAGTGGGTTTATCATTTGTATGAACAGTCACAATATCAGGAGTGGACTGAAGAGCCAGGAAAAGACTGCCACAGGCCTGAATTTGGAATTGACAGTCTCATACATTTAAAGCAATGAAACTTAGTAATTGTATTGGTGCCATGTAACCTTTTAAAATTTTGTTCTTAGTATTCATCACACCTGATTTAGTAGACTACTTGTTTCTTATTACTTTTTCCATCCACATCTACATATAATTTCCATGGAAACCTGGATCATATTTGCATTATTCACATCTATAGATCCAACAACTTAGGTGGTCATAATGTACATTTGTAAGCATAAGATTAAAAATTATAAGAATGAGTAAAGTGTGCTTTTATTCATGCTCTTTAGTATTTTTAAAAATTTATACATTTGAATGTCTATTTGTTTTAAAAAGAAAAACCACAGAAAGCTATGAAACTCTCCTAGTTATGTTGCTATTGTAGCATTTGTGCTTAGAACCTGTACCTGTAAGCAAAAGGGCTCAGAGAACAGTATGTTCTCCTACTGTGTATCAGAATTCTGTGGAGTAATTTTATTTAGCTTTTTAAACTTATACATGATTTACAGATATTGAAAGAGTAAAAAGAGGGTAAAAACAATTTTTAATTTTGTATTTAATATTTCTTCCACTGTTTGTAAACAGTTTTCAGAAGTCCTTATTCAAATAGGCATAAATTATTTTTAAAAATTCATAGTTGATTATTGACCTTATTTTCCATACAAAGGTTTCAGAGAACATTCTTTATAAGTGTTATCAGATTGGAATATTAATTAAAAACTCAACAATTATTGAGTTCTTGCTGAATACAGAATATCTTCAGGCTGTTGTTTTGAGGATTGAGATTGCTTGTGTCTACCAAGTGCCAGGCTGATCATAGAGGCCTAGTGCTGATTTCTTAAATTAATAAACAAAACTGAGGGACAAAATAACAAAAATATCTAACAAGATATTGCATTTGTATGTATAGGCACCTTTGAGTAATTTGGCATTGTGTCTTGGAAGGTACAGTTTAAAGGGCTACAGAGATAAGTAGTGATTCCTTAAATTGCCAGTGTTAGAAATTATAAAGTAAAAGCTATTTTAATGAGTTCAATATTATCTACTTGTACACTAAAATGAAATTTAAAGAGATTGTAACAGTACATCAGTGTAAGAGCCCTAATTGAAGAGATAGCTAAGATGGCGGTTAGCTGTGAGCCATAAAGGTGTTCAAGCATTTCCACCTGATATTCATGCATTTATCAAAGAATCTTTTTATGCCTGTGAACACTGTGTGACGCACCTGTAAGCTCGAGCTGTAAGCACTTGTCCTTGTTAAAGCAAAATGTATTTAACCGGGTGAGGGTTAGTGGCTAGTGTGGTTGGAGTGAGTTAGTGTGGTTGGAGTTAGAGGAGAGTTGGAGTTGCGGTTGGAGTTGGAGAGGTTGTTGGAGCTGGAGAGAGAAGTTAGAAGAGAGAAGAATAAAAGAACTTTTTAATTTCCATCCTGCCTCCGAATTTCCTCCTGCGGCATCGTAGCTGCAAGCGACAGCAACAGGCAGCTACACATCAGTCCATAGAACACTAGAAACTTAAGTAGCTAGATTTGGATCATTTATATAATTTCTACTGTCCATTATGGGCAGCAATCATTCTGAAATGTCACTACCAACAAAGGCAAAGGAACACTGAAGTTGTATGCAGACTGAAATCATATGTCAGGTAGGGGACTAGAAACATATAGGTCATCTTCGATGGAGCACATGAGCAGAGAGACAGACAGACAGACAGACACAGACAGACTTGGTCAAATAGAGACCATGGGAGAGGGAGAGTGAAGTTGGTTACTAAAGTTTGGATAGAACATACCCAAAGCTAAACTGAGGTCTTTAAACTAAAGCAAGAACTCAGCTAAAAGGGGAGTCTATGATTTTGAGTGTAAGTTATGCATAAGAAAAGAGTATAGGAAATAGGTACAAAAATAGGTACATTGGAGAAGAACCAAAGATGACAGAACCTAAACATTTCTAGAAATGGTTCTGGCAAAAGCGTGCTAACAAGTCACAGTGGAACCTACGGTAAAAACCCAAAGCTTTCACTCTCATGTATCTTAGGAAGAGAATACGTTGGTTCCATATTACACGTAGACCTATAAATTTTATAAGCCTATAATTTTTTTTTCTCTTTCTTTTTTTTTTTTTTTCTTTTGAGGTATATTTGATAGCTGAGTTTTGCTAAGTTTCTGAGATATGCTGCCTGGTTTAGTGGAACAGCAGCTAATCAAGATAAAACATAAAATATAAAAACAAATACATGGTTTGAAGCTATGAGTAAAGCATTTGTATTCACACATGCATGGACAGCCATTGTTACTTTGTTCTGGGGCATTTTCACTAGTATGTAAACTGACAGACAAAGAGTGAGCACTAAGAAATCTCTATCATCAAAATATACAATCTTATTCAAATATCAGGGAAAAATTGATTTTAACTAACTGCTTTTGGTATAAAGTCTTAAGGAATACACTCATTTTCAGAACATATATGTACAATTTTCTTCACCATAGTTCTCTGACCTATCAATCCTGTGACTAGGAAAGCAAAGAATTTTGGAGACCTTCAAGCAGTTTTTATGAACCCAATGCCAGGAAACAAGGTTAGATTCAAATTGCTCCATTTGATGCTTCTTGAGGTACCTAATGAAGCAATTAATTCTTTCCATTAAAAATAACAGTAATACTGAGGATTTAAAAATTGACTTGAAGGGAAATAAGGTGCTGATGAGGTGGTGATTTTTCTACACTTGTCAAGGTAAACAATAGTTTATTTCTAAAGTTATGTTTTTGAATAAAATAAGGCAGAAATCTAAATTAATTCTACATACAATGCTAAATATAGAAAATGGTTATGATTACTCTTTGGGCACACATGGAAGTTTATTATTAATAGAGCCATTAACAGAACCACTAGTATCTATGTGGACCCATGCTAATTCATGAATAATAGCTTTCCAAATTAGGTATGGAAAATACTAACCACTACTTCATTAGAATAAAGCACAACTCTAAAATTTGAGAACATAATCCTAACTCACTTTGGGGAAGACACATTTTTATTTTATTAAAGATGACTGACTTTTAAGTTTTCTTGACACATTCCACATCTAGCTGAATATCTCACTGTAGCATGATTGCTGTTTGTGGCATGAAATCTTTCTTTGACAGAGAGAAAACATTTGGGTTATAACATAGACCTTACTTAAAATGTTCTGTAGACGTGAATGCAGTACAAAACTTTGAAATGCTGTCTTTAATGTGGAATCATAAGGGGAATGGATAACACGCCTTCATTTCTTATCAACGCTCTTTTGATAGTAAGAAGAATATTTGTGAAAGAAAAAACTATAATGTATAAGCCATGTGACTTTATCAATGATTCTAAATTAGCTTTTAATTAATTAAATATAGTTTAATTAGCTGCATATTCTTTTAAAAGAATTAAACTATATTTCAGAAAAACAAATTAAGTTTTAATTCATTAACCATATTATATTTAAATGAATCTGAGACAAAAATGACATATTACAAAGTCTCATTTTAGTTATGAGATTAGGATGAGGAATGAGACATAAGAAGAAACATTACACAATATTGTTGTTTTCTCTACTTCTCTAGTCTTATTACAGATTTACTCATTCATTCAACACATATTATTGATCATTTACTGTGAGCAAGCTGCTCACCTCGGTGTTAACATACTACTTCCTTTATAGCATAATAAAGTATCTCATTGGCCATGATCATAGTTTTCTTTCATGTTTTATCATAAAAATTGTAAACATGTACCAAAATAGGCAGGGAAATATAAAGAAGAATCCCCATATACACAACACTAAATTTCAACAAACAGGAATCCATTATCGGTCTTAATTCATCTACTCCACCTTCCACTTCTCATGTTATTTTGAAGCAAATCCCAAGCATCATACCGTTTCATCCATAAATACTACAATAATTATCTGTAAAATACAAGATTTCTTTTACAGTTTTTTAACAAATTCCTTCATTATCACACCTGATTTTAAAATCTCAATATTTTCAGTTACCCAGTGTTCAAATGTTCAATTACCTCTTTTTCTTTACAAAAATTTAATTGAAATATAGTTCATAAAAGTATATAAATCATAAATGAACAGTTTGATAAATTTTCCCAAAGTTTAAATTTCTACAGATAAGTAAAAAATATTCCTGATCCCAGAAACCTCCTCCTGCCCTCTTCCAAGGGAAACCACTATCTGACTTCTACTGTCCTAGATGAGGTTAACCCATTTCTGAATTTAATATAAATGGAAACACCAGTGCCTTCTTTTTCATCAGACCTGTTTTATTTAATATTATATCTATGAAATTCATCCATGTTCTTTACTGTGTAGTTATAGTCCTCTCATTCTAACTGCTGCATAGCATTTTAGTGTATATCACAATATATTGTTTATTTTGCTGTCAGTTCCATATGGAACCATACTGGAACCTGAGGCTGAAGGGAAAATATGTCATATGGATTCCACCTTTATTTTAAATTTTAATATTTTTCATCATGTGTTTTTGGGATTAATTTTGACTTCAAAATATTGCATTGAAATTATTTATCTTGATATAAGGGGTTTTTGTGAAACATTTTTTTTTTTTTTTATTCTGAGGACAGTACTTCACTTACCTCACTCTAGTTCCAATTCTGTCTACTACACATGAACATGTGAGTCATATACATTTTTGGTGATTAAGTATATACACACACATACACAAACACACTTAAGAATGAAATTTCCACAGGCAACATTTTTTTTTACCTTCCTGGCTTACTTTTCTTTTTATGCGTGTAACACACTATTGTTAACTGTAGACACAGTGCTGCATAGCAATTCTCTAAAAGTTGAGTATTTGCATAATAAACTTTATACCAGTTGAATATCAACTCCCCATTTCCACCTCTCTTAGCCCCTTGTAATCACTATTAAAACTTGTTTCTGTGAGTTAGAATACTTTAGAAATCTCATATAAATAGAATCTTACAGTGTTTGGCCTTCTGCAACTGGCTTATTTTAGTTATCATAATGTCTTCAAGGTCCATTTCATTATCCTTGAAATGTCACAAAATCAATGTTAAATTAATATCTTGTGTATTCTGTTTCTTTGAACGGAATCCAAATATGGTTCACAGATTGCTGATGTTCTTTAACTCAATGGTTTAGGTTTCTTTATACTCCCATATAGTTTATTTGTTGATAAACATATGTTATGAATCCTGAGGACTTTCCCATTGCCAGGATTTTGCTTGTTATATCCCATGATGTGTTCTAAATTGTCTCTTGGTCTTTTGTAGATCTAGAAGCTTGGTAAAATACAGATACAAGTATTTTAGCAAAACTAATTTATTGGTGATAGACAAGTTCTTCCATCCACAAATACACAATGTCTGTTTGTCTCACATTTCTTGCTGGTAGTCTTTGGTGGCCAATGCCTCTATCTGTTAATTTATCAGAAGTTACAAATTATTCTAATATTCCCATTCCTTCTTCTTTAACCAAAATGAGTACTTATATGAAGAAAGATATTTTAAATTATGATTTGCTTTTTTTCAATGGTAATTCTTATAGGAAAAACAGTGTCTAATTTTTCCCTTTGTCTTATTTTTAAAATAGCACGTTGCTTTATTATCATCCTTCAATGATGAAGGTATTTTGTTTGTTAGGAACTCATGGATTTAAACATATATAACCTGTTTCAACCTGTCACAATGATTTCCCTTAATTATACTGAAGTTGTTCCATCTTTGCTATGAGCTAGATTGACCACTGAAAATTTTTGAAAAGAACCAATAGTCTCAGTTTCTGTATTAGTCAGCTTTCTATTACTAAAACAATTACTTGAGATAATCACATGAAGACAAAAATTTCAGTTTGTCTCATGATTTTAGAGGCTTTAAGTCCCTATGTCATAGATTTTCTTCCTATGTTTAATTTAAAAAGTTATGTGGCTGTGTGTTTTACATTTAGATTTGTTATACACAGTGAGTCAATTTTTGTATAAGGTATGGATTGGGTTTTGGTTATTTTTAACTTATTTGTAGTCATTATGAAATAGCTTCACCTTATTTTCTGTCACGTTTGTGAATACTTTTAATGGGAAAGTCAGGGTAAAGTTGCATATAATGTCTTATTTGGACTCAACAGTATTCTTTTTAATGGAGAGAAACTCTGGAAACACTACCACTAATATCAAGAAAAAGATAAAGATGACTATTGTGGGGAGTCTTACCTAATACAATTAGAATAAATTTGTTAAAGGAATGAAAGTATAAAGAAGAAGTAAACTAGTGTCTGTTTTAAAATAATATGATACCACAAAAAACAATGGCAACAGTAACTGATAAAATTAAGTCAAAAATAAAATAATTCAGTCAAGTAACAATATGAAGTTGATGTTAAAAACAAATAGATTTTCTACTCATAAATAAAAAAAATGGCATATTGGTCAGAAAAAAAAATTACAATAGCAAAAAGAAATGTTAAATACTTGGGAATAAATCTCAAAGAAATATACAAATCTTATATGGAAAAATTTAATAGCACAAAAATAGAACTGGGCATAAGTAACAAAAAACAATATTTAAAAGATGGTTTTACTTAAATTTATCTATAAAATTAATGCAATATTGTTGAAAATATTAACAAACTATTTTAATTAGTGAATCAAATTAAAAAATTAAAATAACCAAGAAATTTTGAAAACAAATATGATAAAGGACTAGCTCTGCTCTATATCAAAGCAAACTCTATTTAAGATAATGCTAGCTCTGGGCCTTGCATAAATAGCTTTTATAATGTTGAGATATGTTCCTGATATTCCTAGTTTTTCCAGTGTTTTGAACATAAAGGGGGGCTGTATTTTGTCAAATGCTTGTTTCTGCATCTATTGAGACAATGATATGATTTTTATCTTTAAGTCTATTGATGTGATGTATTATGTTTATTGATTTCTGAATATTGAACCAGCCTTGCATCCCTGGAATAAACCCCACTTGATCGTGGTGCACTATCTTTTTGATATATTTTTGTATTCGATTTGCCAGAATTTTGTTGAGGATTTTTGCATCTATGTTCATTAAAGATATTGGCCTGAAGTTTTCTTTTTTGGATGCGTCTTTGCTTGGCTTTGGAATTAATGTGATATTGGCCTCATAGAAAGAGTCTGGAAGAGCTCCCTTTTTTTCTATTTCTTGAAATAGTTTGAAGAGCATTGGTATTAATTCTTCTTTGAAAGTCTTGTAGAACTCAGCTGTAAGCCCATCAGGTCTTGGACTTTTCCTTGTTGGTAGCTTTTTGATGACGTCTTCTATTTCTTTGCTTGTAATCGATCTGTTTAAGTTGTGTATAGCCTCCATTTCCAGTTTAGGCAAATCATACGACTCTAGAACTAATCTGTCAATGTTTTCAATATTTTCTGTTTTATTAGAATACAAGTTTTCAAAGTAATTTCTAATTATCTTCTGTATATCTGAGATGTTTGTTGTGATATTCCCTTTTTCATCACGGATGTTAGTAATTTGAGTTTTTTCTCTTCTTCTTTTCATTAGCATCGCTAAGGGTCTGTCAATTTTGTTTATTTTTTCAAAGAACCAACTTAACAAGACAGGGATGCCCCCTTTCACCACTGCTATTTAACATAGTACTGGAAACTCTGGCCAGAGCAATTAGACAGACGAAAGAAATTAAAGGGATCCACATAGGAAAAGAAGAGCTCAAATTAGCACTATTTGCTGATGACATGATAATATACCTAGAAGACCCAAAAAACTCTACCAGAAAACTTTTACAACTAGTAAATGAATTCGGCAAAGTAGCAGGATACAAAATCAATACCCATAAGTCAAAGGCATTTTTATACATCAGTGACAAAGCCTCTGAAAGGGAAATGATGAAAATGACCCCATTTACAATAGCATCAAAAAAAAAAAAAAAAAATACCTGGGAATCAACTTTCTTTATAGAGGTGAAAGACCTCTATAAAGAAAATTATAGAACACTAAAGAAAGAAATCATAGAAGAACTCAGAAGATGGAAAGACCTACTTTGCTCTTGGATAGGTAGAGTCAATATTGCCAAAATGTCCATACTACCAAAGGCATTATACAGATTTAATGCAATTCCAATCAAAATTCCAATGTCATTTTTCAAAGAAATAGAAAAAGCAATCATAAAATTCATCTGGAAAAATAAGAGACCCAGAATAGCCAAAGCAATCCTGAGCAAGAAAAGTGAAGCAGGGGGCATCACCATACCGGACTTTAAATTATACTATAGAGCAATAGTTACTAAAACAGCATGGTATTGGCACCAAAACAGACGGGTGGACCAATGGTACAGAATTGAGGACTCAGAGACTAATACATATAATTTCAGTTATCTTATATTAGACAAAGGTGCAAAAAATGTACCGCGAGAAAGGATAGCCTCTTCAACAAATGATGCTGGGAAAACTGGAAATCCATATTCAACAAAATGAAATTAAACTTGTATCTCTCACCATGTACAAAACTCAATTCAAAGTGGATCAAGGACTTAGGAATTAGATCTGAGACAATACGCCTAATAGAAAAAGTAAGCTCCAATTTCCAACATGTCGGATTAGGCCCCAAGTTCCTTAATAAGAATCCTGTAGCGCAAGAACTATTACCAAGAATTAATGAATGGGATAGATTTAAGCTAAAAAGCTTCTTCTCAGCAAAAGAAACAATCAATCAGTGAGGTGAATAGAGAGCCAATTAATTGGGAACAAATATTTAATACATGCACATCGGATAGAGCACTAATTTCTAGAATATATAAAGAACTCAAAAAACTTTACACCAAAAAAGAAAATAACCCAATCAATAAATGGGCTAAGGAACTGAAAAGACACTTCTCAGAAGAAGATATACAATCAATCAACAAATACATGAAAAAATGCTCAACCTCTCTGGCAATTAGAGAAATGCAAATAAAAACTACTCTAAGATTTCATTTCACTCCAGTCAGAATGGCAGCTATCAAGAACACAAACAACAATAAATGTTGGAGAGGATGTGGGGAAAAAGGCACACTCATACATTGCCAGTGGGACTGCAAAATGGTGCAACAGCTATGGAAAGCAGTATGGAGATTTCTTGGGAAAATGGGAATGGAACCACCCTATGACCCAGCCATCCCACTCCTGGGTCTGTTCCCAAAAGACTTAAAAACAGCATATTACAGTGACACAGCCACTTCAATGTTTATAGCAGCACAATTCATAATAGCTAGGTTGTGGAACCAACCTAGATGTCCCTCAGTAGATGAGTGGATAAAGAAAATGTGGTATATATACAAAATGGAATTTTACTCAGCAGTAAGAGAGAATAAAATAATGGCATTTGCAGGTAAATGGATGAAGTTGGAGAATATAATGCTAAGTAAAATTAGTTAATCTCAAAAATCCAAACACCAAATGTTTTCTCTGATATAAGGAGGTTAGTTCACAGTGTGATTGGATGGGGGTACATAGGAGGATTAGAGGAACACTAGAATGGTCAAAGGAAAGGGAGGGCAAGGGAGGGAGCAGGGGGGGAAGGGGGGGAAAATGGTGGTTGAATGAGATGGATATCACTATCCTAAATGCATGATTAAAGATCTGAATGGTACTTATATACTTTGTATACAAGCAGTTGTATGTAAAAAGATGATATACTTGTGCACTATGAATAAGTAAATAAATAATCTAAAAAATAAAAAAAATGAAAGAAAACAAAAAACAAACAAACAAAAAAGCAAACTCTACCTTTAAAATTAACCCAGTGAGGTACACACTGAATATTAGATAAACAACGTCTCATTTTGAGTAGAATAGAAGGACCAGGAAAAATAAATCCCCAGCATGTGTGGAAGTTTAGTACATGATACAAAACCACCTTAAACCAGTGGAATATACAGAGACATTTTAATAAATGATGCTGGGACAACTGTGTAGCCATGTAGATAAAATTTGACCCATATCTTACATCACACACAAGAATAAACTTTAGATTAATTAGGAATTTAAAAATAAATAAAACATGCAAGTACTAGAAGATGAGTGAAGTATTCTTTTACTATGGTATAGGAACAGACTTTCTGATTATGACTCAAAATCTAGAAGGAACAAAAAAAATTATGAATCTGATTACATAAAAAAATTATAACAAAAGTAATCATATTGAAAAACAAAAGAAAATTGACAAAATAGCAGATAATATTTGTAGGTCATATCACAGATGAAGGACTAAAATCTTAACAGAGAGAACTTTAAAAATTGAAGGAAAAATACCTTCCCCCAAAAATCTACATGTTCAGTTGTCAGTTGAATATGGTGGCTGTAAATTCAGAGGAGGCTGAAAAATAAAGTGATGAGAAGAAGGGAACTCATTTAGGGATAGGATATGAGAAGCCTCAATGGCTAATCCTTGGTATATTCAAGTGTAAAGATGTTAAGAGGAGAACAAAGGGAAGGGAATTGAGAAAGAGCAACCAGTTGATGAACAAATTACGTACATCTTATGTTCTTTTCCCAACTGAATATTAAGACATGCCCTATAGTGATTCCTAAAAAATCACAAAGACATGAGAAGCTGCTAATCTAAGAAAGGAATCTGCTGACAAATTAACTGTTCAAGCTGGAGAGCCCCTTGTTAGTCTGTAGCATTTAAACAAACATTCATTGTGATTCCTGAATTGAATTAGTGATTTCAAAATTTAATTAAGGTAAATTGATTTGTATAATATTTAAATTATGGTTCCTACAATGAAATGCACTGACATTCTCATTTTCTTCTACACACATTATTCTCTATGAATAATTAAGTAATTTTGGAACCATTTAGGAAATTATTTTATCTCTGCTATACAGAATCATGAAAATGCAGCTGAAAATTTCAAGGAACAACATTTATTTCTAGGGGAAAACAAATCCCAAAATAACATACTTTCCCAAATAACACTTTTTAATTATGAAATAGCCCTTTTCCAAAACCATTCAAATCAGAATCAGATATTGAGTGAAGAATACAAACGCTTTGACCAGTGTTTAATCTATGGTGTCTCCCCCTCCATGGCTCATGTTAAAATCCAGTGATAATAAATAGAGCCTGCTGTGCTTGACACACTATTTAAAGCAGCTAAGGAGAGTAGAGGAACATTTACTGTTTTAATCATTGGCTTGAAATGATTGATCAGCAGTGTTACTGGAGTGCTAGTCATTTAAATATAAAAGCACTTTGAGGTTTCTAATTTTAGAAAGAAATAATTGAGTAAACAGCCAAGTTAATCATTGTGGATACCTTAGTGTCAAGACAGGCAATTGGTAATTTTGAAAAACGGTGGTATGAAGCAAAAAGAAATCTCATCAAGTTAATGTGGTTTGTTTCCTGAAATGTTATTTAAGTGGAAACTAAACTTGAGTCACTTTGACACAGACTGAGTCTAGCAAATAAATGAGAGAAAACTGACTCACTTCCAAGTTTGAAGATGCCTGTCAATTGCTTTCAGAAAAAAAAAGTCATTTCAGAAATGTCTTCATATTCATCATCTAATAGTGTTTAAAATAACCAAACCTACCTACGCTGAAAGACTGAAATATTGTTATACCCTGTATTATTTATCTATTTTTATTGGTTTGTTTTAGTTATACATGACACCCTGCATTTATTTGCAATGCTTGGATTGGAAAGTAAGATCAGACAAGGTATATGTTCCATCTGATGGTGAAAGAATTGGAGGAAGATTGGTAAAATCAGAGATGAGTTTTGAATTCATTTATAAATATAGAGTTGAGAATGAAATCAGTTGTTCTCTGTACCATTTGTTTTAGAGTCAGTGAGTATCTCTACACTATTTGAAAGATTGTGTGTGTAAATGTAACTAGTATTTTCAATACTTCGTAAATTCTCTATTTTCTGATTAGTTTTCTTTCACTTTAGGGCCTGTCTTGCTTTAATATTGTACATAATAATGTTGAGTCTAGGAAGAAGGAAATCTATTGAATGCATTAATGTCTGTATTATGTAATTTTTCCTGATGGTATTTTTTTAAAGAGGATTTGCAATAATGAATTCTTACCATAAATAAATGAATACAACCTTTACATTCAGATTAGATATACACCAAAATACACAATAGTAAATACAACACCAGATTATAATTTTAAGAATATGTTCATATAATAAAATTGGTCATTACATAGATTGTTCATTTTTATGGAAAGCTAGGTTATAGTGTAATACTAGGTTGAAGTATAAAAGGCATTGTTTAAAATAGCGTAGGTCAGGTGTTCACAGAGTGTCTTAAAACATATATGATGCTTAAGTGTTTTGCTGACTTCACATAAAAATAACTGCATTAACAGACAATACAGTTGCAGTAAAGCATTGCTGAAAATTTCTGCATTGTTGTATGAGGTTGTACTGAATTAATCTAAATTTTACTTAAAAAATAGTAAATTTTCTTCTTCTTCTTCTTCTTCTTCTTCTTCTTCTTCTTCTTCTTCTTCTTCTTCTTCTTCTTCTTCTTCTTCTTCTTCTTCTTCTTCTTCTTCTTCTTCTTCTTCTTCTTCTTCTTCTTCTTCTTCTTCTTCTTCTTCTTCTTCTTCTTCTTCTTCTTCTTCTTCTTCTTCTTCTTCTTCTTCTTCTTCTTCTTCTTCTTCTTCTTCTTCTTCTTCTTCTTCTTCTTCTTCTTCTTCTTCTTCTTCTTCTTCTTCTTCTTCTTCTTCTTCTTCTTCTTCTTCTTCTTCTTCTTCTTCTTCTTCTTCTTCTTCTTCTTCTTCTTCTTCTTCTTCTTCTTCTTCTTCTTCTTCTTCTTCTTCTTCTTCTTCTTCTTCTTCTTCTTCTTCTTCTTCTTCTTCTTCTTCTTCTTCTTCTTCTTCTTCTTCTTCTTCTTCTTCTTCTTCTTCTTCTTCTTCTTCTTCTTCTTCTTCTTCTTCTTCTTCTTCTTCTTCTTCTTCTTCTTCTTCTTCTTCTTCTTCTTCTTCTTCTTCTTCTTCTTCTTCTTCTTCTTCTTCTTCTTCTTCTTCTTCTTCTTCTTCTTCTTCTTCTTCTTCTTCTTCTTCTTCTTCTTCTTCTTCTTCTTCTTCTTCTTCTTCTTCTTCTTCTTCTTCTTCTTCTTCTTCTTCTTCTTCTTCTTCTTCTTCTTCTTCTTCTTCTTCTTCTTCTTCTTCTTCTTCTTCTTCTTCTTCTTCTTCTTCTTCTTCTTCTTCTTCTTCTTCTTCTTCTTCTTCTTCTTCTTCTTCTTCTTCTTCTTCTTCTTCTTCTTCTTCTTCTTCTTCTTCTTCTTCTTCTTCTTCTTCTTCTTCTTCTTCTTCTTCTTCTTCTTCTTCTTCTTCTTCTTCTTCTTCTTCTTCTTCTTCTTCTTCTTCTTCTTCTTCTTCTTCTTCTTCTTCTTCTTCTTCTTCTTCTTCTTCTTCTTCTTCTTCTTCTTCTTCTTCTTCTTCTTCTTCTTCTTCTTCTCAAATCCATTACTTGAAGCTGCCTTTAATATCCCATCAGCTGCAAAATATATAATGACTGTTTAAAATAATGCATGACATTCCCAATAAAGCATCTTTACATTGAATATGAGGCTTAATGGTGCATTTTCTCAAAGACATGGTGAAATATCATTATATTCTTCAATCAAAAATAGATACTTCTAAATGTTCTATGAACATAAAAATGTAGCAACACAGGAAATAGTTTTTAATTCTTGTAAGTGTTCTTGGTTGTTTAGGAACATTTAATAAAGTATCGGAGTATGTTCTTCGATTTTTTTATGGTAGTATCCTTGAGTTTTGACTTATTCCCACTAGATGAGGACTGGGTATGTAACTTGGTGGTAGATAACCCAAGGTGTAAACTTCTTTAATTACTAGGATTTTCAGTCCACTTACACATACCCCCAGTTTTATATTTTCCCACTTGGAGATCCCTGTAATAAACTTGGTGACACTAGATGAAGAGAAGAAATACTGATTTGGAACATTTGATTCATAGGCACAGAGGATATTAGACCAGTAGGACAAAACCCAGGTTGTATCAATTGCCAATTTTATCCATAACTTAAGTTGTTTCTGTAATTTCAGCTTCCAACTGCTGCGGGAACTTGTGCCCAGATCTTTTCCTCAGATGAAACTGCCAAGATAATGTGTTACTGCTTCACCTCTGATTATTCTTTATATGAAGATATTTTGCCATTATAATTTTATGGAGATGAAAGGAGAGGCACCATTCTTCCTTCCTTCCTTCTTCCTCCTCCTCCTCTCCTCCTCCTCCTCCTCCTCCTCCTGCCTCCTCCTCCTTCTCTTCTTTCTTCTTCTTCTTCTTCTTCTTCTCTCTCTCTCTCTCTCTCTCTCTCTCTCTCTCCCCTTTCTTTCTTTCATGCTTCTGGGATCAAACCTAGGATCTCATACATGCTGGATAAGTACTCTACCACCAAGTTATAACCCCAGTTCTCAATTTTTCTTTACAACAGGCTGTATTCATTCAAAATTTTCAGACAAGTATATGTATATTTTTTATTATTTCAGTAGAAAAATCAGATGTAATCTGTATCTACTAAACTTAAAAGGACTTTTGATCCAATGCAGTAATTATTGTAATTCTTATAAATCATAGTTGTGCTTCCATTTTTTCTAAAAATTATTATGCTTATATGAAACAATGAAAAAACAATAGAAAACAAAATCCCTTCTAAATTCCAGAGGCCTCATCACTTACTTCACAGGTAAATAGTAAGCTATCGTTTATTTTATTTATACTAAAACTAATTCCAGGTACATATTAAATACATTGTGCTCTTTAAGGCTGACTCTTAGTAGCTTAGAATTCGAAGTGAGGAGTGGAATCCTGTCCTGTCTCTGGCTCTGTTTAAGAAGTACTATATTGGTGAATTTCCACTCTTTTTAGATTTCTAAGAAATGATAACAATACAATTTACCCCTCTTACACAAAATAACAAACAGCCCTCAATGTTTAAACTTTTACAAATTATTCTATAAATTATTCTCTGTTTGCTGAAAGAATATAAGGTAAAATCAATACCTCTATTCATATATTTTTATCTCATCACATTAAAACTAATTTGCAGGACTTGCTAAACAAGTGTAATGATGAGGATAAACCATTGTATTTTGTACTCTTTTCAAATATGGGCATTAATAATAGGTAAAATGTGTTTATGCAGTTCCTTTTTATGATAGTTTGCTTAGCATTTTTGGAGTTGCTGAATTAATGCTATAAAAATGAACCAATTACTACTCAGCTTAATGTTGCAAGGATAAATGTGAAATTGTCACCTTGTAATAGCAAAAGTAATTAGGACATGTTTAATTTGATGACTATTGTCTTTTTCTGATTGAGCATACAGTGGTTGAATATCAACAACCTTTCCCTCTCCTTAAAGCTTCTTTTATTCCCCCATGGTACTAGGAAATGAACTCAAGGGCTTGTGCATGCTAGGCAAGCACTCTGCCTCTGAGCTACAGTCCTAGTCCTTTCTTTCTTTCTTTCTTTTTTTTCTTTTTTTTTTTTTTTTTTTTTTTTGGTACCGGGGATTGAACTCAGGGGCACTCGACCACTGGGCCACATCCCCAGCCCTTTTTTGTATTTTATTAGAGACAGGGTCTCACTGAGTTGCTAAGTGCCTCGCCATTGCTGAGGCTGGCTTTGAACTCTCGATCTTCCTGCCTCAGCCTCCCAAGTGCTGGGATTACAGGCGTGCACCACCGCGCCTGGCTCCAAGTCCTTTCTATCTTTTATTTTGAAATGGGGTTGCTGAGTCTGGCCTTGAGTTTAGATCCTTCTGCCCCAGATTGGGTCACTGTGCTCAGCTCCTTTTTTATTTTTAAACAGAAAGACCTGTTCATACTCAGGCCGGTATAGACTCTTATTTTGTCAATGAGAAAACTGAGACAAAGCACACCTCCAAGGCTAACAGAAAAGGGATCATGACCATCTCTTCCCCTAGGCTGCTTCTCCTCTGTCAGTAGGAATTATAATCACAGATGGGAAAAGACAGAACTTTCAAGAGTCAGATAGTAAATGTCATAAAGAGTACTGTAATTGGCTAGGTGCATTCTTTATAGTAGACAAAAGAATGTTTTAAGTGTTCTGCCATGCTGTCTAATGGTTTGCTGCCTAAGGCATGGCTGCTGGTGTTACTATTGTGTGTCAAACATGAACTTACATGTATGGGGGGTGACTTGGGTGCAGGAACAGGACCCTAAGCATGGAAGAGACCCAAATGGGACTTGTGAGGGCTGCTTTCATTTGAGTGCCTTTGTCTTTTGAAACCTCACAGGATATTGTCTTTTGACAGGTAATTATAGGTGGGAATAAGCATATTGAAGGGAAACAAGAATAATTTCATTACTTCCACCTGAGGAAGTCTTTTGTAGTGTTTTGAAATTATGAGAATTAGTCTATATACATACATATATATATGAATATATATATATATATACACATACATATATATGAATATATATATACACACATACATGTAATGTAGATTTTGAGAATTGTTTTGAGAACAAAATTTTGAAAATTAAAAAGTCACCATGTAAAAAACCAATTGGAAGCATATACATACATGTGTGTGAACACAAACACAGTAAAATCTAAATATATATTTAAATTGAAGTTATTCGGAGTGAGAATAAGTTTGGCAGAGCTTGCTTCCTATCTGTTCTGTGAGCTGCCCAAACTAAAGATCACAAGAAGTCAACTTCGGTTGTGACAGTGACAGCTCTTCTGGGGTTTGTCCACTACTTCATCCTGGTTAAATATGAAGGCTAACATTGTGAGACTAGTACCTATATTCAGATAAATAGACTTGATCCACATTTAATAATGCTTTCCCTTTCTCAAGGTTTCCTATTGCAATTAGAACAAAATCAACTAAGAGGGTCCTCAAAGGCCTTGATCTGTTTCCATTCTCACCAGCACCTCTCTCTTCACCACACATTCCCACCTGTGTTCTCTCTTGCTTCTGTGCTCTAGTCATGTTAACTTTATTTATGATATGCAAAAGGGCCAAGGCCATTTTCTCCTCTACTAGAATGTTTTTTCGATTCAGATATGGCTGCCTCCAGGAGGGTTGTTTTGTTAGTACTTCCTCCTTGAAGAAGGCTTCCCACATGCCCTATCTAAAATCATCCCAAACTGGCTGCTCTCTAAATATAAACTTGCTTTGCTCTCTGAAGAGCTATGGCCCCTCTTTGAGAGCTTTTTTTTTTTTTTTTTTTTTTTTTTCCTTACTTATTGGTGTTCTTGTCTAATCCCCTGTACTTTCAGCTATACACGTGAATTCTGTGAGGGGCAGGCTTTGCCTTTATTGTTTATTCCAGGGCTGTCACAGAGTGAATCTTCAAATGATAATGAAGCAGAGATTTTGATCATGTACTTATCTAATATTTGCTGGAACAATTAGTTCTTAAGAGTTCTTATTTTTGAGTCAAGTCATGGAAATGAACTTGCTAAGTACAGCAGAATAATGGGATGATTTCATAAGAAGGTGATAACCATGTGATCTTTCATAAGTCTTATTAAAAGATGTGATATTTCAACATATTTCAAAATAATCTACAAGTTATACCCCACTGTTTTAACTCAACACAATGCTGTAGCTATTTTAAATTCATATACACATACTGTAGAATTATTTCAAAAGATTTTTTTCTATTCAAAAGAAATTGATAGTATTTATTACTTTCAAGGTATGTAATAAGATAAATGATGGATCTAATAGTTTTCCTTTTTACAACAGAAAGCAATAGGACAAGGTTAGCACATATATATTCAACAGGATAAATGTAATCAGCATTGCTAGATATAGTTTTAAACATTTGCTTGATTTATTTCCATGTCAGACTGTGTTTACCCATGTGTGTTCCAAGCCCAGTAGAATGTCATGAAAGATAAACTAATGAAAATATCCCAGTCTTCCTCCAATATATGCCTCATTCCTTGCATGTAATCCAATCCTCCTGGTGACAACAGTGAGGCAGAGGGGATATCTGTCTTTGGTAAAACAAAACAATTGTCCCTGTCATTCAAAGGACAAATTCTCTACTGTGGTGCAAAGTCTCTTTAAAACTTCTACTTCTCTCTTCCATGCATCCTAGCAACATCATTCTAGCCACCCTTTTCCACCTTGTCTCGATGTTTATGCACATATTACTTATTCTGCCTGAAATGTACAACCAATTCTCAGCTTCCCCAGAATTATGTGAATAATTACTAGTATCATTCAAATCTGAGCTGGTTTTTTTGAGCAACTTTCTCTGGATCTTACAAGAATTTTTTATAATAGCCTTTGTGTCCCTTTTATAAAAACACATTTAATTTTTTATAATTATCAGTTCATCTTCTTGCCATATTTTAACTTTGGAATTCCTGAGCTGAAGGGAGTTTGTTTTATATTTTATTTCCCTAGCACACTATTTGAAACATGCTAGATGTTCATTTATATTTTTGAGTAAGTTAGTAAATATGGCAAAAAGAAGATAAACAAATGAATGAATAATTTGGAATTTAATATTAGCCTTTAAGCTCCATGAAGGCAGATTTCATTTAATCTGGATCACTGTATCCATTAGGTTGAGCACAAGTCTGGCACAAGGCTAGAGTTTAATAAAATTTATAGATATGGACAAACTAATTTGACATTAAATAATTCAGAGATGTGATTATGTAATGCAAGTGACTTTCTCATTGTGAGACATTCTATCTCCTAGGATAGCACAGTGGATGAAAGTATATGCTCTGGATTTAGAGCTAATTGCTTGATATCTCTAAAACTCACTTGTGTTGTCTAAAAATTGTAGGATTTTCCGAAGACTAAAGATGTGGGTCAATATACAACTTTCACTTATGGTCTGTCAGCCAAGTCATCAATTAATGGATTAACATTATTTCTACTTTCATCTCTTCTCTTTCTTCTCCTACATTATTGCTAGGAGAGAGTTGGGAACTTAAACATAAGGATAAGAATAAAGAAAAAACAATGTGTCTGATAAATAACAAAATGATCCACTCTTTGAACTTCTCACACATTTTAAAGAATGACCCCTGAACGTGGATAACATCTTCACAAAGCCAAAAACCCTCACAGGTTTACCACTGTGCTATTCAATATAAATAAATTATATATGTGAATTAATATGTTTGTAGTAAATTTAGAAATGAAATAGCACTAATATCTGTCAAATGCTTATTCTATTCAAAATTAAATATTAAATGATCAGTAACAGTAGTAAATGTTGAGAATATAATTCATATATGCTCATGTGAATACAAATTTCCACACCACTCACATATCAGTAATAGTCTCAAAGAATTTTGAAGTAATGTGCTTATTGCCTCTAGTCTCAAATTCATGGCATTAATTTTCTAATTAAACAAACTTCTCTGGCTATATTTTATGTTGCTACAATCTGATTCAGCACTAAACCAATTCAAATTGTTTTATGTTTTCAGTATTTTGATTCATTGATATGCATCCCACAACATGCTTTTTTTCTTTCCAGAACAATCAGATAGGAAAGCTTTCATTTGTATTCCATACAGTTTGGACAGCAATCTGGATTTTCTGTCAACATTCCATGATAATATGTTCACGTGATTCATTTTCCAGAATGCTAGATATTTATAAGCTTGACTGGCAAGAAGGGTTGATGTGAGTTTGCTAGCATTGTAAAAATTGTTTGCAGTATTTAGAAATGAGTCATCTCACAGGCATCCCAACATCATAGATGCTGATTGCTTTTAGTGCTCACACACAGTGATGATAATAAATAGCTCACAGGAAGTAAAATTAACATGTTGCAACCAGGTGGATTTCATTGCAGTTTTTTGAGACAACTATACCTGAGTTATCAGCAGAAGTTTTGTGGGACCTCTCCAAAAAATACCATCCCATCATTACTTTGAAAGAAATGAATCCTAGGTAAGATGATAACATGAAAAAATCTACTTAGAATTTCTTTTCCCAACTTCCTACTCTGACCTATATAAATTCACTAGGACAGGTGCCAGGTGCAGTGGCACTGCTGCTGGGATTAGACAGGAGGATCCTGAGTTCAAAGCCAGCCTTAGGAATGGCGAGGTGCTTAGCAACTCAGTGAGACCCTGACTCTAAATAAAATACAAAATAGGGCTGGGGATGTGGCTCACTGGTTAAGTGCCCCTGAGTTCAGTCCCCAGTACTTAAAAAAAAAAAAAAAAAAAAAAAAAAAAAAAAAAAAAAAAAAACATTCTGTAGGATGAGAAAGAAAACTGTAGAATCAAAAAAGGAGCTGAGAGGAAAAGCTATAAATTGTTCTTCTAAACTCAGATATGATAAAGACCTATGCACTAGGGAGGCAATGGAAAAAGATCTTTGAGCCCATCCAAAAGCCCATCATGGATATTTCTTTGCATTTCTCCTTCATAGGAGTTGACAATCACAGGGAAAGCTAGAACTTTCCATCTGCTGCTTTTTCTTATCCTCGTGTGTGGAGTTTTCCTTCTCACATTCAATGTCTTGGTTCTCTTCTAGAGTGTTTAATAATGACTATTTAGAAGAATGCTTCTTTTTTTGATTTCTATTTAAATGAAATTTATTTTAGCTGATACATAAAAACATAAAATTTGTACATGTTTATGGGATACTATGTGTTAATACATGTATACATTATGCAATGTTTAAATCAAATTAAACTTATCTCAAGTATTTGTCATTGATTTATGGTGAAAACATGTAAAACCCTTTCTTCTAGCATTTTAAAATGTACAGTTTGTTGTCATTATGTAGAGTCATCCTATTATGCAACACTACATCAGAACTTCTTATTCCCACTTAACTATAACTTAGCATCCACTGATCAACCTTTATCCATCCTTCAGTCTCCCCTACTCTCCCCATGCTTTGGTAAACACTAATCAACTTTTAACTTCTGTGAGATTGACTTTTTAAATTGCACATAGGAAAGGGATCTTGTGACACTTGTCTTTCTGTACATGTCTTATTTTCACTAAATATATTAAACACTGGTTTCATCAATTTTCCTGCAAATGATGAATTTCCTTCTTTTTATGAACAAATAGTGTTCCATGTTGTACATGTGTCAGATTTTCCCTATTCATTCATCAGTTAATGGGCACTCAGTTGGTTTTCATTCCTTTGCTATTGTAAACAAAGCTGTGATAAATTTGAGAGTCTCCTTGACATACTGATTTCATTTTCTTTAGATATATAGCCAGTAGTGGGATTGCTGAATCTATGGTGGTTCTTGTTTTTATTAGACTATTTTCGATGACCTTTTGAAGAACAAACTTTATTTGGTCTTTCATTTGTATTGATATCAGAGATGCCTAACTATCAATGGATGGAAAATACAATTTCTGGTTCCAATAATATATAAGAGATGTGTGTGTGTGTGTGTGTGTGTGTGTGTGTGTGTGTGTGTATATGTGTGTATGTGTGTATTATATATAAAACAGCTTCTGAGAATCAGTTCATGGTCAACTGACTCCACAGATCTGGTCTCCTGGTGATACAGAACATCATGGCAGAAAAATGTGGTGGAGTGGTGGAGGACAGCAGCTCAGTTCATGACAGCCAGGAAAAAGAGAGAGAGGGGGGACGGTGGGAGGGAAGTAAATGTATGAGACACAGGGATAAAATAAAAAACCCAAATGCAGATCCCACAATCACCTACTTCCTTCAATCCTGTGCTACCTGTCTACAGTTAATATCCAGTTAATCCATCCAAGTGGATTAATCCTCTAAATTACAGCTCTCATGATCTGGTAATGTTACCTCTGAACATTTCTGCATTATCTTATACATGAGCTTTCAGGGAACACCTCATATTCAAATCATATCATATATATAAAGCATACTTTTGGTATATAAATAACAGGACTAACATATCCTGTGTTATGGTAAAATAAATACAATATTTGACATAGCAGAAAATGAAACAGATGAGCAAACAATAGACTTGATAAACATCCAGAAAAGTGAGAGGAAAAATTTCAAAGGCAGAGTTTATGGGAAAAGTGGCTCATTTTAAAACAAACTATTTGATATTTCTAGAAAAGATGGTCAAAAAGGAATTGAGTACAAACATGATAGGGCAAAGCATTTTTTAAAATCAAAAAATAAATAAGTTAAATAAAAAGCCATGTCTGAAACCAGCATATGGTTATAAGTAATTTTATAAAAATATATCCATGCTTAACACATATTTAACTTTCAAAAACAAGTAAATAATCCAATAATCTTTCACATATTCAAAGAAAATTCATCAAAGTGAATGTACCAATAAGACAGCTTGCCATCAAATAAGTGAAGATGATTAAAGGCTGTTTTCTGACATAAGTTCCCCGATAGAATGGAATAGCCTCTGATATTTAATAAGTTTGATTTGTTGTGGAAGGCATGACATAGCTCCTGTGTAAAGACAACAAACAAAAAAAGTGTCATATACACAGCTATTCAGAAACTAGTCATGAAACTTTATGAATAAAAATTTTGATTCATTGCTTATTATTAGAATCCTGAAAGAAGAATCAAAATTGGAAACTCAAAATTTAAGGTACAAATAAGGAAAAGATAAAAAAATAAACATAAATAGGGTTATAAGCCTAGATGGATGATGTTCTTTCAAACATGGCTGTGTATGTATATATAGTCATGTGCATATGTGTGAGCTCTATCCATAGGTTTCTGTCTTTGCTTCCACTGTATTATCTGCTATAATTTATCCTAAGATAGCTCTTCTTTCCCTTTGTTTATTAAATTGCTCCCACCAACCTCTGCTTTTTCACAGATTTGTTGAAAATTTTATTCTGTTAGTGTAACACACTGTTTTTCTGCACTGAAACAGATGTTTTTCTGCTTTGGGTTTGTTCACTTTTGTCCCAGAAGGATGGTGAGGTGGATGAGAATCAATCTCACTTACAAACTTGTAACTATTAACAAAGACCTTATTCCTTATTTCCTAAAACACATCACTTTTTAAAAATGCCTCTGAATTTATAATTCTTTGCAGCAAAAGAAATGATATGCATTTAAGAGATTAAAGTTTTTAATGAAAGTCTAAAATTACAGTAAGAACATCTATCATTGAAAAATCCATTATACTTTTTATTTTTCCAACTTATAAATTATTTTATAAGCAACAATGAATCTATACTAGCACATATACAATAATGATTAAGTTGATGCTCCTGTTATGCATACCACATAAATAGAAATTATGCTTTAAAACCATTTTAGTTATGTTTAAAAAATGTTTGAAATTAATTTGTTCATAAGTCAATGAAAAAATAATCTCATGGCAATCTTGTCTGAATCACATTTATTTGACTGCATCACTTTTACTTTAGCAAGCATTATTAGATTCAGAAATTCAAGCCGTGTATTTTGTGGGAAAATCCATGACAATGGGGATTATAACTCTTGTGATTTAGTCACAGTTCTCTAATCACTGGGTGGTTTGGATATGGCTTTTAGACTCCCCATGTTATGGTTTTTCAATTTATCAAAAAGAAAAGAAAAGAAAAACCTGAAGTAATGTAAATGATTTTTATATTACTATTTGATATATACTTTTAAAAGTTGAAGAAATAGCTTGGCAAGTGTTATACTTTTTTCATAGAATTTAGAATTTTGAACAATTCTATTATGGTTTAATAAGATTTGGATTGGTTTTATGAATATCTGATTAATATGTATTATGTAAAAAAATTCTGCAAGAAATTCCACCTTGGGAACCATACCCTAATTTAAATTAAAACCATAGAGAGGAGATAATAAGACATTAACAAATAATCTAAGAAATGGACTGCCTATAAATAAAGAGTGAATTCCATTTATGCCTCTGGAGTTGATTAATAAAGACAGGAGTTAGCACCCGGGAAAGCAAATACTATTAGATTTCATTTTCCAAATTATTTCATTTTATTTTAATATACATGTATGTATTTCAGCATACTATAGATTTCAAAATTAGTTTTATATATATGGAAGTCATAATCTGGAGATTTTTTATTAGGATAATATGATGAAAATCTGCAGTAATATTTTAATAGGGGAATAAATTGTCTCAGGGTTGAGATTCCACTCCTAGAACATCCCATGTGGGAATATTTCTTTTTCAGAAACTATAAGTAAGTGAAATCCTTGTATCTTCATTCCTGAATTTTAGGTCCAAGATAAGAGGTGTCCAAGAGGTAAACACTGAAATTTCATATCTACTCTAAAGAGAAAAGCTCTATTTATGCAAAATTCTTCCTTCCTTCCTTCCTTCCTCTTTCTTTCTTTCTTTCTTTCTTTCTTTCTTTCTTTCTTTCTTTCTTTCTTTCTTTCTTTTTCTTTCTTTCTTTTGTTCTTCCTTTCTTTCTAGACCTGTTTTGTCTTGAGTCTTTTGCGGATGAAAATGTTTAAGATTAGGAAGTTTGTTTTCTAGAATTGGAGTGCCTCTGATGAGATATGGTCAAACAGTTATAAGTAGAATTGTATCGTTTTAGTGTATGTTTTTAAAAGAAAGTCATTTACTCCTTTAAGCAAAGCATGAAGTTTTCTCTACCTTTGAAATAGAATGATATCTCTTATTCTTCTGGAGTTAAGAGAGGTATACAGCTAAGAAATTACTTACTTGATACAAGAAGCAGTGGACCAGTCAATCAACGAACTTATACTGGTTAATTTTATGCATCTAATTGACTGGACCACCAGAAGCCCAGATATTTGTTTAAATGCTATTCTTGGCATGAATCTGAGGATGTTTTCCTGGTTAAGATTTACAACATTTTAATTTATATACTAATTAAAGCAGTGTGGGCTGCTTGCTCAAATCCATTCACAGCATTAATAGAAAAAGTGGACTAGCAAGACAGAAGTCTTTCCTTTTGCCCGATGGTATTTGAGATGAGACCAATTTGGTTTGGATAGGTGATGTTTCCCAATAAGCTTATGTGATAGACAGACAATATAGGAATTTTCAGCAAAATGATTAGATTGTGAGATGTATAACCTTGTCAGTGGTGTAACCCATTTTATGTGTTAATAATTTGAATGGATGACTGGGTAGTAACTGCAGACAAGTGAGGCATGACTGGAGGAAGTAAGTCATTGGAGTGTACCCTTAAAAATTATAAATCTTGTTCCTGGCTCTCTCCTCTTTCTCTCCCTCTCTCTCTACTTCCTGGATGTCATGCCTCTAAGTTGTTCTTGTCAGGTATTTTGGTCAAAGTGATGAAAAGCTGACTGACAGAATTGGTTCCAGAAATTGGGTCATTGCTGTGACTACCCTGACCATGTGGTTCATAAGCCTTTGGCACTGGTTTGTAGGAGGAGTTTGGAAAAGTTTGGAGATTCAGACTGGTGGGAGAAGTCTTAGAATGTTCATGAGTGTTAATGGGTGATTCTGGTGGGAGCCATAAGATCAGAGGGAAATTGGAACTCCAATGAAAATTGGAGTAGAGGTCATTTGTGATACAATTCTGATGAAGAACTTGTCTACATTTTGCTTATGTTCTGAGACTTTATGTGAGGCTGAATTCAAAGATGAAGGACTAATTAATTTGGAAAAGGAAATTTCAAGACAGTACAGCATTCAGGTGGTGGCATGGATATTTCTGGCATGTTTTAGCCAGGTTTACTGTGATAATAACATCAGGAGCAGAGAACAGAGAAGAAATATTTTAAGAACTTGCAGTTTGGCTGGAAAAAGACATGCAAAAATTGGAGCAAAGGTGTAGTTGAGGATCCTATGGCCACTAAAGAAAAACTTATTCCTTTGCACAGACACAATTGGAAAGTCACCTTGAAGTCATCTCAGGAGTCAGCAAGATCACACTCATCACAGGCTCAAGTGATGTACAAGTGAAAACTCATTTAAGATCCTGTTGGATCTTAAATATAGGAATTTTCAGCAAAAACTCATTAAGATCCTGCCCATACAATGTTGCCTAGGAAGTTGCTTCCCTGGGATTCTTTCACTGGGCTCAGCTGCCAAGGCACTCAGAGGCCACTGCAATCAGCATCCAAAGGGGCTCAGCTTCTACTCAAACTGGTTACACACCTTTGCATAAACACATGGTGTTGGTTCTGCAGGAATGCAGGAGGTTGGAATTAGAGGGTGTTATGGTTTGGATATGAGGTGTTCCCCAAAAGCTCACATTTGAGACAATGCAAGAAGGTTCACCTGATGGGATTAATTGAGTGTTAATTAATTGAGGGCAGGTGAAATGTGGCTGGAGGAGGTAGGGCCTTAGGGGTGTGGCTATGGAATATATATATTTTTGGTTTCTGGCAAGTAGAGCCCTTTCTGCTTTCTGATCACCATGTGAGCTGTGTCCCTCTGCCACACTCTTCCACCATGATGTTTGCCTCACCTTGAGCTCTAAGTGAGAGGCCTTGTAGGCTGCCCTGGCATGTCATGGGGTGGGGTTGCCAAATAAACTTTTCCTCCTTGCTTTAGTCAATTTTTTCAATGCTGTGACTAAAAGACCCAACCAGAACAATTGTAGAGGAATAAAAGTTTATTTGAGGGCTCAGAGTTTCAGAGGTCTTAGTCCATAGAAAGCTGGTGCCATTCCTCAGGGTTCCAGGTGAGGCTGAGCATCATGGCAGAAGAGTGTGGGAAGAGTGTGGTAGAGGGACGCTGCTCACATTATGATCAGGAAGCAGAGAGAGAGGTCTCCCCTTGCCAGATATAAATATATACCCCAAAGCTATGCCCCAATTCCCACCTCCTCCAGCCATACCCTACCACTTCAGTTACCACTCAGTTTATCACTATCAGGGATTAATTCACTGATTGGGTTAAGACACTTATAACTCAACCATTTCTCCTCTGAACCTTCTTGCATTGTCTCACACGTGAGCTTTTGGGGGACACCTCATATCCAAAACAATACTCCTCTGCTGTTTTTCTGGTTGGGTCCTTAGTCACAGCAGCAAAAATACTGACTAAAACAGAGAGTTATTCATGCTTGCTCTGAGATTTTAAAGGAAGGTATCGGAGGCCAGTTCAGGTGTAGCAAGTCAAAATCCTTATGGGTAGCCCCTGATAGGGTGATACAAGAAGCGTTGAGATGAGATGAATATCAGTATCTTAAATGCATGATTGAAGACATGAATAGTATGAATATACTTTGTATTCAAACAGTGTTATGTAAAACGATGCTCTATACATGAACTATGAATTGTAATGCATGCTATTGTAATATGTACAACTTCTAATTAAAAAAATAAATAAGAGAAGCTTTGAGAATGAAGCTAAAGCTGGAATGAAGACCCCAGGGATTAGGAATGCCAGTAATGTAGGACATCTACCAAGGAAAGCTGCTGACTGAAGACAGAGCTAGCCTAAGAGAGAGGCCATGTAGGCTGCACTGGCATGACATGGGGTGGGGTTGCCCAAACCCTTTGAAAAGCACATCTTGGCTGTATGTGCTCCAGGTGCTGAATATGGAGCTATGGGATCTAATATTTGCCTAGCTGGGTGTCAATCTTGCTTCATCTCTTCTTTCTGTGTCCCTATTCTTCCCTTTTGAAGTAGAAATATTTACTCTGTGTCACTGTATATTGGATGCATATAATTTGATTTTTGAAATTGACAGAATATCACAGCTAAGAGTTTGCCTTGTGTCTGGAGGAAACTTTGGACTTGACTTTTGAGTAATACTGGAATTTTAAGACTATGGGGATTCTTAGTGATTAATTAAATTCATTGTGAGATAAACGAGGCCTTTAGGTAGCCAGGAGCAGAATGTTATGGTATGAATATGGGGTGTCCCCCAATAAGCTCACTTGCTATGTAATACAGAAACGTTCAGAGGTGAAATGATTGGATTGTGAGAGCTGTACCTTAATCAATATACTAATCCATTTGGTAGGTTAATACTTTGAAAGGATTACTGGGTAGTAATGGTAGGCAGGTGTGGCAGGGATGAAAGAGGTGTATTCCTGCAGGCATCCCCTTGGGGGATTATATATCTTGTCCCTGGGTCTCCCCTCTATCCCTCCCTCCCACCATTCTCTCCCTCATTCCTAACTGCCATGAGCTGAGCAGCCTTCTTCCACCAGGAGGTTCTGCCTCATCTTTGATTCAGAGCAAAGGAGCCAGATAACCATGGACTTCACCTCTAAAACTTTGGTCCCCAATGCACTTTTCCTCCTCTAAGTTTTTCTTGTTGGACATTGTGGTCACAGCAATGAGAATCTGACTAACACAAGGGAAATGGTTTTCTCCTGTCTTCAGACGCAGGCTGCAAATTTTTCCATTAATTTTTCTTGTTCTCAGGCCTGCAGATTTTAGGGCTTCTCAGCCTCTAAAACCACATAGGCCAATTTCTTATACTAAATTTCTCTCTGTCTCTGTCTTTGTCTCCCCCACCCCCCCGCAACACACACACTTGTTTTTTTTGTTTGTTTGGTTTTTGTTTGTTTTAATAACTGAATAATACAGATCGCTTTGCACAGGAGTC